>CM059363.1:3335400-4025007 GCA_030324255.1 Phytophthora capsici
CACCACAGGTATTCCCGGGTACGGGACAATCCGTTCAAAACAGAAATCAAGTCTAGTAGTGGCTGGGTTTAAAGGATCAAGCCTAGCCCACCATGCACTGGGGATGCGACGCACAGATATCCCCAAGCTGGCAACTTCAACACCATGATAATCTACAACTTAAGGATGAGATTAGCAGTTAGAACTATGAGACTAGGCATAGCTGTACCGTGCGACAGACCTTACGGGAGCTCACTGCCTCTCAATATCTGCTTTCACTCTTTGATAAGACAACCCTCTAACAGAGCTAGGAAGCGCCAGCTTCCCTAATAGTGTTCCTACCGGTAGTGTTCCCAGAGTTCCTAGACCCATTACTTATAGTCATCGCGATGTCCCAATAAGCTTTGGCGTGCTACGTGACAGGTAGGATATCCAGACCAGCACGTTGAAAGAGAGAAGAGATGCTAGTTCGAGTTTTAACTTTTCAGAAAAGCGTGGTATTTCGGAGAAACGGTTAAGTGCTTTATCATGACCACAGATGTCTACGCATTGTCGAGGATTTTACTGAAACGCACCAGCATATCCTGGGAAAATGACACACCTTTGAGCCCCGATTTAACGTGGTCGAGTGTTTTCTTCTCGGCTACCCATTTTTCCGCCAGCGCATCCATTAACTGTGACGCCAACTTCTGCGTGGTGGGGACCTTTTCCGCCGCCCCAAGTATCGGTACTACGAGAACCTTTGGCTCTCGTCAGCACTAGAGGCGAGTTTAAGGCGAAGACTGGCAGTAGTTGTTGGTCGGATTGAACTTGCTACTTAGTTGGCAGATTCAAAAGTGAGCTTTGTATTGTGTTGCATCGGGGAAGACCGCAGTCAAAACCCCCTTTCGGTTAACAGTAACTACTCCGGTCCTCAACGAGGACGAGGGTGGTTCGGCCCCTTCTCGAACATCTCTTCAGAGAGTTTCCTGGATCAATCCTTCTCAGAGTGTTTCCTTGATCAATCTTTCTCCCTCATAGTCACAACCACTCACAACCTTGCTCTTTCCATTTCAGCTTCAACTACCATATCAAACTGGGATGACTTCAACTGCCAACGGTAATAGTGTTCTTCATCGCCATGTATGTCGCCGTTGCTGCAGCGGGGCTGCCGTAGCTTAGCGTCAGAGGAAGACGGTTAACTCAACGAGTCAAGGATTAACACACACCTTATTAAGGGTTAATAGGCCTTAATATCCGAAGGCACCTACTAACTACGACCTTAATAAAAGGACTTTACTCTTAGTGTTCCAAATCCAAACTGTTTATTTATCTTTTATTGCGGCTAGCCGCCTAGGGGGTAAATGTATGTGGTTAACTATCTAACATAGTAAAACCAAGTGAAATCCTACTTCAAATGCATAACGTGTGGCTCTCAGCCACACACACTCCCTCGAGTGTCCGTACATCAACTATGTACCTTACACAAAGTGTATCCATGTGTGGAACACACCAGGTGTAAACCCGTGTAACCCCGTTACACCACCCCCCACCAAGATGTGGACACCCGTGTCCACGACACTTTCTCAGTGAAGTCTTTCCTTCTCAAGACGTTAGAGGTCACTTTACCTCATCACAAGTTCAAAGAACTTCGGCTCCCAGAGCCCATTATCGAAACTGCATTTCCAATGCTAAACCTTACGCGCGGGCCTTCGGCCATCACATCGCCTCCGCGGTCACCCGACCAAAGTCCAACGTCACATGGTGACAGCGCTTCAGCGCACAGCAGCCCACGCTCCCCACAGGCCCCAGGCCATCGCAACGACAGGGAGGCTGCTCCGCAGCGGCTCAGTGTACCGCAGTACCACCGTGAGCATCGACGTCTGCATGGCTCCGGCTCCGCGAGCCAACATCCGGGTGAGAGCGACGCTCCATGCTCTCCTGAGCCACCAACACCACGTGCGCGTCAAGACGCCTGGCTCGACGAGCTTGAGCAAGGCGAGATCGTCCCAGACGATGACGAGGAACCTCCTACACGCCAGGAGGCTGCCTCTCAGAGGCCTTCAAGCCCGGCGCCGCGCTCTCGCGAGCTGCATACGCCTAATCCGTTCCCGAACCGTGATGGTTCGGCGAACGCCCTGCGCAATGCGCCCCCTCTCTCCTCGAGGTACGAGGACGAGCTCCCTGAGCCAGGTGTGGTCTCCAACGACCTGGACGGGGCTCAAAGCCGGCAGCTTGAGGCTGCATCTCGAGCACGGTCTAATAGACCTGTGGCCCGCCCCATAGTGGGCACGTCGCGTCGCGACTACGGTTATGACCGTCTCTCTCCTGCGGAGGTCGTTCGACGCGCTGCTTCGCAGCTCTTGGACACGTACACGTGTGGGCGCGCGCCCGAGACGGCTGATGAAGTCGCCCAGCGACATTCGCTCCGAGAGCGCTTCTTGACTCCGCAAGTCACAACTCCTTCGGAGTACCGGGAGCGCCTGCGTCAGCAGCTCCACGGTGAGGCCGTGCCGGCCATGCGCACTGTGCCGGTGGTCCTCTCAGAGGGTGAAACGATGGCCGCTTACGAAGCGCAGTTTCAGAACTGGGTGGAGCTAGCCCGACGGCTCCACTCCTATGATGCTCTCCGAGCTAGTTTCTCGGAAACTGATATCCGCTTAGAGCGGCGCTTACGCCTCGACTTCGCGAAGCGACAAGCAAAACGGCGTGTACCGGGACAACGTCCCTCACGCTACGAGGCACCCCGGCCTCCTGCTCCCGCTGTGAGCAGTCCTACCCATAGCCATGGGTCGGCTGGCACAGCCACTGGTCAGAGCCTGAGCTCAGCTCGTGACCTGTCGTCACCCCACTCTAGTAGTGGGAAGCGCGGCGCGCCCGGCGACTCCGTCGCACGCCCTGCGGGCGGTCCGTCACCGGGTGACGTCGATCGTAAGCGTCCACGACGTCAGGACAATCTTGCCGCAGTGGCACCTCAAACTCCCATGAGTTCTGGGAATGAGGGTAACCTCGCCACTTTACCAGATACTGGTTATGACCCTGGCGCCTGCGCCGCGCCATCAGGCGCTCCACATGGTAGTGGAGATTCCCATGCTCATCGAGCAGAGCAGGGGGAGACCGAGCGGCCGCTGGACTCTCGCGCTGCGAGCTTTGTGGACTTCCTCTCCTTACAGAGCCGTGTCCGCTCGGTGAGCGACTACGTCGCGGACGTTGATCGCTCCTCACATCGCCTAGCGAATAGCCTCGAGGAGGTCGAGCGTCGCCTCGACTGGCTGGAGTCGCCTCAGGCGA
Organism: Phytophthora capsici; assembly: GCA_030324255.1. Classification (NCBI taxonomy): domain Eukaryota; phylum Oomycota; class Peronosporomycetes; order Peronosporales; family Peronosporaceae; genus Phytophthora; species Phytophthora capsici. The sequence goes on from CM059363.1 coordinate 3,338,650, forward strand.
TGCAGCAGCGGGTCGTAGACCTTGAGCGCCAGATTGCTCAGCTGCAGGGTCAGCTCGACCTCTTGGTGCGGATGCAGCCGTACGGCTCTCGTCCCGTGGCAATGCCACCGCCGATGGCTCTACCGCCTGCTGCCTTGCAGCCTCCCGTGCCTCCGCACCCTGCTGCTCTGCAGCGTCCTGCTGCTCCGCAGTATCTTGCGCCCGCGGACTCTGGTGCTGTGCCTCCGCACCCTGCTGCCCCACAGCCTCCTGCTGCCTCGCAGCCTCTCGCTGCTTCGCAGCCCTTGCCCGACCCGGCGCTAGCGCCTCAGAGCTCACCCGAGCAGGGTCCCGGTATGGCTTAAGCAAGCCCACGTAGAATACCGGGTGCGTACGCATCTTCTTCGGAAGATTGAGCGTGTACGCCAGGCCCTTCTTGGCCACGACCTTGAACGGTCCAATGAACCTAGGTCTCAACTTGGTCTTAAAGACCGCAGACACTGCATGTGTAGGTAGGTTTTTAGCGTTTAATAAAACGAGATCACCAATCTCAAACCTCTCCATGTTCTTTCTGCCTTTGGCATCTGCATACTCCTTTTGGAGATCCTGGCTTTCAGCCATCGCGTCGCGCACCTGGCGCATGACGCTCAGTCTCAAAGAGACAAAGTCATCGACTTGCTTGCGAACCGCAACTGGGCTGACATCAGCAAGCCGATCGGCTAACCCTCCCCCATCAAGCCCAGAGCCACACCGTGGCGGCGTTAGAGGACGCGAGGGTCGACCAAGCCGTTCACATAGAACGGGGTGAAGCCTGTCGAGGCATGCACCGCATTGTTCATGGCGAACTCAACAAGGGGGGCATCTCGCTCCAGCGTCGTGGCGCTTCAGCGCAGACGCTTCGGAGGATATCCTCCACAACGCGATTCACGCGTTCAGTTTGACCATCGGTCTGCGGATGATCCGCCGTGGACATGTCCAACTTGGTGCCAAGCACCCTGAACAAGGACGTCCAGAACTTCGCTGTAAAGCGAGGGTCTCGATCAGAGACAATTGCCTCAGGCAAGCCATGTTGGCGGAAGACTCTGTCTAAGAACAGCTTCGCTGTATCCTCACCGTCCACGGTGTCCGGCACAGCCGAAAGATGAGCCATCTTGCTCAGTCGGTCAACAAAGACCACGACACCCGTGTTGCCCGCCTTATCCTTAGGAAGGCCAAACACAAAGTCCATACTAATGGACTGCCAACATCCCGAAGGGACTGGCAAACTCGCCAACGGCGCAGCCGCATGCGGCGCGGACTTGGTCCGTTGACATGTCTTGCATGTACGCACATAGGTGCTTGCCCACTTGTACATCTTGGGCCACCAGTACATCTTGCTCACCGAGCCATAGGTCTTCTCACGACCAAGATGTCCACCGACAGGCGTATCATGCACCTCATAGAGGATGCGATACTTAAGATCCTCATCATGAGGGACGACCACTCGAGGAGTGTCCTCAGGGTCAGTGCTGTAGTACAGCAGGCCATGATCAAGCGTATAACGCTGCAGCCTCGCGCGTAAGCGCGGTGACAATTCCTTGTCAGAGTCTTTAAACTCTTCGCTCCCAAGAGCGCGTAGCAAAGCTACACATGTGTCGTCTTGGGCGTATGCCCTGCGTATAAGGTCGGGGACCGACGACGTCACTGTAGTGACATGAGTCAACTCGTAGTCCGGCCTGCGCGATAGCGCATCGGCCACTACGTTTAGCCGCCCCGGCTTATACTTCACCTCGAAGTTATATTCGGCAAAGAATGAAAGCCATCTTGCCATCCTCTGTGAGAGGTGAGGCGACTGAGTCGCAGTGCGTAAAGACGCATGATCTGTATAGATCACAAAGGGCTTAGAGCCGAGTAAATGTACTCTAAATTTGACTAGAGCATACTTCATTGCAAGTAGCTCTTTGTCATGAACTGGGTAGTTCTTCTCAGCAGCTTTAAGCTGGCGAGATTCAAACGCGATAACGCGCTCACGCCCTTCGGCGTCTGCTTGTAATAAAGCACAACCGATTGCAAAATCGGAGGCGTCGCAGACGACGCTAAACGGACGATCCGGGTCCGGAAGCGCCAAGATGGGCGCGTGAAGGAGACTCTCCTTAACAGCCTTGAAGGCTTCGTCGTGAACGACATCCCAGCACCAAGGTGCATCCTTCTTAAGGAGATTGGACAATGGCCGAGCCATATCAGCGTAGTTCTCGCTGTACTTGTGCAAGTAATTGGCTAAGCCAAGCCACTTACGCAAGTCTTTCGGGTTCGATGGAACCGGCCAGTCCACAATGGCCTTAACCTTGGCAGGATCTGCCCTAAGGCCTCGCTTCCCAATGAAGCATCCGAGGAAAGGAATTTCCTCCGCGCCAAAGACGCATTTATCCAAGTTGGCATACAACTTATTCGTGCGCATGCACTCGAGCACCGCTCGCAAATGGTCAAGGTGGTTTTCCACATCAGACCTCCCGTGCTCCGCACGACTATGGACGAAGATGTCGTCGAAGTACGTCTGAGCGTACGCCCGATGGGGCCTGAACAACTGCGTCACTAGACGATTGAACGTTGCAGGCGCGTTCGACAGCCCTTGGGGCATCACCAACCACTCCCAGAGCATACCGCTCGGAGTACTCACTGCCGTGAGGGGTATATCGCTAGCTCTCATGAGCAACTGATAATACCCGTCGACCAAGTCGAGTGCACTGTACAACGTACATCCCACCATGTTGTTCTGTAGAACATCCTTTCTAGGTATCGGCGTCTGCACCGGAATGGTGGCCGCATTCAGCTTATTAAAAGCATGCACGATACGCCACTTGCCATTAGGCTTTCTGACACAGAACGTGGGTGTCGAGTGCGGAGACTTGCTCTCTCGCACCAAGCCGGCTGCGTGCTTTGCACGGAAGAACGCGTCGATGACGTCACATTGCTCCCTTGGTAAGGGCCACTGCCGTGTTACGCAGTATTTGGTTCCTGGAACCAAGTCAATCTCATGACGTACGCCTCGATCCGGAGGCAGACCTGACGGCGGGTCCTTCGACACCACATCGTGGTATTCCTTAATCAAAGGATAAAACGGATCCGAGGGATCCTTGAGGATCGAAGATCCACTTCTAGCGCTTAGCGCTCGCTTCGTGTCCTCAAGGACAGCTTCGTCCACGACGGACGAGGAGTTTAACTCCTCCTCGGGTCGTATCATGACCACCTCGGCAAGCTCGCCGGCCTTTAAGGCCTCGCCAAACTCGGCGACGGACATCTCGTCCAGCTCTAACAGAGCATCAACCGACGGGAGTCGCTCGAGACTTATGTCTCCGTCGACATCCCCTGTCACTCCATTCACGAGTGTGTACAACTGCTCGCTGCAGTCGCGTGGAGCCTCACCGCTCAACACGCTGGACACCTCGTCCGACGTCATAGACGTCACAGACGCTCTGCGTCTCTTCCTCCTCTCCCTCCTCGCCCGAGCACGGCCGGATGAGGGCTGCAGGGCGACATCACCGTCGCGCTGCCTAGGTGCCAACGCACTATGGCTCCTCGGAGAGGGAACAGTGTCATTCGAGACACTCAGCGGCGGGTCAGCGACCCTACGAGCACCGCTCAACGGAGTACGTGCCGTTACACAATTGTCCTTAGGACACAGCGGCGGGTCAGCGACCCTACGAGCACCGCTCAACGGAGTACGTGCCGTTACACATTTGTCCTTAGGACACAGCGGCGGGTCAGCGACCCCACAAACACCGCTCGGCGGATAACGCGCCACCCCGCGCACGCCCTGTGAGTCACACTCACGGCAAACAGCAACTTCGTTGCTCACTATCTCTGACATACCAATGTCCAGCACCATGACCGATTCGGTCTCGTGCTCGCGCCAATAGCGCTTCTGTCTCCGAGCAGAGGTGGGTTCATGACTCGCCAATGCTCCACTAGGAGACGGGCGCGTAGCGCCCAACGTCTTCGACTTCCAGTCGATCCATGGCTCGTGGCTCTCGAGCCACGCCATGCCAAGGATGAGGTCATACCTCTCATCCAGGTCTAAGACGAAGCAGCGTTCCACGCTATCGAAGTCTAAGAACTTCACGTTCAGGTCAATAGAGACCTTCGACACAGTCACTAGTGTCCCCGTCGCAAGACGGACAGAGATCTTATCTCTTCGAGGCTCTTGTAGAGCCTCCACATATGGTTTAAAACCATCGACAGTGGAGCGCCGGACATAGTTGCCGGACGCTCCCGAGTCTATCAAGACTCTCCACGGCTTGTCGAAGCCCTTCACGTTCGCTTGAACGACTAACAAGCCGGGCTTGCACTCACTACGTGAGTTAGAGAGCTTAGCTCTCTGCGGGGCTGAGTCCCGTTCTCTCCTGCCTCCCAGAGGCCCAACAGAACTCAGTTCCTCCCCAGTAGGGCGCCCCGCGCCTACTGGGTTCCGTCGTTTCCCCGCGACGACCCTGGTTGAGGGTTCGAAGCGGTGCTTCGGCTCGATGGAGCCTGGGCCTTGTTGCGCAACGGGCAACTAGGCCTCAAGTGGCGGGTGCTCCCGCACGTGTAGCATCGACGGATGCTGAAGCGCTGCTCAGCAGCATAGAGGTCAGCCTCGTCTTCAGCGTGGCTGAGGTCCATCGGTTCAGGACCGCTCGAAGAGCTCGCGCTACCAGCGCTCGAACCGTGTCTCGCAGACTGGAAGTTGTAGTCGGCATTCAATGCCACGTTCACGGCCTCCTCAAATGAGGCAGGGTGAACACGGAAAACTTCCGTTCGGGCAGCGCCCGTGCGCAGGCCCTCCATAAACACGGTCACCGTGACCGCCTCGGGGAGAGGGCTCGACGCCATACCGGCGATCAGAGTTCTCAACTCTTGGACATAGTCCAGCAACTCCTTTTTACCCTGGCGGGTAGCAAGGAACTTCGACCGTATACGGTACGCCTGGTTAGGCGGCGCGAACACGCGCACTAGTTGCTGTTTCAGCTGATCCCAGGTCGGGAAAGCAGCGTCCACAGACGTGCCGCACGTTAGTGCCCATTCTTGAGCTCGGCCACCGAGCTTCGAGATCGCCAGCGCTACGCGCTGTTGCTCAGTCTGGAGCAGGGCCGATCCCATGGCCATCTCGACCTGTCGGGTCCAGAGAAGGAGGTTCTCCCCTTCCTTCCCCTCGAAGGTCTTCACGCTCACCATGAGCGGTTTCGGTCTATTAGACCACTCGTGCGTCGACGACGCGGCCGCGGACGAGGCGGCGGACGCCGTTGCGCTCACGCGCTCTTGAACATGCTCTAAGAGCGCCTTCTCGTAGCTTGCAAAAGCCTCCAGTCTGGCGGATACCGCCTCTGGCCCTTGCGAAGCAAGATGAGCAATGCCCTCGGGGCCCAACAGAGACATAAGCTTTTTAAGCGTCTCTTGCTGGCCAGGCGGCAAGCTCGCGAACACAGCGTGTTCCATCCTCTCAGAGGGATCAGTCAAAAGACTCAGTCGCAGGATTGACTACAAGTGCTACCAAGTCCAGCGGGGCTGCCGTAGCTTAGCGTCAGAGGAAGACGGTTAACTCAACGAGTCAAGGATTAACACACACCTTATTAAGGGTTAATAGGCCTTAATATCCGAAGGCACCTACTAACTACGACCTTAATAAAAGGACTTTACTCTTAGTGTTCCAAATCCAAACTGTTTATTTATCTTTTATTGCGGCTAGCCGCCTAGGGGGTAAATGTATGTGGTTAACTATCTAACATAGTAAACCAAGTGAAATCCTACTTCAAATGCATAACGTGTGGCTCTCAGCCACACACACTCCCTCGAGTGTCCGTACATCAACTATGTACCTTACACAAAGTGTATCCATGTGTGGAACACACCAGGTGTAAACCCGTGTAACCCCGTTACAGTTGCAGTCTCGTACTCCCACATCATTCCATGTTGGATATCGTGTCATAAATTCAATATGCACCATGCACCGAGATCAAAGAGTTTCAGCTCGCAAGCTACTCTTCTCGCATCTCCACATCCGTGTCAGTAACAGCCTCGACCATCACCCACGCATCCTCAACATTTTCAACGTTCAGGCGACCTCGCTGGCGCTCGAACTCCGCTGGGCCCAACGCCTTGGTAAACACATCTGCTAAGTTATCCGCACTTGGTACATACAGCACGTCAATCTCCTTTTCTTGCACGTGTTCGTTGATCAACCTTGCATGTTTCGCCATGTGCCGAACTCTTGACGTATTTCCATTGTTAGCCACTACCGCAATCGTGCTCTGATTATCGCAATAAAGAGGCACTTGCAGTTCCGAGGTCCCAAACTCCAGCTCTTTCACCAATTCACGAGCCCATGTTACCATCTTGCAGCACTCACAGCAAGCAACCAGCTCAGAACTGCATGTGTCATCAGTGACACGTCGCTGTAGATGACTTTTCCACATCCACATATTTCCATGTAGACGAATAGCATATCCAGTGACCGATCGACTAGTCTCCGGGCAGGACTGGTGGTCTGCATCCGCAAATGCATCCAACACTGGATGCTCAGGTGTCACACGATACACTAAACCTAAGTGCTTTGTAGCCAACGCATACCGTACCACTCGCTGAGCAGCTCTGAAGTTCTCCCTCGTGTATGCACTTGCATATCTACCAAGTGTCCTCACCGCATTTGCCAAGTCAGGTCTAGTGCACGCAACCAAGTACTGTAACGATCCAATGATTTCTCGGTATGGTAACTTCGGATCATTGATCAGCTTCACATCTCTTTCAATCGCAACAGTCTTTTCATGATGAAATTGAGGAGATCTCACAGGCTTTGCACTTTCAAGTCCAAATTTCTTTGCCAGTCGCTCAATATATGCAGTCTGAGAGAAGCACAATATGGGTCCTGGAGCGTAGTTGACTTCCATACCCAGAAGATGTCTAACTCGACCGAGATCCTTTAGCTTGAACTTCTTCGCCAATTCTTTAATGACAACTTCAATATCACTCGGTGTTCCTGCAATGACAATGTCGTCAACATAAATTGTAAGATACACCACCCGACCTTCTCGTCTACGCCAGTAGACTCCTGAATCAAAAGTGCATTGAATAAACCCAATTTCCACTAGAAACTTGTGCAGTGTGTCGTTCCAGATCTTTGAAGCCTGCTTCAATCCGTAGAGGCCCTTACGAAGACGACAAACCCGGTCAGTTCCATCGTCTTAACCCTCTGGCTGCTCCATGTAAATGATCACATCCGTCAATTCACCATTGAGAAAAGCAGTTACAAAATCCACATGTCTGCAGTCGAGACCCAAGAACATTGCAATCAGCATCACAAGTCGAACCGATTCAATCCTGACGACCGGTGAGTACGTTGCTAGGTAATCGATCCCGTATCTCTGCATGAATCCTCGAATAGCAAGTCTTGCCTTCAGTCTGTCCACATCACCTTTCTCGTTTCGTTTCACCACTAACACCCATAGTGAAGTCAGAATGTTTACTCGTGCCGCACCTTTTCCTTGTTTTGGCCGAGGTACGAGCTCCCAAGTTTCATTTTCAAGTAGTGAATTGTATTCTGAGTCCATTGCTCGTTGCCAGCCTTCAGCATACTCAGACTGTAATGCCTCCGTTCGGGTTGTGGGATTCAGGATCTCATTCACTGCTGCAATCAGCATACACTGCATCAATGTCGCCGCCATGACCCAAGTGTTCTGGTTATAGCGTTTATTTGGTCGGCGTTGACGACTTGATCGACGTGGAGTATCGGCTCTCGGAGCTGTAGCATGTCCATGTCCAATAGGTGCTGCTGCTGTAGGTGCTCTGGGCGATGTTGGCGTAGGTGCTGCTGCAGGTGCTCTGAGTGTCGAGCTCCCACCGCTTCCAGTACTTTGCGCGTTCAACCTAGAGCTCCCACCAGCTCTACATACATCACCTTGTGCGTTCAAACTCCCACCAGCTCGACGCACTGTAGCACCAATAGCGTTGCCATTATCTCCAATGTCGCCGTTACTGCTAATATCTTCCCATTCACTTTCATCACTGCTGGTACTCATGCACTCGTCCTTGTCAATCTCCATATCATCCTCGTGGTCATCTTTTGGCTCTGTTTTGTTTTCAAGGTCACCATCCTTTTCAACTGCATTTGCAACAGTTACATGAGTCACTGGAAGTGTAACGTACGGAATTTCACTCGGTAACTCCATTCTTTTACCATAGTATCGCCTAGCGAGTAATATCTCCACGTAATTTCCTCCAATTGCAACATCTTCTCGAAAGTAAACTGATCGGCGTTGGATTAGTTCGCCAGATTCCAGATCCAAAAGCCGAAAGCCCAGTTGGGTTTCTGCCATTCCTAGGAATACCGCAGGCTTAGCTCTCATTTCAAGCTTGTCCTTTTGCTTAGCTTTCGGTACGTGGTGATACGCCACACAGCCACATACTTTCACGTCCTTCACATCCGGCTTACGATTCCACAGCTTCTGGAACGGAGTCATATTCCCAAGTGCTTTTGTGATACTAAGATTGTCGACGTGAACCACGTAATGCAGAACTTCACCCCAAAGACACTTCGGTAAATTCGCCGCTTCCGATACTGCACGAACTTTGCTCAGTAATTTCCCGTTAAGTTTCTCTACAAGGCAGTTTTCTTCGGGGGTATACGCGTTGGTAGTCAGAAGGTGAATCCCTTTTTCACGTAGGAATAGCTTGAGTTTGTCGTTTAGGAACTCACCGCCTTGGTCACTTGAGAACATCTTGACGTTGAAGTCTCGATCAAGAAACCTTATCAGATCGATCACGTTCTGGGCAGCTTCACTCTTCTCATTAAGTAGAAACACCCATTTAAAACGAGAAGCTTCATCCTGCACAAGCTGAAAGTACTTAGCGCCACCAGGAGTTTGATATCCAACGTAGCAGACGTCAGACATCAATCGAGCACCACACTCAGTAGCTCGTTTTCCTTGTTGACGCTTGAAGGACATTCGTTTTGCCTTTGCTTCCTGACACGCAATGCATTTCAGAGGCGCCTTCTTGAAGTCCTTCAATGATAACTCGTTCATTCCATCTACTAATCCATGTTGCACCATTTTCTTCATAGCTCCTTCGTTCAAATGTGCAAGTTTTAAATGCCATTTCATCACGGCGCTGTCCTCCACAATTTGAACTGGACGAGTCATCATCGCTAAAGTTTCAGTTGGAACAGCACAGGCTTTCATCCAATAGAAACCATCAATTCTTCTTTTGAATTCCAGACGCTGTCCATTCTTGTCGAAGAATTTTCGCCGATGTTGTGCATCATCACTATCAGAGTACGATGGTTTCCATCCCGATTCCTCCAACTGCCGCTGGCTGATGAGATTAGTCGGTCCACCAGGTGAAAATCTCGCTCCTGGTAGCTCAAGAAGTTCTCCACCCGAGACTCGTAGTCTGATTAGACCTGCATGTTCATTCGTATCTAGTCCACCTTTCCAGTCCATCGTTAAAAGTGGATCATGTTTCAGATTGACGAATGAATCTTTGCTTACGCACACATGAACGCCAGCACCATTGTCCAGCATCCAGTCTTGGCTTTTATCCACACCAACGTGCATCATGTCTTGATTCCAAGCTAATCGAATAGGAACGGGAGGATTATCATCATCGCCAAGCTCACCACTCCAAATCATGTCCATTTTGGTAGCTTGCTGGCCTTTGTCATCTTTTCCTTCTTCTTCTGCTTTCTTCTTCTGAAGTGCTTTCCAGCCATAGCAGTCTGCTCGAAGGTGACCTTTCTTCTTGCAGAAGAAGCAAGTGCGGTTCTCTTTCTTAACCTTCTTTCCACCCCCACTTTTCTTCTTACTCTTGTTCTTCTTCTCAACAGGCCGTTGCGACATTACTTTAGTAGCGGTTGGCGTTTCACTTTGATTAGATGCTGCTTGGACTTCACTTGCATACGCTCTGTCAATTTCTGCTTCACCCAAGAGTGTATTCACCACTACATCAAGATCCGGATTGGCTCCGCCATTGATATTATGGTCGAAAATCCGGACTACATCCCGGTGTGTCTTCATAACGCTCTGCAGAATAACGTTTGCCATTTCACCATCCGCAATTGGAGCATTCATGTTTGCTAGTTGTCTTCTCATATCTTCCAACTTTGCTAAGAACTTCTCCATGTCCTCTCCAGAAGTGTACTTAATAGAGTACAACAATGTTCGCAGACGGACAATACTTGAATACGCCCTTTTTGTCTTATTCCTCTCGAAAGACTGCCACATTTCTCGAGCAGTTGTGAGTTTGCAGACTTTCTTTGAGTCTTTAGGCAGCATTCCAAACAGCAATGCGTATCTGGCGAAGCGATTCTTCTCTATCCACTGTGGGTCATTTTGATTCACGTTATTAGTGCCGGTTACCACATCCCAGCAGTCGTTCTCTGCCAAGAAAGCTTCGAGCTGCGCTTGGTAGAGATCGAAACCTCCTTCTTCGGTGTACTTCGGAGGCTTGGAGCCTCGCATCTTCGTTGCTCCTCCACCACCAGCTCTGCCAACCACTTGCTGCTGTTGCCCGCCTCCTGCGGCTTGTTGTCCTTGACCACCTCCAGCGGCTTGTTGCCCTTGACCACCTCCTGCGGCTTGTTGCCCTTGACCAGATGAACCCGTCTGCGCTGCTGAAGACATCTCCGTCGACTTGTACCGAATCTACTTGACTGCAGTACCCTCGTAGTAAAAGTTGCCACGTCTCAGCCAAAATACCCGTCAAAGTCGTTTGGGCTCAGAACCTACGAGAACCTTTGGCTCTCGTCAGCACTAGAGGCGAGTTTAAGGCGAAGACTGGCAGTAGTTGTTGGTCGGATTGAACTTGCTACTTAGTTGGCAGATTCAAAAGTGAGCTTTGTATTGTGTTGCATCGGGGAAGACCGCAGTCAAAACCCCCTTTCGGTTAACAGTAACTACTCCGGTCCTCAACGAGGACGAGGGTGGTTCGGCTCCTTCTCGAACATCTCTTCAGAGAGTTTCCTGGATCAATCCTTCTCAGAGTGTTTCCTTGATCAATCTTTCTCCCTCATAGTCACAACCACTCACAACCTTGCTCTTTCCATTTCAGCTTCAACTACCATATCAAACTGGGATGACTTCAACTGCCAACGGTAATAGTGTTCTTCATCGCCATGTATGTCGCCGTTGCAGTCTCGTAGGTACTAGCTTCAAAGTGTCGTAGTTATCCACAAACCCATCGAGCATAGTCGCCTTGTTGCTGGGATATGCATTGTTCCAGTCATCCAAGTACTTGATCCACAACTCGAATTTTGGGGCCGAAAACACCTTTTCTCCTGCTTTGTTGAGGTTCAATTGTCTGAACGCGATACTTGGAGAATCTTTCCAGTTCAGCCATTCCTTCATGTATTCCTTCTCCACAAACTTGGCAAGTTTCACTGTACTGGGGTCTTCCATCGCCTTGTCAATAACTCTGTAGAGGCTTTGATATCTAATACTTGAGATTAGTCCTGAGGATGATCCGTTTTCCGATAGGCGGTAAGGTCCCGAGACCAGAAACGTATTCTTAGCAGTCGGTTGTAGATAGAAGCAGTAGCTGTAGCTCATTCGGCTTTCTGCAGAGTAGTGCAACAGTCACTTCAAGCGCCCCTTCCGCCCTTTCCGCCCCTTCCGCCCCTTCAAGTTTCTCGAATGTCGCCAAGACACCTTGCTCCAAACACGCTCGCCTTTCTCGGCCCAATGCACGCCTCTGAGCTGACAGAGTTCTGCTACGTACGCCTCCGCCGTGTAATTGCCGAGGAAGCGGTTGCTCAAGTCGTGCGACCTGACTCTGACGAGGACGGGCAAGAAATATCGGTGCCTATTTCAACCTTCGAACTCCGGGTTGTTGAAGCGGAGGAGGGGCAACTGTGGCCAGGAAGTTACTTGGCACACCCAGTAGCGTTCGTTCAACCAGGAGGTCCACGAACTGGCCAATGGGCTTACGGTGTTGTTCTTCGCTACGAGGTGAACTCGAAAGGAACCTGGTTGAGTGTGCTTTCCGGCGATGAAACCATCCTTGTCCCTTTGTTCGAGCCGATACGGATTATCAAGGCAGACCCGATTACCTACGCGCTTCAGATCGGTGCAACAGTATCCGACATGACGCTAAACCCGAAGGAACTTCTCCTTCAACAGGACACGGTCATAGGGGCGTGCTGCAAGAAGCGGGGCGCTCTTCCTCCATCGGTGCGAGCATTACTATCTGTGCCGTTCTCTCCCGACGAACGTATCCCTCTCATTCAACCCTCTACTTTGGGTGTCGTGTCCGTACGTCGCCAGCACATTTTAGATTGTTCCATGGGGAAACGAAAGAAAAACGCGCTCGATTTATACCGTGACACGATACCAGACAGACAAGAAGAGGCTGCGTCAGTTACGAGTGAAGCTAGACCATCTGGAAGGCATTTCAACAGTGCTTCAAGCACCTACAGTAGCTCAGATGATGCGGACATACAGGAAGTCCAGCAAATGAACCGTACACTCGGCAAACGACGGCGCGCAACAGACCCGAGCCGTCGAGACCACCGCAGTCGACTACGCCTAGACGACAGTGAGCAAGACGAAGACAGTGATGGCATCGGTGCCCGCGAAGCTTTCCGGCAGTCAGCAACCCAGAGACGCGTTACCAAGACTGTTCTCCAGCCTCGTTTCCAAGGTAAGTCTGCTTTGTATGTGCTTGAACGAATGCAGCAGTCCAGAACTGCGTCGTTCCTGCGGCTCCCACCAGTATGTCGTGGGCTTCTGGATTTCGGTTTCCTCGCGCGAGGCCTCACGTTAATGCACTGTCGACCGGCCGATATATGGGCCCAAGTAAAAGCCCAGGAGTCCAACACCAGTATGACCGATTTCTCGGAGCGAAACCTACTACGCGCCGCGCCCTCAGCAACGTCTCGCTCTGATATCAGCAGTGCACTTCGCACTCTTCGAGGTTTTGCTCAGGAATTTTATGTGGAGGACGTAACGGCTCTCATCGATAGTGCGCTGACCTTTATCGAGCGATACAGAGGCATTGCAGACTCAGACGCAGTCGGTTGGAAGCTGATCAGCTTCTGGGTTACGAAAAAGTTTGTAAAATTTCGTAGCTGTATCGTCGCTCGCGATCTCGAGTCAGCCCAAGAAGTTAGCCACGAATTCTCACGCATGGACGAGGACTTACTCGAGCTACTTGACCTGCGCCGATCTCACAACAACGGCTCCGCTGCGCCATCGCGGAGCCAACACCAGTCGAGCGGAGGTCGCGGATCGGAACGCCACCGTCGGCAGTCATCAGTCCCTACCGAAGTTCTATCAGCTCTTCCCCGCCAAGGCGACAAACGGCTCTGTATGAAGTACAACTCCGCCCTCGGGTGCTCCGGTGACGGCCACGGTGGATGCTTTGATAGCAAGAGAGCACATTTTCGGCCGCAGCAATTACCGGACGTGGTCAAAGCGTACATCACGGAGAAGTACAATGGGGTCGCAGAGCCGCAGAACCAGTGACTACAGGATACGACCGGACGCCAACACCAGCAACACCAGTTCGCGCCCCAAGAACGTCGTTCGGTATTATCATCGTCGTCAACGGTCCAGTTACTTAAGCGTATTGCCGAAGTTTCCGAGTCTGAACGGCTTGAACAAGTACGTGTATTTGCATCCAAGTTTGATATAGTGCCTCCCCCCTACAGCGATCAAGGCGACAAAATCGATGCTGCTGCCGCTAAATTCATGTCGGATCTCGCTAGCCGATCACAGTTATCGCTACCGGCATTTGTTCGACTAGTGCGTGGGCAAACACCGACAGATGGAAGGCCAAACAAAGCACTACATGAAGTCCCCCTGCCAAATAATTCCAGTCGGCAAAGTCTGTACCGCCAATGGAACAAGATCGTCCGCGAAGGAGTGTCCGCCCAAAGTGGACAAATAATGCCGCACAGGTCCAGCTGACACGGCCGCCAAACCACAAGAGCGCCATCACGAACCCACAAAGCGTTCACCGCCACATCCGTAGAGGGCAGCGCGATGGCAGATATCTCGTGCTCAACGAGAGCGTGCTGCAACTCTGGCCAGAGCTTTTCGTCAGCCCCGTCGGCGTGATCGACAAGGCGGGTGATGACACGCGAATGATCAACGATTACTCCTACCCACGTGGGTCTTCAGTAAACGAAGTTACTGATCGAGCCAACTTCCCGTCCATTTCGTACAATCCACCGCGGGATATTGCACGTCGCATTCACGAACTACGGATGCAGTACCCGGACGAGGAAGTACTCATAATGCTCGGAGACGTCTCCGGAGCTTTCCGGCACGTGCCGGTTCACAAAAACGCAGTGTACAGATTCACATTTGTGTACGATGGCTACGTAGTCATCGATTTGTCCTGTGGTTTTGGCTGGTGTGGATCGCCGGCCTTTTATTCTCTGGCAGGCTCAATTATCAACGACCTGTATGAATCGACAACCCTGACGGAGGCGTCGGGCTCCGAACTTGGCCGTCTGCACGGTAATCTTTGGTGTGATGATCACACTTGTGTGGAGGTCAACCGAGGCCATCGCTGCCAGACAGCAAATTCAGCTCTAAGACTTGCAATGGCTACCGTGCTAGGACCCAACGCCATCAATGACAGAAAGTTTACAACGTGGAACACACAAAACAAAGCTCTCGGTTTGCTCTGGGACACAGAAGGCGGTACTGTGTCCATTCCGATCGATAAGCTGGACAAAGCAAGCCGTCGCCTCAACGAACTCGTAGCAAAAGGACGAGCTACACGGACTGAGCTCAACAAGCTAATCGGTATTATGCGGCACGTGACGACGTGCTTCCCGCCGGCAAGATCATTTTACCAGCGTGTCCATGTTGCTGCAATTACCGCGCCACTGTTCGGCAGTCGCAGAATGGATTCGGAAGTGTCTGAGGATTTGCGCTGGTTTGCATCAGTAATCGATTACAAGGATCATTTCAATAGAATCCCGGTTGCAGAGCTTGCTGGAGCTACCACGCCAAGTGTTCACGTCTACATGGACGCGTCCGGGTCAGGGCTTTGTGTACTAGAGCCGCAACGGAAAGAATATATACGAGTGCAGTACAACGGGCTGGAGCTCCAACAAATCCAGTCAGGTACCTTCGAGAATTCTATCAATGTTCGTGAACTTCAAGGCGCGGTCTTAGCAGCACTTCACTGGGGACCGCGATGGCAGAACGAGCAACAAACACATCCGGTACACGTTCGCCTCCACATAGACAACACAAGTGCAGTAGCATGGGCAAACAGCCGTCTCAGCCGCCATCCGACTGCGCAGCTTTATAACCGACTGCTCTCATTTGCCGAATTCAAGTATCACCTGGTGCTCTCAGCAGAGCACATTGCCGGAAAGCTCAACATCATGGCCGACGCAGGGTCTCGAGCATGGACGGATACGCATCCGTTATGGAAATCATGGTCTAACTTATCTATTTCATGGACACAGGTCAAGGTTCTTCCGCCCTTCGACAATCTCTACGGCATTTGGGAGCGTCTTTGTGCAGTCAAGCTCTGGCAAGAGCCTCACAAGGAAAGTACTACGGCCAGTGGCAACAATGGAAACACTTCTCTAAGTTAATGGGCTGGTCACCGTGGTTGAGCAACAGCGGACGGGCCAGCTCCAGGAAGCTGGCATTTTTCGCGGTGTACCTTTGGCAGTACGGCTGGAATGCATCTGGGAAAGGAAATCAATATTCAACGATACAAGCAAAGCTGTCAAGTGTATACTGGTTTCACCGTCGCTTTTGTGACGTGGAATTAGGACGCTCTCCCCAACTAAAAGTTCTTCTCCAAGGAATCAAGCGCATGTCGGACCCCACAGCGAAGAAAATGCCGATAACACCCGCATTCCTACGGATTCTCCGCCGTTCACTGCATCTCAGCCGCCCTCGCGACCGGCTCCTGTGGGGTAGCGTGCTCCTCGGATTCTTCTTCTTACTGCGGCGGTCCGAGTATCTGAAGATCGGAAACACACGCAGTTTCTACTGTCTGAGGATGGCTGAAGTTAATTTTACAGACTCACGAGGCAACCCAGTGGAGGAACAACGTGCAACAGCAGTAACAATCGGTCTACGTGGCGCCAAGAATGATCAATTCGGTCGAGGCGCATGGAGATCTATGCATCAATCTGGCGATCAACAGTTGTGCCCAGTCCGAGCACTGCAGCACGTCCTCCGTGCCCGTCAGGCACTCGGAAGGGCCAACCATAAGTATCTATGTGCTGACCTCAGCGCTCACGAAGTCAATACGGCGATCAAAAACGCGGCCATAAGGGCAAGGGTGTCTCCAGCGAACTACTCCACACACTCGTTGAGGAGCGGCGGTGCTACAGCGCTTATGACGGGAAAGGTCGACGGCCTATCCATCAAGCTGCTGGGGCGATGGCTATCACGGTGCTTCGAGGAGTACCCAATGCAAGCGGCCGATTCAACAATTGATCTCTCAAGTCGCATGATATTGTCTCGACCTGCCCAAGCACGAGTCAGCACCAAGCACGGGGGCCGCTAGCCTCGCCCTCGAACATACCGAGGCAATACACACGAGTTGCCCCCACACACATCTCTACGACGTGGACGCTTGAGGAAATTGAGATTAGTCCTGAGGATGATCCGTTTTCCGATAGGCGGTAAGGTCCCGAGACCAGAAACGTATTCTTAGCAGTCGGTTGTAGATAGAAGCAGTAGCTGTAGCTCATTCGGTTTTCTGCAGAGTAGTGCAACACCCGCCACACCTCGCCCTCGAACATACCGAGGCAATACACACGAGTTGCCCCCACACACATCTCTACGACGTGGACGCTTGAGGAAAGCAGGGTCAAGTACCAAGATTCCTCCTTGCCTGGGTTCTTCTTGTTGAAATCCTCCACGTAAAGCATCCACTTCTTGAACAGAGGACTACTGAGAACAGATTCCCCAACGTCATCAAGCGCAACCATCCTAAACGCTGTATTTGGTGATACTCCGGTAGAGAAAATGCTTTGGGCCTTCTCCAGCTGCAATTTGGTGGCGGCATTTTCCATGCTGGGGAACTTCTTCGCTGCTTGGAGAATTTGCATCATCGGTCTGTTCTTGAAAGTTGGCGCTAACGTCGTGAAGATAGCGGAAGTCTTGTCAGGGTTCTTGATACTAACCGCGTTCATAAACGTCAACCACGTGTCGAACAGCTTCTCATCGCGAAAGTCGACCAATGAATTTCGGGGAGGCAAGTTCAACAGTTTGTACACGTCATCGGCAGATTGGCCACTGCTCAGCCACATCTCCAACTGATCAGTCTGGAACTGTTTCGCAATTTTCTTCGTCGTATATTCCGTCCTTCCTGCTAGGAATGTCTTAGCCATCACTTCGTCGCTGAATGTCCGCGTAAGCGTTTCGATCACGGTTGTTCTCATCGATGGGTAATTCGCATTGTATGCTTCCGTGTACTTGGTCAGAATGGTGAGCAGTGGGTTTTTAAGTAGAGTTTTTGTTGACTTCTTTAGGCCAAGATCCACCAGGACGTTATCTGGCGATTCCTTACGATGGATCCAGAACTGCATAAACGCGTTCTCCAGTTTCATCCCCATGGCCTCCGTTTCGTCCACTTCCTTTGCTGCCAAAGCGATTTTAATCAGATTGTCGTCGCTGTAGTATTTCCTCAGCGTCGGGATAATCGACACAAAAGCTCCTTCGTTCTTTGCACTAAGATCATCCACGTACTTTGTCCAGGCATTGAACTGAGAGTTACTGAGGATACCCCTTCCAGCGTAGTTGAGGTCGTACAACTTAAAAACCTCGTCGGGGTCTTTCCTAACCTTCACCCAATGCGCTAGTTGGTCAGCTTGCAGTCTGATTCCCAACGCCTTGCTTTGCTCCTGCATGGCCCGGTCGATCATCAGGTACAGTATTTCGTCGCCATACTTAGCCGAGAGTACCGAAATGGCCGAAGCTCCCTTCCCGGAGGCACTCAAGTCATCGGCGTATTTAAGCCACCTGGTGAACTGAAGGTCTTCAAACAGGTACTTGGTGCTGGGGTTATTAAGGTTCATGCGATAAAAAACACTTTCCGCAGTTTTCCCATTGCGTAGCCACTCCTGAAGTTGTTTATCCGTCACTTTCGAAGGCTTAAGAAATTTTGCGAGCTTGTCAGTTACAGACACTGGGATCCCTCCAACCCTCTCTTCGTCGATGACACTTTTCGTTCGTAATAGCCTTGTGGTTGATACGACGCTCGTTCTTGCAGCGTTTTCTCGGTGTTGATTGAAACCATCGGAAACGATTACTCTGTCGCCTGTGGAGTCACCTGCCATGAAGGCAAGGATAGCCACACAAACCAGATAAAAGAGGCCCATTGTTCCCGTGGAGGAAAGTTGCGAAATGCCGTACCGTACCGTATGGGAATAGTAAATGAGCTCAACTGATAAGCTTGTCTTGACTCAGTTGATGATGAGTCACGCTGTATCGCTATGACAAGATTTGGGCAGTTACCGGTACCATATGGGCAACTGTTGGACTAAGTAAGTTGCTATGCTATTACCAGTGTTCTATGTCTAGTATCGCGGTGTCCACATTCGCTGTCGTGGAAGGTTAGGAAGGACTTCAGGCTGTTCTGACGCGAACCCCAAGCGCGTAAGCACTCGGTTAAGCGCTCCGGCGTCAATATTCCAATCACTGGACGCCTTCCAAAACTATCGTAAACAGGTGCCTTATCTGCTGCAGATAAGGTGGGTTTAAGCAAGTATTATGTCAGGCGTATCACGTTGGGTAGCCACCACAACTAACTTACTAACGATCTTCTTGTCCTAACAACAGTGTCCCAAAATTAGAAAATAATACTGGATATAGTATACTGACTAGATGTGTACCTGGCACTTTGAACCGGACAGGACTTCGATTGAATCCTTCCATTTTTCACTTTCACTTTCAACTTCAAAGCGGCACGAAGAAGCATGGAGGAGGAGTGCGAGATGAATGAACTGTTCTACTTGGCTCAGGTTTTCGCCCAGATAGATGATAGTGTCAACGAGGTGCGAGCTGAGGTGTACCGGCTGATGATCGAGGATGCTTGGCGTGTCGCCATGCGTAGTCGCCACTACCTGACGTCGCAATGCCTGGACAAACCAAGCGAGTCGGCGTGGATGTCGCTGTACATGAATGGCACGGACAAGAACTTCCTGAATGCCACAAGTTTAACGAGGTAGCACTTTGTTTAGTGTTGAATGGTCTACTTACATACTGACTTTTTGCTGTCAACGACGTAGAGCTTCTTTCCACCAGTTGCTGCAAAGATTTTCAACTTTCTACCACATCCACCCCGTGTCTTCCGCTGGAGGCCGTCCTCCTAAACTGCGTTACCTCTATACGCCTTCAGCGCTAGAGCATCAACACTCATCGTGATCGAGAGTACTCGTCACCTACCACACGATCCACTTACTCCTTCTTAGTCAGAGCTCCAATCAGAAGTACCAGCTCCTGAGTACGAGCTCGCGCGTCTTCCTTGTCGCGGCGGGCGCGCTCATCCATCTCCAACTTGTCTTGGCGGCGGCGTTCTTCGGGTCAGGGCACACATTGGGAGAGACGTTCTCGTCGCCGCTACTAGGAGTCGTTGTTTGTAGCCAAAACAGCGCAGAATGAGTGCTGTGTGCCATCGCTATAGACAATTAGATTAGAACGCATTAGTTAAATATTAAAAACAACAAAGTAGAGTTGGTACTTCCTTAATAGTCGCTTGTGCACTTCGGGACTAAATTGAAGAATGAAGCGTTTCGGCGTTTGGCGGCGCGAAAAGCTTTATGCAAAGATATATGGTAGAAGAGTGATGGCAGCCCACGTCAGAGTGATGGTCAACTTAAACTATACAAATGTCAACATTAACTGTTAAGATGGGTACAGGGCATAACTCCAGGGGTAGGTGAGTCTCGTGAGACGTAAATTCGGTGTGGTGAGATTTAAGTCAGCGATATGTCGTGGCATATCTGCTGCAGATAAGGCACCTGTTTACGGTGGTTTTGGAAGGCGTCCACTTGAATGTCGAAACAGGAAATAACAGTGGCTTCGAAATGAAGCCCGCAAGTTAGCGATATTTGGCGTCACCGCAATCGTTGAACATGCATACCGGTACAATCGTTGAACATACATACCGGTACATTATTCCATGTCATAATCGAAACTACAGATGACCACGAAAACCATTTGAAGAATCATTTGCACATCAAATTGAGAAATTCTCAGATCAAAACAAGAATTGCTCAGAGTCTGAGAATTAGACCAAAGCAAGGCTACATGTACTCCATCGACTGGCTTGTACCATCCGACATTTTATATCCAAACTTGGTACTACTGTAGTATGTTAAAAAGAAAACAAATTATATATTATAAATTAATAACTGATGAGTGGAAATGAGCAGGCTACGTCTGTTAACGGTTACCTGTAAAAAGAATTTAAAAAGTTCCGGACGTCGATAGCTCTATGTAACTGCGTAACGATATGCATGCATTCCAATATTTTATTAAATAGGCTCGTTATCCCATCAAGTGTAATGGCTAAATGTGCAGGATTATTCCCGGATTAAAGTAGAATTTAGGCCATGATTCGCACCAACCAGTGTTGAAGACAAGAACCAAGTACAGACTCCGCCCAGAAACTGAAAACTACCTCCCGCTTATAACCTTTCAAAATCGGCTGTATCAGGCTAAGCATATTCAGGAGGTGGTGTCTGTCTCACGCCAATGTGGGTCACACTAACTGTTTTAATTTCAAATTCTCCCGCCAATTGCGTCTTCGAGCTAAGAACATGACGAAAGGCACAAAAGGTCTCTGGCTAACTATCAACCAGAAGTGCAAGGTTATTGAAAAACATTGCCGCTGTCCCTCCCTGACACTGTCCGAATTGGGGCGCTGGGCGCTATACGCGTTTGGGCTTTCGCACCCTCCAACGCAACGTCTCATGAACTTTAAAGCGGAGAGCTCACCAACATCACTGTGCAGAAGTTGCCGCCAAACACTACATCATATCTTCAGCCAATGGACACCGGAATTATTGCGGCAGCCAAGAGTGGTTATCGCGATAGGCACATGAGTTTGGCGTGCGATAGGGCTGACAAGTCGATGCCACACAAGGCTCCGGAGGGAAAGGGTATCTACTACGTTGACCAATTGCAAGGAATGAAGTGGGTTGACGAAGCATGGGACGATATCACTCCAGAGACAATTCGCCACTGCTTTATGAAGAGCGGGATTGTATTTTCAGAGGAGAAGGAGAACAACCCTCCCCCCACGCGTCGACACCAAGTGAGAATGAGCGACGTTTTAATTTGACAAATAAATGTGAGACATTTGCTTGCGATATTACATATTCGGTACATAATTTATAACCTGGGGGAACTTTGAAGGTCCACCCTTTTCAGTTTGTGGGCGGAGTCTGTACATTTTACAAAAACACGTCCCAGAACATGTTTTACCCCTTTGAATTAAGTAAAAGGCGGGTGATGTAGATATCACCAAATCGTTCATGTAATCGATATTTCGGATGACCACCGATTTGGTTCCTTACATGCATGATGTTGCCATTCACCATTTTTACCCAAGCTTGAAGGAAGAAATGATTTGATTAACTGGATATACACCCTGTCGTCGGTGGTTTTAAGCACGGCAATACGGTCAACGTGTCCCTCAACCTGTAAAATACGCATCAGGAAGGCAGCAAACTCGCGCACTCGCTCGATCGGACGCCATTGCGCCTAAATAGGATGTAGCCATGAACAGCAGCAGCCTGAACGGCCAATACCAGCGTGTTGTGCCTGTCCGAAGCAACATCGTCAGCGCTGGTTGTTGCTCTTGTCTCGGACTGAATTATACTACATTTATTGTACTGAATTTGATGAGATATTGCTTTTGAGATTGCAGTGCTAACATCTTGATGTGATTTTGATCCCGCGGGGCGTGTTAAGTGCACACTGGACCTTATGTAGCCTGAACAAATCCGCACATTAACTCTAGAGATGATCCCGCAGGCTATGGGATCATCGTGTGCCACACCATGTATTACTCGAAAATCACAATGAATTCCACTGAACAAGTTTACGATTCTTATTTTAGCTTATAAAGCCGGCAACGCAAAGCCAATGTGGCAACTGTCTCAAATCTCATGATAGCGACCATGATGGTTGTAGCTACCAGCGTGACTCATCATCAACTGAGTCAAGACAAGCTTATCAGTTGAGCTCATTTACTATTCCCGTACGGTACGGTACGGCATTTCGCAACTTTCCTCCACGGGAACAATGGGCCTCTTTTATCTGGTTTGTGTGGCTATCCTTGCCTTCATGGCAGGTGACTCCACAGGCGACAGAGTAATCGTTTCCGATGGTTTCAATCAACACCGAGAAAACGCTGCAAGAACGAGCGTCGTATCAACCACAAGGCTATTACGAACGAAAAGTGTTATCGACGAAGAGAGGGTTGGAGGGATCCCAGTGTCTGCAACTGATAAGGTCGCAAAATTTCTGAAGTCTTCGAAAGTGACGGATAAACAACTTCAGGAGTGGCTACGCAAGGGGAAAACTGCGGAAAGTGTCTTTTATCGCATGAACTTGAAGACATCGCAGCTATTTGAAAACCCTCAGTTCCTCAGATGGCTTCAATACGCCGATGACTTGAGTGCCTCCGGGAAGGGAACGTCTGCCATTTCGATTCTCTCGAATAAGTATGGTGACGAAAAGCTATACCAGATGATCAGGTGGGCGAAGGAGAAGCTAAACACCCAGGATCTTGGTATGAGGCTGCAGACTGAGCAACTAGAGCATTGGGTGAAGGTTGGGAAAGACCCCGACGAGGTTTTTAAGTTGTACTACCTCAACCACGCTGGAGGTGGTATCCTCAGCAGCTCTCAGTTCAATGCCTGGGCGAAGTACGTGGACGACCTGAGTGCGAAGAACGAAGGAGCTACGGTGTCGATTATCCCGACGCTGAGGAAATACTACAGTGACGACAATCTGATTAAAATCGCTTTGGCAGCTAAGGAAGTGGAC
Source organism: Phytophthora capsici (assembly GCA_030324255.1). Classification (NCBI taxonomy): domain Eukaryota; phylum Oomycota; class Peronosporomycetes; order Peronosporales; family Peronosporaceae; genus Phytophthora; species Phytophthora capsici. The sequence continues at coordinate 3,361,617 of CM059363.1, forward strand.
GAAACGGAGACCATGGGGATGAAACTGGAGGACGCGTTGATGCAGTTCTGGATCCATCGTAAGGAATCGCCAGATAACGTCCTGGTGGATCTTGGCCTAAAGAAGTCAACAGGAACTCTACTTGAAAGCCCACTGTTTACCATTCTGACCAAGTACACGGAAGCATACAATGCGAAGTACCCATCGATGAAAACAACAATGATCGAAACGCTTACACGAACATTCGGTGACGACAAAGTGGCTAAGGTGCTCCTTGCAGGGAGAACGGAATCTACGACAAAGAAGATCGCAAAGCAGTTCCAGGCAGATCAATTAGATATGTGGTTGAACAGTGGCCAATCTGTCGACGATGTGTACAAGCTTTTGAACTTGCCTTCCCGAAGAGATCTATTGGGCGACTTTGGCGGTGAGAAGCTGTTCGACACGTGGTTGACGTTTATGAACGCCGTCAGTATCAAGACTCCAGAGAAAACTTCTACTATATTCTCGAAGTTGGCGACTAGTTTCGAAGACAGACCGATGATGCAAATTCTCGAAGCAGCGAATAAATTCCCCAGTATGGAAAAAGCCGCCACGAAATTGCAGCTGGAGAAGGCCCAGAGCATTTTCTCCACCGGAGTATCACCCTATACAGCGTTTACGATGGTTGCGCTTGATAATGTTGGGGATTCCGTTCTCAGTAGTCCTCTGTTCAAGAAGTGGATGCTTTACGTGGAGGATTTCAACAAGAAAAACCCAGGCAAGGAGGATTCCTGGTTCTTGTCACTACGTGTTAACTATCAAGGCAATCGTCTCGACAGAGTCATTGACAAGGCGATGAAAGACCCCAGCACGATGAAACTTGCCAAGTTTGTGGAGAAGGAAAACATGAAGGAATGGCTAGTAAGGTGGGAACATCCTCCAAGTGTGGCGTTCCGCGAGTTGCACCTCAACAAAGCAGGAGAAAAAGTGTTTTCGGCCCCGAAATTCGAGTTGTGGGTCAAGTACTTGGATGACTGGAACCAAGCATACCCCAGCAAGAAGGAGACTATGATCGATGGGTTTGTGGATAATTACCACACTTTGGATCTAATCCCAATACTTGCGGCGGCGGAGAAGGTCCCGAGTACGAAGAAGTTGGCATCACAGTTGAAGGATGCGCTGGTGGATAAATGGGTAGCCGAGAAGAAAACATTAGCCTACGTCAAATCATGGCTCAATGGAGTACCATCCTCGGACGATATGCTGAAGCGGTTCGCCACGAAACTCAACAGTGCGTAGATATCTATGGACATGATAGAGCTTTTAACCGTTTTCAATGCATACTTGGTTTTACCTTCGCTATTTTGGCGCCGTGCATTGTACACGAAGATTTCAAAACAAATTGCCATATTTGCACGACGAATTCCAGCATTCGCGCCAACTTCTTTCAACCTGCTGACCTGGGTCTCCCAAGCCATTACCTGCCGCAGACCAAGCCAAAGGTTTTTGGGCATCTTGATGGCTGTACAGCTCGGCAAATATGTATTCCACAGACTTGCAAAAGTTGAAGCAGTCCGTTTAACGTTACTATACTACACGCAAAAGAAAGGTTCTTTCTTGTTGGGCTCAGCGATTTCTCAAAGTGCACAGTATCAAAACATTAAACAACCCACTACGACAATGTCAGCCGTGGCAGACAAGTTGCTGAAACGCACGGCCCGTGGCCGAGAGCATGAGGTTGCAGCCATCAGAGCCTTAGTGGAAGCCAGAGTGAGTTACCAAAGTTCGTTAGGTTTGAAAATGTAAATTGTATTGTTGCCAGCCTTCTTCCAGAAAGCTACATGTAATGTTTCTACTGCAAAGTACTATAGTACTTTCGTTGCTTGGATGTAGTATTTACCGCTTCTGGTGGTTGATGTAGCGCAGCGCCACAAGTGCCAACACGCGGAACACCACAATGAAGCCAATGACCACAAAGAAGTAGCGCGTGATCGTGCTGTGCTTCATACCGAAGTATTCCTCCGTGTACTCCTTGATCGTAATATGGCCCACCGTCACGGGAGAATCCGCCATCGGCTGGCAGCCCAACTTGGAGCCCACGTTCGTGTACGACTGTGTGGCTTCGTCCCATGTTGGCAGCTCGTCACAGTCCGAGAAGATGAGGGCCACCAGGATGGACATGGGGAACCGCAACGGTGAGATTTTGTACAGCCACGTGTAGCCCGATGGGATCGCGTATGCCGGCGGACTGAAGCCCATGAACGTCATGAAGATGGCGTTAAACAGCAGACCGATAATAGCCGCCACTTCTTCCGACGGCATCGCGTATGCGAACATCTGACCCATGTACACTTGCATGAGCACACTGAGAGAGCAGGCCAGCCAGAAGATGAAGGCCACACCCACGTCCGTGAAGCCCACCATCGGGTAGAACACTACCGTGAAGAGAGCACCGACCATGAAGCAGTACGGAATCTCAGCCAGTGTCGAGCCCAGGAAGTACCAGAAGGCGTTGTATGTCTGTGACGCGCGCTCACGGTAGAATGACGCACGCTCCGAGCTCGCGAGTGGCAGTACACTCTGGAAAGCAGTCATGGACAGGAACAGCGAGGCCATGTACACCATACCGACACCGGAGTTCAGACCTGAGTACGAAGCGTACGACGCGTCCACGAACACGATACCGAAAAGCAGTGCGAGGAAAATGGCCAGGATCATACGGGTAAGGTTGTACGTCGGTGTGCGCCAGTACATCTGGAAGAAACGGGTCACCACGAACTTCATCTGCGTCGCAGACGTAGCAGCGCGCTTCTTGGCGAAGATCATCTCGGGCAGGTTGGGCGACGGGACGGTCACGCCCTCCTTAGCCATTTCACTGTCGAGTACCTGGCGGTACGAGCTCTTGTTGAACGTGTCCACGAAATCGGTCTGGTTACCGGCGGTATTACCGACACCGGCGCCAATGCACTCAAGCATCCACGTAGCAGGGTTGTATCCCTTCGGAAGTGGAGCCACGCCGGGGATGCTCTCAAAGTAGTCGACCAGGTTGCGGCAGTTCTTGCCTAAGTTGCCGTAGAACACAGTCTCACCACCACGCTTGAGGAGAAGCAAGCTGTCGAACAGGTAGAACACCTCCGACGACGGCTGGTGAATCGTACAGATGATGGTACGTCCGGAGTTAGCTACCTTACGAACACCGTCCATGATCAGCTTAGCCGAACGAGCATCCAGACCACTCGTTGGTTCATCCAGGAAAATCACACTCGGCTGAGCGGCAAGCTCCACGCCGATCGTCAATCGCTTCATCTGCTCCACAGAGCTGCCACGGATGATCTGGTCAGCGATGTCTTCCAGACCCAGCAGCTCGATACATTCGTTCACCGAGTCGTACTTCTTGGCATCAGGGATCGAGGCGTCCTGACGTAGGAACGAGCTGAATGTCAAGGCTTCACGAATAGTAGCAGCTTCTGAGTGCACGTCCATCTGCTCACAGTATCCCGTGCATCGACGGATAGCGAGGTCGGTAGCTTCGTAGCCGTTCAGTAGAATCTTACCAGAGATCTTACCGCCAGTCTTACGGCCGGCAATAACATCCATCAACGTCGTCTTACCAGCACCCGATGAGCCCATAAGAGCGGTGATCGATCCGGGAACAGCAAATCCATTAATTCCCTTCAGCAAGTCCAGCGTTTCCTTCGGGTTGTGCGGGTTCGGCACCGAGTACCACAAGTCCTGGAAGGCGACCGTCACGGGGGTGAAGTTCTTCTCTCGGGTGTCCATCTCAACGACGTAGTCATCCACAGTGTTAGTTGCATTCTTCTGCTTGGGCGTCTCCAGCATCGTGTACGACTCGCTGTCCTCCGTCTTCTCTGATACATCGACATTCTCCGGCACTTCATAGCGGATAAACTCCAGAGCTAAGTACGACAGGAACATGAAGCCCACGTAGATGGCCGCCATGTAAATGATGCCGTACACAATCCACTCCTTCTCCGTGTCCATGCCAAACAAACCGAGGTAGTATTCGCCCATCCTGAGGCCATACTCGGAGCAGTAGTCCACACCGTCATACACACATACGTCCATTGGGCCCGAACGGTACTGGTTGATAGCGAGCGCCTTGAGACTCCATGTCATGGGGCTGATCCAATGGGCCCAGATGAGGTAGTCCGGGATTTGGCTCTTGGTCACGATGAAGCCAGCGAAGATGACGAACACCAGCACCGACACCATACCCAGAGGCGTGGCGATATCACCATTACGGCCGATGGCCGACAGGAAGAAGAACCACATGCCCATAGCCAGGTTTGACAGCAGAAGGATGAGCTCGAAGATGATGAAGAGCTTGGCTTCCGAAACGAAGCCGCAGATCCAATATACCAGTGAACCAAAGATGATCGTCTCGACGACGGCCAACGGGATTTGACTCACGGACGTGGCAAACACATACGACGCCGTGCGGAAGAAGTTGGCGCCGCGCTGCTTGTAGAACACGTCACGCTCCGCCATGTAGGTCGGAATCTGAGACGACTGCCCCATGGACAGGAACATGATCGTAGCGAAGATGACGCCCATGACCACCGACACCTGCGTCGGGTCGAAGTCGTAGAACACCGTACAGAACAACAGACCCATGATGAGGATCATCAATAGACGGCCGAAGATGAACGGCTTGTTACGGTACGTCACCATGAGCTGACGACGGAGCAGAGTCAACGTGCTCTCGACGAACGACTGGTGGAACGTCGGCGTCGGCTCCATCACCTCCGCCACGTTGCGCAGCAGATCGTTTTCATGCGGAGCCTCCAGCTCGTTGAGCATTTCACGGTGGACGTCGGACCGACGGAAGAACTCGGCGAATTCACCAGCGCTACGAGGCTGTTTGGTGTGGTAATTCTGCACCTGGTAGCGGTACTGCTCGTTCGTTCCCAGATCTAACAGGTAGTCGGCGATGTCGCGTTCGGGTGGGCACGAGAAGCCCAAGCCGGCGAAGTAATCCTCAACACGGCTGCACGGACCGTGGTACATGACTTGACCCTCGTTCAGGATCATGACGTCGTCGAACAGTGCGAACACCTCAGGCGACGGCTGCAGCAGGGCCACCACCACTGTCTTACGGAGTGTGTGTGCCACACTGCGCTGCGTGTTGATGATATCGTACGTGGCGGCACTGTCGAGACCCGTACTGATCTCGTCCATGAGCGTCACGTACTTGGTACCGAACTCCATCTCGCCGGTCGTCACACGTTTGCGTTCACCGCCGGACACACCGCGGGTCATGGCGTCTCCGACGATGGTATTCTGGCAGTTCTGCAGTCCTAACTGTTGGATGATGATGTCCGGGTAGTGTGCGAACACAGCCTTGGCCGCCTCGAGTGCCTCTAGGTTCTCCTGAGGAGACCCCTTCGACAACATTTCCTCACCGCGTTTCGACAACTCACCGCCACAGAATTTGTGTGCAAACTCGAGTGTCTCCTTGACGGTGAGCATGGGGAAGTGCTTGTCACGCTGGTTCACGTACGCCACGAACTGCGGTAGTCGCTTGATGATCTGCTCACGTTGGACGTTGTTGAAGGTGATGTCACCTTCCACTGTGATGTTTTTCTCGATGGGGAAGCGGCCACTGAGCATTTTGAGCAACGACGACTTACCGGAACCAGGTTGGCCCAGTAGCAGTGTGATCTTGCCCGGGGAGAACATACCGCTCACGTTCTTAAGGATCTCCTTGCGGACCACGCGTTTCTTGGGGCCTACGAACGCCTTCTTCATGGTGTTCGGGAGGGTCGGCAGCTCGTGCTTGACGCCCGGATCGTCCACGACGACGATGTCGGCACTCACTGACAGGTTGTTGAACCGCACGTCCATTTGAGGCATGGCGCGGCCCATAGCGGCGCCGATCTTGGACGCGACGTACTCGTGCAGGACCTGCGGGCCCTCAGCCATGAGGGCCTGACCCGACTCAAGCCCGAGCTTCTTGGCCGTGGTCGGCGATGGTTGTGTGGAAATCTCCATGCTGCTGTGCTACTTGTGCGTTGTGCAGTAGAATGGAAAGTGAGTGAACCGGAACTGTCAAACCAGCGCCGGGGTGGACGAACAGACATCTGTACCACATAATCGTAGTACGGGTCAAACGTGCAGTTTGGTCCAGTTGCAGCGGCCGTAAGCGTGCACGACGCTTTGCGTTATACAGTGACGATTATGGCGGTACTGCATGGACTAACCCTCTTATTTGTGGGCATGGAACTTCAGTTTTGAGCCAAATGTTGTTGTCTCTTAGATGTGGTAAAATTAGATCATTGCCATAATTAAGGCTGAAGCGCCATCATCACCCGAAAATAGAAGCTGCTCAGCTTGGCATCATCACGACAAATGTATCACAGCAAGAACATATGGTGTTACGACCGTCAAACGAATTTAGGTCCTTAATTTCGGGACGAAAATACTCGCGTAATTATAAAGCACTGCATTTGCCTTCGTAAAAGTCTTCATTCGCATGTGATACAAGTGTACGTGCATGTGGAGCTCTGGCCTATATGTTCATGTACCTGTATCTGATAGCAGCCCCTCGTGCGAACATACGCGCGTCATTCGGCGGTGAGCCGCTCGTTGATTTGCCGATTATGGCCAGCACCACCTGCACTCACATTAGGGGGTCGCATACCTTTTACAATTTGTAATTGCTCCAATATATCGCGATATAGAGATGAATTTGTGGGATCGACTATTCCGATAGAAAAATACATATTCAATTGACGACAATAATAGCGAGATACATACGATCCGGCGGTGCCGTGATGATGCCAGATACATGCCATCATCTAGCTGTTAGCTGGATCTTCAGAGTCGTACCTACATGAATCCAACGGCGTCAGCACCGTCATGTCGATGCTCAAATGATAGTAGATTATGGTCACCTTGACGACCTTTGTGAAATGCAACAGTGTATTTATCGATGTAAATGTAGGCGAGATGGATCCACCTAGTCGTGCAGTAGCTCAGCAATTGCATCGTTAAAGTTGATCGTCTACCGCTTCTGGTGGTTGACGTAGCGCAGTGCGATCAATCCGAGGATACGGAAGAGGATGATGCACCCGATCACCACGAAGAAGTAGCGCGTGATATCGTCATGCTCGAAGCCAAAGTACTGCTCCGTGTATTCCTTGATCGTAATGTGGCCGACAGTAGCAGGCGAGTCGGCCATCGGCTGGCATCCGAGTTGCGAGCCGACGTTCTCGTACTCCTGAGTCGTTTCATTCCAGGTCGGCAGTTCGTCACAGTCCGAGAATACGAGCGCTTCCATGATCGATAGAGGGAATCGCAACGGTGAGATCTTGTACAACCACGTGTAGCCCGACGGAATCGAGTAGGCCGGAGGGCTGAAGCCCATGAACATCATGAACACTGCGTTGAACAGTAGTCCGATGATTGCAGCCACCTCTTCACTTGGCATCGCGTAGGCGAACATCATACCCATGTAAACTTGCATGAGAACCATTAACGAAATCGCCAGCCAAAAGAGCACCGCCGTACCAAAGCCAGTGAAGCCAACGAAGGGGTAGTAGACGGCTGTGAAGAGGGCACCGCTGACGAAGCAGTAGGGGATTTCAGCTAGCGTCGAACCAACGAAGTACCACAAGGCGTTGTACGTCTGCGCCGCACGTTCGCGGTAGTACGAAGCACGCTCGGAACAAGCTAGAGGTAGAACGCTCTGGAAAGTCATCATGGCTTGGAAGAGAGCAGCGACGAACACCATACCAACACCCGAGTTGAGGCCAGAGTACGAAGCGTAGTCGACGTCCACGAAAATAAGGCCGAAAACGACGGCGAGGAACAGGGCCAGGTACATGCGCGTAAGGGTGTAACTGGGGGTTCGCCAGTACATTTGAATGAAGCGCCACACCACAAACTTCATCTGCGTCTTCGAATCAGCAGCACGTTTCTCCGTATAGACCATCTCCGGGAGATCTGGGGACGGGACGGTGATGCCTTCCTTCGCCATGTTGGCCACAAGAGAGCGGTTTAGTGCGCTGTTCCGGAAGCACTGAACGAAATCCGTACTGTCGGCTGCCGCGTTACCGACACCAGCGCCGATGCACTCGAGCATCCAAGTAGCTGGGTTGTATCCCACGGGTAGTGGAGCTACACCAGGGATTCCCTCGAAGTAGTCGATCAAGTTGCGGCACTTCTTTCCAAGGTCACCGTAGAACACAGTCTCACCACCACGCTTGAGGAGAAGCAAGCTGTCGAACAGGTAGAACACCTCCGACGACGGCTGGTGAATCGTACAGATGATGGTACGGCCAGAGTCAGCCACCTTGCGAACGCCATCCATAATGATCTTAGCCGAACGAGCGTCCAGGCCACTCGTCGGTTCATCCAGGAAAATCACACTCGGCTGAGCGGCGAGTTCCACGCCGATCGTCAATCGCTTCATCTGCTCCACAGAGCTGCCACGGATGATCTGGTCAGCGATGTCTTCCAGACCCAGCAGCTCAATGCATTCGTTCACCGAGTCGTACTTCTTGGCATCAGGGATCGAAGCGTCTTGGCGTAGGAACGAGCTGAACGTCAAAGCTTCACGAATGGTAGCAGCTTCCGAGTGCACGTCCATCTGCTCACAGTATCCCGTGCATCGACGGATAGCGAGGTCGGTGGCCTCGTAGCCGTTCAGTAGAATCTTGCCGGTGATCTTGCCCGACGTTTTACGGCCGGCAATGACATCCATCAACGTCGTCTTACCAGCACCCGATGAGCCCATAAGAGCGGTGATCGATCCGGGAACAGCAAATCCATTGATTCCCTTCAACAGTTCAAGCTGCTCACTGGGGTTCTTCGGGTTCGGCACGAAGTAGTGCAAGTCTTCGAACGCCATCGTCACGGGGGTGAAGTTCTTCTCACGGGTGTCGAGCTCCACCACGTAGTCTCCAGTGGTGTTGGACGCCGAGCTCTTGGGAGTCCGCATCATGGCGTAAGATTCATCTTCGATCGGCTTCTCAGACACGTCGACGTTCTCCGGGGCTTCGTAGCGTAGATATTCCAGTCCGAGGAAGGACATGACCATGAACAGGATGTAGATCGCGAGCGTGTAGAGGATGCCGTACACGATCCAGTACTTCTCCGTCTCGATACCGAACAGGTCCAAGTAGTACACGCCCATAGTCATTCCGTAGTCATTGCAGTAGTCAACGCCGTCATAGACACAAACGTCCATGTTGTCTGAGCGGTACTGGTTGATAGACAGCGCGCGGATACTCCAAGTCATGGGGCTGATCCAATGTGCCCAAATGAGGTAGTCCGGAATCTGGCTTTTGGTTACGATGAAGCCAGCGAAGATGATGAAGACAAGCACAGAGACCATTCCCAATGGGGTCACGACATTCTCGTTCGGTCCGACGGAACTTAAGAAAAAGAACCACATTCCCATTGCCAGGTTCATCATGAAGAGGACGAACTCAAAGATGAGGAACAATTGGAACTCGGACTCGAATCCACACAGCCAATACACCAACGATCCGAAGATAAGCGTCTCAACGAAAGCCAACGGGATTTGACTAGCTGACGTAGCGAGTACGTACGACGCTGTACGGAAGAAGTTGGCGCCGCGTTGCTTGTAGAAAACCTCACGCTCTGCCATGTACGTTGGAATCTGCGATGACTGACCCATGGACAGGAACATGACGGAGGAGAAGACAACACCCAGCACAACGGACACCTCCGTTGGATTGAAGTCGTAGAACACCGTACAGAACAACAGTCCCATGACGGCGATCATCAGCACACGACCGAAGATGAACGGTTTGTTACGGTACGTGATGGTGAGTTGACGACGCAGCAGCGTCATGGTGCTGTCGATGAACGACTGGCTGAACATGGGCATAGGCTTCATGTTCTTCTCGACGCTTCCTAGTAGCTCCGGGTCGTACGGGGCCTCCAGTGCGTACATGTTCTCCGCGTAGATGTGCGAGTCACGGAACGCCTGGGCGAATTCGCTCGCACGTCGCGGCTGCTTCGTCGGGTGGTCGACCTGGTACTGGTACTGCTCGCGAGTGCCCAAGTCAAGCAAATAGTCGGCGATATCGCGATGAGGCGGGCATTTGAAGCCGAGAGTCTCGAAAAACCCTTCCACCTGGCTGCACGGGCCGTGGTACATGAGTTGACCCTCGTTCAGGATCATGACGTCGTCGAACAGTGCAAACACCTCGGGCGACGGCTGCAGTAAAGCGATCACCACGGTCTTACGCAGCTTGTGCGCTACACTGCGCTGCGTGTTGATGATATCGTACGTGGCGGCACTGTCGAGACCCGTACTGATCTCGTCCATGAGCGTCACGTACTTGGTACCAAACTCCATCTCGCCGGTCGTCACACGTTTGCGTTCACCGCCGGACACACCACGGGTCATGGCGTCTCCGACGATCGTGTCCTGACAATTCTGCAGTCCTAACTGCTGGATGATCACGTCCGGGTAGTGTGCGAACATGGCGTTTGCAGCTTTCAGAGCCTCCTCGTTCTCCTCGGGAGTGCCCTGAGACAGCATCTTCTTGGCGTGTTCGGAAAGCTCAGCACCACAGAACTGGTGGGCGTACTGGAGCGTCTCCTTGACGGTTAGTACGGGGTAGTGCTTGTCCCGTTGGTTTACGTACGCCACGAACTGCGGTAGAGTCTTGATGATCTGCTCGCGCTGGACGTTGTTGAAGGTAATGTTGCCCTCCACAGTGATGTTCTTGCCCATGGGGAACCGGCCGCTAAGCATTTTTAATAGAGCGGACTTGCCAGATCCAGGCTGACCCAGCAACAGGGTGATCTTCCCGGGGGAGAACACACCACTGACATCCTTGAGGATCTCCTTGCGTACTACGCGCTTCTTGGGGCTGATGAAGGTCTTCTTTAGAGTGTTCGGGATGGTGGGCAACTCGTACTTGGAGTTATCATCGTCCACTACGACAACGTCAGCCGTGACCGACAGGTTGCTGAACCGGACGTCCATCTGTGGCATGGAGGAACCTAACGCCCTGCCGATCTTGGTAGCGATATGGTCATGCAAGACCTGAGGGCCTTCGGCCATCAAAGCGGCGCCGGACTCGTACCCGAGCCGCTTACGAGTGGCCGGAGATACCGGGAACGTCGTTGTCATCGTTGTTTTCCCCTGGGTTGGCTTGAGAGCTAGTCAGGAAATTCGAGAATGATTTTGCTAAACCGACACGAAGCTTAAAGATGGCAAGAGGTGTCAGTCAGGGCCACGGCATCATCAACTCACAACGGCGGCGTCAAACAAGCTACTGTTAAGTGAAACAGCCCAGTAACTCATGTATATGAAGGATGTTGAAGCGCGATTACTTCTAGATCCAAAACCCTGACTTAATACTAGTAATCGATCCTGAAAGTGGCTGCAATTGGCTAACGCAGTCACGATTACTTCAAGGACAACAGCAAATCGTCACTAAAGCAGCCCCACCAAAAAGGTGGCGTCGACAAGCTGATGATGGCTCGCCGTCTGAACTGCGACAGGCTCGAAAAGGCATGGCAACAACATGAATTGCGATCGCAACACGAACAACACACGAACAACATGATTCCGGCACTCGTTTCGAGCACAATCACGCTCCTGCCATGGTACTGGATTCCCTTTTGCCATCAACATCATTTTACTGAAAGAAATCTTTGGTTTTGTATTGAGATGCAGACTTTACTACGTTTGCCATTCGTCATTCCTCTACCTCTTCTGGTGGTTAACGTAACGCAGCGATAGTAGTCCCAGAAGACGGAAACCCACGATCCAAGCGAGGACAATGCCGAAATTCATCCACAAGTCGTCGTAGTGCATGCCGAAGTACTCCTCCGTGTACCCCTTGAGTGTGATGTGGCCGACGGTGACCGGCGAGTTGGCCATCGGCTGGCATCCAAGGTCCGAGCCCACGTTCGAGTACGACTGGGAGGCTTCGTCCCAAGTCGGGAGGTCATCGCATTTGGCGAACACCAGCGCCACAAGGTTCGACAACGCGAATCGGTGTGGAACGATCTTGTACAACCACTTGTAACCGGACGGGATCGCGTACGCTGGGGGGCTGAAGCCCATGAACAGGAAACAGATCGAGTTGATGAGCACGCCGATGATGGACGCTACCTCTTCACTGGGCAACGCGTACGAGAAGAACTGGCCGAAGTACGTCTGCATCGTGATGAGTAGAGACAAGTTGAGCCAGAAGAGAACACCGTTCGTAAAGCCCTGGAACCCAACCATCGGGTAGTAGATGGCGGTGAAGATCAAACCACTGAGGAAACAATACGGGAGTTCCACCAATGTCGAGCCCACGAAGTACCAGAAGGCGTTATATGTCTGGGACGCGCGCTCACGGTAGAACGACGCACGTTCCGCGGACGAAAGAGGTAGAACGCTCTGGAACGACACCATGGCGTTGAACAGTGAAGCCATAAAGACCATACCAACGCCCGAGTTCAAGCCCGTGTACGACGCGTAGTCAACACCAACGAAGATCACGCCGAACAGCAGCGACAGGAAGACAGAAATCACGAGACGAGTCAAGTTATACGACGGCGTGCGCCAGTACATGTCGTAGAACCTCTGCACCAGGAACTTCATCTGCGTCGCGGAGTTGGCCGCCCGTTTCTTGCCGAAGACCAGTTCGGGGAATTCTGGCGACGGCGTCGTCACACCTTCCTTAGCCAAGTCTGTCTGTAGCTTGGCCGCGTACGAGCTGTTCTTGAAGTAGCTTACAAAGTCCATGTTGTCAGCGGCCGAATTGCTCACACCGGCACCGATACACTCGAGCATCCACGTGGCTGGGTTGTATCCCACTGGCAATGGAGCTACACCAGGGATGTTCTCAAAGTAGTCGATCAAGTTACGGCAGTTCTCGCCCAGGTTGCCGTAGAACACAGTCTCACCACCACGCTTGAGCAATAGCAAGCTGTCGAACAGGTAGAACACCTCTGAAGACGGCTGGTGAATCGTACAGATGATGGTACGGCCAGAGTCAGCCACCTTGCGAACACCGTCCATGATCAGCTTAGCAGAGCGAGCATCCAGGCCACTCGTCGGTTCATCCAGGAAAATCACGCTCGGCTGAGCGGCAAGCTCCACGCCGATCGTCAAACGCTTCATCTGCTCCACGGAGCTGCCACGGATGATCTGGTCAGCGATGTCCTCCAGACCCAGCAGTTCAATGCACTCGTTCACTGAGTCAATCTTCTTCTCGTCCGAAATTGACGCATCCTGGCGCAGAAACGAGCTGAAAGTCAAAGCTTCGCGAATGGTAGCAGCTTCTGAGTGTACGTCCATCTGCTCACAGTATCCCGTGCATCGACGGATAGCGAGGTCGGTGGCCTCGTAGCCGTTCAGTAGAATCTTGCCGGTGATCTTGCCCGACGTCTTACGACCAGCAATGACATCCATCAGCGTCGTCTTACCAGCGCCTGACGAGCCCATGAGAGCCGTCACTGAGCCAGGAAGAGCGTAACCATCGATTCCCTTGAGCAGCTCGAGCGTCTCCTTCGGATTCTTCGGGTTCGGCACGTAGTAGTGCAAGTCTTGAAAGGCTACAGTCACTGGCACGAAATTCTTCTCGTGCGCACGCGGAAGCTCCAGAATGACGTCGCCGTCCGAGATCTTCTTCGAGTTCTTAGGAGTCTCAAGGAGCGCGTACGTGTCGTCGTCGGCTTGGGCTTCAGACACGTCGACGTTCTCCGGAGCTTCGTAGCGGATGTACTCCAGAGCGAAGAACGACAGGAACATGAAGACGATGTACACTGCGCAGGCGTAGATGACTCCGTACGCGACCCAAGCCGTGTCCGTCTGGATGTCGAACATCTGCAGGTAGTACTCGCCCATGGTCAGGCCGTTGTACTCGGCGCAGTAATCCACTCCACCGTACACGCACACGTTGAAGCTGTCGGCACGGTACTGGTTAACGGACAACGCACGCAGAGCCCAAGACATGGGGCTGATCCAGTGCAACCAGATCAACCAGTCAGGGATTGTGCCAGCCGTGACGATGAAACCCGCGAAGATGACCATGACCAGGATGGAGACCTGGCTCACTGGAGACGCGATGTTGCCGTCCGGACACACGGCCGACAGGAAGAAGAACCACATGCCCATAGCCAGGTTCATGACCAAAAGGATAACGAGGAAGATGACGAAGCGCCAGGCGTCCGCTTCGAAGCTGCAGATCCAGTACACGAGCGAGCCGAAGATGAGCGTCTCAGCCACGGCCAACGGGATCTGCCCCACGGACTGAGCCAGGACGTACGACGCCGTGCGGTAGAAGTTGGCGCCGCGTTGCTTGTAGAAGATGTCGCGTTCGGCCAAGTACGTCGGCACCTGAGACGACTGACCCATGGAAAGGAACATAATGGACGAGAAGATGACGCCCATGACGACCGACACCTGCGTCGGGTCGAACTTGTAGAACGTCGTGCAGTACAAAAGCCCCATGACACCGATCATCAACAAACGGCCGAACACGAACGGCTTGTTACGATACGTGACCATGAGCTGCCGACGGAACAGCGTCATGGTGCTCTCGAAGAAGCTCTGGTGGAACTCGGGCGTAGGGGTCATGTGCTTGTCAATGGTGGCCAGCAGCTTGGGCTGGTGAGGAGCATTCAGCGCCTTCAGCATGTCCGTGTGGATAACCGACTGCTTGAAGACGTCCGCGAACTCCTTGGGCGAACGCGGATGCTTACCACCACGCGGAGCTTCCCGCGTCTGATACCGGTACTGTTCCTGCGTTCCCAGATCTAACAGGTAGTCTGCAATATCGCGGCCGACAGGGCACACGAAGCCCAGACCGGCGAAGTAGCTCTGCACCTGGTCGCACGGGCCGTGGTACATGAGTTCGCCGTCGTTCAGGATCATAACGTCGTCGAACAGTGCGAACACCTCGGGTGACGGCTGTAACAGAGCGATGACAATGTTCTTGTGAAGAGTATGGGCAATACTACGTTGGGTAGTGATGATATCGTACGTGGCAGCGCTGTCGAGACCCGTACTGATCTCGTCCATGAAAGACGCGTACTTCATGCCGAACTCCATCTCGCCGGTCGTCACCCGCTTCCGTTCACCGCCGGAGATACCTCGCATCATGGCGTCTCCAACGATCGTGTCCTGACAGATCTTAAGGCCAAGTTGTTCAAGGACAATATCAGGGAAGTTGCTGAACACGGACTTGGCCAGCTCCAGAGCCTCGAGGTTCTGCTGCTGAGAGCCCTTGGACAGCAGCTCCTCACCTCGACGGTCCATCTCGCCACCACAGAAAGTGTGGGCGAACTGCAGCGTCTCCTTCACCGTCAGAGTGGGGAAGTGCTTGTCACGCTGGTTCACGTAGGCTGCGAACTGCGGGAGAGTCTTAAGGATCTGCTCGCGCTTGACACTGTTGAACGTGACGTCACCCTCGAGCGTGATGTTCTTGGCCATTGGGAATCGACCACTCAACACCTTCATCAGTGCGGACTTGCCCGATCCCGGTTGGCCCAGCAACAGAGTGAGCTTCCCGGGCTGGAAAACACCACTGATGTCCTTGAGGATCTCTTTGCGGACAGTGCGCTTCTTGGGCCCTACGAACGCCTTCTTGACGGTGTTGGGCAGCGTCGGTAGCTCGTACTTAGCGCCGTCGTCTTCTACCACGACGATGTCGGCCGTAAGCGACAGGTTCTTGAAGCGCACATCCATTTGCGGTAGTTCCCCACCCAGAGCGACCTCCATTTTGTCCACGATGTGGCTGTGCAGCACGCCTGAACCTTCCGCCATGAGGGTATCGCCCGATTCGAGGCCGAAGCGCTTGGTGGGCGTCGACGAAGTCGCCATTTCGGTAGTCGGTGGAGTAGCAGACTCACGTCAACTTGGAGAATGAGCTGAGGTTATCGATGACGCTGGCATTGCTGTGTAGGTCGGCAAGGGCCTGTCATTCGGATGCGAATGCGGGACACAATTGTTTTCGAGCGTTTTTCGGTCAAGTGATGCCATTTCGCCCAAAGTAGATTTGAACCGACCTAAAATAAAGTGTATTGGGTTGTTGTCGACAAATCGTTCTTAAATTGGGCTCTTGGTTGACGCTCCGAGCTGATGTGATTATGTTTTTAGAACACAATTTGCAGTGTGATTATGCCGAACGCGCGCAGTACCAGCGCAAGCACTTTACAGATTTACAGCTCACGTGTGCGAGTATCTTACCCACACTTAACCCCTAATATGGTCATTTCTTTAAGCGCACGTGCTGGTGTCCGTCATAACTGCGTTAGTCTGGATAGATGTAGACTTAAATGGTATCTGATTTTTAACCAGCTCGAACAGAAGTTTTGCTGCGTGTGTAGGCTATGAGCTCGCTTGATTTCATCATGGCTCGCGAATCTTACATCGGTGTTATCTGAGTTTATTCTCGGACGAGCTTTCATAATTTAGTTTTTAGAGGTACTGTAAATGACTATATGGTATAATATTGCATCGATTCCAACCTGACATTATCGGCCATTTGCAACCAAGGTTGTATTTTTGAAAATCCTGATCTCTGATTGGCTGCGCGTAGCGTACAGACCACAATCGTGCCTTGCACAGCGCGAAACGGTGGGGTGGTGATTGCAACTAGAGTTGCTCACACGGTGGCAGGTTCAGGTCAGTTTTGCAACCCAATCTGATACAAAAAGCAAGTCAGGTTGCAAACGTACTTAGTGTAGAACCAGATAGCCAGAAGTTTGCAAAAGAACGCCACAAGCCCCAGCACTACGAAGTCATGCGTCTACGGCGAGAGAACCAACGAGACCTACAGAAGATTCAGGCCATACTAAAGCGAACTGCCATGCAGCCAGCTTTTCGGCGCGACGTTATTACGCAGGATATAACTACATCTCCACTTAATCCGCCTCCGACTCGCTGAGCGTCTACGACTGTACTTTCAAAGCGGCCGAAAGATTAATTCGAACTTTGGCACGAATACCAGGTCGGTTGCGGTGACCTGAAAGCAGCAAAAGACTTTACGGCAATCGAGCGTGGTGCAAACAAATTCGCCTTCTCTAGGCGAAAAGTGTTCTGGGACGTAGTCGCTAGCTTGGTGCGCTCAGGTTTAACTAGTGACGCAGCGATAGACAAGGTATATTTAGTCTATGGTAGGCAGCTCTCAGTGTCAAGTATCTTAATGGCCCTCCGTGCGGATCGTAAGAATGGCGGCCATCCTACTCTGCGTGTGTACATGTAGTTACCGCTTTGTGCACTTCATCACAGTCATAAGCACTAGTATTAACCAATCAAAACAGGGTTGCAAGCCAAGTTGCACAAACGGCCGATATTTCTACAGTATTATAGGAGATTAACTATTGGTCCAGTCAGCCAATCACGTGTCGGATTCTTTATAATAGCCAATTGAAATGCGATCAGTCAATATTTTTAGCCAATCATACGACTTGAATGATGGGGCAGGTGCTTCCAACCCTTCCAACAATATCTGGTTGGAATCCCGGAATAATATTTGATATTCAATTCAAAAACTAGTACAAATCTATATTTGTAAAATATTGGTCGGTTTCCAACTGTTCTGCATTGGCGAGCAGCACTCAGGGTCAGCATGTCGGTGTCCTCGTTGCTGCCGGCTAAAAGCATACGCGCACGCAATACAGCTCTTGCGTCGTTCAATGATTTCCTACAGAAGCAAGGTGTCACACTCGATGATGTAAAGACTCGAATTGACCAAGATACTACAGGAAAAACGCTGCATTTGATTCTAGACAAGTATGCAGTTCATTTGATTTCAAATGGGGGAAAGAATCAAGAGATGCTGGCTCGCAACTCTGTTTTGTCTTACTTTGGACAGGTGAAAAATTGGCTAGTTGATAGATATCCTGCTCAAGGCTTAGTGGTGGACAAGAAACTTCGCAAGCTGGGGTCGACCCTATCCTCTTACTGTACAAAACGCCCTAACGAGCTACCAGGCAAGCAGGCTCCACCGTGCACTAAGGCTGACCTGAAAATTATTGTATCAAGTCTGTACGAGCACGCATCGTCAGCTTCAGATTATCTAGATGCAGCACTTGTTACCATGATGTGGTACCTCTACGGCCGAAGCTCTGATGTGGAGCAACTAGAAAGAAGCCAACTTAGTGTTTATCCAGGTATTTGATCGAATGTGGATATACATTTGTGATAATACTTACACTGAATACGAATTCAATGTAGGTGGAATGGTATTCTTACGCTTTAAACGCGTCAAAACGGCTCTGCAACAAGGCGTGTCTCTCTTCCTTGATCCGAAAGAAATGTGTACTTGTCCGCTGCACGTGCTAGCCGTAGCTCTCGCGATGCACCCGACACCTGGCCGGCGTATATTCCCGCAATTTCCACCACAAATGCCTGCTGCGCTTCCGAGTAGCGAAAGTGACGATTTAGTAAGTTTATTAGAGAGTCTTGACAATTGTGATCACCACGAACCTGATCTACAGCACCAGCGCCGTATCCCCAGCAACCCTCCTGGCGCTCAAGCTTATGTGAACCGTCTTCTTGCCTCCGTTCATAGGCTTCCAGCAGCTAGTACAACCGGGCTGACTACCGGGCTGTCGTCTCATTCATTTCGCCGCGGTGGCGCCATGCACGCAAACGCCGACAACCGACTCAGCTCGCTCTGGGTTGTGGACCGCGGTGGCTGGAGCACGTCAAGTGTTAACAAGGCGTTTGGCTACATGCTCAACACGACCCAAGAAGATCAGCAGGTAGCCAGACAACTGAGTGGATGGGACCCAAAAGCTGGTGCCAAGATCCCGGATCTCACCTGCCTCGATAGAGTTGTTCGCGAGCGAGCGCAAAAGCTCCAGCAGACGCTATTTGCAGCAGCAGTTGGGTTCTCGGACAGCACTTGGAACGTTGATGATCGGGTCCTTGAAGTTCTAACCGCGACTCTGATTATGCACTACGCGGGTATGCGCCGCCAGCGCGCTGAGAGTCCGTTTGTTTTGCGCGTACGTGAGACGATTTCAGCACTTTCAATGCCAGAGTCGGAGCTGCTGGCTATGGCGGTAACAATTCGTGGCGCATTTGATCCTCCTGTAGAAAGCACAACAAATACCACATCAGTAACGACAACAGATCAGCTAGGTGAGCTTATGCGCATTGTTAAATCGCAGACACTGCAGCTGAATGAAATCCTGGCAAGGCAGGCAACACTGGAAGAAAGGCTGGACCGGTTGGAGGGGAAAACGCCATCGTGTATTACCGCCATAGAAGAGAATTGTACGAGCACTACCCGGGCGTCGAAGCGAGTCCGCAAACAGCCTCCAAAGCCGCTCTCCGATTCTTGGTATGAGTGGTTCGCTGACCAACCACGGCCCTTTGAATCATCAGCAATAAATAAGTCAAAACGTTACGAGTATCGATATGCAGTGGCATACATGATGCTTTTCTTACCCGACGGCTTCAAACTTGACACGACGTCACCCGCGTACAAGTCGGAGGTACGATCCCTGGGAATAGAAGCGCAGACAAACACATTGGCGTTCACGGCGGCACGAGGCTCCACCGCCACCGCCACAGGTCCCGTCGTGAAGCTGCTGCGTGATCTTGAAAAATCTGGCGAGTTAAAGCAGCTGATTGCCGACTTTCGCCAACGGCGCAACGACGGCGACATTGTAGAGCCGACACCAGCTTCTGCACTTCCCGAATTTGCACGACCTTAGGCAGTAATCACAAGAAAAGATACTTTAGTCAATCACAACACAAATATTGCATTAGTCATGAAGTTGACGGCTGGAATCGAACCAGCCACCAGAGCAAGATCTGGTTCCCTCTCCATGAGGACGTCAACGCAGCGAGACAACATGGCCTCAACAAGGTCACAGGGCTAGGCATTCCGTGGTCGGTTGGCGCAGAGGGCTGTGAGGGTCGGCGGCAGTCGTGAGCTTGGCTTGGCTTCGCTTGGCTTGTGTTCTTGGGGGGCGAAAGAATGAGTGGGCCACGCGGCGCTCCTTCACCGAAGTTGGTACCCTGTACCAACTTAAGGTACCGCGAAATTACCGGTACACGTTGGAAAGGCGTTGGCAAGGTTGGAATTTTGACGGTATGGCATTAGCGACTTGAGTGTCACGCTGAAAAATGCAAAGTGGATCGGAAAGTTGAAAGTTTTTTTTTCTAACAATCGAGTCTCGCTGTAGTGCAGGCTACGCATGCATGTATTAAAGAGTAAAGGTTCCTTTACTCTCCAAGTGCGCATACTTGTATGATGGTGAGCGTACCAGTATGCTCGGCTAATCAACCATTAGAATGCTATTTATAGCTTAGCAACGAAGACGAAAGAAACGTCTACACTCTCCTTTTTTTTCGGGGTCAAGCAGACACGTGAAAGGTATAATGATGCAGGTCGGATCTAACGTTGTTGGGAAAACCAAGCGAACACGAGGGAAGATTGGTATCGTTCTGGCCGTGAATACAGAAGGCCACCAACGCAAGTTTGAGGTCGAGTGGTCATGTGGATCTCGCGAGATCGTTGCAGCACGATCGATTGCACTCGCTGCAGCACAGGAAACTCAGTCAGATCGTGTTAATTGCCAAAATGAATCGTCTTCAACCTTCACAGACCTTCTACTTAGCGTCAACGACGGAGTAGCAGGTAATGTGGACACGTCGTCGTTATCCGAGGAAGCTGAACAACATCGTGAGGGCAGCGATGAAGAAGAGGAAGATGATGGTGCCATCTATGCTAACGGTGAAGGAACTGCCGTTGTACTGCGGCTTTCGGAACACTATCGTGGAACTGGACGTACTGTCGTAGCAGATAGTGCATTCTCGTCTGTGAAGACGCTTGTCCAACTAGAGGCAAGGGCAGGACTTTTCTTCATGGGCATGGTAAAGACAGCCACAGTGGGGTTTCCCATGAAGCACCTAAACGCCTGGTTTGCTACAGCCCCAAAACGAGGCTCTTTCAAAGTTTTATCTAGCACCACCGACATGGGTACAATGATGTATGCAGCGTGTTGGGCGGATAGAAAACCTAAAACAATTATCGCAAACAGATGAACGACTCTACCGGGTTTGGACGCTGTTAGACCCAGACACCGTTTGATAGAGCGAGATGGAGTAGTGGAGACACTGCGGTTCGAAAC
Organism: Phytophthora capsici; assembly: GCA_030324255.1. NCBI lineage: Eukaryota > Oomycota > Peronosporomycetes > Peronosporales > Peronosporaceae > Phytophthora > Phytophthora capsici. The sequence continues at coordinate 3,382,674 of CM059363.1, forward strand.
GAATTGAACGCCCACAAATGATCGAGTACTTCTTTGATAAGTTCTCTACCGTGGATGTACACAACCACCTGCGTCAAGGAAGTCTAGCACTAGAGAGAGAGTGGACAACAATGTTTTGGGGGCATCGTTTGTTCAGTACGCTTCTCGGAATGATTACGGTTGACGCTTATCTTGCGTACCGCTACGAGGCATGTGAAAGCCATTCTGATAACACGGTGCTAGACTTTCATGGGTTTGTCTCTCAACTCGCCCATCAGCTCATTTTCAATGAATATCATTCTGCTAGAGCAACCCGCAACAACGCTGACGGCTCAACAGTTGAAGCTGGAACGGCTCCACCACATTCCATCGAGCAACTAATTCGACTTCCTCAGTACGCAGCAACACGGAAGAAACAGTATCGTGCACAGCGTAAATGCAACTTGTGCAACGAGAAAGCATCGTACTACTGTGTAGATTGCTCCGGCACGGCTCGAGGTGTTTTCTACTGCGTCTGTGGCCCCAGATCCAAACGCGATTGCTTTGCTACGCATCTCTCCACTTCAATTTGACTTTTCTCTTGAACACCGTATGATCATCAATACAAATTTCTATATAAACTAACTTTGACCGAGCATACGAGTATGCTTTCCTCCTGCCTAGCTGTATGCTTTCGACCTGGAGAGTAAAGGAAGCCAGCCAGCTCTACCTACATATTTAGTTGGAGGAAACAAATCTTCGACAAGCCTGTATACGGCATACCGACACTCAAGATGACAAGATACAATGTTACGCGCCCTGTGTTGACACGGCTTATGTCCAACCATTGGACCCAAGACAACTAGGACCCAGTAGCAGGCCTCGGAAAAAATAATATCAAAATAATTGTCTGTTTATTTTTGGATTGGACCAGAATCAATACAATATGATATTGTCCCAATAATACCAATATCTTTTTTGAGTGAATTTGAGTCTCGGTTGGGCAAGACATGATCAAGTGACTCGATGGCCTCTGAAGCTGATGACTGGGCCATAGCGCCTATACCGGTATTCACGCCGATACTACCACCTCAGCTGACCAGCACCTCGCACGCCTCGCTCGTAAAGTGGCGGCGTGAGCGTCGCAAGTTGCACCAAGGACAATTCGGGTGACCTAATCGTCCCCGTAAAAACACTTTCGACGAGGGACTACTGCGCATGTGATGTCTTCTGCGTTGGAGAATTCCTATGGATGATGTCACTGCTATTCACATTTTGACTGAGGTTGACAAGATTAACCTGTGGTGGCTTTCAGCCAATGCCATCACGACAGAGGAAACTAACGTTAGTGTTTGCTGGGACTAACCCCAGCGGGACTTGCTGGAGGCAGGTAAAAACCTTTAATGCAGTTGTAGCCTCCAGCTCAACCCTGTGCATGTATGTAGATAGTTAAACCCAAACTAATAAACGACTGGTTCTCAGCTGCAGTTCAGACTACAGCTGTGTGTACAAGTACACGTACTATCCACAGTACATAACCGGCTCGCACTCCCACTTGGACCCTGCTCACGAGCGTCCTCGTAGCACGCGATCATCAGAAACGCCGGTGACTTCAATGTGGCTTGTAACATACCGCACAAGCCCAGCTCTGCGACCTCTGGTACTTTCTTAGCGTAGCGTAGTGTCATGGCATGTGCGAATTCACAAAGTCTAACACCATGCAGAGCCTGCGACCAGCGTCTCTGTGCAGCTCCCAGAGCTCACAGACTCGTTCTTCGTCCTTGGCGCAGTACCAGCGTACGAACCATCACGGGTTGGCGTAACACTCAGTGTCACTACCTGCATATGAGTCTTGCAGCACTCGTAGTGGTTCCAAGCACTCCCAAAGCGTAGTGTGCTCTACCGCTGCGGTCTATCCAAAGCCGAGCTTCCAAAGCTCCCATTCCACTCGTGTACTAGTGTACATCTACTGCAACTCCTTCGGCGACAGCACCTTGAGTGCTTTACGGAACCTAGCGAACTTCACAGCGCCATGAGCCTTAGTCATAATGTCCGCAACCATGTCGTTTGTGACGACATGCTCCACCTTCAGCTGTTTCTTCTCCACAAGATCACGCGACACATGGAACTTGTTCTCAATGTGCTTCGTCCGGCTGTGCTTGCCAGCTCGCGTGGCCATGTAGATAAACGCCCTGTTGTCGCCCCTCGTCAACGGTGCCTCGTCCTCCCACTGGAGATCGTCACAGGCTGTCTAACCCACCGTAGATCCTTAATGTCCTCTGCCATTGCGACGTACTCAGCTTCCGTCGTGCTCTGTGCGTTCAAGCCTTGCTTGTGCGACGCGTAGGGGATATAATTGCCATCAATCATAGTAACGTAGCCTATAATGCTCTTGCGATCATCCGGGTCGTTCGCATAATCTGTGTCCGTGTACAGTAGTAACGTCATAGTCTTGCCCTCGCGCACGTCCATCACCAGCTTGTAGTCTGTCGTAGCCTTTAGATATCGCAGTACGTAACGTGCCAGTTTGTAGTGAGTAATGTCGAAGCTGGCAAGTTACTTACCCAAGTGCCTTACAGCATGCGCAATACCAGGCCTCGTGCCCGAAATTAAGTAGCCCAGAGCTCCCAATAGCTCACGATACGGCAATGGTGCATCATCCTCAGCAGGAGTGCGTCCCAGACGGCTTCGTCGTCTTCGCACCACGGCAACTTGCGATGTGATACTTCAACAGCATCTCCTTGATGTACTATTCCTGGCAATACGTCACTCGCTTTGCCACACGGTCTCGATACCGAGAAGATACTTCACCTCACCCAGAGAGGCCAACTGGAAGTCCTCTCGCAGCTGTGCAGCCACAGTCTCGCACACTTCCGCAGGCCCTATCAACTACAAATCGTCCACGTACACGGTGATCAGCATCGTGATAACTCCTCCCACTTTTCGGGCATAGAGGCCTCTGTCCTTCTCCATGCGCTCGAAGCCCAGCTTCGTCATCTTTGTATGTAATGTTTGATTCCGAATGAGCGGTGCTTGAGGTAGCCCATACAAACGCTTGAGTAAGTGGCACACTCCTCCATCTTCACCCTCTTCCAGACCATCCGAACGGGCCATGTACATAGTCTCGCTCAGAGGTCCGTACAGGAAAGCAGTCTTCACACCGAACTGCAGAACATCCCAACTCCGTTGTACTCCATAGTAGATTGCAGCGGGGATCGTTTAAAAACGAATCACTGGAGCATACGTCTCATGAAATCACACCGTACTGTTGCTTGTGTCAGTGGATCACCAGGCGCGCCTTGTAGCGCTTGATAACCCCATGCTCATTACGTTTAATAGCAGATACCCAGTGGTATATGATAGCCTTGGCCTTTCCAATCTGAGAGCGAGGAACCAAACGCCAGGTCTGATGCTGCTTCAGCGAAGCGAGTTCCTCTTGAATTGCTTTCCACCACCCTGGCCACAACTTGCTTGCCTTCGCTTGGCGATAGCTTTAAGGTAATTGGAAATCTCAAACACCTTGTACGACCACATTTAACACGAAATCGCGAAGATGAGACGGTGGGGCCCGTCTCCTACGAGGCAACGCCTTCACAGGAGCCACTGCTGGCTTACTAGTCACGAACCCCACTTCTTCGTCCGCATCGCCATCACCTTGAGATCGCTTCCGCTTCTGTCGGCCCTTTTACTTTCTTCGTAGACACTGCCGGTGTCGCAGTGGTAGGCGTCTGCACAGCTGCAGTTCACTCCCCACTGTCCAGCTGCGGTATTGCACCCTTCTCCACCTCCAGCGAGATGTCAGCAAGATAGCCATCGTTGCCTTCCAAAGGCAGTCCAGCAACTACACGTCTCACCACCTCATCGTCATCTGCATACGAGTCAATGATAGACTTGATCGCCACAATCGGAATGGCTGCATCTCCATTGTCCTCCGGTACGTCTCGCGTCAACACACGAGCTACGTAGTTTCGCCCATTCTCATGACAGAAGATATTCTTCAATCGGCTAGTTCGGACACCTCCGTTTTGCAAGCTCAGTATCTTGACCCCTTTTGTGTTGTGAGAATATCCAAGAAGAATACACATATCCGTCCTTGAACCCAACTTGTCACGATCTCGACGGCTTTCTGGTACAATCCTAGCTTGCACGAGGCTGCCCCATGTACGGAGGATGCCTAAGCCCGGCTTATCCCGTACAGCTCCTTATGCGGCGTCACACCTTGCGCCAACGCGCTGGTTGTCCACCTGTTTATGGTAACACCGTGTGAAGCGATACCTCGCCCCATAACGCCTTGGGCGGTTGCGTAGCGGCCAATACCGCACGCATACGCGCAACAGTATGCCATTAGCACGCTCCACAATGCTGTTCTCTTGAGAACTGTAGCCATTCGTAGTAGTCGTCTTAATCCCTCGTTCTCTGCAGAAGCTTCCAAGTGCTTCATTCAGGAACTCACCACCTTCGTCACTGCGCAGAACTGTCACTTGCCAATGCTTGTCTTAGCACTCCCTTTCCAACTTTAATAGCAGATTGCGAAGATGACCTTCGGCTTCACTCTTGTGTTTCAATAGGTAAGCCCACTTGAATCGAGTCGCCTCGTCGACAACCAGCAAAAACTTGTCTTCACCCGACACAGTAGCGGCACCAACTGGACACACGTCAACAGCAATGCGCTCCAGCGGTCGAGTTCGGCGCTCCGATCCCCTTTTGTACGTCATACGCCTGAATTTGTCCATTCTGCACGGAACACAATCGTAGGATTGAAGTTGCTTCGAATTCAACCTCAAACTACTGGGTATGACGTCTTATCTCATCCATTCCTGCGTGGTCCAACCGATTGTGCAGCAGCCCCATAGCTGCGCTTCTCCCGATGACCGACGTCTTCTCCACACCTAGCACCACATGCTCCTCCGCCTTCGCAGTCGACCCAGTGGTCTTCCGCGTCCACATGCGGTACAAGCCATCAACCAGCAGGAACTCCAGCTTCATTTCAGTCTTCGTCAACCACAATTTCTTGTTATCCTTCGAGAACGTCATGTCATAGCCAGCTTCAATTAACATGTAGCCAATAGAAATCAAGTTACCCTTCGCATTAGACGTATAGTACGCACGCCCCAGTAAACGCGGCTCGTACTTCCCCGTGAGCTCATTACGCACGGTTAGATGCACGCCACATTCATCTCACTGCCCCCGTTTAACATCGTAAGGTTGTGCGTCATGTCCGTGTCCATACGTACAAAGGACAGCAAATCAGAACAAACGTTAGCCTGACTTCCAAAGTCAAGTAGCCATTCCATTCTGCTTCCATCTTTCTTATACATGCATCCGTACCGCACAACTCCTTCGATGCCGACACGTCCACCGACGCGTTCTTGGACTCCTCATCCGACACCTGGGGCGACGCAGCCGCCACAATCGATTCCAAAGGTTCCCCAGTGCCCGAAGTCACTTGCACGCTCTCACCACCGGAACTCCCACTGGTTGCTGTACCACCGGTAAAAGCGCCACCATCTTGTCCTTGGTCACTGACGTCTGGAGCCAACGCAGCAGGGTTGCGTGGCGTCAACATGATGTTCAATGAGTCCACATTGGTCGCTCGACGACCACCACTGGTACCACTACTTTCCTTAGTAGGAGACTGCGGGCCGTCCCGCACGAAGTGCTTGTCCGACCCACAGCTGAAACGCGTTTTCTTCTTGGACTTCTTGTTCGGGCGTGACGATGCTGTACTTGAGCTTCTCGGTCTCGAGTTTCCACGTCCACGTCCGCGTGAAGTACCTCTTCCACGCTCTTGTACATAGTTGACCGCACGTCCTCCAAGTCCTTGGCCTCCACTTTGTTCATTACCCCTGCGATCAGCGCCAGGCATATTACTGGCAATTAGTTCAGCGTTCTCCAGACGCGCAGTCGCGTCACGGAGCTCCGGCTTCGCGCGTGTTGAACGCTTGCGTTCTCCATGTTCACGTGCAAACCCAGGATAAACTTCCACAGCGTTGCTCAGCATCACGTCAGCCAGGTCTTGGTCCTCCGTGATGTCCCCGTTCTCTCTGAGGACACGGCTCAGCCGCAGTAGGTCCGATATGTAGTCCCCAACCTTCTCGTTCGGCTGTAGGTAGTGAATGTAGATATCTCGTAATTGTACACCGTGTTCAGCCCACCACCTGACCATATTCGGACCGCAGCGCACTCCATAGATGCGTGGGGTCTCCAGACCGCACCTCCGTGTGGAAGCGCTGAAGGACATCCCAAGTAATGTGCTCCACCAGCATGAGATGTGCCTTTAGACGCCTCTCACTGAAGCACATGCGCCAGCCGCGTTGTTCATTGCGCGATCCAGGCGGCACGTCGCTCTCTCGCTACTCACCGAGCACGAGCCTGTTGTAGTTTAGCGTCAGCATAGCCGTCTGGATTCGCATCGACCACTCCTCGTAGTTCTCCGTCCCCTTTAGCTTATGTCGAGCTTGAACGACGCCACAGCCATCAGTCTTGTCATCGTTGGCCGCCAACTACCAGGGAGCACCGCCGGCTCCCTTCTCCGTGTCTTCGTTTCTAACGAACACCACACTCGCGTAGCTAAATATTACTGATCAGCTTTATTCATAACATTGATAATGTTAGCCCCTGATCGTGTAGAGGAGCATACTGTCCAAAACTACAACATGATATCTCTTTCAACCTAAACTAAAATATTTATAGAGAGAGTGTTCATGTTTGATAAAACTTCGAGAATATGTGCAAGTGTGATATTGTATAAATATTGACCGAGTATGCAACGGAGAAAATAAGCGGAATCTGATTGGTGAAACTGTAAATTCCTGAATTTTATTGACAGAAATTACAAACGCAGCGATGGATGACCACCTTGATGTTTGTCAGCGCGGAGCGCAGCAAAAATTCGAGTCGCGGAGAGCTGTAGGCCGTTAGCAGCGTAGATGTTATCAATGGCGACGTCGCTGGTGAAGCCTGTGCGAACAAATGCGCTAAAAACGTCACAGAATACATTTCGGCGAGAAAACGCGAATTTGTTGGCGCCACGGTCAACTGCTGTGAACACTTTTGCCGGCTTCAAGCCATTTAACCCGAACTCAAACTCCCCCCATAGTTCGTAGAGGTCCTTCGGTCGTTTTGAGAGCATTGCACGCGAAAGTACGACAGAACCTTCTTCTTCTACTCCACCTTTATTTGCTGAGGAGCGAGGGTGTATCTTCCGAACTTCAGGTTGCAGGGCTATACGTCGAATCAGCGCTAACATCTTTTGATTTTCGCGCTGTCTCTCAGTGCGAGAACGAAGTATCTCGTTCATTAAATTTACCGTTTGGCACTGTAAACTGGATAATTGAAAGTGAAGCGAAGCTAATTCCTTGCGAGTGCTGTCAGCACTCAAGCTGCCATTTTGGCCAGCCAAAACGCCATTTACGCTGGCATTATCATGTTCTTCGACGATCTGAAGCTGAGCAACAACGTGAATGGGTACACGTTCCACAACAATGACCTCTTGTTTTCCACCAATGCCCAAATAGGCTTGAATAATGCGCCGCTTAAGCGCAGCTGCAACAACGTCGTAGTCAAAGCTCCCACGCGGCACTAATGCTGACCAAAGGAGCGGCAACGCGAGCACCAGCATCTCTTCGTCTAGGACCTCCTTAAGTACATGACCTATGTGTTTGACTAGCAGGTCATTCGTTACGACCTGGACACCATCTTTGAGCACGTAGCAGCATGGACCGAGTGGTCCAGTCAACACTCCTGCAACAACGGCATCTGGATAGGGCTATGTATTGTCAAAATAGATATTAACAACGCTCTTTCTGGTACGCCCCCTTTCACGGCGATTAACGTAGCCCTTTGACACGCCAGGTTAACTACCATAAGTAGCTGCACCTTTTCTCATGCTGTGTGTACCCAAATTACCTGCTTTCAGTTTGTGAAAGCTGGTTCCTTCAAAAAACGACGGACGACGCGATCTTCGCCTTGTGGATTACCAAATACAAACGGTGAATGTGCTGCTTTATCCGCCATCTCCACATGTATTGCCAAGTTGAGCAGCGCGCAAAACCGAGGATCCATGCTGCCTAACACAATTGGTTCCGGCGCGTCTCGCTCCTCTAAGATATTTTTCGACCAACGCAGTTGGCAAATCAATGAACCAGTGGTGAATGCTGCACGAAAAGCTATTGAACTTCAGTTTCATCATGTCGTCAATCCGTGCTATGAGATGCCATTGCATGGTGAGCACAGCACACACTAAATACTTAAGTGAACCCTTGTCGTTTTCTATGTGAACTTGGTCCAGTAGATTAAGAAATTCACCATACTCGATCGGACGCCTAGCTGCCGATTGGACTCCTTCTCGTCGTACCTCGCATCGCTTCACCTTCTTAATTACTGCATTTACAGTCTCTGAGCGAGTTGGATTCCCTTCGTTGCGAATAGGGTCCCAAGGAACTGTGCGGCGTGGCATGAAAGAGGAAATCGCTTTCTTGGCGTATTCCAAGGTGGACGCACGGGCGTTCACCGGTTTTGCGTCCTCCGTAGGATTGGCGTCTCCAAACGCGCGAAAATTCATCCAGTGACACACGTCGTCGGGTGTGATCTCCAACAGGGTGTCTTGACTAAAGCTAATGTCCGTACTGAAGGCATGACCAGCTCGAAACGCCATGAACTCGTTGAGAATTGACTTGTATCTGTTGCCTCGCATTACCCTTGTGTTTTGAGCCGTGTCTTTGGTTATGAGAGGATCTTTTGCAACCCGAGGGAACGTGCACACGTTTTTTGTATGGTAGTCAGGTTGCAAAGGTCGGTGAAAAGGCAAACTCTGTGTGCAACTGATTTTACATTTCATACTGATACATTCTGCAGTGTATTTACCTTAAGATGGTCGGTACGGCGAATAAATTGACTGAGACGCCATTTAGATTGTCGTGAACCCGGCAAAAAAACCTCGGTTGTATTTGGCCGGTAATGAATAAATATTGACCGAGTATGCAACGGAGAAAATAAGCGGAATCTGATTGGTGAAACTGTAAATTCCTGAATTTTATTGACAGAAAGTACAAACGCAGCGATGGATGACCACCTTGATGTTTGTCAGCGCGGAGCGCAGCAAGAATTCGAGTCACGGAGAGCTGTAGGCCGTTAGCAGCGTAGATGTTATCAATGGCGACGTCGCTGGTGAAGCTTGTGCGAACAAATGCGCTAAAACGTCACAGAATACATTTCGGCGAGAAAACGCGAATTTGTTGGCGCCACGGTCAACTGCTGTGAACACTTTTGCCAGCTTCAAGTGGTAATTGCAGCACTTAGCACAATAGAAATGGAGCTTCCATCATCTGCCTCAGTTCAATCCCTGTAGTTGCCGTTTGAACCTTTCATGCGTTTCCTCGGACACGCGATTGCTTATGTCTTCGTGAAGTTCGAATACGTCTACAAGTAAACTTTGCAGTTTTTCCAGCTACTCCTGGAGCTCTTCAAGTTCTAAAACGCGACCCCACAGCAATTTTGAGGCCGTCGTGCTGCGCTGGACGTTTCTGCGACTGGGAGTAGCGACAAGCATCGCTGTCAGAGCCACTGGGCCGTCCTCGGTGCTCATTGCGTTCTTCGGTCGATGTCTTTTGGACCTTGATGCGGTTTGGACAGTAGGCGGTTCAGACCGGTTTGAACTGAACCCCTTGTCGTGGAAATTTTTATCTCGTGTTGCGCGGGTCGCAGAAATATTTGAAAATAGTTTGCATTCAATATAAAAGGGAAGTTGCTGGAAGGTGCCGATAAAAAGGTGCGCTAACGCCCAAAATAGCTCCAGCAAACTACAGTTCTTGTTGAGCAGTTGCGCCTCTCATGCACGGTTTGGACGGTCCGGAACGGTTCACCTGAACCGTCCCTGATGAAGCGTGATTGGACGGGAGAAATAGCTAGATTGTGGACGCTCAAAGCGCCAAGAGGACACAACAAGGAGAGCTACTAGGAGAGAGAAGTAAGGAGGACAAGTAGGATGAGTTTAACTAACACTAATCTTATCACTTCGGCATTTGCCTCCAACCCCTCAAGCGTCCCTGGGAACCGTTCTTCAGAACCGTCCCTCAACAGGTTAACAGCCGCAACTACAAGCTCCACCAAGCCCCAACGATGTCTACGACCAAGAAAGCTGAAGTCCTCTTTGGTAGTGACAACTAATACCACTGGGAGTACAACATGAGGATGACCCTCGCCAGAAGGGACTTCTGGCGCACGTGGAGACGGTCAAGGCGGAGAACGAGATCACGGAAGCGTGGCTAATCAACGATGCCAAGGCGCTTGCTATCATCGCCCAGGGTGTGGAACTGCAACACCAGACGAAGATCCGTTCTGCCAACCGTGCCATGCAAGCGTGGAACACTCTACGCGAGTACTACAACCGTACCACGCTGCAGAACCGTGTCACGATGACTCGCCGCTTGCACGAGTTCAAGATGGAGGAAGGGTCTTCAATGTGTAAGCATCTCGATGCGTTCGACGAGTTAGTCGTCGGCCTACAGACGCTGGGGGAGCCTGTTGACGAGGCTCGCCAGCTCGTGGTCTTGCTTAGCAGCTTGCCCGCTGAGTACGAGCTGATTTCATCCATTGTAGAGAACGCCAAGGACGTCACGCTCAACTACGTCAAGGAGAAGCTACTGAAAGAGCACGAACGGTTGCAGAAGAAGGAAACCACGGAACGAGCGTTCAAGGTGAACACCGGACAGTTCAAGGGAGCGGCAGGACGGTTCAAGGGTGACCGAGGGAGCGGTCGCAAAGGGAACGGTCCAAGGAAGAACGCTGGTGGCTTCAAGGGCAAGTGTTTCAAGTGTAACCAGGTTGGCCACATAAGCAGGACTGCCCGGAACGGTACGGTTCCAACGATAACGACGCTGTCTTCGCAGTGGGCCAGGAACGGTCAATGGGATGGCTCATCAACAGCGGTGCGTCGGCGCACATGACACCCAACCGTACTGATCTGTTCGAGTACAAGGAATTGGGTGGAGGTATCAACGTGACTATTGCGGACGGCAAGAAGTTGAGTGTACCCGGGCGTGGAACGGTACGGTTGACCGGTCTGGAAGGTGTGCGGATTACCATGAAGGAGGTACTTCACATTCCAGGACTTGATAGACGGTTGCTGTCGGTCGGAAAGCATGCCGATCGTGACCTGAACGTGGAATTTCAGCGTTCTTCATGCGTCATTTGGGGCAAGTCCTGTGCGATTGCGTTGGAAAAGAAGATTGGGAAAGCGTACATGCTCGACTGCCAACATGAAGAAGCTATCTTTGTACAGTACGCCGGGGCTGACAGCCAGTGGGAGCTATGGCACGCTCGCATGGAACACCCGAGTGAGAACGGTATGGTCCAGACCCAGCGTCTTACGGACGGTGTACCAACCGTCAAGCGCGCTACTAAGTCTTTGTGTGGAGGTTGCATGAAGGGGGAAGAGCACGGTGGAACCGTTCCCGTCGCGGTCATTGAAGAAGACTTCGCGTGCGCTGGAAATTGTTCACACGGACGTGATGGGGCCCATGAGAACGGTATCGAAGGGCGGTGCCAAGTACGTTCTGTCGTTTGTGGACGATTACCCGAGGTATGTTGCAGTGTACTTCATGAAAAATAAGAGCGAGGTGGCCAGTAAGCTGAAGGAGTTCAAGGCGTTCTACGAGAATCAGTGGGGGTAACGCTTGAAGTGTCTGCGCTCCGACAATGGTACTGAGTTTGTTAACAAGGCGGTTGCGGAACTGTGCCGTCGGAACGGTATCATGCATCAGCGTACCGTGCCCTACCGCCCGCAGCAGAACGGTGTTGCAGAACGGATGAACCGTACCATCATGAAAAAGGCGCGCAGTATGCTGTACTACAAGGGTGTGTCGACGGAATGGTGGGCGGAAGCAGTGGGTACTGCGGTGTACCTGATCAATCGTTCTGCTAACTCGGTCAACTCGGACGCTACACCGTTCCAGTGGGGTTCAAGGTGAAACCACGGATGGAACACCTCCGTGTGTTTGGGGCGCAGGGGTACGCACATATTGACGACCCGAAGAGAACGAAGCTCGAGCCGAAGAGTTTCAAGTACATGTTTCTCGAATACGCTGAGAACGTGAAGGGGTACCGAGTGTTTGGCTTGGAACGGTCCAAGGTTATGGTGGCACGGTCGGTACGGTTGGAAGAGCGTGAAATGGACGGTATATACGACACGCAGGTACCCAACCAAGACACGGTCATCAACATGACCAAGGAAGTTGATTACGCTGTGGTTACCGCGCGTACGGAGCGCCAACCCGTCCAAGATGAACCGATGGAGGTTGCTGATGGTCCCGTGCCAGAGGTCGAGATGGAGAATGTCGAGCCAGAGCAAGATGTCCAAGCGCTGGAGCTGCCTCCACCTGAGCGACCAGCAACAACCGGACTGGAGCTGACATCGTACCATCTCCCAGTCGAAGCGTTCCAGGAAGATCGTGTGGTGTTCCACCCGGAGACTTTACGGTCTAGGCGTTCCCGTGAACCAGTGTATCTCTTGGGGAACGGTTCCGATATCGACGAGGATCGGAAGTCGGAAGGTAGCGATCGTCCACCGTCTCCAAAGCGAACAAGGATCGACGAGGACAGTTTAATTGCTGAGGCGGGGCTGGCATATGCAGCAAGTATCAGTAACGCGACGGACCCACCGACTACATACGCGCAAGCAATGGCAAGTGATGAAGCGGACGCTTGACGAGCGGCAATGAACGCGGAGTTGCTGTCGCATGAACGGAACGGTACATGGACGCTTGTACCGAGAGGGACGGTTAAGCGTACCATTGGCAGTCGATGGGTATATGCCAAGAAGCGTGACGAGAACGGTCGCGTGGTACGGTTCAAGGCTCGTGTAGTGGCGAAAGGATTCAAGCAGAAGTACGGTGTTGACTTCTTCGAGACGTATTCACCGGTGGCGAACATGAACTCAATTCGAGTGGTTCTTGCGGTTTGTGTGGCGTTGCACTACGTGATGGAACAGTTGGACGCGGACACAGCGTTCCTGAACAGCGATCTGGAGGACTGTGTCTTCATGGAGGTACCGGACGGTGTTGGAACGGTGAAGACCTGTTGTGTCTGCTGAACAAGGCAATCTACGGCCTGAAGCAAGCAGCAAGTGCTTGGAACAAGACCATTCACCGCGTGTTCTTGCGAGACTGTTTTAAGAGCTGCGGTGTGGATCCATGTGTCTACGTGAAGCGTTCCCGGAACGGTTACATCTACGTGTGCTTGTACGTGGACGACATGATCATCGCAGCGAAGACGAGCGACGAAATCCGTGAAGTAAAGGATGCACTCAAGTCGGCTTTAAGATGAAAGATCTGGGCGCTGCCAAGTTTATCCTGGGGATGGAGATCGCCCATGATATGGCAGCTGGGACGCTCATGATCAAGCAGACACGGTACATCGATGATGTCACGGAACGGTTTTGCTAGCAGAACGCCAAGCTCGTGAATAATCCGTGCGCATGCGGGTTGAAACTATCCAAGGGACGGTCACCAAGGACGGACGCAGAGCGCGCTGAGATGCGGTCGAAACCGTACCGTTCCCTCATCGGTTGTCTACTCTACATCACGACATGCACGCGCCCGGATATCGCCTACGTGGTGACGCAGCTGGCAAGATTCCTGGAGAACCCTGGTCAACAACACTGGAAAGCTGCTATCCGTGTGTTGCGATACCTGAAGCCGACGCGCGAGCACGGTTTGGTGTACGAAGGCGGTTCAGGAACGGTCACGGTTGAAGCGTACTTGGAGCTACTAGGAGAGAGAAGTAAGGAGGACAAGTAGGATGAGTTAACTAACACTAATCTTATCACTTCGGCATTTGCCTCCAACTCCTCAAGCGTCCCTGGGAACCGTTCTTCAGAACCGTCCCTCAACAGTTCTATTAGTTTATACTGGTATTGGGGCGTCTCAGACACGCTGCTCCGTTGAGTTGCTTTGTGGGGAAGACAGCCTTGGCAAAGCCACCGCATGGCGACGTCCCTCAGTGTCTAATGTATTCGAGCAAGTATCTAAAAAGTTTGTATTAACTACTGTACATGTAGTGACTTTATTATCGAGGTAAATACCGGTAAGCGTATTCGCCGTAGGAGTAGTACTGGAGCGGTGTCTTATCGTCTCGACACGCGATCCAGAAGAGCACAACCGGAATAAAACTCGTGCAGCCGACGAAATAATACCACGAGGTTTGGATGAACTGGAGCCACGTTGCATGATACTCCAGTGGAACTGACACGCGTCCAAATCTGTATGTTTAAGTCACGGTCAAGGAGCATCCTCCGTACATGTGGAGAGGAAAATAATTAATACCTGTTGTTCTGCCCCTGTTGACCTGTTGCTCCTTCACAGCCCCTGCTGGCCTGTTGTCCACCCTGGTGACCTGTTGCACATCAACAGGGAATCCGTACAGCATACGCGGGACATATCGATACGAGAGACAGCCTAAAACACTATACCAGAGGTTTTCACCACCGAGTCACTGGCCTCCTCCACTGAAGGGGTAGGTTGGTCGAAAACACTGAAATAATTAGCTTGAAGCACTGACATGTAAAAAATAAACGGATCCGTTTTTCAACAGTCAAAGCCGTTGTAGAAGAACCTGGCGACTGCTCATGCTGTCTGAAATTGGTTATTCTCGAATTCACTTAGTTTATTCGCGTTGAACGCTACAGGAAACCTACAACGACTGCACATTTTGGCGGTAGCATCGTGCACAGCACCTCAAGTAGTCACCCAAGCTCTGATGAGAGTATGAGTGCGTCGGAAAATAGTTCGAACAACTCGGAGGTAACACATCCAACACTTTCTAGGCAAAATACCACGGCTAATATACTTGTAATGTAGTCGAGCGAAAGTACGATCTCGACGGTACAACCTTTCAGAAGACGGCCTACCTGGCAGCTCATTTGGTGCTCAAGTCAATCTACTGGTAGCACACTAGAGGGTTTTTTGGTGGTCTTACCTAGTCGAGCTACAGCGAAAAGTGACTGTTACCCGTGTGCAATGGATCATACCTCTCTTGGTGACGGCATCGTACTTCAGGAACGACACACGATGCGCACAGTCTTGACCAAGTGTACCAGCCCGTTGTACTCTTGTTGGCTCTGCTTGTGAATGCCGCTACAAAATCAATACTTGCGAACTAAGTGATCTTGTGTTCGTATATCAAGACGGACAACACTCAATGTTGGATGCGAGCGAAAGCTCCCCGCGAGTGGCGAAACTGACAGCAGAGATGAAAGTCTTTGTACAGAATGAAATTAAAATGCATTCTGGTGTGACTCCTCATATAGTGTTTACTCGGTTGTGTTCCCAGTTGTCCGGACCACCACCGCTGGAGACGCAAGTACAAGGATATATGAAGCGTTGGTGAGCAAAGCATCGAGATGACTCGATGCAACCGGTTATTGAAATTTGTGCACGATCAATGTTCGAGTTGAACCACCACCCGGCTCAAGACAGGCATGGATTACTCGTGTTTTGCGACTCTAGTTACGAAAATGGTAGTCTCGTTCCAAACATTGGAAATGCATCTGACGAATCGCCTTTTCGAATGGGGCTCACATGTTATTCACTGCTGGACACGTATGCTACTGTTCAGGAAGACCCTCGTTGCATCACTATTTTTCACGTTGATAGTACACACAATTTGGTGCGACAACGTTATAGTGTGTTTATCTTTGGGTACTCGGATTGCTGTGGGCATTTCTTCCCTCTAGTGTACTACTGTGCTTCGCAAAGAAGGGCTGACGATGTTGCTTGGTGCCTATCATACCTAAAACGCGTGATGCTCCAGCTTTTTGGAACTCGTTTACTCCGCAATACGTGATGACCGACGCTGACAATAGTCAGTACAACGCATGCACCAGTGAGTTGCCCACCGCCAAGATTCTTATGTGCTGGTTTCACGTTTGTCAGAACGTGTGGAAAAAATCCCGGAAACTACCCAAACAGCAGCGAAATCGAATATTTAGTGATTTGAACGACCTTCACTTCTGCAGATCAGAGACCGAGTTCGACGTGAAGAAAGCAAATATCGTGAATAATTGGAGGACTATTGGCAGTACGTCTGCTCGTTTCCGAGCTGTTGTTAAGAAGATTCGCCGTCAGTGGTTCGACAACCCTCGCTTCTCAAAATGGCAAGCATTCCACACGCCTCCAGGCTACGCTACAACCAACAACCCCGTGGAGCAATACCACCGGAATGTTAAACTGGTGAATAGTACAGCTCGCGCTACACCAATTGAAATGGTGCAGCTCTTGGACCAATCGCGCCTCGGATTTATAGCCAAAAATGCAAAGTTCTCGAGCACTACTCAAGCATCAAAACGATTAAAGACACACTACAACAAATCAAGAAACGTGGTGATCTGAATGCAACTGCGCTGTTACCCGTTGGAGATCTTCGAAGTCAATTCGTGTTAGTAAAACAAAAACCAATCCCGAAACGAGTATTTCTGCTGATATGGCGTCTACACGGCTGATGGAGTTGCCAATTCACACGGCAGCAACTTCAAGAACGGCTGTAATGGGTCTACTAAGACCTATTAGGTGGCGTACACGTGCGCTTACGTGTATGAGGAAGCGTGCAAATTAATTAGACTTAATTTAATTATACTTACGTCCGTAAATATAATTAAATCTAATATAACAATATTTAAACTGCAAATACCGTAAAATGAGAACTGTTATTGAATTTGGCATAAGCCAATTATGGACCTCCTAAATCTGATTGCTATCTGTTTCTAAAGGTTCTGTCAATGTGTGGTTGACAGAATTCTGATTTCTTCTAAGAGCACTGATTGGTAGAAATACGTCACTTTCTACCAATAACATGCGTAAATGCACGCGAGCCATCCAATGATATGGCCCGCCCATGTATCCATTGGTGTGCTCCACACACCAAGGCCTGAGGTCCGTTTCCAACCTCTAACAGTTAGCGCAACTGTTAGAGTTACAAGTGGTGTAACCACTTGTACGTGTAACCCTGTTACAACGGCAAACCCGCTAAAGAAAAAGAAGAAACCCGAATTCGGTGCCGATGACGTCAATCAGCCTATTAAGTCTTCACATACGCTGCGCATGCAGTGGGAGGGCATGCCTGAGGACGGGTGGGTACAACTAGGGCGTTTCAATGCCGCTTCCACATGAAGTACAATTTGTGCCCTCATATTATCGAGGCAACTAAGATGCTAGGACTCCCATGTCCTGGGTTTAAAACCCCAGTCGGCCGGTTTCAATCCCGTGACAAACGTCAGAGAAGTTCAACTTCTCGTCCATCTTCCGCAATTGCTTTCAGCCAGCTACAAAGCGTTAGCATCTCCGGTAATACAGTATCCGCTCGCTGTCCAAGCGTTCCAGACGTTGGAGATGTCCTCGTACAACGTATGCAAGCCGTACCGTCGCATTGTATAAGTATCGAACGTCCAAGATCAGCACCAAGCCGCACTCCATCTCACGACGTGCCCGTTCAGACAATTTGACCACGCATTGTACGACTTCACGTAGCCCACCCTCTGTGACACTCCGCCAGTCATGCGAGCATACTAAACGTCGTAGATGCTAGCTAACCACGAGAAGGGCATTGTCGTCGCGTAATATATCAAAACACTTGCATTCTTTGATGCCAGGCTTTCAGTGCTTTAGGCCCATTTCTACAGTGTTTTAAGCCTATTTACACAGTGGAAACGCCCAACCTAGCCCTCAGTGTTGTAGAATTTACAGTGTTTTAGGCCAAATCGTACAGTGTTGCAGACTGCCTCTCATATCGATACCGTGAGTCTGACAAAGTCCTGTAACTCAAGGCGAGTACCATCTTCAGTGCACTAACATGTCGACAAGGTGATATGAATTGAACTCAATCTTACGAGCTTCTCGTTAGCTTCTCGTTACGAATATTTATCTCATTTCTACTATAAGTGAGCATAGGAGCTGAGGAAAACACCATCTAACGAGGGTTTTGGCTACTTACCCTTTGATAGCACATGCTTGTAGATAGCATCATCTGCGAACTAACGACTTGCACATTTGCTTCAGCATACAACCGATTACATGGGACTTCCTGGGCCAATCCGGAGTGACGGTGGCGTATAGAGCCACATCATGTATCAGCTCCTCCACCCCGCAGCCAGCACACTTGGTGTGATCTCTGATGGAGCATATTGAAGCAGATCGCCAACGCTATCATGATGTTAGTGGGAACGCCGTTCAGCCGAATCATAAGAAGACACGTGCGAGGTTACAGCTGCTGATGGACTACCACTTGGAAGCAAACTCCGAGGTTCCAGGCTACAGCGATCGTAAGTTAGACAGTTCTACTTTCGCAATATAATCAACACTACGACTTCGTATTAGCTGCAGCTCAAGTTTAAAACCGGCCCAGTATGGCAGTCAACGCCGCTGTTGGGTCTAACGACGCCGCCGACAGCAACGCGGATTCTATCACGTTGAGCGATATAGACTTTTCTGATGTGGACCTCGACTATGCGGTGGAAGGTTCGAGTGATTCCGCCTTCGAGCTCGAAGATGAAGTAGAAGGAATATCGACGACTGCAAACGAAGACGTGGCTTCGCAGCGACCATACGTACGTGAAGTCACCTTCGACTCGTTTTCGGCAGCATACAGGGCGATGGTTGACAGAAGCGATGACGTCTATACCTACGAAACTCGATACGAGAGCGATCGACTACTGGCTAGGGTATATCGTTGCCGCTCGCACATTAATTGTGGGGTTCGCTTCAAAATCAAAACTGCGGCTGAACCCGAAGCCCCAACACAGTATTATCTCGAACGAACCGGAAGTCACGGATCACAGCCAGCTACGGTCACCCGTCGAGGAATTCACCCCCAACTTCTAGACGAAGTGGACGCGTTGCTGAACATGGGTTGGGGAGCTAAGCAGCTCCGGTCTATGCTAAATCATCGATACAAGATCCCTTCGCATGGTACTGAGCTGCAAACAGCTTGAGAATCGCAAAGCATTTCTTGTTCGTAGCTCCGCTAATGGTTGGGATATCTCGAACCACGTAACTTTTACTGCCTGGGCAAGTCAGAGAGTGAGTGCTACTCGTGAACAGTTCATGGCCGTAGACGACCCGAACGATAGACGGATGGATGAAATGATAGTGCTTGACACATTCATCTTCGATGGTCAAGCTCCTGATGAGGGTACTTCATTTGGTGTTGTGGTCACAACACCAAGAGTCTTCATGAATGTATCCCGGTCAGTAAGAGATCAAGGTGATACTCTCGTCTGTGCAACTGATGGAACTTATAATACACTTTGGAGGGTGGACTGTGGTTGAGTGTGGCTCCGTCGGATTAACGTGGTCCAAAGGCAAGTACGTTCACAGGTTTATTCCGTGGGTGTATATGTTCGTCAGGACGGAGTCAAAAGCTGGATACGCCAAGATGTTTGAGGTTGTCTGCGAACGAGCTCTGTCGTTTCTAGGAGTGGAAGTACAAGTTGCGTTTGGAAGTCTCGACCACTCAGAAGCTATTGCGTCTGCTTTTTGTGAGGTATGGCCAGAGGTAACTCTTATTACGTGCTGGCCTCATATGGCTCGGAACTCGCGACAAAAAAAACTCTTTTGGTGAATGCAGAGCTGTACGCTGAGACGATTAGACCCGGAATTGACCTCCTTCGAGCCGCTCGCACTCACAAGCAGTTCGTTAAGCTTGCGGACGTAGTTACAGAACACTGGATCACTAATGGAGAGAGTGCCTATGCGAGTTGGTTCAAATAAGTTTACCTGAGTGAGAGATGGAATAGGTGGCCTGTTAACGGGGCCGGAGTTGGAGGAGTATTACCGAGTCAACAGGGGATTGAGTCGCACCACAGCGTCATTAAGAAGACCTGCGTTCCCAGCTCTCGTGCATCCACCAATGGTGTACTAAGCGGTATTCTACCTAGAATTCTAAAGGCTGATGGAGAGGATCTTTGCCCTCTTAGGGTCGCCCACTTCAGCGAAGGTCCCGTTCCACCAGAAATGATGGTAAAGCTGAACTTCTGGTTGCTACCCAACGTAACTACAAGCTCGTCTACAAAGGCAGAGGACGTCTACGACGCCTAAGTGCTGTCGTATTAAATGTTACAAAGCATATCGTTGGCGGTCAAGGTATGCTTGGAGCTAATGTGGACAATGAACGAGCGACTAAATTCCTGAAGTCTCTCGATGGTCGTTTCCCCAGACGAATCACTTACTTGGAGCTAGAGTTTGAGCTGCTTTTTCTGCACAGAGTGATGGTAAAGCACCAAGGGTACCCACCCCCTTTCGAACTTTTACCAATTTGGTCACATGAGACGATCGAACGACTACGGAAATTCTTGCAATGTACATGCGAGGCCTTTATCCGATCAGGATGGGTGTGTTCTCACGTACTAGCTGTACTGTCCTTGTTGGACCTTATGGATCTACGTACTGCTATGGCTACTGTTCCAGTTCGACGTACACCAGGTCGACCTCCAGCTAGGCGTCTAGCACTGACAACACAGAGTAACGAGGACGGGTTTTATGAGGTGAATCGACTCGTTCGACTTTTTCTCAAGCGACCGGGACAGCCACTACAATGGAAAATAGTAGGTAATTTCAACGTTGCTCTCAACCAAACAGCCGAATCCAGCTCGGTCATTGGCGACATCATTAGAGAGGTTTCGCAAACCGGAAATTCCTGTTCCAGTCAGATGCGGAGCAGCTCTCGTCGGACCTGAGTGGACCAATTGTCTTATGATTTCGCAGGTTAGTCCATTCACAATCAGATGGTAAGTCGTCGAATCAACTGTCGAAGGAAACTCGCTTGTCCACTAACTTTTCCGTTTGTCGCCGAGACATTGCCATGTGCTGCAGTGTACTCAAGACAGCTGGTGGCCTCGCCCTTAAACACAGACGCCGCCTCTCCCAGGCCGACAACGAGTTGGAGCGCGAGCAGAAAGCGGTTGAGCGCCAGGAAGAGCTTGAAGAGCGCCGTCGGGAACGCGACCAGGAGCGTGAGGACAGACGCAAGGAGCGAGATGAAGACCGTGCAGAGCGAGAAGCAGCTCGTGCTCATCAGCTGGAGCTAGCCAAACTAGAAAACGAGAAGTATGCGATGATGCTGAAGCTAGCTATGATGAACAGTTCAGGTGGTACAAAATAGCAGTGCAAGCTAGCTAGAATGCTCATAAGATATCTAGCTAAGATACTCGTCCAGCGTTGGCGGTTGCAGTCCAAAGTAACTACTTATCTGATTGCCTCCCGAGTAACAATTGTGGCAATTAGTGACCAGCATCGCGACCTTCACAAACTTGCCCACAGGCGAAAGCCCAATTTTTTGCTGGGGCTGGTACGCGACAAAAGCCCACAGTGTCTTCAGGCACTTAAAATTCCACTCAACTGACTCTCTCACACTGCTCATTTGCTTATTGAAAGCGTGCTCAAAAGGATTGCTTACATTTCCCTTGTATCCGCTGAGTATGAATTTCTGCACACCGTAAGCAGGATCTCCGTATAGAAAGCGGCCACCAAAAAGCTCTTCATGGTCCTCGAAGTAGTTCAGCAATCTGCTCTCACGAAGCATGGCACTGTCGTGTCGTCTCCCTTCAACACAATGTTGGGGATAAGAGGACGCTCTATCGCTCCATCCTGGAGCAGCACGAGATACAGCAGCTTCTTCCTCTTGGATGATGCCTTCTTCATCATATGCCGAAGCAAAATTTCTTCGTCGACTCGCATCACAGCCAGTGAAAACTATCGAATGTGAGAGGCGTTCTCAGTCCTCTGAATTCGGGATTCCTGTGACTTTCAGATGCCATTCAATTGCAGACGACCCTAACCGACGCTGGCAAGGTCTCTTCTATGTATTTTGCCGTCTGAATGTAAATGGAACTGCGATGCGAAACCTCTCTATTGCTGTACGGCTCTCAGACGGAGTGTACAAATGGTCGGTGCGTTTTGGCGACGGTAGTGTTCAGGATTATGAAGCTGAACAGCTAGCCACAGCTGTCAACCGAGCCCACAACCTACACATTCGTGTTACAAACTAGGCAAAAGTGGCGAAATGATCATGTGGCAACCATACATTTGAAGATTAGAGGCTAGATGTATCGAGCGCTTCCGGTGCTGAGAACTAGGGACCTGCTAACAATTTAATCTACCTTTCGATTCGAGTATGTTAAGGTCACAACCACATTCAAAAGATGCGTGCAGCTTCGATGGTACTGATGCATACCACTGGATACATACTGTACAATGTCTCTACAAGTTGCGCTATGGAAGTACTTTATTATTTTATATGTGAGGCTTATTACTTCGTCAAAGCATAGGTAATAACGTAAAAATTAGTTTCATCAACGCATAATATGTAAAAATTAGTTTCATCAACGTATAAAAAAAAATAGTGAAGATATTAATTATGTTGTGTCTCCTTCAACATGTAACACTGCAACTCGTTGAAGTTGGTAATAACGTAAAAATTAGTTTCATCAATAAAAAATAATGAAGATATTAATTATGTTGTGTCTCCTTCAACATGTAACACTGCAACTCGTTGAAGTTGGTGTCCGTATATCATGTTAAGTTGAGCAGTTCACTTCAGTGGTAAGACGTACGAGGGGAGCAGGCGGTGCTCCCAGGAAGTTGTGCCTCTTGTCTATTCAGCAAAACTAAAAGTGAGAAGAGCTTTGGCGGCAGCTTTGCTGCTCTCTAACAAGCTCAACCTACCAAACTACCTTAGTCTAACATCTACGCAAACACTGCTACTCAGAAGCTTGTCGTCAAGCACAATCGCAAGCGTTAACCTGCAGCATTGACGCACTGCCAATTCAACACTCCCCCGCAGTGCGAATTCCAGTGCTGCTGCCTCGCTTCGATCTTGGTCTTCCTGCACCCTGGCTCCCCCGATCCTCGGATCTCATCAAGCCCCCACCAAGTCTGCCCAAACATCGAAGCTCTAGAATGTCTTGGTTCTTGATCGCTGCACATCATACAGACTTAAGTGAAATACATGATCACCTTCACGTCCAGCTTCCCCAAGCTACTCCGCTTTGCTGGCACCAGGCTTTATCTCTTCGTCCTCACTTAGTATCTTGAAGATATGTGTCTCCAACCCTTCCGCTGCGACTTCTTCACTGTCATACAGCATTATCCTCTCTGCAGCACCTTCATCTTCTTACGAAGATACTCAAACTGCTCACGTGCAAGCCCCTTCGTCATCATGTCAGCCACATTTTCCTTTGACATCACATACTGCAGCGCCACTTCCTCGAGCTGCACGTGCTCCCGAATGAAATGGTATCGCACATCAATGTGCTTAACTCTCGTGTGGTGCGAAGGGTTCTCCGCGATTGCAATGCAGGCCTGATTGTCTTCATTCACCACTGTCGCAGGCTGCTCATAACCAAGCTCTTTCAAAAGCTGCCGTAGGAACAGGACTTCGCGTGTGCAATGCGCCAAGGCCACATAATCCGCTTCCGCAGTAGACTGCGCTACAATGCGCTGCTTCCGTGAACTCCAAGTCACCGCACAATTCCCAATCATCGTCACGTATCCCGAAACAGATCTGCGGTCATCTTCGCACCCCGCATAGTCGGAGTCAGTGAACGCCTTGAGAACTACCGCATTGCCACTGAACTCCAATCCATGATCAAGCGTGGCTTTTAGGTAGCGAATGCATCGCTTTACTGCCTCCCAGTGAGCTCCCCCATAGTTCGCTAAGTATCTGCTCACATCTTGAACAGCAAACGCCAAGTCAGGCCGACTACCAATCATTTGATACATCAGGCTCCCTACAGCCTGCCGAAAGGGCTTCTTCAGCATCTTAGCAGTAGCTTCTTCACTCACTGGAGCCTGTAGCTTCGTCAGTTTCTTCCCTGCTGCTGTAGGTGTCGCCACGCCGGCGCTATGCTCCATGTTAAACTTCTTCAGAATTGCTTCTGCGTTACTCCGCTGGCTAATCCACAGCTTCCGAGCCGTACGATCCCGAGTGATCTTGAGGCCAAGAATAAAACTGACTTCTCCTAAGTCCTTGGCTTTGAATGCTCCACTGATAGACTGCTTCAGGTTCTTCATTACCTCCGCAGACTTGCACAGTAGCAGCAAATCGTCCACGTAGATCGCTACTATCTCCAGCTCGCCACAGCTTTTGCGTACATAGATACAAGATTCGCAGGACAGCTTTTCAAACCCCTCCTTTCCCAGGAATGTTGTCAGAGCTTTGTGCCAAGCTCGTGGAGCCTGTTTCAGTCCGTATAAGCTTTTTGCAAGCTTGCATACCCACTCCTCTTTGCCGTCAATTTCCATTCCTTGTGGCTGCTTCATGTACACTTCTTCCTTGAGGGTCCCGTTGAGAAATGCAGTTTCGATATCCATCTGATGGCACTCCAAATCCTCAATGCAAGCAATAGCAAGCAATACTCGCAGCGACTCAAGCCGAACTACCGGGGCAAATATCTCGTCAAAGTCGACGTACTTCACCTGCTGACAGCCAATTACCACTAGCCGGGCCTTGCGTCTCTCAATGGTCCCATCACTGTTGTATTTTGTCTTGAACAACCATCGACAAGAAAGTGCTCGTTTACCGGGTGGTAGTGGTATCACTGTCCACGTCTTGTTGGCCTTTAGCGAAGCCATCTCCTTGTGAATCGCCTCTTTCCACTCACCAGCATCGGGTCTCGCCACTGCTTCATTGTATGTCTTTGGGTCAGACGAGATTCCAGTGGCCACCAGCTTCCCAATATTGGTCTTCGCTGCGATATTCTCCAATGCTACCAGCGCTGCCGCTTCTTGTTGCTTCCTGACTACATGTAGCACTGGGTTCCGTGCTGGTGCTCGCTTGGTAAGCACTTGTGGTGAGATGCCTTTGACAACTGCACATGCTATACTGTCATAATCGCGCAAAACCGGCCCTACCTCCGCCATATTGACCTCTGACATGTCAAAAGAGCTGACGAAATCCTCCAGTAGGTCAACTTCGCTTGACGTAGGCTTCTCCGCCGTCGGCATCATACTGTAGAATAAAAGATCAGCTTCACTTGTCGCCGAGCGACTGTAGTAATTGAAGTCCACGTCCAGTTTGCTACTGAGAGCCCTGAATTCTTGCCGACGCAGCTCCTCTGCTGCAGGAGAGAACGATTCGTCGAAAGACACATGACATGACACCAGAATTTTCCCGCTTGAACAATCGAGCACCTTCCAGGCCTTCTGCTGTGGAGCATAGCCAACAAAAATCCCGCGTACAGATCGATAGTCCAGCTTCTGTCTCTTGTTCGAACGGGCTCCACCAGCGATGCCTCTCGCATTTGAGGTCGGCAGCTTCGTTGGTAGATACACATAGGCTAAAGACCCAAATACACGAAGGTGAGAAACGTCCGGCGGAAACCCATACCAATCCTCAAATGGAGTACGCTGAGTAGTGGCGTTCATCGTCCGGTTCTGCAGATACACCACTACCAAGATAGCTTCCCCCCACAACTGCTTCGGCGAACTGCTGTCAATAAGCACTGTGCGGACCTTATTAAACAGGACGCGAAAGCGAACCTCCGCCATACCGTTCTGCTCCGGCGTGTGTGTGGTCGTGGTGTGTCGTGCAATCCCATTCGCTTCACAGTACGCCTTGAATTCATCCGAAATGTATTCCCCGCCATTGTCGCTGACAAACTTCTTCAACGGACGACTGTGGTGATTTTCTATCGCTGCTTTGTGCCGCACAACACAATCACCGAACTCACTTCGCTTATCCAGTAGGTAGACATGACAGTAGCGAGAATGTACATCGACGAAAAGAAGAACGTAGCGCTGCCCGTACAAGGATGGTATCTCCACTGGTCCGCAAATATCGCTGTGGATGGCGTCATTACACTCCGCCACTCCGCGTCTTGGTGCCGAGGGGAAAGTACTTCGTTTCTTCGTGCCCAGCTGACACGCATCACAGAGGCTATTGTCCCCAGCGTTAGAGTGTACCACTTTCAGTCCAGTTACCATTTTCTTGGCCTCCATTTTGACAAGGGTGGATTTTGCAGCATGGCCAAAACGGCGATGAAGAAGATCAGTTGTAAGTTGAGGGAAAACATAGAGAGCAAATTGCGCCTTGTTCAATGCTTTGAGCACACACACACCATTCTGACTCTCGCTGACCAGACGCATCCCGTCGCGCTGAAGCACCACCTTTCCTGGAAACGTGTGGAAGTCAAATTCCACTCCTTTCTGAGCCAACTGCGTCACAGAGATAAGGTTCTTACGAAGTCCTGGTAAGAATAGCACATCCGACAGAACCAGCTCATGCACCTTATTCTCCGCATCCCGGACGTGAACCTTCACAGTTCCAACACCTTCCACTTGCTCCGTTGCATTGTTTGCCACCGTTACAGAACCTCCGCAAGCCGTCACCGAGTCAAACATGTCACGAACATAACAGATGTGTTGTGAGCACCCGCTGTCCACAATCCACATGTCATCAGAACTAGCGGCCCCACGCGTCAACGCTGCAGCTTCGGTTGCTTCTTCCGTAGATGGTAAGCCACGTTGGCCATCGGCTTCCACATCCAATACTTGGTACCAGTAGGCGCTCGACAGATCTCTAACAGGGAAAAGACTGGCTTCCTCATCTTCTTCCGAGGCCGTTGAGGCCGTCTCGACCGCGGATGCGGCTCGCTCAGCCTCCATCAGCTCCGAAATGGTGTCTGAGTCCCTGTCCCCGTTCCAGTCTTCCGAGAGCGTCTCCGAGCCACTGTCTTCAACCACCACTGCGAGTCCCCATACCTCAGCAACTGCAGCAGATGACACATGCTGTTCTTCTTCTTGCCCGGACTTGTTGCAAATCGCAGTGTCAGCAGATCTTTCTCCCTTTTTCTCAGCACAGTGGCGCTTTCGCATAGGGCAGTCGTTTCGATAGTGTCCTTGTTGGTGGCAGTAAAAACACTCACGCTCCGTCGGGCGAGCACGTTGATGTTGCTTTTCATTATCACCATGATGTCCTTTTTCTCCGTTTGCCTTCGCAACGCGGCGAGAGTTCTTGGGCTCGGACCCGCGCTGAGTGACCGCGTTAGCTTCCGTCAAAGTAGGTCTCGCCTCTACCGGAGTTCCTTGTCCGTTTCTACGTGTCGCTTCGGCCATGACGTTTGTTTCCATTGAGCTCCACGCTATCGGAGTCTCCTGAATGTAGTAGTGACTCTTGAAAGAGTCCCACGACCTTGGCAAGCTGCTTAACAGTTGACACACCTTCTCCGTGTCATCTACCGGCTTTCCTTGGTTTGAAAGACGACCAGCCAGAGTCTTCAACCCATTGATGTGCGTCAGCATGTCAGCCCCATCTTGGTACTTCAGGGTTACAAACTGCTCACGAAGCGCACACAAGCTTCCCCAGTTGCGCGGTTCATACGTCTTCTCCAGGTGTTCGAAGATCTCGTATGCGTAGCGCTTGTTGCTCACAGCCACCACCATTTCATCTGACAGCGTAGTCATTAAGAATGCAGTAGCTTCGTTCTCGCGATTCCAGAATAAATCTTGGTCGCGAGGATGAGCATCCCAGGGTGGAGGCAACTCCGCTCGCGTCACGATTTCCCAAAGTCTCTCAGCTTGGAGAAGGGTCTTCACACGAGCCTTCCATGGAGCATAATTTTTCCCATTAAAGTTCATATCCGAGGTCCACTTCATGATTACTGCACAGAGTCGGCGTCGAGGGTCTTGGGCTCAAAACCTGTTAAGTTGATCAGTTCACTTCAGTGGTAAGACGTACGAGGGGAGCAGGCGGTGCTCCCAGGAAGTTGTGCCTCTTGTCTATTCAGCAAAACTAAAAGTGAGAAGAGCTTTGGCGGCAGCTTTGCTGCTCTCTAACAAGCTCAACCTACCAAACTACCTTAGTCTAACATCTACGCAAACACTGCTACTCAGAAGCTTGTCGTCAAGCACAATCGCAAGCGTTAACCTGCAGCATTGACGCACTGCCAATTCAACATATCACGCCTGCACCTTCCACAAAAACTATCAAAAAAAATGGTTATTCTTTATGCGGGTACTCAGAAACGAGAACAACTAACAGCTGAACAATACTGACAACCGGCCAGTAGGGATCACAGGTACTTAACAGGTGAACAGTGCTAGAACAACAGATTATAATTAGCACCCATGTGGAGATGTCGATCCCCAGCCGATCTTTAAGGCTATCAAGGTTCCGGAGCTGACTAGCGGGGAGCATGCCGCTCTCATCGAGTGGCACCGTGAGTTGGAGCGGTATGCTCACTCTTGGTGCTGATACATCGACCAATTTTGTCGTACGCGCTGCCTAGTGAAGATCGTCAGCGTCCTCTTCAACTCCATCTCCATGATGTTCGTTGGCTTCAACCACGATTCCAGATTGGACGATATCTGCCCCACCAAGTTCCCCATGTCTATCCTGATGACGTTGGTTGGTCTTTACCGAGTGCGACCACCTTCCAACGTGGGATGAAGTAGTCGTACACTAATGTGAACTTGCAAGTTGGTTGCCGGTCTATGGCATATGCACCGGAGGTTGTGGGGGCATATCACCATCGAGGGATACACGAAGGAGTATTCCGGCTTCAAGCATCTCCAGATCGCGCGTAATCACGATCGGCGTCATTGTGCTGTTCCGCATCTGGGCTGCTCGCTACATTAACCACCAGAAAAAGTAGATCGACACGCTGTATATGTTGACTACTGTACGTTCAGGATCTGGAGAATGGCATCAACTACGTGGTTGGTAAACAATCAAGTTGACGCCGCTGGTTGATGACGACACATTGCTGCTGTACGGCAATAATCGAGGATTGTTTGGGCCAATTGAGCCGTTCTGAGGCGGAGCACCGCCTGAATGCCGTCAACTCACGGGGCTGGTAAGTTATAGACTAGTTGATGCCGTTGTTTGTTAGCGGTGGCGTCAACTACTTCCAAGACTTGTCTTCGCCATCAAAATGCTGTTTAGCCAGGTCATTCTCGAATTTCCTGACTAGCTCTCAAGCCAACCCAGGGAAAAACAACGATGACAACGACGACTCCGGAATCCCCAGTCACGCGCAAGCGGCTCGGGTACGAGTCCGGCGCCGCTTTGATGGCCGAAGGCCCTCAGGTCTTGCACGACCACATCGCTACCAAGATCGGCAGGGCGTTAGGGTCCTCCATGCCACAGATGGACGTCCGGTTCAACAACCTGTCGGTCACGGCTGACGTTGTCGTAGTGGACGATGATAACTCCAAGTACGAGTTGCCCACCATCCCGAACACTTTAAAGAAGACCTTCATCAGCCCCCAAACGCGCGTAGTACGCAAGGAGATCCTCAAGGATGTCAGTGGTGTGTTCTCCCCCGGGAAGATCACCCTGTTGCTCGGTCAACCTGGATCTGGCAAGTCCGCTCTATTAAAAATGCTTAGCGGCCGGTTCCCCATGGGCAAGAACATCACTGTGGAGGGAAACATCACCTTCAACAACGTCCAGCGCGAGCAGATCATTAAGACCCTACCGCAGTTCGTGGCGTACGTGAACCAACGGGACAAGCACTACCCCGTACTAACCGTCAAGGAGACGCTCCAGTACGCCCACCAGTTCTGTGGCGCTGAGCTACCTGAACACGCCAAGAAGATGTTGTCTCAAGGCACTCCCGAGGAGAACGAGGAGGCTCTGAGAGCTGCGGGCGCCATGTTCGAGCACTACCCGGACGTGATCATCCAACAGTTAGGACTGCAGAATTGTCAGGACACGATCGTCGGAGACGCCATGACCCGTGGTGTGTCCGGCGGTGAACGCAAACGTGTGACGACCGGCGAGATGGAGTTCGGTACCAAGTACGTGACGCTCATGGACGAGATCAGTACGGGTCTCGACAGTGCCGCCACGTACGATATCATCAACACGCAGCGCAGTGTAGCGCACAAGCTGCGTAAGACCGTGGTGATCGCTTTACTGCAGCCGTCGCCCGAGGTGTTCGCACTGTTCGACGACGTCATGATCCTGAACGAGGGTCAACTCATGTACCACGGCCCGTGCAACCAGGTGGAAGGGTTTTTCGAGACTCTCGGCTTCAAATGCCCGCCTCATCGCGATATCGCCGACTATTTGCTTGACTTGGGCACACGCGAGCAGTACCAGTACCAGGTCGACCACCCGACGAAACAGCCGCGACGTGCGAGCGAATTCGCCCAGGCGTTCCGTGACTCGCACATCTACGCGGAGAGCATGTACGCACTGGAGGCCCGTACGACCCGGAGCTGCTGGGAAGCGTCGAGAAGAACATGAAGCCTATGCCCATGTTCAGCCAGTCGTTCATCGACAGCACCATGACGCTCCTCCGTCGCCAACTCACCATCACGTACCGTAACAAGCCGTTCATCTTCGGTCGTGTGCTGATGATCACCGTCATGGGACTGTTGTTCTGTACGGTGTTCTACGACTTCGATCCAACGCAAGTGGAAGTTGTGCTGGGTGTTGTGTTCTCCTCCGTCATGTTCCTGTCCATGGGTCAGTCATCGCAGATTCCAACGTACATGGCAGAGCGTGAGGTTTTCTACAAGCAACGCGGCGCCAACTTCTTCCGTACAGCGTCGTACGTACTCGCTACTTCAGCTAGTCAAATCCCGTTGGCACTCGTTGAAACGCTTATCTTCGGATCGTTGGTGTATTGGCTGTGTGGATTCGAGTCCGAGTTCCAATTGTTCCTCATCTTCGAGTTCGTCCTCTTCGTGATGAACCTGGCAATGGGAATGTGGTTCTTCTTCTTGAGTTCCGTCGGACCGAACGAGAATGTCGTGACCCCATTGGGAATGATAACAGTGCTGGTGTTTGTCATTTTCGCTGGTTTCATTGTGACCAAGAGTCAGATTCCGGACTACCTCATTTGGGCCCACTGGATCAGCCCCATGACTTGGAGTATCCGCGCACTGTCCATCAACCAGTACCGCTCAGACAACATGGACGTTTGTGTCTATGACGGCGTTGATTACTGCAAGGAGTACGGAATGACTATGGGTGTGTACTACTTGGACCTGTTCGGGATGGAGACGGAGAAGTACTGGATCGTGTACGGCATCCTCTACACGCTCGCGATCTACATCCTGTTCATGGTCATGTCCTTCCTCGGACTGGAATATCTACGCTACGAAGCCCCGGAGAACGTCGACGTGTCTGAGAAGCCGATCGAAGATGAATCTTACGCCTTGATGTGGACTCCCAAGAGCTCAGCGTCCAACACCACTGGAGACTACGTGGTGGAGCTCGACACCCGTGAGAAGAACTTCACCCCCGTAACGATGGCATTCGAAGACCTGCACTACTTCGTGCCGAACCCGAAGAACCCCAGCGAGCAGCTTGAACTGTTGAAGGGAATCAATGGATTTGCTGTTCCCGGATCGATCACCGCTCTTATGGGCTCATCGGGTGCTGGTAAGACGACGTTGATGGATGTCATTGCCGGTCGAAAGACATCGGGAAAGATCACCGGTAAGATTCTACTGAACGGCTACGAAGCTACCGACCTCGCTATCCGTCGATGCACGGGATACTGTGAGCAGATGGACGTGCACTCAGAAGCTGCTACCATTCGTGAAGCTTTGACGTTCAGCTCGTTCCTACGCCAAGACGCCTCGATCCCTGATTCTAAGAAGTACGACTCGGTGAACGAATGTATTGAGCTGCTGGGTCTGGAAGACATCGCCGACCAGATCATCCGTGGCAGCTCCGTGGAGCAGATGAAGCGATTGACGATCGGTGTGGAGCTCGCTGCTCAGCCGAGTGTGATTTTCCTAGATGAACCGACGAGTGGCCTGGACGCTCGTTCGGCTAAGATCATTATGGACGGCGTTCGCAAGGTGGCTGACTCTGGTCGTACCATCATCTGTACGATTCACCAGCCGTCGTCGGAGGTGTTCTACCTGTTCGACAGCTTGCTTCTCCTCAAGCGTGGTGGTGAGACTGGGTTCTACGGTGACCTTGGAAAGAAGTGCCGCAACTTGATCGACTACTTCGAGGGAATCCCTGGTGTAGCTCCACTACCTGTTGGGTACAATCCGGCTACTTGGATGCTCGAGTGCATCGGCGCAGGTGTTGGTAACGCGGCGGCTGACAGTACGGATTTCGTTCAGTGCTTCCGGAACAGCGCACTAAACCGCTCTCTTGTGGCTAACATGGCGAAGGAAGGCATCACCGTCCCGTCCCCAGATCTCCCGGAGATGGTCTATACGGAGAAACGTGCTGCTGATTCGAAGACGCAGATGAAGTTTGTGGTGTGGCGCTTCATTCAAATGTACTGGCGAACCCCCAGTTACACCCTTACGCGCATGTACCTGGTCCTGTTTCTTGCCGTCGTGTTCGGCCTTATTTTCGTGGACGTCGACTACGCTTCGTATTCTGGCCTCAACTCGGGTGTTGGTATGGTGTTCATCGCTTCTCTTTTCCAGGCCATGATGACTTTCCAGAGCGTTCTACCTCTAGCTTGCGCTGAGCGTGCATCGTATTACCGTGAACGTGCGGCGCAGACGTACAACGCCTTCTGGTACTTCGTTGGCTCGACGATTGCTGAAATCCCCTACGCCTTCGTTGGTGGTGCTCTCTTCACAGTCGTGTACTACCCGTTCGTTGGCTTCACTGGCTTCGGTTCGGCGGTGCTCTTTTGGCTGGCGATTTCGTTAATGGTTCTCATGCAAGTTTACATGGGTATGATGTTCGCCTACGCGATGCCAAGTGAAGAGGTGGCTGCAATCATCGGGCTACTGTTCAATTTGGTGTTCATGATGTTCATGGGCTTCAGTCCTCCGGCCTACTCGATTCCGTCGGGCTACACGTGGCTGTACAAGATCTCACCGTTGCGATTCCCTCTATCGATCGTGGAAGCGCTCGTATTCTCGGACTGCGACGAACTGCCGACCTGGAATGAAACGACTCAGGAGTACGAGAACGTCGGCTCGCAACTCGGATGTCAGCCGATGCTCGACTCGCCTGCTACTGTCGGCCACATTACGATCAAGGAGTACACGGAGCAGTACTTTGGCTTCGAACATGACGATATCACGCGCTACTTCTTCGTGGTGATCGGGTGCATCATCCTCTTCCGTATCCTCGGATTGATCGCGCTGCGCTACGTTAACCACCAGAAGCGGTAGACAATTTGGCTTTGTACATTGACCGTGGCGGTCGAGGGCCACCCTTACGACTATGATGATGCGGTAGTAGGTTTCGTGGCACTAAATACATGTAAGCTTACCATATCCATGGTGACCTTCGATTGTGCGGTAGCGGGTTTCGTGCACTTCTGAGCTTAGTTCTCAAGTTTACGTGCCTGTGTGTACTTCTGGTGACATCCCTCCACGGGAACAATGCACCTCTTTTATCTGGCAGGTGTGGTGTGGCTATCCTTGCATTCGTAGTAGTGACGCCGCAAGTGTTTTATCGCATGGACTTTCGCTACGAAACTATTTAAAAGCCCCCAGTTCCTCAGATGGCTTCAATACGTCGTACTAATATGGCGATGAAAAACTGTCACGAAGCAGTCAAACACCAGGGCTCTCGGGATCAGACTGCAAACTGAGCAACGAGAACATTGGATAAAGATCGGGAAAGACCACGAGGAGGTTTTTAAGTTGTATGATCTACTCCAGTACTAGGGCGAAGCGAAGGCTGGGAGAGTTTAAAAAAAAAGGAAAATGCGTTGTTTTCTTAAAAAAAATTCAAGCCACCGTCATCGATTTCACATCCACGGCTTTCAGATGCAATCTCTTCGTCGACGCCGCTTGCAACATCGGACTCGGATATGTGAACTTCACTTTCAACGGCAGACGCCATTTCCCGCAGTAAATCTCGACGCCTCGGAGTGTCTACTACTATAATTTCCTCTTCTCGAAAAACACTATTGATTCCACTTAAAACAGCCAACCACTTGAAGACTTTATCCACCTCGATCGTATATATTGCAGAGAATTTTTTCCGCTGAACTCGCCATAATTCGAGGCCCGATAAATGTAACTCGAGGCATACCTGTTAAATCCACCTTCGGTAATTCACGAGCTAGCTCGAATGGACCGTTCGTCGGGAAGAAATTAACGTGACCTCTTAAATGTTTTCCTGACAGCGATATTTCGAGACCAAAACATCTAGCGGGCGAAATACACCACAAAGAGGCGTCATTTAGAGAGGGCAGCCTTCCGCAACGACCATAACCTTGTCCTGCAGCGACACTAAACTCATTTTCACGCGGATTGGCATGACATCTTTTGCAAAGTGGTATTCTTTCGTGGTCTCGTACGAGCTCAGGAATCAAATAGTAAACTTTATCTCCAAAATAGTAAAGTTGTCTATAGGAACGCATGACTGGTTCGGGTATTTCTTCAAACAATCGTTTTTTGCCTGTTCGGACAGTAAAACACTATCCAGCTGCGAAAGCCCGACAAAGAACATCTTGTCAGAATCAGTGTGAAGCAGTATTGGTCCACAGGCCGCGCAAGCCCAAACCGAAATCGCTTCAGCGGCTTTCGCCTCCACCAATCACTGGCATTCGGCGATGTCTGCCGCCTTTGGATAATCATCAAACATCAATGAAATCCGATCTCGAGTGGTCTGTACTTCGTCATCACACAGCGTTTCGTCTCCATACACGAAAGACCCAGGACCGACACCACCGCAATAAAAATAAGCCAAAGCCAAACGCGGGTCCTTCAAATACCGTTGCCCTTTAGATATCGTCGTTAGTCAGCGAAGACATAGTGAGTATTTCCTCACTAAATTCACGCACTAATTCACCCTCTACCCCTCGGCGCCGATTACCTAATTCCTGACGCACTTACCTCTCTTGCTCGGCCCGCTCTTCTGCGTCGAGCGGTTCCTGAAGTCGTTGCGCACGCCGTACTTGCTGATGATGTCTTCGTCTCGCTCGCAAAGTACTCGCCGTAGTTTATTCTTCAACAGCAGCGCGAGGCTCGCGCTGCAGGACACGTCGCAAGCGTTGCTGAGTGTTTCTTCTTATCCGTACTTCTTCGGTCCTTGTAGCTACTGATTGCTCCTGAGTAGCAGCGGGGGTTTCATGCAGGCGCGCGCGTCGGACTAGTTGCTGCGCACGTCGTCTCGCCCTTCGTTCTTCAGCACGCTCGCCTTCCATCGTCCGATTTCTTTGGGAAATGAACCTATACACGACTGCATCTTCGTCACCGGATTGAACTGATGCTTAAAGACTTACGCCCTAACCCACTCGCGCGATCGATTGAAAGAGACTTAGTGCAGAATTCCGCTGTTTAAAGATTGGTCAATACACGCAGTAGATTAATTGTTACGAATACAGTATATCTCGCTCAAATCAACGGTAAACCGGACAGTTACCGGCTTCAGTCTATCGGCTTCAGTTACCGGCTTCAGTTACCGCGACGAATTAATCCGATTTGGGCTGGCTAGCCTTCCAGACTATCCCAGTATTAATAGTACATTGTTGTATTAAATTTGAGCATCTTATTAATATGCATATTTTGAATGTATTATACTATTGTTGATATCAATGGCTTACGTTGCTATAAACATGAGGGTGAATACGCAACATACAAGCAACATACACGACACCAAATCACTAATT
The DNA here is from genome assembly GCA_030324255.1 of Phytophthora capsici. NCBI lineage: Eukaryota > Oomycota > Peronosporomycetes > Peronosporales > Peronosporaceae > Phytophthora > Phytophthora capsici. The sequence goes on from CM059363.1 coordinate 3,418,177, forward strand.
GAGCCCAATCCGCATCGAGCTCAGGACTAGTGGAAGCCACGTGGAGCTGCATCTGTCTGCGCTGCGGTGTCTAGGGCGTTTCCTCTCTCTGTGCTTGTGATAGGCACTTCTCCATCGCTCCCCCTCCCTGTCGCACCCGAAAGTTGCCATTAAAGCGCGCGAAGAGCTAGTGTTTTCAGCCCATCGGTAAATGACCATCATTCTTACTCATAGTGAAACCAAGTCTAACTGATTTCCCACTCACAGCGCAGTATGTTCGGACGGTTCTTCAAGAACAAGGAAGACGGCAAGGGCGGGCCACCTGGCCATCGTCAGGGAGGCCAGAATGACGAGCCTCCTGCAGGCGGAGGCTTCTTTAACCTGCCACCGCCGGTGTCCAAGCCTTACGGTGGGCAAAACGCTGCCGGACCCTCAACTTCCAACCCCGTAGGAGCTTCTGGTGGAGCTGGAGGATACCCCCCAGCCTATAGCTCCAGTTCTCAGGACAATAGCTCAATGGGAGCTCCTCCTCCTGGTGACATGTTTGGTGGGATGTCAGTAAGAGCTCCTCCTACTGCCAACAATGGAGCAGCCAGGTATCAGCCACAATCGAAGCCTCAGAATCAGCCCCAACCTCAGTATGGAGGCTACGGCGCTCCACAGACTACTGCACCCCCTGCACAGACTGGTGGGAGCTTGTTTAGCGGCTTGGATGTTGCACCGAGCGCTCCGGCGCCTGTACGTGATGATGCTGCGGGACCGACGATTTCGACGTATGGTGGGGAGCAACGGAAGTCCACCAGGAGCTCAGGATCCTTTAATTACCTTGATGTAGCAGCTTCGTCGAATTCAGACGCGTTGAATTCCTCACAATACTCCAGGACGAGTGCGACAAGCAGCACAGGAACAACGACATCACGATCGAGTTCTAAGGCGGTGAAGAAGAAGAAAAAGAAAACCTTCCGTCCTGGATTCGGTCGGCAACTCTCGGATGAATCGGCGGCTGCGCTACAACGAGGAGACTTGAAGGAAGATGAAGTCATTCAGCAGCAGCGGGAGGGGCGCCTTATGTCAGATCGTTCTGACAGCTCTCGGAGCTCGCGTAGTGCGACGAACCCAACGGATTTGGCCCACTTGCTGCCTCCAGTGAAGTCAGGCTCGGTTTTGCAAGGACTAACGGTTCACAAGGGAGTACCCCTTCCGGCGGCGGTGTGCTTGCCGGACTTACGGTTCACAAGTCGGCTTCGCCCTCACCTTCTCCAGCTAAGCCTTTGGAATCTACCGAGGCAGAATCTGGTGGAAACGGCGTGCTATCAGGTTTAAACATTCACAAGACTCCCAGCAGTATCGCTGACGATGATGTGAATGACACTCCAGTTGAGGAACCTCCTGCTGCTGAAGTATACAAGAACGCGGCTCCCCCAGCACCAGCAGCTCCTCCAACCCCGGAGGAGCGGTTATTTAACACTTTGCGTGACTTCCATGAAAGTTCTGTTAGCTTTCGCCAGCTTACGGTAAAGCAGAATGAGGATGAGAACCGCCTTCTGGAACGTAAGGCTCAACTCGCGAACCAGCTGACACAGTATGAAATGGATTTGCGTGATGTCGAAGCGCAGCAACATCACGCTTGCGAGGTCGAGGATTTCGAGAAGGCGGATGCACTGAATGCCACTATTAACAGCGTGCGGCATTGCATCACACTAACCGAAAGTGACGTTCGCAAGGTAGATAGCGAACTTGTGGCATTTGTGAAGGCTAAGGAAAAGGCGTTTGCGAACCAACTGAAGAGCACTCGCGGTACGCTTCGTGAGCTGGAGAAGTTCAGAGAAGATCAAGAATCCGAGCGGACGTGCGTACGCAACGAGTACAAGCTGTACGAATCGAACCAAACGGAGCAGTTGCAATTTGAAGCGGAGCGTATTGACACCGAAATGCATCACGTTTCAGTGAGCCTGGAGAATGTCATTGCCGAAAAGTCCGAAATTGAGTCTACTATTGAAGATCAGTGCAGTTCCGAGTTCGCTGTCCAGGCACAACTGATTGAGGAAAAGCAGGCTGTGGAAGACGAAGTGCGCGAGCTAGAGCGCAAGCTAAAGGAAAAGCTGGAGCGGGTCCAAGAAATTCAGTCGTCCATTGACAAAGCGCAGCGTGATATTGACACTGTTCGTGGACGTTATTCTCGCCAGCTGAAGCGAATTGCTGATCGCGAGGAGGGTATTAAGAAGACCAAGGCAGAGGTTGAGTCGGATGGTGAACACCTTGAGCAACAGCGCCTGGAGTTCCAGGAAAAGCTGAAGCGGTACGCGGATGATATTTCAGTCATTGGCAAGCGTATTGGTGCTGTCAAGAAGGAAATGCGTGCAGCATCGCTACTGGCGCATGTGTTGGAAGTGCAGGAAACTCGTCGCGAGCAGTCTTTGATTCGCAAGAAGCAGCAGACGGCAGAGCTCAGCTCACTTCATGACGCGACTGCAGTTGCCGAGCAGAGCTTTACTATGTTAAGCAACCAACACGAGGAACTCGAGAAGTCAATGTCTATTCACCGGAACGCCATAGCATCAGCAGAAGCGATGATTCCACGATTGGAGCAGGAAAAGAAGGCTGCAGCTGCTCAGCGCAACTTTAAGGAGGCAGCCCGAATTTCTAAGGACATCAAGGCACTGGAAAAGGATCGCTCGACCGCCGAGGAAATGGTAGAAGTTGTGGAAATGGAGCTCCAAGACCTGAAGGAACGTATTGATAAACGCGAGGTGGAGTTTGAAGAAAAGAAGAAGGAGCTGAAGGAGATGGAGAAGCACTTAGAACTGGCAACTTTGCAAGAGTTGTGGAAGGAGGCAAAGCATTTGCGAACAGCCCTGCGGAAAATCGAGAAATGCAAGAGCGAGGGTGATGCTGCTAATGAAGGCATCGACTTCCGATCGTCGGCTATGCTACTGGTGCAGGCTGATTATGACGCATGCATACTCCAGGTTGAGACGCTGGAACGGAAGTATGATGTGTCTGATCCTTCGAAGGATGAAGAAATAGAGGATGACGACGACGACGACGAATCTATTGATGGCGAAGACAACGAGGGAAGTGAACATGTATCGGTCTCTCGGTCCAGCTTGGCAGGAAGGACGGTTGATGTAGAAGGATCAGATATTGATGTATCTTCTTCTATCGAAGATAGCAGCTCCACGCTCGAGGACATCGCCGCGCAACTCCTAGACCTCGAATCACAGATTGAAAAGGCCACGGAAAATGAAGATTACGACTTGGCAGCGAGACTGGACGAGAAGATTGAAGCACTGAAGGAACGTCAGCAGGTTATTGAAGCATCAGTTTTACAAGAGGCTTCGGACGATGTTCGTGACAATGGCTTTTCAAGGGATTATGCTGACGAGTCTAACAGCAACGAACATTCTGCTGGGGAAGAAGAGACTGAGGTGGAATACGGCCACGAGGAAATGGTTAGTCCTGTAAGTGCGGTTCGCAGTCAGCAAGAGTTGACACAGTCGTTGGAAACGATTCAGCTGCGCGTCGTGATGCTTGAAAAACAAATTGAGTTGGCTACCGACAATGAAGACTATGACACAGCCGCAAACTATGATGAGGAACTTCAGTCATTGCGGGACGAGGAGAAGAGCATCCAAGCTCAGCTGGGCTCTGCCAGTCAAAGTACTGGTGTGACGGCTTCTAGTATGTTTGGAGGGCTCGACATCAAGGCTGACGACTCAACTTCTGTTAAAGCAACCAGTTCACACCATTCACAGGAATCAGAGCACGAATCACCAAAGGAGGGGGTTGTTGAACCAACGACGACTGAATCTCTTTTCGGTGGGCTGCAGATGAGCAATGGCCCAGCTACTGATGAGACTCCGGCTGATGCTGCTTCGGAACCAGCTGACGAAGCCAAGAATGAAACGTTTGCATCTGAAGAAGTGGCGCCACCAACTAACCTGAAAGATTTCTCGCCTACGTCCTCTTCTTTGAAAGACTCTTTCTTTGGTAAGCCGGAGACCTCTAGCAATGAAGATGTGATTGCACCCTCTGCCTCTGGATCAATGTTTGGCGGCTTGCAGATGAGCGGCAGCTTCCATGCCAGCACATCCTCCGTTCCCTCGCCTGAAAAGGCATCAGGAGAAGACCAGCACACTCTTTCCGGTGATGCTGAGTTGACAAACGAAAAACTGGACTCGAGCGCTGCTATTCCCGTTGACAACGGAAGTATGTTCGGTGGTTTGCAGTTGAGTTCAAGTGCGGTTAGCGAAGGAGCTGATACACAGACCGAGTCTGCTCCCAATTCGGAGGCGGCTTCTGTCGATATGTTCGGTGGCTTACAATTGAGTGGCAGTGGCATCACGGAGTCAGTAGCAGTGGAGCCTGCCTCTGTTGCGGTCCCCGTCGACATGTTCGGTGGCCTGCAGCTGTCTAGCAGCGCAGTTGGTACTACGTCTGCAGAACCGGCTTCAGTCTCAAACGAAGCCTCCAGTGACATGTTTGGCGGCTTGCAGCTCAGCGACAGTGCCTCAGGGTTGGCTGAGGTCGAGTCAGCATCACCTACCGACGAAACAGATGACACAAAGAACGAGGAAGACACCCGAATGTCGATTCACGAGTTGTCGGAGCACAGCAATGTCGATTCTTTCACTGCGACGTCAGCAACGTTATTGAGCGAGACGACAAGCACAGAAGCAACGCTGGAGACAACGTCGACCACTGTTGTATCCACGACGGCAGTCACGAAGCTTTCGGATGATGAGGCAGGAGCGGAAACTGAGCAGAGCGCGACGCAACCTTAGATGCGTTTGTATGTACACGTTTGCTGCCACTTGGCATGCAGCCCGAAGAAACGGGACCGGGATCAGCAGCCAGTAGTGCGTCATGTATCGTATCTGGGCGCAGACTAAAGTCTTCTCCTGTTTTTCACAAAGTGAAACACGTACAAGAGCTGGGGTTGAAGCGACAATTAACAAAAGACAATAGGAGTTATATGGCCACATTGGCTCGACGTCTGTAGCGTTCAACGCCTCATCAAGTTGCTGGAGCTAATAGATTTCGCCTCGCAGGCGTTCTACGTGTATCACTCGCCTTTGAGCTGCAGTTCCTGATCCAGAACGGACGGCGATGCGGGCGTGACAACCCCAAACGTGCCTCCTGGAGCTACTGTGCTAAGCTCAAGCTGGATAGCAGCGGCCAGCGGTGTGTACACTGACGCTGGCGGCTCGTGCAAGAACTGTTGGAAAAGCAAACCACTAGCGAGTGCAATGATGTTCAGCACCAGACTGAGAGTCGACTTGGAGAGCTCATTGATCATGACGAAGGAGCCGATGGAGAACGGGATCGCCATCGCCATCAGGAGTCCTCGATCGGAGATGTTGACCTTGTACGGCCGGACGAGCGTGGGCATTGTGAACCGTAGCCGCACAACAGCACAGAGCTCCGTGACACAAGCCAAAGAGGACAAGAAGTTGTCGACGCCCAGAATCACGTTGAAGTCGAACAGCGCCATGAAGACGATGATGCCGTACGAGAGCAGAATGGCTCGACGAGGGACTCCGTTGGATGCTGTGCGTCTGGTAGGGACAGCAAGTGTCAGAGCGAGCTACAAGAATTGCGAGGCAGTGGCGAGAACGTACTTGATGAAGTAGTTCGGGGCGAGGCCGAGGTCAGCCATTCCAGCCAGAAGGAAGCCGTTCTTGGTCATCTTGGCGATGTAGACGCCAAGGTTGCCGAGCAACGCACAGCCGAGGAACCACGTGCGCAGACCGGGGCCGGAGATCTGCTCGGCGATCATGGGGTAGTAGCCATCTCTCCACAAACTGTACGACGGCTTGTTGACGCCCGACGCTGCGAGGAACGGTACGGAGTAAGTGAGAGCAACCAGCCCAACAGTGAGCATCATAGCCCGTGGATACGTCTCCCGTGGCGAATCGATCTCACTCGCGTATGCTCCGGCCGCGTCGAATCCACTGTAGCTCCAGTACAAGACACTGACCAGTTGACTCCACCGCGGGGCATCGCTGACGACGAACCAGTTGGCCGGTTCAATCTGTGGAAGACTCACCACAACCAGCACGACGAACGGAGCGACCATCGCTAATCCGAGAAGGAGGAGGAACCGCCCGACCGCGTCGATACTGAAAATGGTCGGCAGCATGAACACAGTTGCAACGGTGACCCGCACGAGATACATCCACGTCGGTACCATGAAAGAATGCAGTTCTTGAGGCCCCACCAGCACCGCATAGACAGAGTCCACCATGAGGCATGGATAAATGGCGTTGTCGATCACTATCACCATGAAAACAAATAAGTATACATCAGTAGTTTTAAAGTCTTGAACGTACCCCCAGCTATCCATGTCCAAAGACCGACTTGGAATCCCATTCGACGACCAAACGCCTTGCCCACCCACGTGCAGAAACTCGAATCCGTCGGGAAGGCGGAGAAAAGTTCGGCAAACGACAAGGCCAGCGGTAGACACCAGATAAACGGGAACACCAGCGTCGCCAAGATCCCGACAAACGGTCCGCAGGCTGCCACAATGGGCTCCGACCCCCACGGTCCACCGCTCACATTGAAGTACGTGATGAGTGCCAGACTCACAACGCCGAGCTTCTTCCGCCCCATGGCTTGGTGCGTTATAACGGTCGGAGAAGGAACAAGTGAAGGGACGGAACGAATCCCTGGAACTGAAATACCTGGCTCACATTTCAACTATGATACATTTTAAAGTGAAGTCTGCTTTCAATTCATGAGGAAACTGATGGAGAATTTGGCATTCTTCGAAGACTTGGCGTGGGCTTTGCAGAGATCTCGGACCTGCCGGTACTTTTGGCAGTCCGGAATGCTGCAACGGCGACCTCCTCCATGCACCAAGCACAGTCCTTTGTACTGCGAAAGCTTGTCACATCCGTCGATGGAGCAGCGATGCCCACCGCCGTGTGCGACGCACAAGCCGCGACTTTGTGCCAACGTTTGGCAGTTTGGACTACGACAGCGCGTACCCCCTCCGTGCGCCTTGCAAAGGCGTCGAGATTGAGCTCTCTTGGTGCATTCTGGAACACTGCATCGAGGCGATTTCGGACGTGTTTTGGGCATTGCTATTATTCTGCTTTGACTCTGACAGAACACCTCGGCATGTAATAAACGAGAAAGATGATGACCATGAGAGGCTGGCGCAATCTTTGACACTTAGAATTCAAAGCACTTTGGTTTTGCCTGGCCGTTGACGTTCAAACTGCTCGTATTCGACGTTTAACACAGCTTCCTCATGCAGAAGTCAGCTGGAGAATTCACTACTCAGTTTTATTTTAATCAAGTGCATGGATACCACACGGACATTCGACGACGAAATGGCTCGTAGCAGGGAGAACGGAATCTACGACCCGAAACAGTTCCAGGGGCTGATCTGACAATTTCCATTGTGCTTGAACACCGGACTATTATACTGAGAGAGAACAGCTTATCCAACATCAGCAATACTCTATGAACTGCAATTTGGCTGCGGATTTTTTCCAGCTTCCTGTTGGTCCAGACACTAAACTATCACGGAGGATTCGCCAATGGCGAATCCTCCACTTTCATCCTGGATATCCTGGTTTTTGCCTGCGATGACCAGGATTTATCCAGGACAGTTTTTTGCCCAACACTATTCGCCATCCAACGGAGTTGAGAGTTGGTCGGTTTACAGTCTTGAGGCCACTTTCGAGAGTTTGGCGAGCTACCCCCCCCCCTCCAACGTCGATAATACTTCTTTCTCGCAAAAATACGACGCTCGTGGTTGGATCATACCGTTGGTTGATGGAAAAGGCCGATACGAGAACTCGAGAGCCTTTGGCGTCTTCATCGGCAACATGGTATTTGTCGTTCAGCATTACAGGGAAGCACACAGACAAGAGGAACGCTAGGTTGGGCACGGATTGCCGAGTGGCGCGACCACAGTTTCCAACTCAACCCCCAAGTTTGTGACAGAGGCGTCACAGCTTACAATCCCATTGGTGTGTGGCCATCAGCACGTCGCTTCACAGCACTTTATTCAATGTCCTTGCTTGAGTTTCTTGATTCCCCGTACCGGCAATCGACGGACCACGTGTTTAACAGCGTGATAGCGGGCCTTCCGTTGCGTGTGTTTCCTGTATGTCCGTGAAATGCACACCTTTCGCTTCCAATCTCCTTGATTCGTTTGGCCCAATGTTCACAATGTTCATGTCATGAACATTCGTCGCTCTGGTTCAACTTGCTGACGTACTCGTGCCGATCATGTCGGCATCTCGGTGGTCCCTGGTTTTAGTGTCCAAAATCTACAGGACAAAGTAAGAAATTAGTTCGATTTCTTTTCTGTCTTAATTGAAAAGAAGCGTTAAATTCAGGTGCAAATTGCATAAATCGTTCGGCTTCTAGAACAGTCTCCTTCGATGTCACTTTCGCATTAGTGCCATCGACACTTCTTTCCGGACACATTGGATCTGAGTCTGCATCCAAATCTCCTATATTTGTAAGCCCTCTGAATCAGATCTTTTCCTTGTCCTGTTTTAACAGCCCCATTTGTTGTGCACCACAAGCTCTGGATCTAAAAAGAGGGGGCAATCATGCGCGTCATTCGGAAATCTGCCAGCAGCTCCCTAACACACAAAGATGAACCCCACGCTCGCCGTCGCCGTGAAGAAGGCCGCGCGCTTCTCGCCCGCGGGCCGCCGTATGTTCTCGTCCGGCAAGGACATCCGCTTCGGCGTAGAGGGCCGCGCCGCCATGCTCAAGGGCGCGGACCAGCTGGCCAACGCCGTGCAGGTGACCATGGGCCCCAAGGGCCGCAACGTGGTCATTGACCAGTCGTACGGCGCCCCCAAGATCACCAAGGACGGTGTGACGGTGGCCCGTAGTGTGGACTTCAAGGACAAGTTCGAGAACATGGGCGCTCAGCTCGTGCGCTCTGTGGCCAGCAGCACCAATGACGCGGCTGGTGACGGCACCACGTCAGCCACCGTGTTGACGCGTGCTATTTTTAGCGAAGGATGCAAGTCGGTCGCTGCCGGAATGAACCCGACGGATCTGAGACGAGGCATCCAAATGGCTGTGGACCATGTCGTGGACGGACTCCAGAAGCTCTCGATGGACGTGGCGGACAAGGAGAAGGTGGCGCAGGTAGCCACGATCTCGGCTAATTCCGAGACGGAGATCGGCAACCTCATCAGTGACGCCATGGAGCGCGTTGGAAAGGAGGGCGTCATCACGGTGCAGGACGGCAAGACGCTGTACAACGAGCTGGAGGTGGTCGAGGGCATGAAGTTCGACCGCGGCTTCATCTCGCCGTACTTTGTCACGGACAACAAGACCCAGTCGTGCGAGATGGAGAACCCGTACATTCTGCTGGTGGAGAAGAAGGTCTCGAGCCTGCAGTCCATTATCCCCATGCTGGAGACGGTTGTCAAGCAGCAGCGCCCGCTTCTTATCATTGCTGAGGATGTGGAGAGCGAAGCTCTGGCTGCTCTGGTGATCAACAAGATCCGTGGTGGAGTGAAGGTGTGCGCTGTCAAGGCCCCCGGCTTCGGTGACAACCGCAAGGCCAGTCTGCAGGATATGGCTGTGCTGACCGGCGCCACCGTCATTTCGGAGGACCTGGGCCACCGTCTGGAGACCGCTACCCCCGAGATGCTGGGTAGCGCCAAGAAGGTGACTGTCACCAAGGACGACACCCTGATGCTGGACGGTGCTGGTTCCGCTGAGGCTGTGGAGGAGCGTGGCAACCTGCTGCGTGCTTCCATCGAGAGTACGACCTCGGAGTATGAGAAGGAGAAGCTCCAGGAGCGCCTGGCTAAGCTGAGTGGCGGTGTGGCCGTGATCAAGGTTGGCGGTGCCAGTGAGGTTGAGGTCGGCGAGAAGAAGGACCGTGTTGTCGATGCTCTGAACGCCACCCGTGCTGCTGTGGCCGAGGGCATTGTGCCCGGTGGTGGTGCCGCCCTCCTGTGGGCGTCGCGCAGCCTGAACACCCTGTACGACTCGTGCGCCAACCTGGACCAGAAGGTGGGTGTGGAGATCGTCGAGCGCGCTTGCCGTGCCCCGGCCACGCAGATCGCTAAGAACGCCGGTCACGAAGGTGCCGTCGTTGTGGGCAAGCTGCTGGAGAACGACTCGCCCGAGCTTGGCTTCAACGCCCAGACCGGCGAGTACGTGAACCTGGTGGACACTGGTATCATCGACCCTACCAAGGTCGTGCGCACGGGCCTTGTGGATGCTTCGAGCGTGGCGTCGCTCATGATGACGGCTGAGGCCCTGATCGCTGACCACCCGGAGGAGGCTGGCGCGGCCGCTCCTCCTATGGGAGGCATGGGTGGCATGGGCGGTATGGGCGGCATGGGCGGCATGATGTAAGTTGTCATTCCGTCAGCTAGCAGCATTTTTGCCCCATGAACTCGCTTGAGACGATCCGATGTGAAAGCGTGGAGCTGTTGCGACTGAACGAAGGGACCAGACAGCGTCGTGTACTTCCGTTCTCATTGCGTACAGAAGAGCGTTAAGCAAAATAGAATTATTAGTTCGCAACCATAAAAAGCTTATGTGAAAAGTGCTTTTTTGTGACATCCGACTAAAATTTAGAAAAGAGAAGGAGAAAAAGAAGAAAGAAAAAAACATCTAACGGCTTCTCGATCTCCTCTGCCCGCGTCCATGGCGGTGATGATGGTCTTCATCCAGCAATTGCCTTAAAAATCAGGATCAGGACGGTAATCAATAGCAAGGAGAATCCTTGGCATCAAGCCTTTCATTTCTGCCCCATGCTTGTCACAGTGTATCCATCCGGTAAGTAAACTATCTGTCCTCATTCTCCAATCTTCCCCAAGAAGCTCAAAGACTCCTGAATCATGACCCTGGGTGACGATTCCTCTGCCTCAGGCATGCGGCAACGTAAGCCACTCGGTCCGACGTCCAATGACGAGCCGTCGCTGTCCGAACACGACAAGTTCCAGGCCAAAAAGACGTTCCAACACGCTGCTCGCTCGCTCGGCCGTACGCAGAGTTGGCACGCGCGGGCGGCTGATCATTTGGCCAGGAAGCGGATCTACTCGATCTTAGCCGGTGTCATCATCGGTGTCGTGGCTGTTATCACTTTCCAGAGTTTCTACCTCGAGACACCTCTGATCAGTGAAGATTCGTTGCTCAAGGTGCGGGAGATGTTCGACAACTTTAACTGGTCCGTGAACGTCCGGGAGGAGCTCTTGACGGCCTTTGACAACCGTCCAAGTCTTCTCGGAGCAGCAGAGAAACGTCCAGGTCTTGAGTTGTTCCAGGAGGAGAACATTACGGCCTATTCCCCTGTCATTTTGGTGCCGGGCTTCACGTCCACAGGCCTGGAGATCTGGAACGGCAGTGAATGCAGTAAAGCTTACTTCAGACAGAGAATGTGGGGCACATCCAGGATGTTGCAGCAGTTTATGATGAACCAGAAGTGTTGGCTCGAGCACATGATGCTCAATCGCACGTCGGGGATGGATCCGGACGGGATTAAGTTACGTGCAGCTAAAGGACTGGAAGCTGCTGATTATCTCATCGGAGGCTTCTGGGTCTGGGGGAAGATGGTGGAGAACTTGGCTGAGATCGGATACGACAGCAACAACCTGTACATGGCTGCGTACGACTGGAGACTCATGCCACATTTGCTGGAAGAGCGTGACGGATACTTCACGAAGCTCAAGTACACGATCGAGATGGCGCGGATGTCAGCTGGAGGCCGGAAGGTCATGTTGGTGACGCACTCGTACGCGACGCAGGTCTTCTTCCACTTTTTAAAGTGGGTGGAGAGTGACAATGGCGGCAAAGGAGGAGATCAGTGGGTAGAAAACAACGTGGAGGCGTTCGTGAACATCGCTGGACCGACGTTGGGTACGGTGAAGACTGTCAGCGCACTGATGTCGGGCGAGATGAAGGATACGGCAGAACTGGGCGGGCTTTCCAAGTTTTTGGGCTATTTCTTCAGCGTCTCGGCTCGTACGCAGCTGGCGCGTTCATGGTCGAGTGTGTTCTCGATGCTTCCAATTGGTGGGGATCGTATTTGGGGTACTGCGGATTCAGCTCCTGACGATGTGGTCGCTGCAACTCCATTGGCAACTGGAGAGAACTCGACAGTGAACCCGGAGAAGGTGAAGGAGCATGTGGCACGCTTTGGATCAAGTGGCCAAGTCGTTCGCTTTGTCAATACGACGCACGAGAACGTGACTGCTGGAGGTGTACAGAAGTTTTTGGGCCAACTGGACCCGTACCTTGAGACGTTCCAGTCATGGTTGAGCACTGGTATCGCTGAGGATCCGTCCTTGCCTGAATACGATCAGCCAAAGTACTGGACGAATCCGTTGGAAGCTGCTCTACCCAAAGCCCCGAGCCTCAAGATTTTCTGCTTCTATGGTGTTGGTAAACCTGTGGAGCGAGGATACAGTTATGGAGACAACCCGCCTCAGGAAGACAACGTGACTGTGAACGGCCATCGTGTGGCTCCTTACGTGTTCAACACCGACATCCAAGACTTGCCGTACGTCAAGGAAGGCATCCGATACACGGACGGTGATGGTACAGTTCCTCTCGTGTCCTTGGGACTCATGTGCGCCAGTGGCTGGCGGACGGACAAGTACAACCCAGGAGGTGTCGACGTGCGGGTACGTGAGTACAGACACAACCCCGTGTCCATGCTGTTCGATGCGCGCGGCGGGCCGGAGACGGCCGACCACGTCGACATCATGGGCAACCACGGTCTTATCCGTGACGTTCTACTGGTTGCTGCTCGTGCGTACGACCGCGTGCCTGAAAACATCACGTCGAGTATTATGGAGATCGCGGAGCGTGTCGGGGAGCTGTAGACTGAGTGAGAGGAAGTAGTGAAGCTTTCGCGTCCTCATTAATGCCTAACAGATTCGTTCTAACACTTGTCGAGATGCAAAAGAGACGACAACTTCGCTCGATTCCTCACCGACGGTAACGTCCTCCACGTCGATTGCGGCGGTTGTTGTTCATACCCGGAGCAGGAGACGGGAGTAAGTGATCCTGGTAACGTTGCTGCGGTTGTTGGCGTTGCATCATCTCCTGTGGTGGTTGCTGTAGCCCAGGCCCATAGTTGCCCATTGGTCTACCTCCTCGCTGCTGGAATTGTTCGCCTTGGGGTGGGCCGTACTGCTCGTACGGGTATGCAGGGTAGTTGTCACGACGCACGGGCTGTTGCTGTTGGCCATAAGGACCCTGCTGTGGAGGTTCCTGGTAGTACGGAGCATCCGCTCGACGCGCATTTGTATTGCCGTAAGCGGCTGAGCCTCCATCGCGAACTGGAGCTGGGCCAGTGCCAGCTCCGTATCGCGAAAGTGAAGGATCATACGCTGTCACAGCGGGAGGACCAGCGTGTTGCCGCATTGGCTGCTGCTGAGGGAATACCTGTTGCGGTTGCTGCTGTGGCCAAACACCACCAGCAGCGCCAGCTCTAGAAGGACCTCCTTGGCCTACGAAGCGGTCGCCATCCTGCTGCCCAGGGAAGAAAGCGCCCGAGGGCGGCGGTGCGTACCCTTGCTGCTCTGGCATGGAGCCCTGTCGGCCGTATTCATCGTAAGGTGGAGCATTCGGTGCGCTGTACGGCTGCTGTTGCTGGATTTGGCGTGGTTGCTGCTGTGTGGGAGCCTGCGCCGGCATCCGTTGCGGCCCTAAGTCATAGATTGGCATCTGCTGCTGAGGCGCAGGCTGCTGTCCAGGGTAATCGTAACGCGAATGCTGCTGTGGAGGGGCAGCGGCAGCAGGAGGACCTGATTGAGGGGGCTGGATGTCCCACTTGTTCGAGCGGCCCCGACCGCCACCACGCGGGTCACGATCTCGGCGGCGATTGTTACCATTTCCGCCCCAGTTTCGAGATCCGCGTGGGTCTTGTCGTCCATTGCCACTACCACTGCCACGGAAACCAGCGCCACCGCTAGAACTACGCGCAGTAGAATGACTGGAAGTAGAAGAGTCCTGACTGTCTCGCCGTTGTCTGGCAGGACGACTAGGAGATGTGAACGGTACCTGCTTCTTGCTGGCGGATGCTACCTCTGCAGAGCGCTGATTCTCCTCACGCCACAGTTTCTCAGCTTCCAAGATCAAACCTACAATTGCACGCTTAAAAACCAACATCAACAACGAAAGCAGCACACGTTAGATACTTCACTCAGCTACACAAACGATCAAACCCGGCTCGCACGCCCGACTTACCTGTAAACTGACGACTTCCGCGTCCATTGTGACCGCCATCTCCGGGACTTTCATGTTCTCAAGCGAGATCTGTTGAGCTTTCAGTGCGTTAGCGCGATCCAAGGCACAAATCTCGATAAATTGCTGCTGGGACATCTGACAGCGACCCGAAAACTCGCGACGTTGCTCCAGGTGCTGCGTTTTGAGTGCAATGAGCCCACGCGGGTCCGAGAAACCGTGCTGCATCTCCAGCGCTACATGGCGAGCAAATAACTCGCTTCCTTCCTTCATCTGCATGCCCACTAGCTCCTGCCACCGGTACAGCATCTCCCGGTCACGTGTGCGTTGGTTGTCCCGAAGTTCACGGACTCCTTCGAAGACAGCACTATCCCCGAGGACGTCGGACAACCGCTCCAGCAGTTCATTGCCAATTTGCTTCTGTGCCTCGCCATCCGCCACACTATCGAACAACAAGTGCGGGCAACTGGGGATAAACGGCAGTGTCATTGGGATGTGCGAAAAGAAGGCAGTGGGCTCAGTGGCTGTTGTGTCGGGTCCTGCTACAGCTTGTTTGGCACGCTTCGCATCTCCAGCAAGACGCGGGTCCGACAGTGGCCTCTTACCTACACTCTCCACTGCAAGGGGAGACGATGAGGTAGCAGTCGCCACTTCTCCTGTCTTGTCAATGAAAGCTACGACAGGGTCTACCAGAGAGACAGCTCCAGTGCTGGGAGCACCTGTCTGTTGAGGCTGTAACGTGCTGGGAAGAGTAGCTTTTACCACCACTGGAGCACTAGAAACTGCAGTAGCTACTGCAGAAGTAGGGGCAACAGACACGCCAAGGGGCGACGTCCGTGGCTGCGGGAACTTGTCCGGCATGACCTGATGCTGCAGCATGGCCAAAGACAACTTGTTGTCCACGTGGGTGCACACAAAACCATAGAATCTGGCCCACACGGCCTGATGTTCCCTCTCGGGCAGCGTCTCCAAGGCCCGAACGAAGATTTTCCTGGCGTTCGACAGCTTCTTCCTCTGCACGCAGAAGTCTGCGTACTGCAGCCACAGAGCGGCGCTGGACCCAGCCACAGGGCAGCTCACAGCCCTCTCAAAGACCTTGGTGGCCTGCTTGAACTGCCTCAGCTCCATCTCCAGAGCCGCGTAGAGCCTCCAGAGCGTCACAACGGCCGTGCTGCCTCTCGCATCGCTCTCATTCTGTGTCAATTGTACCCATTTGGCCAGTGTATCGTCTACGTCTTTCCGAGCATCCGCCACTTTCTCGTACTGTAAAAATTAAAGGAAAAAGTGTGTAAATTAGAGAGAAAAAGTTGATTGTGGCGGTTGCAGAGAGAGTTGAGGGCTAACTGGGGGCTAGAAAGATGCACAAGATCAAGGGGAAGAAGTATATACGCACGTTGCTGGAGTGAATGAGCGCCTTCGCTCGCGCCACGACGCCGGGCGCGTCCCATGTCGACATTTCGTCCGCCATTGAGATCAGTTGTTTGGCTAGAGAGCCACT
Organism: Phytophthora capsici; assembly: GCA_030324255.1. Taxonomy (NCBI): domain Eukaryota; phylum Oomycota; class Peronosporomycetes; order Peronosporales; family Peronosporaceae; genus Phytophthora; species Phytophthora capsici. The sequence goes on from CM059363.1 coordinate 3,433,850, forward strand.
GTAAGAATGGTGTGCGCCACACTCATTTGATGTTCTAAGGGTTAAAGTAAAGGGTTAAAGAAGGTTGAAAATCCGGACACATTGAAATTGTGTGATGAAATTTTCATCTCGAGATACACGGTGATCAATGATCACCAGCTCTTGAGTGGACACCTGTGTCTTATATATACATAACTGTAGTGGTCGTCGGTACGCCATTTGCTCGCTTAAGAACTCACAAAACGGACAAGGAGGCCCAGTCAACTGGTACAAAATACACAATGTCATTCTGCAATTTACGCTCTCCTGTGTGAACAACTACCCGGTGGAATACTTAAGGACTATGTCATGCGTCTCACTTACACTCTCGCACTTGCACTTATGGCCACGCTTCACTCTAGCGCCACGGCCATCTCTTCTGTTAAAGATTCTAAGGCTGCGATCGAGAACGGAGCTGTGCTTGGTGTCGACTCAGCCCTCGCGGTGGGCGCTCGCTTGCTTCGTGGGGAATACGGATGACATTGTAAAAAAGAGAGCACACTACAGTGATGACGACCTTGATGACGATGGCCTCGATGGCGATGACCTTGATGACGATGGCAACGATGACGACTTCGATGAAGAGAGAACTCTCGGAGATGTCGTGAAGAAGTTGAACCCCGTCACGGCTCTGAAGAAAGCGATTGCCAAGCAACCTTTAAAGGCAGATGAAGCCTACCAGAAATTGATCAAAAGGGCGGAAAAACTGGTCTACAAAAACTAAGCACTGGCCATCATCGGTGCTGCAGCTGAGAAACCATTCCATAGTTTTTTGTGCGCGTATAACGGATAATTGTTAACGACCCGGAAGCTTCCTTTGCTGAAGCTGTTTTACAACTTTTCTGTTGAGTAACGGATCAACGGAAGCGATTGAATGGTCAATGATCACCACAAGACTTTGTCTATGTGCTTTCTCTTGAAAGCCGTAACATGCATTAAACAAATTCGATGGTTAATAAAGCATCACGATTCCGATGCACATATGTGAATTATCGCTGAATAACCGGACACAATCTCATCTCGAGATAACGGTGATCAATGATCACCAGTTCTTGAGTGGACATCTGTGTCGGTCTGAATACTGTAAGCATTTCACAACTTGTTGCACAGGTAACAATGCGTTTCTTGGTCTTTTTAGCTCTGGCTATCGTCGCTCTCGTTGCTGATGGGGAAGCCAAAGACTCAAGGCTGTTACGAGCTAGAAGTGACGAGGAGAGAGGTGGCGGGATCACTGTACCTGTAGCTGACAAAGTCGCGAAACTCTTTCAGTTTTCGAAACTGACCGATGAACAGCTTCAGCAGTGGCTCAGTGCGGGAAAAACTGCGGAGAGTGTTTTCTATCGCATGGGCTTGGACAACACTTTCGTTACGAAGGTGTTTAAAAGCCCTCAGTTCATCAGATGGCTTCAATATGCCGATGACTTGAGTGCCTCTGGGAAGGGAACATCCGCCATATCTATACTGTCGACTAAGTATGGCGACGAGCAACTGTACAAGATGATCGGGTGGGCCAAGAAGGAGTCGAGTACCCAGGCTCTTGGCACCAGACTGCAAAGTGAGCAACTAAAACATTGGGTAAAAGTTGGGAAAGACCCCGACGAGGTCTTCAAGCTGTACGATCTCAACTACGCTGGAATGCGAATCCTCAGTAAATCCCAATTCAGTGCCTGGACGAAGTACGTGGACGACCTGAATGCAAAGAACGAAGGAGCTTTTGTGTCGATTATCCCGACACTGAGGAAACACTTCAGTGATGATGATTTGTTCCGTATCGTTTTGGCAGCTAAGAGATCAGGAGAAATGGAGGCCATGGGGATGAAACTGGAGGACGCGTTTGTGCAGTTCTGGATCCATCGTAAGGAAACGCCTACCAATGTTTTGGTAGAGCTTGGACTGAAGAAGTCGCCGGAAACTCTACTTGGAAGCCCACTGCTAAACATTCTGACCAAGTACACGGAAGTTTACAATGTGAATTACGCAGCGAAGAAGACAACAATGATCGAGACGCTCACCCGGACATTCGGTGACGACAAAGTGGCTAGAATGCTCTTAGCAGGAAGAACGGAATCTACGACGACGAAGATCGCGAAACAGTTCCAGACGGATCAGCTGGAGATGTGGCTGAACAGTGGCCAATCTGTCGACGACGTGTACAAGCTTTTGAACTTGCGTTCCCGGAGAGATTTAGTGGCCGACATAGGCATCGATAAGCTGTTCGGCACATGGTTGACGTTTATGAACGCCGTCAGTCTCAAGAACCCGGAGAAAATGTCTGCCATCTTCACAAGGTTAGAGCCAACGTTCGGAAACAGACCGATGATGCAAATTCTCGAAGCAGCGAATAAGTTCCCCAGTATGGAAAAAGCCGCCACGAAATTACAACTGGAGAAGGCTCAACGCATTTTTTCGACCGGAAAATCGCCCTATGAATCGTTTAAGTTGGTTGCTCTCGATGACGTTGGCGATTCTGTTCTCAGTAGTCCTCTGTTCAAGAAGTGGATGCTTTACGTGGAGGATCTCGACAAGAAGAACCCAAGCAATGAGGTATCTTGGTTCTGGCCACTGCGTGACGGCTATCAAGGCGGTCGGCTCGACAGAGTCATTGACAAGGCGATGAAAGATCCCAACACAATGAAACTTGCCAAGCTGGTGGAGAAGGAACGAATGAAGGAATGGCTAGAATCACGGAAATATTCTCCTAAGATTGTGTTCCGTGACTTGCACCTCGACAAAGCAGGAGAAAAAGTGTTTTCGACCCCGAAATTCGAGTTGTGGGTCAAGTACTTGGATGACTGGAACCAGGCATATCCCAGCAACAAGATGACTATGATCGATGCGTTTAGGCATAATTACCGCACTGTGGAGCTACTGCCGATACTTGCAGCGGCGGAGAAGGTCCCGAGCACGAAGAAGTTGGCATCACAGTTGAAAGATGCGTTGGTGGATAAGTGGGTAGCTGAGAAAGAGTCACTAACCTATGTCAAATCGTGGCTCAAAGGTGTACCTTCCTCGGACGATATGCTGGAGCGGTTCACTAAGAAACTCAACAGTGCGTAGGATTCTGCGAGAGGTTGCAATTGTTTAACGAACGCAATGATTTAGAATTTTCGACTTGTCAGGTGATCGAGTGATAGCAGAGTGAGGAATCTCAGGTTGTTTCTTGATCCTCTTCATGTAATAAACAACTCGGGCCATGTTTCTTCACTATAACCTCGAAAACCTGGTACCGTATGGTACCAAACTGAAGAACCGGATACAAATCTCATCTCGAGATGCGGTGATCAATGATCACCAGCTCTTGAGTGGGCACCTGTGTCTGTAGCATTTCACAACTTGTTCCCAGGCAGCAATGCGATTCTTCTTGTCTTTAGCTGTGATGATCCTCGCTCTCGTTGCTGATGGAGACGCCAAAGGCTCTCAAGTTCTCGTATCCAACTTTCCCAACTTCCAACAGTACGGCGCAAGCACGGGCGTCGTATCTGCCACTAGGCTGTTACGAGCTAGAAGTGACGAGGAGAGAGGTGGGGGGATCTCTGTATCTGCAACTGACAAGCTTTCGAAACTTCTTAAGCTTCCGAAAGTGACCGATGAACAGCTTCAGAGGTGGCTCAGCAAGGGAAAAGCTGCCGAAAGTGTCTTTTATCGCATGGATCTTGGGAACACTCGTATCACGAAGCTATTCGAAAGCCCTCAGTTCCTCAGATGGCTTCAATACGCCGATGACTTGAGTGCTTCTGGGAAGGGAACACCAGTCATTTCAATACTGTCGACGCAGTATGGCGACGACACACTGTGCAAGATGATCGAATCGGCCAAGAAGACGACTAACACCAAGGCTCTTGGCACCAGGCTGCAAACCGAGCAGCTAAATCATTGGGTAACGATTGGGAAAGACCCCGACGAGGTCTTCAAGTTGTACCGCCTCAACTACGCTGGTAGTCGTATCCTCAGTGAATCTCACTTCAGTGCCTGGACCAAGTATGTGGACGATCTGAATGCCAAGAACGAAGGAGCCGTGGTGTCGATTGTCCCGTCACTGAGGAAGTACTTCCGTGACGATGAGTTGTTCCATATCGCTTTAGCAGCTAAGAGATCAGGAGAAACGGAGGCCATGGGAGCGAAACTGGAGGACGCGTTTGTGCAGTTCTGGATCAATCGTAAGGAAACACCAGACAACGTGTTGGTAGGACTGGGACTGAAGAAGTCAATGGAAACGCTGCTGGAGAACCCACTGCTCAACATTCTGACCAAGTACACGGAAGTTTACAATGTGAATTACGCAGCGAAGAAGACGACAGTGATCGAGACGCTCACCCGGACATTCGGTGACGACAAAATGGCTAGAATGCTCCTAGCAGGGAGAACGGATTCTACGACGAAGAAGATCGCGAAACAGTTCCAGACAGATCAGTTGGAGGTGTGGCTGAACAGTGGCCAATCTGTCGACGACGTGTACAAACTTTTGAACTTGCCTTCCCGGAGAGATTTATTAAGCGACTTTGGCACTCAGAAGCTCTTCAACACGTGGGTGACGTACATCAATACCGTCAGCCTCAAGAACCCGGAGAAAACGTCTGCTATGTTATCGACGTTGGCGTCAAGTTTCAGGGACAGACCGATGATGCAACTTCTTGAAGCAGCGAATAAGTTCCCCAGTATGGAAAAAGCTGCCACGAAATTACAACTGGAGAAGGCCCAAAACATTTTTTCGACCGGAATTTCCCCCTATGAAGCGTTTATGTTGGTTGCTCTCGATAGCGTTGGAGAATCTGTTCTCAGTAGCCCTCTGTTCAAGAAGTGGATGCTTTACGTGGAAGATTTCAACAAGAAGAACCCAGCGAAGAAAGAATCCTGGTATATGGCACTACGGGGCAACTATCAAGGCAATGGCGTTAACAAAATCATTGACAAGGCGATGAAAGACCCCAAGACGATGAAAATCGCCAGTTTAGCGCAGAAGGAGCAATTGAACGAGGCGCTTACACGCTGGAAATATTCTCCAGAGAAGCTGTTCCGTTTCCTGAACGTTGGAGAAGCCGGAGAAAAAGTGTTTTCAAGCTTAAAATTTGAGTTGTGGGTCAAGTACTTGGACGACTGGAACCAGGCATATCCCAGCAAGAAGACGACTATGATCGATGGGTTGGTGGATAATTACCATATTTCGGCTCTAGTGCCGATGCTTGCGGCAGCGGAAAAGGTCCCGAGCACGAAGAAGTTGGCGTCGCAGTTGCAGGATGCGTTGGTGGAGAAGTGGGTAGCTGAGAAGAAGACAATGGCCTATCTCAAACCGCGGCTCAAAGGTGTACCATCCTCGGACGATATGTTGGAGAGATACACGAAGAAACTCAACAGTGCGTAGAATTCTGCGACTAATTCAGTATACCCTCTGAGGAATTAACGACTGAACTCATTGTTTTCTTGGTACGTGATCAGTTTCTTCACTAACATAATTGTTCACTGGCAATGAACGATAAGTAAAGTAAAATGTAAGTTGCAATATTATAGATTAACCTAAATGCAGAAAAGTAGTTTGAAAAAGTAAAAATAACACTTTTTGCCACAGTTTATTGCTACTAATTATTCCAACTAATTAATTAATTTAATTGTTTTGATTTTATCCACAATAATTAAGTTGGAAATAGTTCTAATTATCAATTATCCACAATAATTTGTGTTCACATTTCTTAAGTAAAAGAGACACCACAATTGATCACCGGTTGTTCACATTAAACACTACGAGACTTGACTTTTCTACTGCTCTCTACGCTTTGGGTGACACCGTTCCAGTGGTGCTATCCCCCTGAAGAGCACTGAAATTGATGCCGGTTGTAGAACCCGTGTACTCAGCATCAGATGCAGTGCTCTCGGCCATGTCGAGGGAACCGCATTCTGAGTCAGCCATGTCGAGGGACCCACACTCCGAATCTTCCTCGGCCACGTCGAGAGACCCACACTCGGAGTCTTCGGCGATGTCAAGTGACCCGCACTCCGAGTCTTCAACGTAACTACCAGTATCCGCTTCACCAGCGACCTCATCCGAGTCGGATTCACCAGCCACTGATGAGGTCGTGGTGGTCGTGGACGTGGACGGTGAGGTACCCGTCGACGTAGAAGTTCCAGCTGAAGTCGATGGACTTGTCGAAGTACCCGTTGATGTCGAGGGAGAGTCGTCAGTGTCGTCTCCAGCGACGTCAAGGGAGCAGTCGGACTCGTCCGAGCCAGCAATGTCAAGAGATCCGCAGTCGGAGTCGTCGGACCCTGCAACGTCGAGGGAACCGCAGTCAGAGTCATCTGCTTCACCAGCGGTAGAGTCGTCCGTAGTAGCCGTTGGAGTGGCTGTCGTAACGGTAGGAGTAGCGACGGTTGTAGTAGGAGCAGTGGTGGTCGTTGAAGCAGAGCCCGATGATGTGCTGGAGGCAGCAGCCACCGTGGTGCCGTTCACTGAACCCGTTAGGGGGACACAGTTGATATACACTTGCCACGGAAGCCCATGCAAAGCGATCCAATAAGCCGTCAGTCGCGAGGCCCCTTGGCACTTAGACACGTCGTACGGCCATTGCGACGGGTTTTCTGGGTAGTTGACGGCGCAGTTGTCGTCCTCGAAAGCCAAAACGTCGTCGCACCAGACTTCGCACGGCCCGTCGTGGCCCTCAGTGAGTTGGTTCCACTCGACGTACTCGGACGGCAGGTCCCGGGCCGTCCCGTTAGCGAGCGAGAAGCCACACTCCAACGTGGCGGTGCCAAAAGGCGACAGCGTCTGCAACTCCCCCGTCTTGTCTACCAGGTCCTTGAGTGACGTGTACGAACTCTCGTTGAAGGCAGTCCAATACGCCTCCGTGTTAAGCTCGGGGGCCGTCGAGTACGACATGCCGTCCGGGACCGGCAGATACGTCTGACCGGCGATCGTAGCCGCGAAGTTGTTGGTAGCCCAAGACACGGGCCACGTGGGCATCGGGTCGATCATGTAGCTGTGTGCATCGACGTGCAGAGCCAGAATGGCAGTGGAGACCAAAGCAGCGAATGAACAGGACACCATGTCTCTCTCTTTGTTACCGACGGAAATCGAGAAGTGAAGAGGATGGAGATGTAGTTAGCTGGGCCGAGGGAAAGGTGCGACGAGTGACTGGGTGGCGTTGCTGTCTGGACGTGGGGAATGATCCAGGAGGAAACGCTGGACTACGTAGGCTTTTGCCTTGCGTTGGGTAGAGACTCTATTGAAAAGCTCGCGTTTCCGATGGAACAGCTGCAACTACAGTGTCACCCCATGCTTTGACTATCGAAATCGGGGTAGTCGCGCCCTGGTCTCCTCAACATGGCACTGCCTTGGTGCCGAAGAGATTGTTATCGTTATCGTCTTGAAATTCCAGGATGGTCATTTCCAGCAACACACGCTCACGATACATCGTGAACTTGGCCGAAGCTTCACAGGGCAGCAATCTGCTTCTAAAGGAGGAAGCGTTGCGTAGGAATACCTGTGTTCTGTCGACGAGATGACGACGATGAGGCGGTCACGACAACCAGGGACACATGTGATCAACAGCAGGACAGATGCGCCCAGCACGCGCAGGCGTTCGCAGACAGCAGACGACGGGTACCATCACGACAGCAGGTCAAGGTGGGACGGATTAACTTCTGCTTTTAGTCGCGACAAACCTCAGGATTGATAGTCGAACACCAACACATACATTGATCTTTACGGCTTTGTGGTGCTTTCACGCTACGATACAACACGTCGGGGGTTCTAATTTCCCATATCACTTCTTCAACCTAATTGTACGGCGCCACCGTACCAACATTGGTGTTGCCCTGGACGGTACTAAAGTCGAAGTTGGTCTGTGAACCGGTGCCCTGGTTGGTGTCTCCACTGCCAGCGACATCGAGCGAGCCGCAGTCCGACTCGCCACCGGCAACGTCCAGGCCCTGAGAGCCACAGTCAGACTCCGAACCACCAGCGACATCATACGAACCGCAGTCCGAGTCGGAACCGGCGACGTCGTACGAGCCACAGTCCGACGCGTCCGTGGTTGAAGGCGTCGACGGGGCGTCAGTGGCTGAAGGTGTTGAGGGGGTGTCAGGGGTGGAGGGTGTCGACGGGGCTTCAGGAGTGGAAGGTGTGGACGGGGCGTCAGTGGTTGATGGCGTCGACGGGGCGTCGGTGGCTGAAGGCGTTGACGGGGCGTCGGTGGCTGAAGGCGTTGACGGGCTTCCAGACGAAGAACCAGAGGAGACAGTAGGGGTATCCGGTGTGGCTGGGCTCGACGGAGTGTCGGTTTCTGCGCTGGACGTGCTGTTCGTCTGTGCCGTTGAGGAGGAGCTGCCCACTGCGTACTTGGACTTAGCCCCGGTTGCCGTGGTCTTCTCCAAGGGAGCGCAGTTAACGTACACTTGCCAGGTGTCCGAGTGCATGGCCATCCAGTAGAACGTGAGTGTACTGGCACCCATGCACGCTTCACGGTCGAACGGCATCTTTGCCGGAACCATCGGGAAGTTAGTTGCGCAGTTATCGTCCTGGAACGTGCGGACATCGTCGCACCAAACTTCACAGGGTCCTTCGTGCGAAGGGGTAAACCCCTCCGAGTCTGAGTGGGACCATTCCACGATGGACTCGGGCATTGGCTGCGGTTCCTCCTTGGGGTCACACGATCCGCAAGTAAGGGTAGCTCCAGAGACGGTAATCTTCGCCTTGTCGGTGAACAAGTCCTTTAGAGACTTGTACTTGCTAGATGCGAATGCCTTAGTGTAAGCAGCTACGTTGTCTTTCGGGGCGCCGTTAAAGGTGCCGGGGAGGCCGGAGGCGCTAGACTGGATAGTGCCAATGAACTGCGTCGGGTCACCTGCTGAAGCGGTGAACTTCACCTTCGGGATCGTCAGGTAGCCGTGGCCGTTCACGACACCCACAGCCAAAGCTGAGACCAGTAAACACTTGAAGGGGGCCAGCATATTCGTTCCTATAGCGTGGTCTTCGAGGGAAATTGACGAGTGAGTGGTCTAACGACCGCTTCGAACAACCAAAACGAAGAGCAACGTTGTGCACCGGCAAATCTTACTCAGCTTCGAGTTGCTGGGCTCCCTTTACCCTGTTCGTGCAGAACCAGCCTTTTCTTCTGAGAAACAGACCCATTGCTCAGATTTACAAAGAGAGATCAATACTAGTCTATGCTTACTACAGTACCTCCAGAACATCTTCCAAGATGCCACCTGGCTCAGTGAGTGACCTTTACTGAGAATACAAATTACTCAGTTCTTCGTAAATGCTGCAACTGTGCTCGAACTGTTTTTTTTTATTAATCGTGAAGCCATTCGATGAATTAATTGTAATACAAGCTACACGTAAGGACACATTGCCTGTTGATACCTTTTGGTGGCGAGCGACAAGTTGCCAAGGGATCACGCTGAACAGAATTTTTAGACAAAGCACAATGTCAGTGCTGTACTCAATGACGAAGTATCGATACTTTTTGTATTCGTAACGATAAATGGGCTTGAACACTCTCGTCAGTTCAAATTGCCCAGCTGGATGTGGGGAAATGATCTGCTCGCGACGAGTTCCATAGAAACTTCAAGTGAAAAGCAGAGGACCAGGAAGATTGCGACCATCAGACCAGGGTACAAAGACGATAGAAGTGCACCAACTTAAAGCACTTGAATCAGGTGACCTGATACCGCTTGACCATATCCAACAAAACGCTATGGACAAAATGTACTGCTCTAGCTACGGTAGCTTTCCACTGGTGCTGCATGTACAGCGTGTGGCACTCGAAGTGTCCAATATTAATTGAAGATTGATACTGTAGCTTCTTTACATTGCAACTCTCTACATGATAGAATGCAGGATCTGAAAGTTCACGTATTACGAACGGAACGTGCCGTCATTTACGGGGCGCTGACCAAAATGAAAGCAAACTATTCCTACCTAGAACCTACAAACAGTCCTCATTTCGACCCAGCAAACAACGGCTCAACTTTACATACAATGGGCAGGACCTTTACACTGGAGTGCGAGGCTTGCCGTGTATCTGATTCTTGAAGCTCTTCACGTCTCCATTTCTATCTGGAAGGTGAGTGCTGAACACGTATGGGTGCGAGTGGCAGCAGGCTATAATAGCATCTACTACAGGTACTGGCGTCACGCCAGTGGTGTGTAGGTTACAGAACACACGTGTTCGAACAGCAAACTACCGTCGCACACGCAGCATATGCTGTACCTTCATGATGCTCAATACGGCATCAAAACCCGCTGTGGATGTTAGAGACACCGATTGACTGACACCATCACATATATTCGCTTTATCGCATCGTGGTGCTTACTCTCGCGGTTATACGCTACACTACGCAAAGAAATTGAGCTCAGCTCGCAATGAAACATCTACATCTTCTGAGGCGCCACTGTTCCGGCATTCGTGTTGCCCTGGAAAGTGTTGAAGTTGTAGCTGTTCTGAGAGCCCGTGCCGGTGTTCTGGTACGTGTTCTGCTGCGTACCAGTGTTCTGAGTGCCTGTGTTTGTCCACTGGTTCGTGTTGCCGCCGGTGTTGGACCACTGGTTTGTGTTGCCGCCCGTGTTCGTCCACTGATCGGTATTCCCACCAGTGTTCGTCTGCTCAGTGCCCGTGTTGCCGCCCTGCTGCTGGTACGTGTTTCCACCGGTAGTCGGTGTATTGTTATCCTGTCCCTCGTCACCACTTCCACCCGCGACATCGTACGAACCGCAGTCCGATTCAGTAGCCGGTGTGCTATTATCTTGGTTTTCATCACCGCTTCCACCAGCAACATCGTACGAGCCACAATCTGATTCCTCCGTAGTGGGGGTTGAAGGAGAACCACCTGACGCAGGAGCAGGGGTAGTGCTAGTAGAAGGAGAACCACCCGACGCAGGGGCAGGGGTAGTATTGGTAGAAGGAGAGCCGCCTGAAACTGGAGCTGGAGTGACCGATGGTGTGTCAGCAGAGGACGAATCCGTTGTCGGGGTGGATGGTGAACCACCGGACGGCGTTTGGGCCGCAGGGGACTGCTGAGCAGAAGAAGAGTCCGTGGTAGTGGCGGAACTACCCGACGACTGCGTAGTGCCACCACCCGAGCCTCCACTGAGCGGGGCGCAGTTCACGTAGACCTGCCACGTGGGTCCGTGCATGGCCATCCAGTAGAACGTGAGCTTACTGGCACCTGAACACTTGCTCTTCTCATACGGCATCTCAGCTGGGGCCGTCTTGAAGTTGGCAGCACAGTTCTCGTCATGGAAAACCATCGCATCATCACACCAGGCCTCGCACGGGCCTTCGTGGGACGGCGTAAAGCCTTCCGAATCGGAGTGCGACCATTCTAAAGTAGCAGGAAGCGGTTGCGCGGGACCATTCGGATCGGCTGAGCCACACGTTAACGTGGCGCCTGTGACGGTGACCTTGGCCTTGTCATCAATCAAAGCCTTTAGAGATTTGTAGCTGCTGGCTTTGAAGGCTTTCGTGAATGAGGCCACGTTGTCCGCCGGTGCAGTGTTGAAGGTGCCCTTGAAACCTGAGGAAGAAGCCTCGATGGTGGCAATGAACTGCGTCTTGTCGCCGGCCTCGGGCTTGAACGTAGCGTCGGGCTTCGACATCCAGCCGTGGCCATTGACAACTGTAGCGGTCAGGGCCGAAGCCACTAGTAACTTGACGGGGGAAATCATCCAGACGCGAACAGCAAATTCAGGACGAGGGAAATTGGCGAATGAGTGGTCAAGTGTCCGCTTCGAACAACGAAAAGTTGGGACCCACCCTGCAGATTAAAGGAGCACCCGAGCACATCCCAAACCGCTCAAGTTGAACGTGATATACCTCCCTTTACGTTTCCTGCCAGCTTTGTGCAGCGGACTATAATCTCTATTCTAGTGTACATGTAGTTTAACAAACGTCAGGAAACTGTTATCTACAATCTGACTGCAACAAGCATCCAAAGTGAACGTTGCGCTTCTGGTCCTAGACGGTACATGTACAGATACCGGAACGGACCTTGGATCGGCAAACGTCCTTTACATCGCACGAGAGTGCCACGCTAAGAAAACGTGAGTGTGTTGGAAAAGAAAAAAAACACAATATTTATTAATACTGTAAAAGCTTTTTGAAGTATTTTCGTGCAAGTGTCAGAATCAGCCAACAGTATTTTAGAATTAATTACAATTTTCTTGTGGTTTCCAAAGGCAAAGGGTTGGAAGACTGACCCCTAAAAGAAGCACCTAGTGTACATGTAGTGCCTTTCGTAATGGGGCGAGCAGTGACCACTTACAGTACATGTACACACAGCTTGAAAGTCTCCGCTTTCAGAATATCCATACTGAACAGTATTATCCAGTATGGGCCATAATGGATAATCCATCTGGCTGGTCCTTGGGATCTGCTCAAGATACAGTACCGGCGAGAACTAGATCTTTACAAATTCCAAGTAAATAACAAAGGAGTGGTGGTAGATTGTGGACACGACGACCGCGGGCAAATCTGCGAGAGATTTCTTGTTCAGCAGCCGCAAAGCTGCCAGCATATTGATTATCTACCAGTATTTTTACAATTAGAAGTCTTGCGTCGAAAAGTAAGATTCGGGGGCTATTAACACAAGCTACTTACTGCAAGGTCGCTCTACTCATACAACGAGAAACCTACTGTAGTTCACGTTCAGTCCTTGAAAGAATTCAGTCAGGTTCACAAGCAACCAGCACCTGAACCTACGGCACGCAATGTACTGGTAAAAGCATTGCGCTTTTGTCCTCGTCTTGGAGATGCTCCAAATTCCGAGTCAAAGGACAGCAGTTCGTGGGGAACTTGACCCTGGGTCGCCCAGAAACGACCTCTACATGCACGCCAACCGGAATCTGTTTATCCGTTACTTCGATTTGAGGAAACTCAAGTTGAGATGCACCGCGACTCTAGCGGCGCGAGCGACTGAGATCAGGATTTGCCGGAAAGTCACACGCACACGTGGCAGTGCAGCCACGTGTGTGTGAGCACCAAGTGCATGAATGTGCTGTGTAGTATCATTAACTCTTTTTGTAATAATACATGCTTAATGTGACTAAATTCTGAACATGAAGTTTATTCAATTAGGTTCCGTATCGGTGCACAATAATTGTGTCATAATCTTTTGATTCAAACTATATAAAAATATAATTGGTTTAGTTTTCACAAATTAAGTGTCACTCATTTTCTTGAGTTGTTTCATAGAGGTGGGATGGGAATGAATCCTATGGGTAACCGAAATATAAGATGTTTATCGTTAAAACTGCTTGTAAAGGAATCTTCGTCAATGGCGATCGTTTGGAAATTGGCGATGCTGAAATTTGTGTGGGTCAGAGATAAATGAATACATTGTATACAGTACCAGTCGTATATTTTGCAAACAAAAATAATGGGAGAACCAACCAACCAACAGATATTCAACGTTTACATTCGCTCCCGCAACGACGCTGCTTTTCTGTTTTACGCTACTGTCACGTACGAACAAAAGAAGAAGAAGTGCACAAGCGTCTAATGTGGCGCTACCGTGCCGGCATTATTCGTGTTCTGGAACGAATTGAAGTTGATGTTGGACTGAGATTGGGGTGTTCCGGCGGTGGTGACCTTCTGGTTGTCCGCTTCACCTCCAACTTCCCCCTGCGTGAACTGGGAAGTGTCTGTCGTCATGCCCCAGTTATTTGTCTCGCCACCCTGATTGATGTTAGTGTTACCGCCCTGGTTGTACGTGTTGGTATCACCGCCCTGGTTCGTTTCAGTGTTGCCACCTTGGTTCCACGTGTTGGTATCGCCTCCCTGGTTGGTACCGCCCTGGTTCCAGGTGTTGGTATCACCTCCCTGGTTGGTATTACCGCCCTGGTTCCAGGTGTTGGTGTCACCGCCCTGGTTGGTACCGCCCTGGTTGGTATCACCACCCTGGTTTTCCTCGGCCATTTCGAGAGATCCACACTCGGAGTCATCGGCCTCTTCGACTTCCACAACCTCTGCGACTGCGTGTCGAAGTGCGCGCTTGCTTTCGTAGCTTTCGCCACTGACTGCCACGGCGACAATCAACACTGCAACAGTGGATATGAGCAAGTTCTTCTTGAAAGAAACCATCCTGGGTGTGGGAGTGTAGTCGCTGGTTCTTGGTAGAAGAAAATTCAATAATGAAAGAGCCACCAAACCGCCAGGACGGCTTCCAACGGCAGTATAATGTTGTCGGTACGTTAGTCAAACGTAGGCTGTGCCTCTTTCGAACAGCACACAGAATTAAAGCTACGCAAATCCTTGAGATAGTAGCTGCTCACTCCTTTGCGTTGGTATTACGGTACGGTATTTTCATTGGAAAGGTTGGTACGACTAGCCTTTCCTGTCATTTGTGGTGATTCGGCAAACAATATGCAATACGTAAGTGCCAACAGCCCAGCACAATTGTCAGTGCACGCCACAGATCTCGTCGGATATCTTGGTACGTGTGCATGGGTTATTCCACAACACACGGGATACCTTCACGTTATTGCAGTGCGGTGTCGTTGGTATTCTACAGTAACGATGAACTTTACAACAATCTCTGGAAGTACAGACTGAGGGCTTTCAACTCAGATAGGAGTCCTGATCATTATCAATACGCAATGGGTGAAGTGGTTTCACGTTTTAAAGTCACTATACATGTAGCAGTCTCGGAGCATTGCTGGATTTACGTCAGGCTCTCCGCAACCACCGCCTTTACGATCTCGATATCTAAAGTTGAACGCTTGGAAAAAATGTAAAAGTCCTCAGTGAGGACTCCTGTAGAGGCATCGGCACACCGAAATAATGTTGAAGGTCTTCGTTCGTGCTAGCATGTAAGATCTGCCTCAACGAGTGTAGTGGGAAAGTTTGGTTATCAAGTTCCTGTAGCTTCGGTAGAAGCTCCCATCCAATGCTAACTCTACGTGTAGGTGGAGCGACCGCTGCCCACTTCGTCACAACGCTTTCTTATCGCAACAAGTCACCACATTCCCTCAAGCATGGAACGAGTAGTGTTTAATAAAGAGGCTTACCTGTGAGCCTCTTGCGCTCGATTGTGATTGAATTTACAACCTACCGAGGTCCAAGAAGCTACGTACCCCGAACTGCTACGATCCGCCAAGTTCATATCAAGAAAAAGACGCAGAAGACGAGAGTTGGAGATCTACTGGTACACCCACGCACATTCAACGTTTATCGCGCTCAGCAGCGCTTGGTCTTTCGTCACGTTTTACGCTACACTCACGTAAGAAAAAGGAAGGAGCCCGCCCCAGACGTCTACTGCGGTGCCACCGTACCGACGTTGGCGTCGCCCTGGAACGTGCTGAAGTCGATATCCGACTTGGAGCCGGTGTACTCCTTGTTATCGTCCGAGTTCTGCGACCCCTTCTTGTCACCCGAGTTCTGTGACTCCTTGTTATCGTCCGAGTTCTGCGACTCCTTGTTATCGTCCGAGTTCTGTGACTCCTTGTTGTCACCCGCGTTCTGCGACTCCTTGTTGTCACCCGAGTTCTGCGACTCCTTGTTATCGTCCGAGTTCTTGTTATCGCCCGAGTTCTGCGACTCCTTGTTGTCGCCTGAGTTGCCGGACTCCTTGTTGTCATCCGAGTTGCCAGAGCTCTGTGTGGTAGGGGTATCTCCGCCAGTGCTAGGTGCCTGCGTCCACGTGTTGCCGCCGTTGTCACCGGTGCTGGGGGGCTGTGCCCACGTGTTACCACCTCCAGTATTGCCTGAACCAGTGCTTGGAGGTTGCGTCCACGTGTTGCCACCGTTGTCACCGCCATTATCGCCGGTGCTTGGGGGTTGCGTCCACGTGTTGCCGCCATTGTCGCCACCGTTGTCGCCGGTACTTGGGGCCTGAGTCCACGAGTTCCCACCATTGTCACCGCCCTTGTCACCGGTGCCGCTCTCCTCAGCCATTTCCAACGATCCACACTCGGAGTCGTCTTCGGCCATCTCGAGTGAGCCGCACTCGGAATCGTCCTCGGCCATTTCCAGAGACCCACACTCGGAGTCGGCTTCTCCGGCAACTTCAGACGGATCAGCCTCGCCTCCAACATCACCTTGTTGCACGGAGTTCTGGTCCGTGTTGTCTTGGTTCTCGTTGTTGTCCTGGTTCTCCGTCTTAGAGGCTTCCTTGTTGTCGTCCGTCTTAGACTCCTCCTTGTTGTCGTCCGTTTTAGACGCTTCCTTGTTGTCGTCCGTCTTGGAGGCATCCTTGTTGTCATCCGTCTTGGACTCCTTGTTGTCGTCAGACTTAGAGCTCTCCGTGTTACCGGTGTTCGAGCCGCCACCCCAGTTGTTCGACGAGCCGCCATTATCGCCGGTGCTTGGGGGTTGTGTCCACGTGTTGCCACCATTGTCACCGCCATTATCGCCGGTGCTTGGCGCCTGCGTCCACGTATTGCCACCGTTATCACCGCCATTATCGCCGGTGCTTGGGGCCTGTGTCCACGTGTTGCCACCGTTGTCGCCACCGTTGTCGCCGGTGCTTGGGGCCTGTGTCCACGTGTTGCCACCATTGTCGCCCCCCTTGTCACCGGTGCCGCTCTCCTCAGCCATTTCCAACGATCCACACTCGGAGTCGTCTTCGGCCATCTCGAGTGAACCACACTCGGAATCGTCCTCGGCCATTTCCAGAGACCCACACTCGGAGTCGTCGGCCATTTCCTCCTCTGCTACATCCTGAGCCTCGAGACGCAGCATCCGCTTGGTTTCATACGTAGACTCGACTGCACCGCTGTATCCTTCCACGCTCACGGCAAGAGCCACCGCTACGGCGGACACGAACAAGGTTTTCTTGAAGGAGACGATCATTTTCCGCTCTTACAAAGCTACAAACAATGGAGACTTGAAAGTTCACGAGTGCCCAGTGCTTCGTATTTGCTGAACTGTACCATAATTTCGTGCACGATGACAATTTCCGTACATCAAAATGAAGGCGCAAATCTTCGTTACTATCGATGAGCTCCTTTGCTTTTATCTAGCCTTTCCCGATCAGGCATAGTGAACGCCATACTACAGAGTTACGACCATGCGATACAAAGGCAGGAACGGAATAGCTGATGGGATGAGGATAAACGAGAGGCTGGGGGCACCCCGTGCCGTGGAATTGGCGACGGATCGCAATCGAGACTTGCGAACAGCAAAGGCTATTTGTTGACTCGAAGTGTGAAGCACGGGAGACTGCAGTTCGTACGCACCACCTGTGCACGATATTAGTCCCTTACAGTGTACACACAAGTTGCATCATGATGATACGCGGGTGGAAGAACTTCATCCTTTGCTTTCAAGACGGTATAATCTAAATGTACTGTAGTCAGTCTCTCCGCTGCATTTAGGTTCTTCGAGCACTGTACACGCACTGCGTGCACAGGTTGCCAAGTAAGCGCAGATCGCAAAAGAAGTGAGTTTTGGGGCCTAGGGTCCAGGTGGACCGGAGGAACATCGCACTGCTGTTCGCGTCGAGTAAAATCGATGAAGCCAAAGCGTCTTTCCTGAGCTTTGGCCGGCCAAAATTCTCATACAAAGCAGAGGTTTAAGTGCACGGACAGTCACTAGCAACGCCTGTAGAAAGTGGACAACCCAGCAGTTGGCAGGTGTCCCAGTACGAACGCTAAAATCGTCAGTGCGTAAAGCAACACCCTTTGAAGAATGGGTCACTGTAGGCAGATGGAAGTGGACATCGTGCAATCTGTCTATGATAGACTCTATCGTCCAGTGTCGTTAGGCTAAAGCCATAGGTCAATACAGTGCATGGTACGCAGCGATCGAGCAGCAGTCAGCACTCAAGAATGACAAGAAAGACGAGAATGGTCGTCGATCGAGCAGCGGAACATCCGTTAAAGGATTTGGCGTCGGCAAAACCAAATCACGTCGGTATCCCAGCTGGACTTGGATTTTTGTACCGGTATTAACTTGACTGTACCGGTAAGAGCTGAAACGGTACGTTCCTCACAAAACCTTTAGTAGTACCGGTATTGTACTTTGCAATGTAGTACATTTGGACGACACACCGTGTACGCTCCGATCCTACCATCATAAAAAATATCATGTTTAGATATATAGTTTCACAATATAATTTGTAAACAAATTTAGAATATATTGTTATTTGACAATTCCAAATTTTGCCGTTTTGCATCTATCGAGTCGCTGCAGTACGTGGGGCTCGGTGATGCCCAAGATCGACACCAGCCGCGGAGGGCCTAGTGTCGCCAGGCCCTCCGCCAGTGGCGACCCTCTGCGATCAAGATAAATAGCCAATATTAGAGGTCTTTGGATAATAAACTTTAAAACCGTAAAAAAACAACTAAGATTAGTAGGCACAGGGGGCCTAATAACTCGAGTTATCATACCGAGGTATGAAAAGTCCTTACAGAGGACACGGTGTACCCTCACGTTCAGTTCAAGGCACCATGTCCATGATTTTAGCCTAGGCCTGGTGGGCCTGGTGGGAGCACACGTTAGCACCAAGCACAGAGGATTTGGTCACCCTCCTGTGTCAGGGATCTGTAGCCGCTCGCATTGTCGGATCAACAGATCTTTGAGTTCTTTACGGGCTTTAACTTAAAGTTTAAGCCCCCAGCGAATAGAAGTGTTAAATCGTATGACGCAAATACATGACCTTTTAGCATTTTGTCGTGCACACGTTAGGTATTTGCGGATCAAGTCTGCTAAAGTGAATTCCATAGTGACATTGATTGTAAAATGGTCAAAACCAATATCCCATCGCCTCTACAACTTGATATGGAGGCCCCAGTTGTAGGTAGAGTACCAAGCCACCTTACGTCCTCAAAGGACAGCCCCAGCATCACATCATGACACGATACGGTATACATGATGATCTACTTCACACGATCTGTGCACTAGCTACCCTTCCTAAATACGCTCTTGGGCTTCAATGTTTTTTCCCCATTCAACAAAGCACTACAGAACGTGTACAGGTAGGGGAAATCATTCATAAAGCAGGTGATTGACTTCCTGCAAAGATCTGCATGTCAAGATTACGTGTTCTGTCAAAAGACTCTTCACGTAAGTTGAGATCTAAAGCTTTGCTGTTGCTTCTTCGCGCCGATACCTCTCCTTTCCCCTCCAACGACCATGCCAAGCAACCGGTTTTATTTTTTACTAGTAGCAATGGACTAGTATCCGTGTAGTTTTTCCTTTGTACGTTGTTTTCATTTTGTCATTCTTGAATTTGCCGCCAGCGTCCTTCGCCTATTCGCTTCGTTCATGGTTGTCTTCCTGCTAAAGACGGTGGCGGTCGTTATCGCTGCCGTGACCACTACCTCTGAAGCCCACAACAAGATGACTGTGCCGCAGCCGACGTGGCCTGAAGGTGTCTACAACCAGAACAGTCCGTCCGGCACGATCGACCCTTCCAAGGCGCTACCAGCCCCAAAAGGCAAATCGTACAACACCGACCCGGGATCCAATACGGATGCGTACTGGACGGCGTTCAACTCCAGTAAGTACAAGTCGCTGAAGGAATTGGCGTGGGATACCCAAGACCTTGCGAGTGGCGCCTCGAATGAGTCCGGTTTCTCCACTGTAGACGGCAAGGCACAAGCTCTACCTGCGCAGGTGGAATGGGATTTCTTCACGGCATCTCACCAGGGTCCATGTGAAGTGTGGTGCGACGATACTCTCGTTTTTGAGAACTACAACTGCGCAGTGGACTACCCCGACACTCCAGCAAAGCTACCTTACGACAAGTCCAAGTGTTCGGGGGCGTCTATGTTGACTTCCTACTGGATCGCGCTACACTCGACCCCGTGGCAAGTCTACACGAACTGCGCTCCTCTAAGTGGAGGGTCTTCCACGACCAGTAAGTCGATGAGCACTTCTACTAAAAAGACCACGGATTCGTCCTCTGCTTCGTCGCCGGCAGCTCAAACTTCTTCGTCTAGAGGGGGTTCTTCGACTTCGGGTTCGCCAACGGCGAATACTCCCACCGTCACCTCGACTCCATCGGCTACCACCGCTTCCCCGTCGTCCAACACGTCGCCTTCCACCACGTCTGCTACTTCGACCCCCACTAGTACGACCAATGTTCCGGGTGGAAGTGCTGATGAGGGCCAAAGTAATACACCGACTACCGGTGGAAGTACTTATCAGCAAGGTAACACTGAAACGGAGACGCAGACAAACTCGGGTGGAACCACAAGCCAGGGATCGAGCGCCGGCGGCAACACCAATCAATGGACGAACACTGGTGACAACACCAATCAATGGACGAACACCGGTGGCAACACCAATCAGTGGACGAACACTGATAGCAACACGAACCAGTGGTCAAATACCGCAAACACCGGTGGAAACATGAACCAGTGGGCGAACACTGGTGGTAACACGAATCAGTGGACTAACACTGGTACCGGTTATCAGCAGGACAATGGGGCTGGATCGCAGAAAAGCTTTAACTTTAATGCGTTCTAGGGGAGCTTCTACAGCCCAGACCTGCATGTTTAGGAAACTCAGTCTCTTTCAGTTTTTGCGTAATGTAGTGCTCATTGTGATTCAGTTTCTGAATCTCCCGACAGTAACGGCTTGGCTTGCCTGATCAAAACCACACTCGCTGTCAGTATACAACCAGCTGCCATCCTGCCATCAGTGCTGTCAACTCGGCTCACGACGACAACGAAGGCGATGCCACCCTGCAATGGGGCACGCAAGTTGCCAGTCAATATCAGCTGCTGGCTAGTACATGTACATCTGCCAACTGCGTTCACACAGGGAGCATGCACACACCACTCCTTGTTCCAGTCTCCGGAGTGTATTATTGTAATTGCGCACGTAATACAGCTACTTCATAATAAACCTGGTCTGTAGGTAGATCAGTTCAGCTACAACAGCTGCATACATTTGCAAAGCTTCATCAGTTATGACGATCGGATCGGGTGCGTAGGCTGCAAGAACCGCTCAGAATCCGTGCTCTCGATCTTATAATCACAGATAAAACACTGTTATCTTCTGATCAAGCTTCACAACGTCAAGCAGCTCTTGCTGTCCGTCTACAGAGAAGGGGCCTAAAGCATCCGCTTTTCTGCAAGTTTCTCTAGACGACACCAACTGTTTGCTGCAATACCCTATGGTTATCTAGTCGGCACGTGTATCGCCAGTAGATTGCACGATGTTTGATCTAATACCCAACATGACAAGTACTGGAGCTGGTATCAAGAAGCTTCGACTGGCCTCTCCTTTCCCCATAACGCAGCGTCGCTAACGTCCCCCCACCAACTTCCTCTGGTCGGCCAACTTGTCTCCAGTCTTTTGACTTGACCGTCCCGGTCGTCTTGTTCATTCTTGAATTCGCCTCATTAGCAGCATCAGCACCTCCAGAAATTCTTAACAATGGTCGCTATATCCGTCAAGACCGCTGCATTGGCCATCGCCGCACTAGCTGCCACCACTGAGGCGCATAACAAGATGACGCTGCCGCTACCGACCTGGCCCGACGGATTCTACAGCCAGAACAGTCCATCCGGCACCATCGACCCCTCCGACGTGCTGCCCGTCCCCAGTGGCATGTCGTACAACACGGACCCGGCGTCCAACACGAAAGCCTACTGGACGGCGTTCAACGCGAGCAAGTACACGTCCCTCAAGGAGTTGTCTTGGGATGCCCAGACGCTCGAGGGTAGTGCCACCAACGAGTGCGGCTTCTCCATTGTGGACGGCACGGCCCGCGAACTGCCGGACGAAGTGCAATGGGACTTCTTTACGGCTTCTCACCAGGGCCCGTGCGAGGTCTGGTGCGACGACACGCTCGTATTCGAGGACTGGAACTGCGCTGTCACCTACCCGGAGACGCCTGCCAACCTGCCGTACGACAAGGCTAAATGCTCGGGGGCCTCTATGTTGACGTCGTACTGGATCGCTCTCCACACGACGCCGTGGCAGGTGTACACCAACTGTGCTCCTCTGTCTGGCGGCTCGTCGACTTCGAACTCGACCACTACGAGCAGCTCCACTGGCGCATCGGAGACTACGAAGGCCCCGACTACTACGACGGCCACGCCTACTACTCCTTCTACGTCTACCAAGACGACAGCACCTACCGTCACGACCGCTACCCCGACTGCTGCGCAGACGGAAGCTAGTACTGAAGAGGAGTCGTCCACGGGTGACGAGACCAGCACGGACGGTGAGGCTGACGCTACTGAGGCTCCGGTCACGACGCCTGCTCCAGTCACCGACAAGTGCTCCGTGCGTCGTCGTCGTCACTAAGTGTAGCGCAATTTGTCCATGTATCGCTGACAGGTATTAGTCAGCAGGAGTTTGCGAGTAGTGTTGTATATGTGTAAGTCGGAACATCCCCTAGAGCGAAAACGGAATAAACTCACGTCCCATTTTGCGTCAAAAGTTCTGTTCGATTAACCGAGTACTGATGTGCCTGGCATCGTGTCCGAAGAATTAACGTGCTAATACGTGCATTTCCGCTCGTAAATATGTTCGGACACCAGAGAACTCCATGTTGCCTACAAATGGCACCACGGTCCTGCTGAGAGGGGGAGCACATGGATGTCGGTAGTCGACAAAGGTAGGATCAGCTTGAGCACATCAGTTAAACATATCCTGCGAGCAAGGGGAAGCTCCGCCAGATCCATACACTATTCTCCATGATCTGCCTGGTGCCTCTGCACGTCATTGCGTCGGCCGTACGCGTGGAAAGAGATCAGTGCCTCCACTGCTTCTGCAACCGGTCAGGGCGTGAGAGAGCTCCTCTACGTCAGCATTTCAACTCGTGATCTCCAGAACGGGATGTGCATGGAGAGTGTATCGACGACACGAACTTGCCGCTGTGATTCCGTCTGGTTTCGATAACCTCAGGTTGGTAAGCTGCACTTAGAGTATAATCGGTCTTCAACCTGGTTGCGTGCTTCAGTCACTCCCTTCAAATCGAAGACCGATCTTGAGTTCCAGCCGCAGGCTACCGACGTACCTGCTCCTCTAGACTTGGGTCAAGTTGCTTGCCGTTTTCCTTGTGATCTTCTCATTCTACAAATCCCCTCTTTGTTGTTAGACGGAGAGACTTAGATTCCAAGTCGTGATGGTGTTCTCCTCCACGCAAATTGTGCTGGCGGTGGCTGTTATGGCCGCATCCGCCGACGCGCACAGCAAGATGTCGCTGCCGAAACCTACGTGGGTCTACGAAGACGGTACTAATAGTCCGGCGGGTACTATTGATGGTGCCAGTGTACTACCGGCACCGACCGGAATGGGCTACGAAGGAGACCCTCTCTCCAATACCAAGGCGTACTGGACGGCCTTCAATGCTAGCAAGTACACTTCTCTCAAGGAACTGGTATGGAAGAACGAGGTCGTCAATACGGACTCGCTCTACGGCACCGCCTCTATCGAGTGTGGCTACTCGTGGACCAACGGAACAGCCCGTGACTTGCCGGATGAGGTTCAATGGGACAAGCTCACGACGGGTCATGACGGCCCGTGTGAGATCTGGTGCGATGACACGCTGGTCTTCTCAGACCAAAACTGCGCAGTAAACTACCCGGACAGCCCAGCCAGCTTCCCGTATGATAAGGCGGCCTGTGAGGGCAAATCCATGCTAACGACGATCTGGTTGGCACTGCACAGCCCTCCATGGCAAGTCTTCACTAACTGCGCCCCGCTCACGGGCGCCACGTCGTCCGGTAGCTCGACTTCAACTTCTACCAAAACGACTACGACGGCCCCAACGGCAACTACCGCAACACCTTCGACTAGCACAACGACAACAACTGAAGCTCCCAGTACGACGACTGCATCGTCGGCAACCAGCACGGAGGCTAGTACTGCTGCCGACTATGATACGACCTCAGCCTCTTCGGAAGAGACTTCAACTGCAGAGGTGTCTACCACTACGGACACGACGACGACAGAAACGGAAGCTCCTGTAGCCTCTACGGCGTCGACAACGACCGCGGAAAAGTGTTCGCGTCGTCGTAGCTAAGCTGTTGACATTAATCGCCCCGTCAGTAGAAGAACTTGTTGTTTGGATGCGTAACTTGCTGTTTAGTACAAAACCTAATTGGTGTTTTCAACAACAAATTCCCTTGGAAGCCTGGAATACTGTGCTTCTTGACATTATGCTGGTTATGCGGAATACTGTGCTTCTTGACCTTATGCTGGTTATGCGCCACCTGCTCCACTGCTGTCAGCTACGTCGGCGCCTGGTGTTTTGGCGGTGCCTATCTTGAAAGCAGGTGGTGGATGACAACGGTGGGCACTGTATAAACACTGTCTCCCTGGCGACACGCCGGCAGAACAACATTGATAGTACTCGAGCTTCTAGCATAGAACACTACATCCACAGGATCGAATGGACTCCATACGACGTAGCCGGACGTCCGGCTCGTACAAAACGTTCTGTCGTGCTGTTTCCGCCGGCAGTCAGCAAACGCATTGGTGCAAGTGCACATACTCGTGGTTGAATGCAAGGCGTAGTACATGTGCTGATAGCTTAAGCGTTGCAATGAACTTGTTGCCACTAGAACTTTGTTGGAATAGTCGAGGTGCACTTCAAACTGAAGTTGGCAATCTTCGACGGCAGCTGTTATCAATCGGTGAGGCTGGTCTCAGCTACATCGGTTGGATGCCAGCATTGTATCTGCGAGAGTTTGAGTGCCGCAATTGTTCAGACTTCTTCATTCAGTTTAAATCGCAATACATGTAGCTGAGATAGAAATGATGACCACCACCGCGACGTCGGATCGGGCGTGAGCCGATCGGCTTCGATCTGATGCGCCAAAATGCACTCCATTTGCACCAGACCATAGCACTTTAACGTGAATATGCACGCGCAGCAACTATGACACGTGCCTGGACCCCAGCATCGGTAGTGGCGTGTGAGCTCCGCTATCAGTCTCACTTCCTATTTTCCGCGCATCAGCTCAAGTTTACAGTCAAGAAACAGCGACCTCAGTATGATCGCTATTCCCTACGTCATCCTCGTGGCCAGTTGCCTGGTCGCTACTGTGTGCGCTCACAGTAACATGATCTTGCCGCTACCTACGTGGCCGGTTTCTTGGAGCACGAACAGTCCGTCGGGTTTGATCGAGGGCGACACATATCTGCCTGTTCCGGACGGCATGTCGTACACGACAGACCCGTACGATAATACGGAGGCGTATTGGACTGCCTTCAACGCCAGTAACTACACGTCGCTGCTGGAGTTCGCCAAGGAGACCCAGGTGTTGCAGACAATTGTCGCACACCCGTTAAGGATCGAGTACTTGCGGGCTGTTATTTGAGTAGAGGTCCAGGCTGGGAGCGTTCGGTAGACTTAGGTATCAACTAAAATGTAAAAGTTTGTTTCTCTTGTTGTTTGTTATTTAGCAGGTAAATGTCCGACTGACTAGTTTCACGAGGAGCTCACACAGCTCCATAACACACTTGTAGGGATGACACCTCGCCAACTCGCTTGGCGAGAGCTCTTGGAGTGACTTCCATCCTGGTACGCCACTCGCGGGAGGACCTAAGTGGACCTCTGGGGTGAGGTAGACAGGGTAGTTCACTCTGGTAGACGGTTGACACATACTTAGGCCAGTGCGTTGTCGAAACACTCCGAGAGTCGACGCGACACATTGTAAGGCCTAGGGGCATGGTACACAACCGACTCCTCTGGTTCACCACTGGTATTCCCGGGTACGGGACAAACTCCCCGACCTAACGTTGACCGTCCTCGGTCAACTCGGTCGTGTTCCATGTCACGAAGGCGCTTCACCACGCGCAGTTCCTCCTCGCTGAGGATAATATTTTCAATGTCGATTTCATGTGAGCAGGGACGATCACTCATGCGTTGAACAGTCGCCGTCGATCTAAGAGTAGGTCCTGAGGACCGAGTAGTAGTCACTCGATCAGGAGTAACTCTAGGTACTTGGGCGAGGTTCAACTCAGGAGTAAGTCGTCGCGCTCGGATGCGACTACTCCGCCTCAGAGGGGTAGTCTCTCGATGGGGACCAGTGTCTTCAGGTGCACTCTCCGGTCCTTGTAGACTAGCTAGACACGCAGCCTCTCTGCGATTGCAAGGATTCACTTCTCGACGCACAGACTTCAGGGCCTTCTTCACCACAACGCGGGGAGCAGCTCGCTCCAAGTGACCACTGCCACTCCCAAAACGCCATCCATGGGTAACCACACCGACCACTACGATCACTCCAGTAGCGGTAGTCAACCAACTAGTCCACTCAAGCAGTAAGTTCACCAAATTCAGCAGTAGTAGTACCACTCCCAGTCCAGTAGTTCCAAAAGTCACGAACTCCAGTAGATCGAACAGTGCCATAGGCACGTGAATCACCAGTGACAGTATGAGTAGCAGCACCCAGCACACTCCCTTGACAACAGCAACCAGTCGCTGCCAAACAGTAGCCCACGCTTCCCAAGTAGCACGAGTGTAGGCCAAGTAGGAGTAACCAGACCGTACACTTAGGTCGGGTAGGTATTCACCGAAGGTAACCAGTAGAGCAGTCCACCAACTCCTCAGCATCAGACCATACTGTCCGTACTCAGTCTCTCCTTCTTCCAATACTTGCACTGGCACCGCAAAGAACGCGTTCCACAGCGCGAAAGCGTACGCAGTACCACTCAGTTGTCCGAGCTCGGGATCACGAAGCACTTCTTGGTAGCGGGTCACGAAGTTGACGCTCATAGTCGAATTCAGGGACACAACTAACCACACTTGAGTCACCAGAGACCAAGCCACTCCACGGACAGAGGAAGTGAGTACCCACAGCACGACAGTCACTAGGTAGGCGGGGAGTAACTCCCAACGGAGGTACTCAGTCCAAACAACAGTGAGCAGGTCGGTCATGGGGAGTAGGAGTAAGCAGAGTATAGCGTCGACGGTAGGTAGATGGCAAGGTAGACTCACGTCGGCAAGAAGCAGGGTAGTCGGTAGTTGGGTGGACACTCACTCAGCAATAGTAGTAGCTTGAGCGAAAGCTGTCGGAAACGAAAGTGGACACTTGCCACGCGGCACCACTCCGAGTCGTACCGAAAGATAGACTTCTACTCCAGTAGAGTTCGCCACGGCAGAATTTCCAAACAAACGGTAGAAAGAATTCACACTTGGTTTAAGAATGATGGATAGTCTCCACGTCAAATTACTCGTCCCAAGGCCACTTCTCGTCAATCACAGAATTCACCAGGGGTTTATTGGGAGATTCAATCGTCTCGTCCCAAGGTACGAATGGCTCAGAAGCCTCACAGGTAGATAGTCACTCGGGACAGGGACTTTGGGACGACGTCGCTCGAGCGGTCGTCTCTGCAGACAGCTCATTCCACAATCTTCTCCAAAGCGCCAACAGCAAGCTTCTCGACAATCTCCACCTTCTCTTCCTACACTATCTTCTCGTCATGGGCGCCAGCAAGTCCACCAAGGCTCCGGCATCATCTCCTCCTTCCCCATCGTCAGCTCCCAGCAAGGATGCGGAGCTCGTGAATCAAATCGCGGCTCTCATCGTCCCAGGGGTAACTTCGTCAGCCGAGGTGCGCATACGGAAGGACGCGCAGCGGGAATTCTGGACCGAAATGCGCGAAAGACTATCCGTCAACCAGAGTTCGTCAGGCCTGTTCGTACTGGACCAATTGGCCGAGGCTCTCTTAGACGATGCCAGCACGGAAGACAAAGAGATGGCCTTCACGGACCCAGTCATGTTGCTACCAAAGCCCTCACGTCAACGCGAGGCGCCGAACGCCTACGTGCACAACCGGTTTTCGAATACGCAGAATCTTCCCGACGTCAACGTGAACTCGGCACCAGTAATTTTCGGCAAAGGAACTCCGTCCGCCAAGATCCCATCGCCGACGAAGCCTTCGAAGAGCAAGAAGAAGAAGTCGCCGATGAAAGAAGCCGCCACTGAAGCTCTTCTAGCTCTGGGCAAGGGCAAGCCGTCGCCCAAGGAGGCCAAGGCAGCCTCCTCATCGTCGGCTCTCGGTAAACGCAAGAAGACCGGCAAGTCGGACGACGAG
This sequence comes from Phytophthora capsici, assembly GCA_030324255.1. Taxonomy (NCBI): domain Eukaryota; phylum Oomycota; class Peronosporomycetes; order Peronosporales; family Peronosporaceae; genus Phytophthora; species Phytophthora capsici. The sequence goes on from CM059363.1 coordinate 3,461,803, forward strand.
CAGAAGATCAAGTTTCCAAAACCGACACCAACCCCCACTCCAGAGACTGACTACTGCCCGTTCGTCATGTCCGACAATACTCCACCCTCCATCCTACAGGATGTCGAGGCCATCTACCGCCGAGCAGCGAATATGGGTAAGACCTGCCAGGAGCTTGCTTACCCGTGGGAGGGGTCGACGGTCTGGTACGACCCAGCGGAGCATGAGTCACTTCACGTGGCTCACTGGCGGTTTTGGATGGCCCACCGGCTTAACTTCTTCGAGTGGCAGCTGAATGCGCCCTTCCGGAGCACCTTTGCTCGCAGTCAGCGTCGCAGACTCACTGCACTAGCTCGTTCGGCGCGACTCAAGTTTCTCAGCCAGTGTATCGAACAGTGGGGCTGCTATGGGTTTCTGAAGCTTTACGAAGGGTCGGAACCCGACCGTCTACTCATGTGGATGGGCGGTCAACCCAGCAAGAATGCTCCAGACGCCAAACAATACGACGGACCGACGATCCAAAACCTATCCAGTCTGTTCACCCACGATTTCGAGGCGTACAAGGCTCGCGTGAAGGGTGCCCTCAAGCCCCTTCAACTGGATCAAGGTGGTTTCACTTCGATAACAGAGTTGTTGGTGACGACGAATGCACTGGACCCTGATCAGAAAGCTGACTGTCGACTCTCGGACGCCGCGCTGGCACTAGTGCGCAGAGATGTCCAATCCAAAGAAGAGCCCGGAGCTCAGTGGTGGGTCGGCGACCTCACGGAAGGAGTGTGGGCTCGACTTGTCAACGACCACTGGATCGGTCAAACGGTGTTCGAGTTGCAAGAAAAGATGGACAAGAAAGAATACGACCTCCCCAGGATCCCTCCACTTCGTATCAACGAAGAGGACCGTCCAGGCTACTCTCCGATCAAGCGTCGAGATGGCACTTTCACTGCCTTGCAGGCTGCCCCTCTGCAGAAGCCCATTAATGAGAGAGACTCCGACAGCTTTGAGCCAGATAGCAGTGACGAAGATTCCGAAGTTGAAGTGCTCGAGTCGAAAGCACCCGCGCCAAAGTTCGCGTCTTCAGGGTGAGTAGCAGGTGCACTCTAGGGCTTTCAGGGTAGGCAGTTCAGTCTTACTCACAGGATAGCTAACTTCATAATTCCATATCGGCTTTAGTCTTCAGTTCACCTCTGCATTTTAGCTTCAAAGTCAGTCTCGAAATTCACCAAGTCATTCACAGTAGCGCGTACGGTTCACAGTAGCTCTCAATAAGGAGTAGTTGTTTTCAATAGAGTGGTCGCAGGTATAGTCACTTGTACGCAGGCACAAGTAGTCCCAAATCACGATATCGCAGAGTCAAAAGTAGTTACCAGACACCAAAAGTTCAAAATCAGCACAGTCCATCTTGAAAGTAGTCACAATTCCCCAAGTAGTAAGTAGTCACCACACAGTCGCTAGTCACAGTAATATGTAGGAACAGTCACCAAGCTGTTCACAGTAGTTCGGGGAAAATGTAAAAGGAGTGCTCCCCGGAGCACTCGTCGGACTCACTAGTCCGACTCGCCAAAATGTAAAAATGTAAAAGAGTGTTCCACCCGAACACTCACTCCAAAAATGTAGTCAAAAGTAAAAGAGTGTTCCACCGAACACTCACTCCACGTGGCTCCGAATTGAGGGAGTAACTCCTCTCGAAGAGCATCTCGCAGTGTCAGTTAGAACAGTAGTTCGTCCTCGTCGACTGTAGCGTTGGCATCAGCCAGACGAGCACTTCGCCGTAACTCGGGGAGCCCTTGCTCCTTACGACGGGTATTCTCAAAAGCAGTAATCAGCACGTCAAAATCGGGTTTCAGTGAAGACGCAGGTAACCAACTCGTCTCATAGGTAGCCAGTAGCACCAAATACTGCAACTCACCAGCCTTCTTTCGTCTCGCAAGTATATCCACGACAGGTAAGCTCACACCTGAAAAAGCAGTTTCTTCAGATCCAATAACTAGCCGCTCCACATAGCTAGTGGAAGGCAAGTCCTCCTCGACCAGGGGTCCATCGTCATCCTCACCAGGAGTAGACTCAACACCCTCAGGAATTTCGGTGGGGAAGGGTCGACTCCATCGACCCAAGAAAGGTTTCAGTCGGTTCACGTTGATAGTGACCACTCGGTTAGGATGAGTAGGTATAGCCACTCGGTAGGCGTTCTCGCCAACCGTACCGACCACTCGGTAAGGTCCATGCCAAGCAAAGGCCAACTTCTTCGAGGTCTTCTCTCCTCGACGAGCACGGAAGTACTGATACACCCAGACAGCGTCACCTTCAGAGAACTTCTTCGCAACCTGCCCTTGGAGTCGCTGCTCATGACGACCTTGCGCCTTGAGTAGCTGTCTCTCGACCAAGCGACGAGTGTCTCTCAGAGACAAGTAGAGTCGACGCCTATAAGCAGCCACTTCATTGCTCTTCCACTGAGCTGTAGTGTTCAGGAACGCCAAGTCCAATGGTAGCACTGGGTCACGGCCGTACAGGCTGAAAAAGGGTGAGTCGCCTAGTGCTTCATGGTAGGAAGTGCGGTAGGCGAAGAGCACTCTCGGGAGATACAAGTCCCAGTCGTCCTGCGACTCACTCACATGCATGCGCAGCATACCCAACAGTGTACCGTTAAATCGCTCGACCAGTCCTTGGGTCTGGGGGTGGTAGGCCGCACCAAACAGCTTTTTAATGCCGAGTGTCTCGTACAGTGATCGAGCCAACTCCGAAATGAAATTCGATCCCTGGTCACTGAGTAGCTTCTCAGGCACTCCATGGCGAGAGATCACCTCGTCCACCATAACTTCTACGAAAGTCACTGAGTCCAGACGCTTGACTGCGAACGCTTCCACCCAACGGGTGAAGTAGTCGGCGAACACCAAAATGAACTTGTTCCCTCGGGGTGTAGTCACTAGTGGACCAACAGCGTCCACTACCAGTAGAGAGAACGGTCCAGTGAGTTCCTGTATAGGCATCTTCTGCATCAGACCGTTTCTCCACGGGCGGTAGCCCTTGCCACTCCCACACACAGTACACTCCCGAACATACTCGGCAACGTCCTTCTTCCAACCATGCCAGTAGGCGTGCTTGCGCACCTTGTCTAGCGTCTTAGTGACACCCACATGAGCCGCAAACACATCAGCGTGACAGTGGTGTAGTACCGTAGCCACGTAAGTGATAGGTATAACTGGCACTTCCAGTGAGCGAGCGGGACCAGCTCGAGCCTTTAAGTGGACTCGACGCATCAGTATCCCGTTCTTCACAGTGTAGTGTGGAGCCAAGGACAACACCTTCGCTCGCAGTTGAGCGTCTAGTGCTAGGGCACCACTCTCCAAGAAAGCCATCATAGCAAGTATCCACGGGGTCCGCTTCTGTTCTTCCTTAAAGCGCGCTTGATCCAATCCAAACACATCGATGGGAGACACTAGTAGTTGTTCCTGAGGAGTCACTCCTCCGCGGGAAGTAGTAGCTGGCGCCTCTTCAGGGAGTCGCTCCCCGACCTGGACTTGATCACCAGGGGGTCGCTCCCCAACCTGAACTGGGTTGTCACTACCAGGAGTAGTAGTAGCCTCACCAGTCGTCTCCCCGACCGGGACTAGAGTCTCTACCTCCTCATTTGCTTCGTTGAGTAGATCCGCCATAGTGACGGCACTCACTGTCACTGAGTGTAACCTCGAAAGACCGTCGACATGGCCCATAGAGGTACCAGGTCGGTGGAACACCTTGAACCGGAGCTGGGACAGCTCCATAGCCCACCTAGCTAACTTAGCGTTGTTGGTACGGTTAGAGTCACTGAAGACCCACAGTAGAGCCTTGTGGTCGGTGTAGAGGTCGAACTCGCATCGATCCAAGTAGCACCTGAATTTTCGAGTCGCCCATACAATACCCCAGCACTCAATCTCCGAAGTGCCGTCTTCCTTATTGATCCAGTTTTTCTCCGATCCGACAAGTAGCTTACTGGCATAGGCAACAGCTCGATCCCGACCGTCTACTTCTTGCATCAAGCAGGCTCCAACGGCTAGCTTCGAGGAGTCGACGTACAACTTGAACCTCTTATTAAAGTCAGGGTAGACCAAAATTGGGGGCTCCACCAATTTCCAGGTAGCACTTCAGAGTGGGGAACAAGACATTTATTGCGAGTGTCCGAGTAGATGGGCGTGGCGCGGCGGGTTCGAGTTGCGCTGGCCGAGGAAAAACCGAGAATGAGGTCTACAACTACGTGCTAGGTCTATCTTCGTCCTCGAACTGAGACGTGTGTCGGGTGAACTCTTCAGGCTCCCGGAAATAGGAGCATCCTTAACAGGAATGCATCCACTTTCCAGGTAGCACTTCAGAGTGGGGAACAAGACATTTATTGCGAGTGTCCGAGTAGATGGGCGTGGCGCGCGGCCCCATTCGAGAGTTTATTTGCGCGGCGCACGCATCGGCTCGGCACTTCGCACCATCAGCTTTGATAGTCCTGTTGATGCTTGAGCGGCTTGCCGGGGATATTCTTCATAGCAGTTCGATAACCACCTCCCCAGTAACTTGATGGTCAATCCGTCAGCCCCGCCTTCTGCGAGTGCTGTGGCTCCTCCAATTCTAATTGAATGGGTACCGTAGTTGGAAGACCGCACTCCCGCTTTCCGTGCGGTGGCCTTGATCGCGCTCGTCACAGACCGTGAACTGAGATTACAGCACAGGTAGCGACAGTCTTCAAGCTTGAGAGACTTGCGGGCACTTAGGATGTGTCGGAGTGCCTTCACTGGGCAGAGCGCGCTGTGACCTGATGCGTGCATGGTTCTCCAAGCACCCCGGCCAAACTGGTCGTTCTTCGCCCCTTCTAGGCCGAGAGTGACGGACGTAGCCCGTACTGGGTCAACACGATGTCCCCTTGTGTCGGAGAAGAATACGTTCTTGCGTTTGAGGCAGTAGAAATTGTACTTTCCGTCGACCTGGAGGAATTCGGACCTTCTGAGTAGGAAGAAGTAGGCGAGTAAGACGCTACCCCAAAGCAGACGCTGTCGAGGTTTGGATAAATCGAGCGAGCGGAGAAGCATTCGCAGGAATGGCGGCGTGATCGGCTGCTTTTTACGGCGAGGTGTGGACATTCTCTTGATACCTTGGAGCAAGATGTCAAGTCTGGGGGTCGAAGGTAGAATAATGTTTTTGTATCTCCGGTAAAACCAGCGGATTGCTGTAATCTTTAGAATGATCGTTGCGTGTTGGTTTCCTTGGTGGTTCTTGTTCCAGCCGTTCGCCCAACAGTGCGTAGCAAAATACTCGAGTGGACGTGACGTACGATTGATCAATACCCATCGTGACCATCCCATCCGACGAGCGAACTGACACCACTGTCTCCAGTGCTGAGTGTACTTGGTTTTGGTAGTGCGCGCCACGGCACGTCCGCGCAACATTGTTCCCACGCGTCGGAGAGATTGTTGAAAGGTGGTTGGAGAGGTTCCTGCTGCCACGACGCCGAGAGATTAGTCCAAGCTGTTAATAAAGGGTGAGTATGGCTCCACACGCGAGATCCCGCGTCTGCCATAGTGTTCATTTTTCCTGCGATGTGAGTAGCCGTACACACCAGATTGTGTTGGAACTCGGCGAGGGATAAGGGGAGGTTGTATAACTGCGCTTGAGGGTGCGGTGAATATCGATTGTCCACCCATGCTACTGCAGTCGTGTTGTCAATGTGAAAGCGGATATGGGTTGGACCGTCTTTCGGTGAGGACGCCCACACTGGGCCCCTGCCAGAACCACGCTTCGCAACTCCCGAATGTTGATAGACAGGTTAGATACTTTGTCTGACGAAAATTTCTGTCGGACGTAGCGGCAAAGTTGAGGCTTGAGAACACATAACCCCTCGTTGCTCACGTCCATATATACGTGTATGCTTGGTTCTGCCAAATCTGCAAACGTAGCAATCAGTATTGAGTTGAATCGGCCGGCGTTCCGGAGAACAGTGGAGAACCATTTGAGGTCGTCTATTGCAGAGCCGTCAAGGCGGTGATTCCCGAGTCGAGGGAACGAGTTTGCTGTTGTCTGAAGGCGCTGGAAAAACGAGCGAGCAGGCCGGAAGCAACATGAAACGTGACGCAGGCTGCCCAGCACTTGCAGCAGTGTCGTCTTCGTCGTTTTCTTGGCGTGAAGAGCTGATTGAACTCTGTAGAGTGCCTTTTCAATTTTGTCGGACGGGATTGAGACACACTCGCGGTCGGTGTCCCACAGAAGCCCTAGCGCTTTCCCAGTTGTTGCCCATTTGGTGAACTTGAGCTCGTTGATGGCAGATGGGCCGAGGACGGTAGCCATAGCTCTACGGAGGGCCAGATTAGCGTCGAAGCATCGAGTATTGATGTCGGCTTCGACGTTGATATGGTCGTCACACCACACGTTTCCGACAAGATTACGGGAGAGCCCGTGTCCGAGCTCGTACTGGCTGTTGATATGTGTACCAGCAAGTGAGTAGAACGCGGGTGAGCCACACCAGCCAAATCCGCACGATAGATCGAGGACAAGTAAGTCGTCGATGAGGAACCCAAAGACGTGGACGTGTTCTGCATGGATTGGTACGTGGCGGAATGCGCCAGTAACGTCTCCCAGCATAACTTTTATCCGGGCTCTGGGTTGAGATCGCTTTAGGCGATGGATTCGCCGGGCGATGGCACGCGGTGGATTGTACGTGATCGTAGGGAATTCCCTGCGATCCGTGTAATCGTTAACCGACGCGGAGGGGGGGAACGAGTAATCGTTGATTAAGCGGATGTCGGCACCACCGGGCTTGTCGACGACACCGAGTGGGCTGATAAAGACTTCCGGCCAGCGATCAAGCAGATGTGCTCTGACGATCAAGTACCTACCATCCACTTGGCCTTTCCGAAGGTGCCGCCGGATTTGTGCGATGTGACCGCTGGTACTCCGATGATTCTTCGGACGTATAGACTGCGTAGGTGCGGTGCCGCTTATCCACTGAGGTATCAACCCATGTCGAACGATTTCATTCCAACGAACCGTACTGTTGCGCACCACTGGGTCTGACGGTAAAGGGAGCTCGAAGAGATGCTTGTTAGGTCTTGGATCATCGACCGTCTCACCTCTCACCAGTCGAACCACGTCGGGGAGACCCAAATGATCGTTCTCGGCAACGGTTGTCCAGAACGACACAAGATCCGCGTCGATGTCGTCCGGCGGACTTGTAGTAGGATCAGGTAATTTGGCGCCGATCCGCGCGGCAAGATCGGAATGACTGTTGTGGATTGCGGTGGCGCACTGATGTTGAACACGTTTAAGTGTAGAAATAAACCGATCGTACCGGGTGACACACGCTGACTGGTATCTAGCGGTTTGTGCGTCCGCGACGTGATCCGAAGACGTGTCAGGGGTTCATAAATCTTGATACGCGCTACCCAGGCCGCGCCAACGTTCGTTAATAGCTGTTTTGACTAAATCGTGAAGAGTGTCAGGCTTGAAATGAGCCCGCGAACAGTCAGTGCTACTACATCCGACTTTAGAGATAAATCGGAGGCAAAGGCGGCGACCTGATGCGTCTTAGGGAACCTTTTCGTAAACTTCGGCTGAAATTGGGTTGTGAGTCCGAGTAGGTTTCCGGTGCTGGTGGCGATCCGAGTACGCCCAACTGACTGGGATTTATCGGACTGGGTCTTCCTTTTCCACACAGCGTTAGAGTCCTTGGGTGCTGATAGAATGTTTTCGCTCCTTGTAAATTCAGCGTCGACACTGAGAGCCTCTTTGATCCCGGTAGACGCCAGTCGGGAGCGGAAAATGCCCACCTTGTGGCTCACCCAATAGGCTAGCAAGCGGGCCATGTGTCCATCTGGCGCAGCATGGTCTTTGTAGCTTATCACGAAGTCTCGAGCGGTTGCGATAAACGCACTGGTCTCCTTGTTATAAAATTGCTCAGCGAACTTGTGAAGTGTTGACAAAGCACTGACGAGATCACCGTAACCACAGGGCTTGGTCGCCGCGTGTAGCGAGTGCTTACCCGAGAAATCCCACATATTGAGACTGTGCTCACTTGCTTCCACATCGTCCGCAGGGAGCCTCCGTCGACAATGCATAACAGAGAGGCCCAGACCGAAGCCAAACGAGTAGAGAGCGCGGAGAACAGCAGGCGTTGCGAGGAATTCCACGTAAGGAGCAAACTGAACAGATTGAAGAAGTGTTTGGGGGATCTTACCTGCGTGCCTTCTGTGCACGATAGTAGCGTGGATTCGTCGGTCGACCGGAGACGGGTGGAAGGTGACGCCCTGCGTGTCTAGAGTGTCCATAGGTTCTTCGAAGCTGTCGTCGGAGTCTGAATCGTGTTGTATGCGGCGGCGCTTAACTAACGGGGCGTTCTGATGCCGAATGTCCTCGATATCGCCGTCACTCACAGCCACCTCGTCGTCGTCGTCGGGTTCTGAATCGTCCACAGATCGAGGTGGCCTCTGTAAACTGGTAGCGCCCTGGTGTTGTAGGACAGACGTGGATGGGGCCCTCGCCGATGGGTTAGCTGAGCGCGGCTCCGCAGTCGATGCCAGCGGGTCCGTGTACAAGTCGATTGGGCGTTTTGACCGGGGGGCGATAGCGAAATCCAATGCATGTTGGCGACGAACTCGCACTAGGGCTAGTGTTGAGGGGTGCACGAGCGGAATAAGCTCGTCAGGGTTGAATGGAACGGATAATTGGCTCTTGATCGCTGGGGGGAGGCCGGTTCGGCGTTTACTGCATGCGGCAATAATCCCGTTCTGGAAATGGAGCAACTCCGGCGGACTGATAGCCAAGGCGTTGGTGTTGGCACTAGTCTGCAGCGCGTAGTTGAGCGTGTCGACCTTGATAATCGACGGTCGGTCTGTCATCGTGAACCTTAGCGAACCCGTATGACTGATGATGTTGAGGATTGTAGACGTTTCAGAGGCTGAGTAGCCCGTTACCACTCCATACGCCCAGTGGTCGACTCCGTCAGCAGACGGGGTGACGAAGGCCACGGGGTGGGCAACGTATGACCCTGGCCACCATGTTCGTTCGTGGTCTGGTACGATTCGGAACTGGATGGTACTGAGCGGTGTCTCGTGTTCGGTTGCAGCATCCTCGGCTGGCGAATCCGGTCCAACTTCGCGTACGACAGCCGTAGTCCCGTCGACACGAACCACCTCAACGTAGCCAAAGCAGGCAAGGTGACTGAGGTGCGGAGGGCCCACGAAGGCAATAGCACCGGGTGACGGAGGAGAAGTCATGCTATCTTTGGGAGATAGGACACTGGACGCTTGAGTTGCAGGTTCGAGTTGCGCTGGCCGAGGAAAAACCGAGAATGAGGTCTACAACTACGTGCTAGGTCTATCTTCGTCCTCGAACTGAGACGTGTGTCGGGTGAACTCTTCAGGCTCCCGGAAATAGGAGCATCCTTAACAGGAATGCATCCACCTTCCTTTTCAACTGTCTGAAAGCAGACTCACAGTCAGCGCTCCAAGTGAACGGTACACCCTTAGCTTTCAACTTCTCGATGGGAGCCGAGATAGCAGCATAACCAGGTATGTATCTCCGGAAGTAGCTAGTCAACCCCAAAAAGGCTCGAACACCTCGGAGGTCACTAGGTCGCTCGACATTCATTACCGCCTTCACCTTCTCAGGATTGGGAAGTATACCGGAGGGTGTGACTATGTGTCCTAGGAAGGCCACTTGGTCTCGACCCCACTTGCACTTCTTCATCTTGAGTTTGAATCCAGCCGTTCTGAAGCGATCCAACACCTGACGAAGTCTCACCAAGTGAGTTGGGAAGGCCTCACTAAACACCACACAGTCATCCAGGTAGACCAAGCAGGTCCGCCTCTTCAAGTCAACTAACACTCCTTCCATGAGTCGCTCAAATGCAGGCACTGCATTGCACAGTCCAAACGGCATAACCAGCCACTCAAACAGACCGTACTTGCAAGTGAAAGCAGTCTTCCCCACACTACCCTTCGCCATGGGCACGTTCCAGTAACCTGAGGCGATGTCCATAGTGGAGAACAACTTAGCGTTTCCCAGTACATCCAAGATGTCATCTATGAGAGGCATCGGGTAACAGTCCTTCACAGTCACTGCGTTCAATCTACGGTAGTCGATGCAGAACCTGATTCCACCGTCAGGCTTCCTAATCATCAGCACTGGACTAGCCCAGGGGCTACTTGAAGGTTGGATCAACCCCAGATCCAGGTACTGTTGCACTTCAGCTTCCATCACATCACCTTCGGCCTTGGACACTCGGTAGGGTCGCTGTTTGATAGGCGGGTGGTCACCAGTATCGATTTCAAATTCGAGTAGGTGTGTCCTCCCAGGTTTCATAGACGACTCCACGAACATGTCCTTAAACGACTCAAGTGTCTGTCTGAACAACTCTTTCTGCTCGACGCTCAACTTCGAGTCCGGGAACTCAACCGTAAACTCAGCAGCAAGTTCCTTCTCGAGAGTAGGCATAGAGTGGAGGAGTGACTTGTCAGTGACACTAGCAGTACTCACCACTGAGTGTACCCAGTCAGAGTCGACTGGTTCAGTCCCACCAGACGGAGTAGACTGTTCCATCGACTTACTTAGCTCGAAAGCCGACTCCGGTATCACAGTAGCAGCAGCGACTAGAGTACCTCGCTTGATGATCAACTCCTCAGTAGACGCATTACACACCTCGACAAGTAGCTTCCCTTGGTTGACAGTGCAGAGTGTACGGGCTACTCGGACTGTACTGTCCAGTCCAGGGACACCTTCAACCAGCACCGCATCACCATCTCGAGCTAGACCGCGTACTTCGGAGACTACAAGTGCTTGACCTCCGGGACCAATCCTGACGGCCGAACTTGTCCTTGCCGAGTGCACTTCCTCCACTCGAGGGTTGCCCAGAGAGAACACTTCACCAGTATCCTTCAAAGTCACCGAGTTGGAGTCCAGATCCACCACTGCCCGGAACTGTCTAAGCGAGTCAGTCCCAAGTATCACGTCCACATGCATCTGGTCAACTACTACGAACGGTCTAGTCATCTCCACCGAACCTAGTCGGAGTGGCAAGTCCGCTATGCCTCTAATCTGGAGAGGGTGCCCGGACACTCCGTTCAAGTTTCCATCATAGGGGCGCAAGGAGTCACCCGACCTACCAATCCGCCGTAGCACCTTGCGGTCGATTAGACTAACTACAGCTCCAGAGTCAATGAGTATGTCCACAGGGACACAGTCCACGAAACCAGCTGACACAGCTTCAACTCCACCTACGGAGCCGATAATTCTCTTTCCTCCGGGGACTACTTCCTCCTCACAGTCCACTTCGGGGTCGTCCACTTCCACTAGACTAGACCGTCGAGTCCGGTTACTAGTCACCACCGGTGACTCGCTCCGCGCGGAGTCACTCACCACGTACGCGTACTCGTACACACTGTCGGAGTTGTCGCGAGTACACTGCGACCCCAACTCCTCAGCCACTTTACTGGACAGTGAAGTACAGTCAAAGCGCACTTGCTTCTGCTTCCTGACTTTCCTTTCTGGAAGAGCGGCCGCCACGCAGGCCTCACATCGCTCCTCTCGTTCCTTCAATTTTGCTCGTATCAGAGGACCTTCACTCGAGTACTTCTTCAAGACCACCTCCAGTATTCGCTTCATCTCAGTATTAGTCATGTTCTTGTAGTAGGGGGCGATCTTGGCTAAAGCTCTCTCTTCCGGGTCGAATCCTTCGAAATCCACCTCAGGTAGTAGTAGGTCTACTAGGAGTGGAGTCCCGCAGTTAGCGCACACTGGGTTCGGCCTCTCTTCTTCCTTCACCAGGTAGTATACTGTCCGCTGTACTAGTGCTCGCCACTTCGGATCCAGATGTCGACCCCTCCGAGCCGATCGACTCACTGCACTAACTGTACTCGCAGTACAGTCCTCTAAGTTCACTGCCACATTCGCGATCACTGTCTCTTCTTCACTCAATTCCGGGAGTGTATCCTCTGACACTCCACTCTCTTCTTCTTCTGTTTCTTCAGGCAAGTAAGTTCCACCTCCGACATCCCTTTCGTCGGAGTCGCTGTCACACTCCAGACTCTCTTCGGAGTCACTCCTCGAGAGCTCTTCAAACCCACTGGGGTTACCTTCTTCTAGTTCACTGTTTTCCTTCTCAGGTAGGTCTGGTGGGTGAGTAACCTCACTCGCCCCACCTCCTACATCTCTCTCGTCCGAGTCAGCTTCTTCCTCCGTGACCTTCTCGTAGTCACTCACCGTCGACTTCTTCAAGTCACTGAAGTCGCGGTTTGCCCGTTTGGCTGCTTCAGTAGCTGCCAGTGTCTTCCTGTACCAGCTCACCCAGTACTCGGGCGTCGAGAGCACTCCTGGAGATGACTCTCGCGTCCGCTCTAATACTTCCTCCGATATTCCCAAAACGGAGCTCAGTTCCGCCGTAGACATCTTCTTCGATTGCGTCGCATTAATTTCAACCCTCTTCTTAAGTTCCAATTCATCCAGAGGAAAGAGTCGCTCCTCGATCTCTTTGTCGTATTCCTCATTCTCACACAGTACACCCAAGTCACCGCCCTCGGTTAACTCATCCAATTCACCCGCAGAAAACACTCTAGCATATTCGCTAGACACTCCTGGTTCACCTTCGGTGGCGCTCGCCTCACCCCCATCATAAAGGCCGATGGTAGACGACGCACTCACAGCTTCGCTCAGTTCAGTATTATTACGCTTGTCCAGGTTCACCTCTTGGGTGTCTAAAGTAGGGTCTGACTCGCCAAAAATATGCAGACCGGGGGCAGTCGACACAGCTACTTCGTCATCTAGTTTTTTCTGTTGGGTCACCGGGAGTCACTTCGGGAGTGACTTCGGTAGTGCTCGCCTCACCCCCACCGAATCTGTCAGTGGTAGACGTCACACTAGTAGTTTCACACAGTACTTCTTCTTCAATATCAGGGGTGTTCGACTCACCAACTCTCACCGCGAGAGTAGTCGATACACTATTCACATCAGGTTGTTTCACAGTATTCTCAGTATTCACATCTCCGCTCGTATCCACACGAGGGTCAAAATCGCAGTTATCGAAGACACTTCCAGTTTTACAGTCACTCTTGGGTCGGGCATCAGTCACTCCTAAGTCGACAGGAGGAGTAGTTCTCCTGGGGTAGCTTGCCCCAGAGTCACTCTCTCCACCCACACCGGTAGTAGTAGTTCCCCATCCAAGGTAGACCTTTTCACTCTTCTGTCTAGGAGCGGTCCAGTTTTTCGCCGGGCTGGACTTCACACGCTCTTCTTCCTCACGCTCCGCGCAGTAAGGGTCCTTCAACAAATCTCCAACGTACGCCGCCGTACTAGTTCTCTTCTCTTTTCTCGCTCGCTTAGTTTTCTTGTTTCTCGTCAATTTCACTCCATTTTCCTTCGTTTCACTCTTGGTCACAGTACACTCACTCATCACCGGAGGACTCACTCCTGAGCGTCTACCACTAGTAGTAGACTCTCGAGTAGAAACTCTCTCCAAGTCGCTTAGCTGGCAGGAGGAAGGTGCGACCTCCTCCTTCCCTTCCTCCAGCCCTCTTCAGTTCCTGTTCGACGTCTGACCTCCAGACGACCCCGAGTTAGCCTTCTTGACCAACTGGCTCAACACCTCTCTCGACGGACAGTTAGCTACAACATGATCACTCCCTCCACACAATAAACAAGACCTCTGTCCACGGTAGTACTGACCGTTTGATCTCGAGTTACTGTTCTGCGGTGGGGGTTGACTGTTCGGTTGCTGACGCTGGTACATCCGAGGCTGCTCACACTCAGGACTGACATGACCAACAGCTTGACAGTTAGTGCAAGTCATCTGGTTCCTTCGACAGTTCAAGCGGTTGCACCCTAGTGTGACATCGACCACACACTATAAGACCATCCTGAGTGTACATGTCCGGACCCTGCCGAATACCTCTAGTCGGAGTAGCTGGTGGCTGAGCAGCAGCTTGCTGCTGGACAGCGTAGACTCCAGCCGCAGTAGCTGCAGCCGACTGGGCTTGCTGCTGTACTAGTAGGTTCTGGGTCTGCTGCATCATCGAGAGCATCTGCTTCATCATGTCATCGTCGGGAGCCTTCTTGGTTCGCTCGTCAGCGAAGTCCTCGTTGTCTTCCACAGGTAGATGTTGATTCTTGTAGAGTAGCACTGTCACTGCTTCAGGGATAGAGTTCACTAGAGAAGTGTCGAGTATACTCCTCCACTTCCTGTTGCGCAGTCCGGACAAGAAGTACTGGTACCCCATCTCGGGGTCAAAGTACTGAGCCTCATCGCACAAACTCGAAATCAGATCAGCCCACACCTCGGCGGACATTCCGCGCGAGCGCTTGGCCGTATTGAGTCGCTCGATCATCTGCAGAGGGGTCTGACAGATGAACTGGTTGTGAAAGCGAGTCTTGAGAGTCGCGAAGTCGTTGATCTGGGAGTATGTCCACCACTCTTCACCAGTCTTCCCCTTAAGACACTCCCTGAAGGCACTCAACCGTATGGTGTCATCAAGACCCTCAGTAGCTCTCTCGAAAGCACTCCAAAACGTCCTCGCCTTATCCACCGACGAGTTGTCCGAGTAGAAAGGTTGAATCATCCGGATCGCATTCTTGATGTTCGACGGCATACCCATAGTAGGTGTACGGTTCACTTGTCCGACAGTCGAGTAGTAACCAGGAGTAGCTTGTCCAGCGGAGTGACTCGTGGCTGGCACTAGCATCTGGCCGCTCGGCACTTGAGTGTACGCACTAGTCACAGGGGCAGTAGGTAGACTCGACGGTTGACTCTGAAGAGTAGATGGTTGACTCTGAAGAGTAGACTGTTGAGTCCAGTACACTTGTTGACCAGGAGTCGCTCGTGGGTAGCTAGTAGTCGTAGGCACCGAAGTAGTAGCGCTCACTGGAGCCATCGGAGTAGCACTTGACAGAACAGAAGTCACTGCTGACACTGGAGCATGAGTAACTTGTGGTTGTACCGTAGTGTAGAGAGCAGTTGCAGGTTGACCATAAGTGAACCCAGCAGCAGTAGACCACCCCACTGGTTGCACGAACGGGTTACTCGTCCCCGTCCCAGGGACATTAGGAGTAGCTCCTAGAGTGACGTTCTGGTAACTCGGGATAGCCGACCGAGTCGACTGCGGCACATTAGTCATCGGAGTAACTAGTGGTTGTTGAGCTCCCTGACCGTATCCGGGTTGGGCCATCAACTGAGGCGGGTACAAGTAGTACTTCGTAGCTCCCGCGACACTAGTAGGAACAGCACCAGACTGCAGCATCTGCTGAGTCACCGACGGAGTAGGCGGAGCAACAGACCAAGGCTTAGGTACAGTAGGGACATTCACTTGAGTGAACTCAAAACCAGCTTGAGCAGACGTAGGCAAGTAGCTTGTCGGAGGTTGCACAGTAGTAGGTGGTAGCAGTCCCGAGGTAGTCACTCCAGGAGTGACTGCCCCAATGGTCGGGTGAGGGGTCGCCGCGATCCCTCGACTAGGTAGAGCGTGCTGTGAGGTTAGTCCTGCAGGAAGTAGTGGGCTCCCAGTGTCAGGTCTCGACTCACCCTTCCGAGGTTCCGACAGACTACGGACTAGTCTCGGCCTCAGGGGAGGAGATGACTCCGCAGCAGCTTCCAGGATAGGCACTTGGGGAGTCGCTCCTTGAGCAGCTCTCCGCACGATCGACTGTACTGAACTAAGCCCCCCGGGGGTAGTCAGACTAGGTCGACTGGGGTGACTAGTAGCTGGTGGGCCACTAGCTCCAAACCAGGAAGTAGCTGGTTGTCTCGCTTCACTCGAGGTAGTACTACCACCATCATCACTGTGGTTTCCAGGTCCAAAGGTTGACATCTCGATTTCAGGTTCTCTTTCTTCTTCTCTCTCACTCTCTTCTTCCGTCTTGAGTAGAGGTACGTGATACACTCCCGCCCAGACGATCCACTCAGTCACCCAGCTTACAAGTTGTTGGTATGACAGAAGTACTCTCCCCTCTCAAAGGGTTCTAAGTGTTCGCTTCAGAACACTCCAGTTCACTCGATATCACCGGATCCGTTCCCGAATGTAGTCACTTGACACCTCCCTAGTCGATCTGTCGTTCTAGCAGTGCAGTGACTCTCGCGTTCACAGGTACTGTAGTAAGTTCTCTCTTTAGTGTAGTTGCCCGGTCGATACTGTCGTTCTAGCAGTGCTGCAACTCACTCTTTCACAAATGTCCGGTCTTCTTCTCCAGTTGATACCTTCGTTGACTGTAGCCTTCCGCGGCGCTCACAAAGGGGACCCTTCTCCAGCGGTCAAATACCCTGCTTCTCCACCAGTTGTCGCACACCCGTTAAGGATCGAGTACTTGCGGGCTGTTATTTGAGTAGAGGTCCAGGCTGGGAGCGTTCGGTAGACTTAGGTATCAACTAAAATGTAAAAGTTTGTTTCTCTTGTTGTTTGTTACTTAGCAGGTAAATGTACGACTGACTAGTTTCACGAGGAGCTCACACAGCTCCATAACACACTTGTAGGGATGACACCTCGCCAACTCGCTTGGCGAGAGCTCTTGGAGTGACTTCCATCCTGGTACGCCACTCGCGGGAGGACCTAAGTGGACCTCTGGGGTGAGGTAGACAGGGTAGTTCACTCTGGTAGACGGTTGACACATACTTAGGCCAGTGCGTTGTCGAAACACTCCGAGAGTCGACGCGACACATTGTAAGGCCTAGGGGCATGGTACACAACCGACTCCTCTGGTTCACCACTGGTATTCCCGGGTACGGGACACAATGGCGACGTTCGGAACGGCCACCGCGGAGTGCGGTTTCTCGCTCGCTAACGGCACGGCACGTGCCCTCCCTGCTGAGGTTGAGTGGAACCAATTGACATCTTCCCACGAAGGCCCGTGCGAGGTCTGGTGCGACGACACGCTGGTGTTCGAGGACTGGAACTGCGCTCTCGACTATACCAGCGACCCAGCCAAGCTGCCGTACGATGCTAGTAAGTGCGAGGGCGCGTCGATGCTGACGTCAATTTGGCTGGCCCTGCACGCACACCCGTGGCAAGTGTACACGAACTGCGCGCCGCTGACTGGAGAGCTGAGCAGCTCCGTGGACGCCTCGGCGGTTGATGATGCCTCCTCCTCGACTGCTGCGACAACCACCACTAGTTCTAGCGCCTCTACGGCAGCAGAAGCTAGCTTTACTAACGACTACGCCACGTCGGAAGATGCCTCAGCTTCTGAGACGACTGTTTCGAGCACGGCAGCGTCGGATGCTACTGCCACTACCACCACAACCACGCCTTCTACTGACACTCCTGCTGCAACGGCCGCTACTCCAACTGCGACTAGCGCTACGTCCGACAAGTGCTCAGTGCGCCGCAATCGTCGTAGTTAAATACCAGCGAAGCTCACTCTACTGTAGATGTCGCTGCGATTCAGCGGTGTGTGTGCCAATTTGAGACTTCCACCAGTGTGTATTGAGTAGGTAAGGGTAACGAAACAAACAAGTCGATAACGTTACTGTTGCTTTCCTCTGCTTTGCTTTCATGGCAGAGGCTACATGCACAGTCTTAAACTGTGACTGTGTTTACGGTGCACAGTCTTAAATATTCTATACTTGGTTTTTGTATGGCCTCCGCAGCAATCGCATCGGATTGAACAAAACCAGGGCAGCGCTCGCTAGCGCTCGCGAAAAAAAAAATAAGACCGGCTTCGTTCACGCCCTCACGCTTTTGGCTTTGGCGGGGGGCCCTCTCCCCCTGCCACGCCGTGACGCTGCGGGGACGTGCGCTGTTCGCTCGCTATCGCTCGCTCAAAATTGCCAAAACGGCCCGTTTTATGAAAATTACTACAGTCTCTTGCTTTCATGTCGGTCTGGTCATGGTTTTCATGTTATCGATCATGAACGATTTGTTCCGGTAGTCGAAGAAATTCACTTGAGCCAGGACACACTTCCATCGCATCCGAACGCTTAAGCACCATAGGACCTATACACTTAAAGCAGTTCAATACGAAGCACGTGTCTTCTGCAAGCTCAACACCGCCAGACTCGAACGTTTAAACCGTCTAGTCTAGATGGATTAGTGGAGAGTCGATTACGATTTTTCAGTCATTGCCCCACAACCGTAGAGCGTTGGAACCTTCGACTCCCTCGATTGGCTGTGAACTTCTCCTCTTTCATTCAAAACTTCCTCACTCCAATACACATCGACCTTCAAGATGCTGTCACACTCCACCCTTGTGCTGGCTGCTGCCTTGCTGGTTTCTCCCCCCAGGGCCCACAGCAACATGATCCTGCCGCTTCCCACATGGTCGGTCGACCAACAGTTTTGCCGCGACAATTCAAGGCAACACATACTTGCCCGTTCCAGACGGCCTATTGGACGGCGCTCAACAAGAGTACGTACACGTCACTCAAAGACCTCATCGACAAGACCGGCGAAGTGCACCTCCGTTTGGAACAGTTACGCTCGAGTGTGGCTTCTCACTCGCGAACGGCACGGCACGTGACCTGCCGGACGAGGTCGAGTGGAACCAATTCACGCCGTCGGACGAGGGCCCATGCGACACGCAGACGAGGACTGGAACTGTGCTGTGGACTACACCAGTGACCAGCCAAGCTCCCGTACGACAAGTCCAAGTGCGAAGATGCCTCGATGCTGACGTCCTACTGGCTCGCCCTGCACGGTTTGCCGTGGCAGGCGCTCATCAACTGCGCACCTCTCACTGACAGCGTTGCAAGTGGTTCGACAGCCAGCTCTTCAGCCAGTTCTACGACTAAAACGTTCCCGTCAAGTGTAACGGGAACTTCAGCCAGCATCACTGCAACCACTACGGTGTCCGATGGGTCTAGCGATACTGCCGGTTCGAGCGCTTCAGAAGTTGGTGGGGAAGCAGAAACAACGGATGCTCCCGTGGCCACGCCAACTACGTCGACGTCGGACAAGTGCTCCGTCCGCCGTCGCCGTAACTAAACTTAAGCATCCTTAAGTAAAATGTTCAAAGTACGTGAACAGTCTGCTTGCAACACATTTACCGTAAGCATTTTCATTCGGTTCATGCTGCTTCAAACGGCTCGCTGTAGAAGTCGAGCTCAAGTCGACTTGACAGTGGGGGCTCATCATGAGCTGCGTTCCCGCTTTCCAGCGTGGAGGTCGCACCCAACGCCTCCTCTACCAACCGGATAGAGTCTACGGTAGACTTTACCACAATCCGTCGAGCGTTCGCTTACATGTACACTATGAGTCAAGATTCTTGACTCCCGCTAACAGCTGCCAGTTGATACCAGCCGAAACGGAGGAACGTTATGGCACGTGTATCGCACTCGAGCTGGTGATGGTGATGTCGACTGGATCGCTTTATTATACACGAGTGTCGTGAGTCAAACAATGGATGATGGCCAAACCTTCGCTCAACAATGATCGAAACGAGTATCCGATCAGGTCGATGAAGCCTTCACCTTCACCGTATGATTCATACGGTGATGCAGTGAGAGTCTCACTGAGACTCAATGTGCTGTGTCTCTTGTATCGCCGACCAGAGGAAGCGACTTGGCAAAGCCTTTCTGTAATCCCCCTACCCTCGGAATCCCCCCACGACTAAAAAGATCACAAAAAGGTCAAGCTCCGAGGATCCGTCTGAACAGTTCAAAGTCTTTTGCGCCGTTGGTTTGCGTTGCTCATTTCCGAAATCTCTCGTCGCCTCCACCTCACCTACATCATGGTTTCGCCTTTTGCTGGTTTTGCTCTGGCCGCTTCGGTCTTAACCGTCACCACTGAAGCGCACAGCTATATGACCGACCCCATGCCGACCTGGTCGGTCGGATACCCCACCACCAACTACGCCGGTCTTATCGACGGCCAGGACTACCTCCCTGTCCCCGACGGCATGTCGTACGGTGGAACGCCCGAGGGCAACACCGAAGCCTATTGGACGGCTTTCAACGCCAGCAAGAAGTACTCGTCGCTCAAGGACCTCGCGGACAAGACGATGGTGCTTCAGTCACTGAGTCCGTTCGGTAAAGCCACAAAGGAGTGCGGGTTCTCCCTCCCGAACGGCACCGCGCGTGCGTTGCCTGCTAAAGTGCAGTGGAAGGACTTCGGTTACTCTCACCAGGGGCCTTGCGAGGTCTGGTGCGACGACAAGTTGGCCTTCTCGGACACCAACTGCGCGCTGCACTACCCAGAGGTACCGGCGAACCTGCCGTACGACGTGGACGTTTGTACCGGCGCGAAGATGATGCAATCCTACTGGATCGCACTGCACGGTCTCCCGTGGCAACTCTACTTGAACTGCGTTCCGCTTTCGGGAAAAACGAACGGTACGGACAACGCTGTGGCTGGTGAGAGCGATGCGGCGCAGACCCCCACTACCCCTTCGGCCACTACGACGGATGCTCCAGAGGCCACAACAGAGTCATCGAGCGGTTCTGCGGACACCTCGACTACAACCGCTACGGATGCCCCGGAAACGACCACAGAGTCATCCAGTGCTTCGGCTGACACGTCGACTCCGACTGCTACGGATGCCCCTGAAACGACAACGGATGCTCCGGAGGTACAGACACCAGAGGTGACACCAGCTACCCCCACTGCTACTGAGCCTTCAAGTGGGGCCAAGTGTTCTCGCCGCCGTAGTTAAAGTGTGATTAGACGTGCTGTGTGAATGTTGAAAGTAAATGTGTTTGATGGTACATGGATATAAAGTGGTGTTGTGCTTTTATTGCTGTCCGAGAGGGGTACTGTACGCTTAATCTGCAGTGTCTTGGGGTGTCAATTAGCGTCCATTACGTAGTAGAATCCTGACATCACCTCCCTGAGGAATTGAAATAAAAAGGAGAGGGTAGGCTACCTTGTTTCGTATCCGGTGCTTACAGCTTCTTCTAGTTGAAATGACAGTGAAGTACTGCCTCTTCGTCTTCAATTTCTGCAACTTAGCTTTGCAAATACATGTAACATTTCCTTTACAACGCGTAAACTACGTTTCTACTAAAGTCCACGTTAATCTCTCGGTTGGACAACAATTCAACATTCACTTCATTACGCTTCCGTTACTAAACTACGACACATACACGTTACGCTCTTTATCGACCGCCCCTCCTCTCAACGCTTGAGTGTTGTAGTCTAACCCCGCATACGACGAGAGCATTTGGCAACACTCGTTGAGGCTTCATTCGCAGTACTTCCATCCGCTGTTGTTGGCGTCCTGGCAGGAGCCGGAGTCGTAACGGGAGCAGGTGTAGTCTCAACTTGTGGGGTATCGTTGGTATTTTGCTGGTCCTCGCTGGATGACGTTGGGGTAGCCGTCGTAGCTGTTGGCGTGGTGTTGGAGGTCGAGGGGGACGTGGCAGAGGAAGGGGTAGTCGATGCGTTTGAATCGGCACCTCCAGTTGCTCCGTTGATGTTGACGCAGTTAACTAGGAACATTTTCAAAACGTTAGTTTCCAGCTCCTCATAAGCATTAACCCACAATAACTTACTGTAAACCTGCCAAGTAGGCCCGTGCATGCCGATCCAGTAGAACGTCAGTCGCTTGGCGTCCGTGCACACGGACTTGTCGATCGGGACAGGGGCGGCGCCCACGTTCCCGGCGTTATTGTACGTCTCCATGCAGTTGTTGTCTTGCTGCGCGCGGTTGTCGTCGCACCAGACTTCGCACGGGCCCGGGTGCACGAACCCCTGGTCTTTCGTGATGTCGTCGCTTCTGCCCCAGTACACCGTGTCATTGAGCGCGCCGTAGCTGGTTTGGTCCGGGACGGTGAAGCCACAGGAGGCTGTGGGGCCACCCGACACCAGGACCTGCTTGTCAACGATCATGTCCTTGAGGGTTTTGTACTTGGATTTCTTGAAATGCTCCAGGAAGGACTTGATGTTAATGGCCGGGTCGGTATTGAACGTTCCGTCCGGGAACAGTTTGTAGCTGTCAATTGTCGAGGAGTACTGAGTCTTGTCGATGTTGACGCTGATGAACTTGGCTAGGGGCTGAACGAGGTACCCGTGACCGGATACTTCATGGGTGCCGAAGGACGCCAGCGTTAAGAGCGCTGTCAAACCGGTAGCAGATGTCTTCATCTTTCGTCTTGTGTGGGCCAACGCTGATTAAACTGTGGGGGCTTTTGCTATCCGAACAAAAGGAATCGTACCGCGAAATACAAGTGTCATTGAGACACTGTGTCAATACCGGTACGTGTACAGCATGCAAAAGCACCGAGAAAGGAATCACGCGATGTGCATTTGCCCGCCAGCTGGGTTCAACGCGTGTCCTCTGAATCAAAAGAGATCAGAGTCTGATCTCTTTTTGAGTGCCTTTGCCTTTACGGCCACCAGAGTGTCTTTACATGCGCAAAGGAATCGTTCGATCCGCACCACCAGCTGCAGCGAAGTCTCCTTGCAGACTGCAAATTGCAAAAGTGCAAATTGCGTGTGGAACCGCAGAGCATGTCGCGAAGATAACGACTGATCCGGACCAGTGCGTGATCCCGACGGTCGGGCCGACCAGGATGGAACGACGATCTAACTCAAAAGCTATAAGATTGGCTTACTGATCTGACACACATTTCAATCAACTTGCGATCGAGAGTTGCTAGTTCAACGGCGGAAGCTGAAGTTGTTGCCCCACCCTCCATTGTTGTTATTGTTGTTGCCCCACCCTCCACTTGTAGCTCCTTGGTTCGGTGCGACCGTGCCCGTGGTCGCGTGGACGTCGCTGTTACCGGTACCGGTACCCGTCGTAGACGTGCTTGACCATTGTCCTTGCGAGGTGCCAGTCGTCGAGCTACTAGTAGACGTCGTCGACCAGTCTCGGTTGGCAGTAGACCCCGTGGACGATGTCGACCACTGGTTCGAGGTGCCGATGTTACCAGTTGTAGTCGTCGGCGTCGATGGTGCAGTGGTCGTGGTGCTCGTAGTCGATGCCGTGTCTGTAGTCGGCGACGTCGTTGTCGTCGTTGTGCTAGTCGACGTAGTGGACGAATCCGTTGTTGGTACCGTTGTAGTCGTTGACGTTGAAGTGGACGTTGCCGCCGACGAGGTCGAGCTAGACGCGGTAGTAGCCGTCGTCGAGCTCGTGCTGTTCGAAGCTGTGCTGGTGCTGGTACCAGTACTAGTGCTCGAACCCACCGCGTATTTGGACGTCGCGCCGGTGGATGTGGTGCTCTCCAGCGGTGCACAGTTGACGTACACCTGCCACGTTGACGAATGAAGCGCCAACCAATAGAACGTCAACGTACTGGAGCCGAGACAGGCGTCACGGTCGTACGGCAGTTCAGCGGGGGCGGACGTGTAGTCTGCTGCACAGTCGTCGTCCTGGAACACGCGGGTGTCGTCGCACCAAACTTCGCACGGACCCTCGTGTGACGAGGTGAAGCCCTCGGAGGACGAGTGCGACCACTCCACGTAAGTCGCCGGTAGCGCCTGCGCCGTCTCACCGGGATCGCATGATCCACACGTCAACGTAGCGTCCGTCACTGTGACCGTCGCTAAAGAGGTGATCAGATCCTTGAGAGACGTGTAGGAACTGGACGCGAAGGCTGTGGTGAAGGCGGCTGTGTTGTCCGCCGGTGACCCCGAGAAAGTCCCGCTGAATCCGGAGGCCGATGACTCGATGGTGGCGATGAACTGAGTGTTGTCCGTTGACGACGACAGGAAGGTGACGGCCGGATCCGTCATATAGCCGTGGCTGTTGACTGTAGCGAGCAGCGTAGCGCCCGCTAGCATCGAGGGGATGAACGACTTGGACAGAACCATGACGAGACTTGGCTTCGAAGGCTGGCAAATTGAGAAATGAGCGAAAGTACATGGTTAGTTGCTCTGGATTCCGGCAGGATCATCGCAGTAGAAGTGGATTCCAAGATGTTTGTTGTTGAACCGTTTAGCTAGTCTGCGTGTGCGTTCACTACATCTATCAGCCGGGGGTTCTGCTGTCTTGACGCTGCGTTTCTGCATGCAAAGGATATGACATTTGGTTATCTGTCGTGACTGAAAGGCTACAGCAAACAAAGATTGAAGGATGAGGGCGGCACGGCTGCTGTTTTCACTGCAATGCGTTCAAAATGCGTGGCCAAGGTACTCCATGTGGAAGGTTCTACAAGAAGAAAGAAAACTAGTGTTGACTACATGGAAGTTTACTTCGGAAATGCTTTCAAAATAACTCATTAAGCCACGATAAACACTATACACAAACTTCTCTCTCTACTCCTTCGACTGTCTACCTAGAAAAATCTATTGACGGCGGCGACGAACCGAACACTTGTCCGTTGCAGGTGTAGAAGTGGTTTCCGGGGCATCAGTAGTAGCAGTAGTGTCAGCACTCGGTGCGTCTGTCGTGGTAGAAGCAGCGGTATCATCGCTGGACGCGTCGGTCGTCGTCTCAGCTGAGGCGTCAGTCGTGGCCGAGGCTTCAGTGCTGTCTGCAGTGTAGCTCGCCTCACCTGCAGCCTCTGAATCATCCGTAGTGGTAGTCGACGGAGCAGCGGTGGTTGCCTTCGGAGTCGCCGTCGTAGCGGTAGGGGCCGTAGTCGTTTTGGTAGTCGAAGCAGACGATGACGAAGATGACGAGACAGTGGTGGCCGTCTTTGACGAACTGCCAGCACCGCTACCGGGGATGGTAATGTCGGCGCACGTCGGGTACGTCTGGTTGGCGATGTCCGAGTGCCAGTAGAATTGTAGAGCGCAATCACCGGCGTTCTCACAGCCCGTCACATTCGTTGGGATTGTAGCAGTGACCGTGAAGGTACCAGCCGTGTTGGCAAAGTCACTGAAGTACTCGACCTGCGTGTCGCGGTTGTACGTGATCTTACCGTCCGAGTCAGTACTAGGTTTGACGATGCTCAGGTACATGTAGCCCGGGTGCGTCGCCTGGATGTAGTACTTAACGTTGAATTCCTTGCCGGCTTCGATCTCCGTCACGTTATTCCCCGACTCGTAGACGAGGCCGCGGCAGCCGTTGTAAATGTTGAAAGTGGCGGCTGCCGGTTGATCGGCTTGTCCGCGTTGGCTGAGATTCTCAATGGGGGCCCATTGGAGTTCGTCGTCCCCTGCGCCTTTGAGACCGAACAAGCAGTCTGCACGGTATTTGGCCGTGATCGGGCGGTAGGACGGCACCAGCATTTGACCGTGGGCATCCACAGTGTTGACCATCAAGATGGCCGCACCGACCAGGGAGCAAAAGACTGTAGGCTTCATGCTTCGTACGTGGAGAACAGGAAGAGCGATCGTTAAAGACGGCAAAATGGGAAATGAAGAGGAATGCAGTGCGGAGACGACAGGTTCTGTCAACAGATTGTGCGTGAAGCGGAATATCGTGATTGTCTTCCGTCAAAACATGTGTTATTAAATATTACGTCAATGTATATGAGATTTAGTATAGATTGTAACATAACGGTATTTGATATATCAAATAGATAAGTTATTCATGACGGTCAAGTTGACTCAAGGCTGCCCGGCACAGAAAGCCTATGGCCAGAGCTGCTGCTCTCGCGATCTGCGCCGGACTTGCTTCGCCAGAGGTTATTATAGCTGGTGACACCCCTGGTGAATCACCAGCTAACCTCTTCGTACAGTTAGATTATGAGAGACGAGCAGAACCAATGTGCCGTCGGTGCAGGCTGTATCCGCAGATTTCGTGCCTATGCAAATGCAATCCCACATTTGTCTTTGCCAAGAATTCCGATGGCACGGACGCCACCATCGACTTGATGGCAATTTCATCGAGCCACGCATACACAGAGTACAGTCTACGAACACTCTCAATCGAGCATTTGAAGCCGCCAGCCGCGACTGACGCGTGCGGCCGCTATCATAGCCCGCAACATTCGACCGTCGACGGACGGCGAACGTCAATCCTGGTAGACCACCTTGGTGACAACAGTGGTTTGACTCAAACCCTCTAGGACATAAAACCGATGCAACCAAACGTCAAAACTTTGTCTGGTAGCCGAGCTTGTGGTCGCCAGAATAATGTGGTCGCTCTCTATTATTCAAAATATATTTAATCAGAAACCTTGACGAATGTACTATATCCTTCTGCAGCTCAGTTAAGCGTCAGTCGCCGCTGGCGGCGTGTACATTTCTCCGATGAAAAACCCGAAGACGCCTCGTTGTTCCCAGGAGACGTTGCTGCTGGCGTAGATGTAGCTACAGGAACGTTCGTTGTAGTCGTTGGTGCCTCTGTAGGAGCTGATGGCGCAGCACTTGGGGCCGATGTAGTCGGCGATTGACTGCTTGATTCGCCACTACCCGTCACAACGATGTCGGCACACGTCGGATACGTCTGGCTTGCCAGGTCCGAGTGCCAATAGAACTGCAGCGCACAGTCTCCCGCTGACCCACATCCAGTCACACTGGCGGGGATCGTTGCCGTTGTACTGGTGTCATCGCTCGAGTTCTCCGCGAATGGGTCAATGGTGAGCAGCTGCGCCACCGACGTGTACGTGATAGTGCCGCTGTTGTCAATGGAAGGCTTAACGATGCTGAGCACCATCGTGCCCGGGTGCGGCGCCTGGATGACCCACTCAACGCTGAAAGGCGTCCCGGCGGTGAGCTCGGTGACAGTATTATTGGCCTCGTAGACGGTGCCTCTGCACCCGTTCATGATGTTAAAGGTGGCTGCTGCTGGTCGATCGGACTGCGCTCTACTACTGAGAAGCTCGACCGGTGCGTACTGAAGCTCTTGGTCTCCTGCCCCACTGAGGGCTCCGCAGTCAGCCCGGTACTGCTCTGAGATAGGTCGCGGCGTTGGTTTGGTCATTTGACCGTGTGCGTTGGCAGTAGCGAAGAACAGAGCCATGGAAGCCGCAGTAAGTGAAGAAATTGAAGCTAACTTCATGTCGATTGTGTCGGTATCTTCGGTGTTGCAGTTTGGAGTCAAATTGAGATATGGGGCTGCTTGATAGCTCTTTCGGTGAGTCGGGGTTCGCATCCATTGCAGCAGCTTGTGTCATTTCATAGCAGTTTCCTTTTCGAATGGCTTGTCTTAGAAGCCCTTCCGCCATCCGTGCCTGGTACTGGACTTGAGGGTGAACGACCAGCGAATGAGTTGCCGACTGGATGGCTTCGACTGCTGTTTCGACCGAACAAGTGGATCAAGTGAACTGACAAACCCCAAAAGCTGAAATTGCCAACAAAACCGTCTGCAGAACTCGCACCGAGTTCTTCGAACCCGCATGGACGGCCGCTCACTCCAAGACTTTGCTCAGTTAGCAGCATCCCATGTTTGGAAGCACAGGGAGTCAGGGCGTCCCGAAATTCGTGGCTTCAGTACTGGACCGACCGTTTTCAAGCCAAGGAATAGTATTCCGTTCAGAAGGAAAGAGCGGTTCGTATGAAGGTTTACTTGCAGCCAAACAGTTTTTGTCAGTTAAATCAGAATTATTCCTTAATTTCATCGGTTGATCAGCCAGATGCCGCGAAAACGTAGGCGCCTGCTGTCGATGAAGCGTCATGCGCATGAGAGACTAGACTTTCCAATATCGGATACGACGCCTTCGTGCGTCCTGATGCTCCAGTCTGACCCTGAGTGCGTTGCCTGGAGGAAGTTATCCTCACAACGTAATTTACTTCGTCGAATTCACAAGCCTCGATGATCTCCAAGACCTACAACACCGCCTTATTAGGAGCCGCTGCCTTGCTTTTCAGCGGTATTCAAGCTCATGGTTACTTGGGTCAACCAGTAGTTACGTTCCCAAACGACGTTGACAAGACGCAATTCATCGCGACGATCGAGTCGAGTGCTTCGTGGTTTTCGGGATCGTTCAGTGGTTCGCCCGCAGCTAACACCGAGGCCTTCTGGGCAGCATTCAACTCGAGCAAATACTCGTCTATCAAGGATTTCGTGACGGATAAGGGGCAGATCGTAGCAAATGGGGCCACAATTGAGTGCGGCCTTACCGACCCCAACGAGACCCCACAGCCATTACCCGCTGAGCTGGAGTGGACACATTCCGACACGGAAGGCTTCACTTCGTCCCATGAAGGTCCATGCGAGGCGTGGTGTGATGATACCCAGGTCTTCCAGGATACGAATTGTGCAGCACACTTCACTACTGCCCCCGCAAAAATGCCCTACGACAAGGCTGGATGCTCCGGGTCTAGTCGTCTAACGTTCTACTGGCTAGCTCTCCACTCGTCTACCTGGCAAATATATGTGAACTGCGCTGCTCTCGAAGGCAGCACTGGTTCGTACTCCCCTTCGCAGAATAACTCCACTACCGGTGAATCCCAATCAGATACTCCTACTGTCACCCCTACAGCTACGACGGCTGTTCCTTCAGCGAGTACCGCACCACCTGCAGTTCCTGGTACTGGAAGCTTTGTCGCTGGTAGTGCTGAAGAGGACTGCGACTCTCTTGATGTTGCTGGTAGCGATGAGGAAGACTGCGGATCCCTTGATGTTGCCGGCAGTGACCAAGTCGGTGGCGATGCAGATACGGTTGAAGAGGACTGCGGGTCGCTTGATGTTGCCGGAAATGAGGACGAGGACTGTGGGTCACTTGACGTTGCTGGAGGTGAAGGTGCTGCCGTCTCGGAGTCATCGTTGAATTTTGACGATATTGATGGTAGCTACATCAGTGGCAAAGTGCAGCCGCAGGGGCCAAACTAGAGCATGATCTCTGTCAAGTGTAAGCGTTGATTGTTTAGTGTGTTTACTAGATTGTGTAAGTGACGAATGCAAACCGATGCAAGTCCAAAACAACAACAAACTCCCATTAACAGTAGGGTACGATGAACCATACTCTACATGTGCAGTACAAGAGAAAAAGGGCCGGCAGCTCTTCGAGTTTTGGTGATGTAGAGCTCAGCTACAGGATGTGTGTTGACCTACCTCGTAATCGGACTCTGGTGTAGCATGTATACCAGTGGTGCAATCCAAATAGGAGTTTACATTTCGTGATGATGTCGTGGCCTTCAGATGGCTCAAAGGAAAACAGCAGAGGGTAGATTACGATCGCCGTTAATCGAAGGCGGCTCACCGACACCAGTTGGCCAACAGTCTGTTGGCCGTCGACAGCAAGTTGAACGGTTCAACGTAGACAAGGAATCGTTTGGGTCAACACTCGCAGCCTGTCCGTCCTTTATGGAGAGTCTCCATTGGAGACCATAATACATATGTATGGGTTTCCGACCTCGCTGATCGGACCGTTCCGTGACAGCACGTGCTTTCGAAGACTTTTTAGTACGAGTGCGCTTCCTATCATCGACAAACGATGTTTGTTGATGTACACTGTACAATGTACATGTACAGCAGTCCACACAGCTTAATAGGGCTCAGCACGCCCAGATACCTCGATCCTTGCTTCTACATGCACAAACACAATGGACTCCACCATGCCGATCATCGAGTCCATGGTGGCAATGCTTCCAATTTGGATGAAAATGCCGTCACACCGCGATGCAAAGAGTCTTTGTCAAAGACACGCTCACATCGCGTTGAGTCGGTAGAGGCTTCTGGTCGCGCTCCACAGCTGGTTTTGCGCCTTACACCTCCGGTACACACACCGAACCCGACGTCATTGACGTAGCACCAGCCGGCCATCCATCACCCACTCGTCCCCTTCTCTAGGCATGTAGAGGCGACCGTCAAACGGGAGATCTTAGAGAGAGAGAAGAGAAAGAGAGACTCTCACAAGCTACAATCCTCGTAAACGTCCGCAGCAAAACTATCGTCGGCAACGCTACATGTACGGATACGAACCAAATGAGCAGATTAGGCTTCATCTGGTCCGCTAGGCTTCCTCTATCGTGTCACATTGATGTCACCTGTAATCTGTCAAGCATTGAATCCAAGCCACGTTCGCTTGTACCAGCTGTGGCTATCAACTCATCTCGACGTTGGCCCTATCTTTACATTACCGCCCAACTGGCGGGTTCGACTGCCAATACAAACGCGTACAATTTGCAGCGAAAAGACAACTTTACAAATGATAGAAATGCAGCAAAGATTTACAAGAAAATGCTGAAATGCCCACCAGAACCGAGTGCCACTAGGGTCATCAGCAACCGTAGCTCGCTTTAATCATCACCTTGCAATCAAAAGACCACCACGACCACTTTGCTGTTCGTGCGTGGCTATTCTACCGTTGGGTAATGGACGGTGGAGCTCTATCGTCGCTAGCACTTACATTTCATTTCGCCTTGCATCCCTCAATCCGCTTCGTAAAGACTTCGCTATGAGAACGACCTTCACCTCATTAGTACTTGCCACTACACTGACCGTTTCGGTGCACGGTCACGGATACATGTCGGTGCCTAAGTGTGAGAACACTTTTATTGGAGACACGACCCAATTCATGGCGACAATCGAAGCATCATCTTCGGGCTTTAGCGGGTCTTTCAGTGGCTCCCCGACAGACAACACCGCCGCCTTTACCAAAGGGTTCGAGGCCAGCAAGTACAAGTCGCTCAAGGAAGTGATCAACGACTTGGGGAAGGTGACCTCGTCGGATTTTACGATGGAGTGTGGCTACACCAATCCAGACGAAACTCCGCAACCGCTTCCAGAGACGTACGTCGAATGGGCCCACGGTAGTGGCGAAGGCTTTACCCCCTCTCACGAAGGTCCGTGTGAGGTTTGGTGCGATGATGTTCGTGTGTTTCAGGACGATAACTGCGCTGCCAACTACCCCACGGCGCCGGCGAAGGTCCCGTACGACCGTGACGCGTGTCTTGGAGCGAGCAGATTGACGTTCTATTGGCTGGCGCTGCATTCGTCAACCTGGCAGGTCTACACGAACTGTGCTGCATTGGAGAAGACCACGTCAACCGGTGCGACGTCTAAGTACGCGGTGGGTGGAAGCTCTTCAACGCCCGCAAGCAGCACAGCGAGCTCGGCTGCTACCAGTGAAGGTTCCGATGACACTACCACTACGGATGCTCCCGCTGCGACGAAGGCTCCTACAACTACGGAAGCCCCCGCTACACAGACTACTACAGCTCCTACTACTACAGCTCCAGCCTCTACTACTGCGCCGTCAGTGGACACTGGTAAATGCAACATCCGCCGTCGCCGCAATTAATTACAGTAGTTTTGTGGCATTTTCCAGTGTCGTTTAGTAAATATTGATGTTTTTTTCTCGATTCTCCTCCATTCTCTTCTATAATACAGTCCTTGCAATGCGATCAGATGCCAAGTTTCAACGTAGTGTTGAGTCCAAGCTAAATTGCAATGAAGTGTGGTTGGCTGGAATTGCAGATGGTGAGAACACAGAGCTCTCAAATCTGGATTTGCATCTCCCATGCGGCCTGGAGTAAGGGTGATACCAAAACAGATCTTGTGATTGACACGCCGGAATTGATTCAAGAAGAGTAAGATTGGCTCGATTTTAACGCAGGCACGCTTCCTTTTAATCTGGATGTGTGCGGCTGAATACGCTACGCTCGGACAGCAAGTTCAGTCACAGCCACACTCACTTTGCAATTCGCTCGCCCACCTCCACAGCTTTTAAACAGCAATCAGGTTCTTCAGAATGGTTCTCGGAAAGACATCAATCGCTATCGCAGCTTCGGCCATGCTGGCTTCTACCGTGAAGGGGCACGGCTACATGTCCGTCCCGAAGGTAGAGTTCACCTTCGTCGGTGACACTACGCAGTACATGGCGACCATCGACTCCAGCACTTCCGGTTTCAGTGGCCAGTTCGGTGGTTCACCTGCAGACAACACCGCCAACTTTAACAAGGGTATGGCTGCCAGCAAGTACACGTCGCTTAAGGAGTTCATGAACGACAAGATGGTGCTCGTGAACAAGGAGTTCACCAAGGAATGTGGCTACACCAACCCGAAGGAGGCGCCACAGCCTGTGCCCAAGACGTACGTCGAGTGGAGCCACGGCGACGGCGAAGGCTTCACCCAGTCGCACGAAGGTCCGTGCGAGGTTTGGTGCGATGACACCCGCGTCTTCCAGGACGACAACTGCCCCAAGAACTTCCCCATGATCCCGGCC
The DNA here is from genome assembly GCA_030324255.1 of Phytophthora capsici. Taxonomy (NCBI): domain Eukaryota; phylum Oomycota; class Peronosporomycetes; order Peronosporales; family Peronosporaceae; genus Phytophthora; species Phytophthora capsici. The sequence goes on from CM059363.1 coordinate 3,493,646, forward strand.
AAGATGCCGTACGACCGTGACGCGTGCCTCGGTTCCTCTCAGTTGACGATCTACTGGATCGCACTGCACTCGCCTTCGTGGCAGGTGTACATCAACTGCGCTGCCCTCGAAAAGACCACGTCCACCGGTGCCAAGTCCAAGTTTGCTGTGGGTGGCAGCAGCGGTGGCACTGGTAACTCGACCACCCCTGCAACGGACTCTTCGTCCAGCGAGCAGTCCACCCCGACAACGGACTCGTCGTCCAGTGAGCAGACCACCCAGGGATCGACTACCGAGGGTTCCACGTCGACTGAGCAGACGACTGACGCCCCCGCGACGCCTACCACGGAAGCCCCGACGGTCACTGAGGCTCCTTCAACGCCTTCGTCTCCCGTTACGGACGCCCCGGCGGCCGAGACCCCTTCAACGCCTACGTCTCCCGCTACGGACGCCCCGGCGGCCGAGACCCCGTCCGCCGACACAAGCAAGTGCAGTGTCCGTCGCCGCCGTCGCGACTAGATGCTACGATAGATTTCTAGGCCGCCTTGTGTGTATAGTGTGCTCGTAGTCTTCAGTTTGAAGACATGTAAAACAACCGGGTTTCGTCTAGAGTGTCGAGATCATCGGAACGAAGTGAATAAATGGACGTGAAGTGCTTTCTGCCGGTGTTCACTTGAACATGTCGATGTAACTTCAGTAAGACCATTCACATTTGTCGTTTATTCCATGCATCACCGAAATCTAAACACTACAAAATGACCACAAGGACAGCCGCTGGATGCTGTTTAGTCGCGGCGACGGCGCACGGTGCACTTGGTCGTGTCAGTGCTAGTAACGGGAGCGTCTGTCGTGGTCGTGGTCGTCGTAGTAGCGGTCGGCGCAGTCGTATCCGTTGCTGTGGTACTGGCAGGAGCGTCTGTGGTTGTCGACGTCTCGGTCGAGGTGGACGCAGACGTGGACGTAGCATAGTTGTTCTGGAATTCCAGCGAGCTCGAGTTCGAGGCGGCCGAGGAACCGGCAGCGGACGACACCGTCGAAGTCGTGGTCGTGCTGGTGCTAGATCCCGACACGGCGTACTTGGATGTCGCACCCGTGGACGTCGTGCTCTCCAGCGGAGCGCAGTTGACGTACACTTGCCAAGTCGACGAGTGCAGCGCGAGCCAGTAGAACGTGAGCACACTGCTACCGAGACAGGCATCATGGTCGTACGGAAGCAGTGCGGGGGCGGTAGTGTAGTCAGCGGCGCAGTCATCGCCCTGGAACACACGTACATCATCACACCAAACTTCACACGGGCCTTCGTGGGAAGCTGTGAAGCCTTCCGAGTCAGAGTGCGCCCATTCCACGTACGTGGCCGGCAAAGCTTGCGCCGTCTCATCGGGATCGCACGCTCCGCAGGTGAGTGTAGCGTCCGTGACTGTAATTGTGGCCTTGTCGTTGATCAACTCCTTGAGCGACGAGTAGCTGCTGGACTCGAAAGCCGTCGTGAAGGCCGCCGTGTTGTCAGCCGGTGAACCCGAGAAAGACCCGCTGAAACCGGAGGCGGACGCTTCAATCGTGGCGATGAACTGCGTCGGGTCGTTCGTAGTGAGGAACTTCACCGCCGGGTCCGACATGTACCCGTGGGCGTTTACGCTCGTAGCGAACACAGCCGTAGCCAGCATAGCGAAGAAGGACGAGGAGGATGCAACCATTTCGGACGAAGTATTAGGGCAGGAAGTGGATTGCACTCGACGGAGTAAATTAAGATGTGAATGGAGTGCAGTGAAGAACTTTTAGTCCCAGTGACCATGGTGGTAGAGCTATCACGTGAAGTACATGTACTGTACGAACTGGTCAAGTTGTCCGTCGCACAGCGTAGAGGAGACTTTGACTAGCAAATCCTGACGGTCCGAGCGCGTGATGAAGTGCTTCAGGGACAGCTGGAGACTCGTGACTAGCGAAACGTATTGACACTTGATGAGAGTCCAAGCACCGTTTGGCACTGCAGAATGATACCGGCGGAACCAGCAGTAGTCTTGACTTCCTACGGTAACGTTAGGTGGAAAAACTCGTTAAGGTTTGAGCGGTAAACTCAACGTGTACATTTATCTACGCTTCGATCAACGGGTTGTTCTTCTTATCATCCGGTCTACTCACGGCGGCGCACCGAGCACTTGCTGGTGGTCGACGTTGTGGTCGGAGCAGACGTCGTAGTTGAACCAGTCGTAGCCGTCGGAGTGGCCGATGTAGGGGCTTCAGTCGTGGCAGTCGTGGAAGCCGGCGCCGTCGTTGTCGTAGTCGAAGCGGTCGAAGTGGACGAGTCTGTGGATGCTTCGTCGACCGTAGACCCCGACGTCGACGTCGCGAAGTTTGTGTTAAAGTTGTAAGCAGTCGAACCGGTCGACGATGAAGCGGTGGATGTGGTTGACGTTGAGTTCGTGCTGGTGCTAGTAGTGCTAGTACCCGAGCTCGAACCTGAGACCGCGTACTTGGACGTCGCGCCCGTGGATGTGGTGCTCTCCAGCGGTGCACAGTTGACATACACCTGCCACGTCGATGAATGCAGTGCCAGCCAGTAGAATGTCAACGTGCTCGTGCCGAGGCAAGCGTCACGGTCGTACGGTAGTTCAGCTGGGGCGGACGTGTAGTCGGCGGCACAGTCGTCGTCCTGGAACACGCGAACGTCGTCGCACCAAACTTCGCACGGACCTTCGTGTGACGAGGTGAACCCTTCCGTGGATGAGTGAGACCACTCAACGTACTTGTCCGGCAGCGGTTGAGCTGTTTCGTCCGGGTTGCAGGACCCACAAGTCAACGTAGCGTCCGTCACTGTGACTGTCGCTAAAGAGGTGATCAGATCCTTGAGAGACGTGTACGAGCTGGACGTGAAGGCTTTGGTGAAGGCAGCGGTGTTGTCCGCCGGTGATCCCGAGAAAGTGCCGCTGAATTTGGAGGCCGACGACTCGATGGTGGCGATGAACTGCGTGTTGTCCGTTGACGACGACAGGAAGGTGACGGCTGGCTCCGTCATGTAGCCATGACCATTGACGTTCACTACGAGCATTGCAATAGCCAACAGGGTAGAGGAAGACTTCGTTGAGGCGATCATTTTGCTTTAGTCGGAGCGAGTTAAAGTGTTGTGCTCGATATCGGGTAGATTGGGAAGTGACTGCAGGGGCTATCTAGCTTAATCGGGCCCTGGACGCTGGTGGGTGTTCAGGATACGAAAGGAGGCGATACCGAAGGTTCCAGCTTTGTTTTCGCACCCCATGATAAGATTGAAGGCCATGCGGAGTTAGCGAACCTCGCCGTACCAAAGTTTTCTAGCATTCTGCCACTCTGAGGATAATAAGGATCAACCTCGTTGGTGCTGAGATGATAGTTATCAGTTTTGAACTTGACCGGAGGATAGCTCGAGCTCGAGGCGTAAAGGTACGACCGAGAACCAAACTTACCAGTGGATTTCGGGTGGTAGCGCAGATCCCTGAGCAAGTTGTTCTGCAACCACCGTCGCTGCAGCCTTCGGTTAAATGAATATTCTGTCACGAGTTGGGGCAGGTGATGAACGCTGCCTTCCATTGCTTCGTAACACCAGTTATTTGATCGGTGGACGACATGGACATTTGTGGCACTCGTTATAGCTTCACTGTTGCGAACTACATGTACTTCCAGTCGATAACAGATAAATGAAGGCTGGTGACGGACAACCTAAGTGTCGTCGGACAAGGCAAGTGGTCAATACCATTTTTTACTTCAAGTACATTAAATGTACTTGAAGTAAAAACTACATGAAATTTTCATGTTTGTTTAAAATGCATAAATTATATTGGTGAACTGCTAATAACTTATCAATTATTCGTGTCGGCGAAATTACATCAAAATATATTATTGTATTCGCTTTGAATAATAGATTTCCCAATTATAGTCATTACGGAATTATACTACAGTAGTAGTTGCAAATTTCATCGTCCATTTTAGAATGGCAAGGCTTCCGACAATGATGGTCGGGAAAACCAACAGTGATATTAAGAATAACCGATGAGGAGTGTGGTTATGAACTTCGTAGCCTCTGGTGGGAGGAGATATAACTGCAGGGACGGAAGACAATTTACGTTTGTGGCGCTAAACATCTTAGCTATACATGTTTCAGCGCCACAAACGTAAAATCTTTATACTATAGCTCTGTCCTGAAGCGTCTCATATGTAAATTTAGTTCCGTCTCCAGCTTGCGCACGGATTCAACCCCTTCAATCGCCTCTCACACTTAAAGTTGCTCTCAGCCTCTCAAGCCTCATTCCCTTGGTATTACCGCCATGCTCGCACCAATTGGACTGATCTCGCTCCTGCTTCTAGGTAGCAATACCCTGGCTGATGAGGGGTCAGGCAGCAAAGATGGAGCCGTGGTGGATGTTGGAACCGGATCCGAAACGATGGGAAACAACGTCGGAGCATTTGAGTCATCATGCGGTTCTTGCACCAGTTCAGACTGCAAACCCCTTTACTTTCAAGGCAGTATGGAGATTTCCGGTCTGTGTGGACCATCAGAATACAGCTACGTGCAAGGAATCGAGATCTCCGGAGCCAGTAGCGACAGCTTCAGTTATACGACCTACTCCAACAGCGCCAAATCCACCTATTATCCAGACTGCACGGACACGCGGAAACTGTGCTGGGGGAGCAATACCTACACTTGTGGTGCGTATGCTGGGGATAACCCCGTCGTGGTCATCACGTGCAACAACTGGCTTGTCAGCTGCAACCTCATGTACGACATCACGTGGGGCTGTGCTTCATACGCTTCGACAAGGACAGGAAACAACAACGATGGTCAAGTATACTCGGCCGCTGGTTTTATTGGTCTGCTCGCGTCGACTCTAGTCACCTTCTACCTTACGTAACTCAAATGAAGCAGAAGACGAAGAAACGTCGGCTTTATCATGTTTGATTTCCACTTTAGAAATTCCAAAATTTAGCCTTTTAGAGCGAGGGTTAACCCCAACGTTTTGGAGATTCTAAAAAATATTCTAAATATTATTCTAAATTTAGAGCGCTCTAGTGTCCAAAAACGGTGCCGCGGACATCACCTGCACGTACGCATTTCCTCTGTTTATTGCTGAAAATACTGCAATTGCAGCCAGAACTGGAGTTCGTGAAGCAGTTTATCGAGAACGACGACTACAAGTATGTGACGGTGTTTCTGGTAGGGGAACCTCTGGAAGTTTATACTCTCTACTGGAGCCGCTGCTGAGCGACTATCGTAAAATTCGCAAAGGCAACGTCATCGGCTGGACACGTGGACGAGGTCGTGAATACTCTGCTAACTGAAGAGTACTGTATTGACTTGGCATGCAAGGTTGGTGGACAGAAAGCTGCTGGAGAAAAACGAGAGGTTGCCGCCTCGAAAGAGTCAAGATGAACTTGATAGCAGCAGTGGTAATGACGAAGAGAAGGAGGGGAGTTGACTTGTGTTTTCATTGATAGAATTGCCGGAGTGTCAAGTTCTTTTTTGCCGGTGGCTGATAAGATGGGGATGCAGAACACCCGATCTTAATGTCGAAATGGCGGGCGATAGTGTCGTGCTACATGCCGCACGTAGCATATCGATATACTGTGTATTGAAGATTGGAGACCAACGAAAAAGATGACGCGTCACGAGGAAGGCGACTGTGGAGGCAATTCGTGCTGTATTTGGTGAACTGCATGTCCATCAAATTTGGATTTGTTTAGTCTTTCCACCGCAGGCTACGAATGGGTATCCATTTCGGCAAGGGGGTCAAGGAGAATTAATTACTGAATCTGTATTATGTTTAAAATGTATTGTTTCCCAGAAGTCTACGCATTGTTGAGTTTCTTGGTGAACCGGTCCAGCATATCGTCCGAGGATGGTACATGACTATACCACGATTTGACGTAGTCTAGTGTTTTCTTCTCAGCTACCCATTTATCCGCCAGCGCATCCTTCAACTGCGACGCTAACTTCTTCGAGCTGGGGGTCTTTTCCGCCTCGGTAAATAGTCGCACTAGATTCAAATCATTGTAATTATCCCGAAACCCATCGATCATAGTCATCTTGTTGCTGGGATACGCTTTGTTCCAGTCATCCAAGTACTTGACCCACAACTCGAAATTCGGGTTCGAAAACACTTTTTCTCCTGCTGTTTTAAGGTGCAATTTACGGAACGCAGTACTTGGGGAATATTCCCACTTTTCAAGCCATTCCTTCATTCGCTCCTTCTCCACCAACTTGGCAAGTTTCACGGTACTCGGGTCTTTCATCGCCTTGTCAATGATTTCGTCGAGTCGATCGCCTTGATAGTTGCCACGTAGTGGCAAGAACCAGGATTCTTTGTTCGCTGGGTTCTTCTTGTTGAAATCTTCCACGTAAAGCATCCACTTCTTGAACAGAGGACTACTGAGAACGGAATCCCCGACATCATCGAGAGCGGCCAACTTAAACGCTTCGTAGGGGGAGATTCCAGTGGAAAAAATGCTTTGGGCTTTCTCCAGCTGCAGTTTGGTGGCGGCTTTTTCCATACTGGGAAACTTATTCGCTGCTTCGAGAATTTGCATCATCGGTTTGTCTCTGAAAGTTGGCGCTAACGTCGTAAAGATGGCAGAAGTTTTCTCTGGGTGCTTGATACTGATGGCATTCATAAACGTCAACCACGTGTCGAATAGCTTCTGATTGCCAAAGTCGACCAATAAATCTCTTCGGGAAGGCAAATTCAACAATTTGTACACATCGTCGACAGATTGGCCACTGTTCAGCCACATTTCCAGCTGATCCGCCTGGAACTGTTTCGCGATCTTCTTCGTAGAATCCGTTCTCCCTGCTTGGAGCATTCTAGCCACTTTGTCGTCGCCGAATGTCCGGGTGAGCGTCTCGATCACTGTTGTCTTCTTCGCTGCGTACTTAACGTTGTATGCATCCGTGTACTTGGTCAGAATCTTTAGCAGTGGGTTCTCCAGTAAAGTTTCCGCTGACTTTTTTAGTCCAAGCTCTACCAGGACATTATCAGGCGTTTCCTTACGGTGGATCCAGAACTGCACAAACGCGTCCTCCAGCTTCGTCCCCATGGTCTTTGTCTCGTCCACTCTCTTAGCTGCCAAAGCGATATGGAACAGATCATCGTCACGGAAGTGTTTCCTCAGTGTCGGGATAATCGACACAAAAGCTCCTTCGTTCTTTGCATTCAGATCGTCCACGTACTTCGTCCAGGCACTGAACTGAGATTCACTGAGGATATGACTTCCAACATGGTTGAGGCCGTACAGCTTGAAAACCTCGTCGGGGTCTTTCCCAATCGTTACCCAATGTTTTAGTTGCTCGGTTTGCAGCCTGGTGCCAAGAGCCTTGGTGTTGGTCGTCTTCTTGGCCGATTCGATCATCTTGTACAGTGTGTCGTCGCCATACTGCGTCGACAGTATTGAAATGGCTGATGTTCCCTTCCCAGAGGCACTCAAGTCATCGGTGTATTGAAGCCATCTGAGGAACCGAGGGCTTTCGAATAGCTTCGAGATGCGAGTGTTCCCAAGGTCCATGCGATAGAAAACACTTTCGGCAGCTTTTCCCTTGCTGAGCCACTTCTGAAGCAGTTCGTCGGTCACTTTCGAAGACTTGAAGAGTTTTGCGAGCTTGTCAGTGCCGGACACAGGGATCCCTCCAGCTCTCTCCTCGTCAGAAACACTACGCGTTCGTAATAGCCTCGCGGTGGATACGATATTCGCGTTTGCAGCGTGAGCTCGGTATTGATTGGAATCATCGGAAGCGAGTACTCTGGCGTCTGTGGCGCCTGCTGCGAAGGAAAGGATAGCCACACCTGCCAAATAAAGGAGGTGCATTGTTCCCGTGGAGGAAAGTTGCGAAATGCCACCAGGTACAGGTACACACAGGTACGGTAATAATAAATCTCAATGGCTGATGAGCTTGTCGTGAGTGGTTGACATGTTGCACGAAACCCGTTTTCACGAGATTTGAGTCAGATGCTAGATGGGCTTTGCTTTGCTGGCTTTTACGTTATGGATTTTAACTCTTGTGCTGCTGCGTGGGGTTTAGTTTGCAAGTTGTTTGCCGTACAATCTGTTCAAATCTCCGGATCTGCTGTCAAGTATCTTTTTGATAACTCTAATCACAGCTTGATTTTCTCAGAAATCGATTACAATGAAATTTGATAGGTTTACCTAGCGATAGCAAATGAAGCCACCATCAGATTCTTGTGAATTGGCGGATGAACAAGCCCTTCTTGTTTCATGGAAGCGGCCTGAGCCGCTGTGGGCGGGTAGTGTGAGGCTCACACCCGACTTGCCATAATCTCACTCGTGCGTAATCAGGCCTGGTAACATTGGCAGCACGGAGACAAAGGAGAGTACCAAAAACAGTCGATCAAAGAGCGCGGCTCGTGGAAGCATTCCAGCAAATACCGGATAAGCCAACTCGGGCGAAAGTCAATGCAATGAAGCTGGCAAAAGAGTCACCATTAGTACCATATAAAATCTACTAAAACGTAAAACGTAATGCTAACGTTGGCCCCTGTCACAGAACATGTACAGCTCTCTGAGACTCGGAGTCTCTCCGGTGGCAATGTCTGTTTGCGCAATTGTTCTCAGTGGCTAGCTCGAAGTGGCCCTGGCTCGAAGTTCAACCACTCATTCGCTTACGTGCAAACTTCTCTCTTTCGTGGCTGCTCTGATCTCACTTAACAACTCGCTCCGTTCTAACAACGCCAGATGACCAGTACAGTAGAAGCAGTTTTCCGCGTGATCGCGGCGTGCACGTCACTCGCAATGACTTTGAGCCCAACGCCTGCCGTTTACAAGATCTACAAATCCAAGTCCGTCGGTAATACAAGCATTGTCTCTCTCGTCTCCGTGTTCGCCAACTGCCATGCGTGGACTCTTCAGGGTTTACTCACCAAGAACTGGTTCCCTGTGTTCACTACCTTCGTGTCCGGAGACTTGATCGCAACGATCTACGTGATCGTGTTTCTCCGATACACAACTGATCGCTGGAAAGCTTGGAAAGTCATTGCAGGGTACGCTGGTGTTCTGTCAATTATCACTATCTACGCAGTGTTAGGCGGGCTGGGCGTCTTCACTAGCCTCAGCAGAAACCAGGTGAACGACATTATGGGGTATCTCGCAGTATGCGTGACATTGGTGCTCTACAGCTCGCCGTTCCTGAAAATCCGAGAAGTCATTCGGTTCAAGACTGGAGTCTTCATTCCGATCCACATGGTCATCGCAGGGACCGTCAATAATGCAATGTGGATCACATACACGCCCATGTCCGGCCTTTGGTTCCTCTTCGTCACCAACGTGTGCTGTGCCACCCTCGGAATTGCACAACTGACAGTTTACCTGATCTATCACCCTAGCAAACATCCGCTCGGATTTGAAGCGACCTTAGAAGATCTTCTCGAGAAAGAGAGAAACGATGACAACCTCCGCGTTTCAGTGGTCGTCAACAGTAGTTCAATGTACCAGTCAATGCTGTCTCCGTTGACCATATCGCGTCAATAAACAAGGAATAGTTTTTCAAACGTGTACATTTACTTATCAATCTAGGGGGCAATGTACTTAGTTGCCGCCAATGAGTTCCTCGATGAACTCGTAGAACGAGAACTCGGGAGCGCCGAGGCCGACGCTGTAGATGAAGCGGCTAGCCAGCTGCGACGCGAAGAAGGCACGCGTGTAGCTCTCGGGGAGACGCTTGATGAGCTCCTCCTTGGACGTCTTGTTCAGCAGAATCTCCGGGAAACCGTCCGCGAAGATCTTCTCGCGCAGAGCCTTGTTCTCCCACAGAGCCGAGTGGCCGATCTTGGCGCTCAGGTCCGTGATACGCTCGCTGAGCTGGTTCGTCAGCTGCGAGTAGTACGTGCCCGAACGCTCGTGCTCGCGCCAGATGCACTCGAACTCACGCTGGGCGTTCAGGTCGATACGCTTCTGCACTTCGCTCACGTAGTCGGCGTAGAAGGCCGGGGCCTTGCCGGTAGCTTCGTCCACCTGCATGTGCTCGGCGAACTCCTCGTCCGTCATGGACAGAGCAGCCAGCACCTCAAGCGACGACGAGGTGACACCGCCCTTGTTGGCCGAAGCGTCCTTGAAGAGGATCACGCCGGCGTCCTCGAGACGGGTACGGGCGTCCTGCGTGAAGAACAGGTTGGCACCCTCCACGATGTACTTGAAGCGGAGCGTGCGACCGTCCTCACGGTACATGAATTGCTCGACGTTGTTGAGGTTGACGGCGGCGGGACGTCCACCGCACGGCACGAAGAAGTCGGCGGTCAGGTTCGGGCGTAGGTGGAAGAAGTTGCGGAACTCCGTGCCGTTCTCCACTACTTCACCGCTCGGGAGAGTCACATCGTTGTGCGAGACGAGCACCGAGTAGCCTTCCGAGGACAGCAGAGACGTGTCGAAGCCCGAGATGGGGCTACGGGCTTCCGCCAGCTTGACGAGGTTCTCGCGGTTGATGCCCTTGGGGTCGTACAGCACGCCGGAGCCGTCCACAATGGCGATGGTCTCCTCCTGCGGACTCATCTTGATCTCGTTGCTACCGAGGTCACCGTCCGGGCCGCCGGTCTGCACCTTGGTGATAGGCGCCTGGAGCTGCAGCTTACGCTGGATACCCAGCACGTACTCGCGCACACTGTGGGTGGTCATGCCGTACACGTCGTGGGGGATACCACCGCGCGAAGCCGACTTGCCCGTCGTGATGGCCTTCCAGTACGAGTAGCCACGAGCCTTAGCGTGCGAACTGGCCCAGTCCATGAGGTGAGCCGTGCCCTCATCGGGTCCGAGGAACAGGATGTCCTCTTCGGGCTCCTTCATGAGCATCAGGTCCAGCATAGCATCAATGTACTTGCGGAAAGCGACATCGGCCTTGTCCTGGTGTGCCTGGTTGAGCAGCACGACACCCTTGGAGCCACCCTCGGGAATGTCCTTGTTCTTACGGTGCTGAGTCGACGCAAGGCCGTAGCACTCGTCGAAGAGCGACGATGCGTTGTTCAGGTACACCTGACCGTGCGACGAGCGGATCATACGGATACCACCGCGGGCGACGTCCAGGAAACGCACGTGGAAGCCACGGAACTCCGAGCCAATGACGTAAATGACAGCGTACGGCTCATCTGGGAACTCGGTCTTGCTCAGGAACTTGCCGTCAAGACGGAAGGCGAGCGCGGCCTTGTCGTTGGCGAAGAAGTTGGTCTTGCGGATGTGCTTGTTGAAGACGTGGAACAGCGAGAAGATCTGCAGGGCCTGCTCAGCCACGATGGACTTGCGCAGGGTGGAGAGCGTCGCGCTGGTGTCCACCTCACGGCGATTGCCGTCCTTCGTGGGCTCGTGCAGGGCCTGGAACTCGGCGTACAGGATCTTGACGATCTCGGCGGAGCTCAGAATGTGGTCCAGGATCTGCGACTCCGTGTACGTGTTGAGCTTCATGGACGAACGGAGCTGCTCGAGACGCGCGAAGGCGTTCGGGTCACGTTCGCGCAGCGACTTGCTGACAATGGCGAACGACTCCGGCAGGCGGTGCATGAAGTGGAACGTGAACTTCCAGGCCGCGTACGCGTACGCGATCTGCTGCGGGGTCAAGAGACCGTCGGTAAGCATAGGGGTGAGCGACGTGCGCGGCAGCGTGAAGTGCATCGACGCGTCGTTCACCACGGCGTTCAGGCGGTCCTCGAACGAGCCCGTGCCGGCCGTAGGGTTGTCCAGCATCTGCAGGTAGAAGGTGTAGATGACGATGCCGTTGGCGAAGAACTCGGCGTACTTACGCTGCGAGAAGAGACCGTGCTGACGGTAGACATCGGCGATACTGGAGAAGTACGAGTGGGTAGATCCGCTGCGGTAGGCAATGGCCACACGAGCCATCTTAGAGCCATCAGACTCGTCCCAGACTTCCGTGTGGAAAGCAGGCGTCATCTGGTTCATAGCCTTGATGATGCACTCCTGGTAGACCTCTTTAAGACGAGGGCCAGAGCGTTCAAGGAAGACCTTGTCTGCCACCTTGTTGATGTCCGTCTCGTTCTCACTCACGTTCGGGTCCACGAAGTCGGGCTCCTGCAGGAAGTACATGCGGACGTGGTACGGCACCGTAATCGGGTCCAACACGCCGCTCGAACGGTAGCACTGCATGCGGTACGTGCGCTTCTTGGTGGACTCAGCCTTCTCCAAGTACTGGTAACCGGCCTTAACACCGTCACCAATGACACCGCTGGAGCCACTGAGGTAGTGCTTCTCCAGACGACGCTCAAGGACTTCCGTCTCGGTGATTCCGGCATCGTAACGAGCAGCACGACGACTGGGTTCGTTGGCACTGCCTACAACGTTGCTAAGCACGGAGAAGAAGGCTCCGTTCTCGCCTTCCTGCTCAAGCTTGACGTCCGTGGGGCGGTTGGACGCCTGGGACATGAGCTTAGCAGCCAAGAGACTCTGGATGTGGTGGGCGATGACGACCGGGGACTGACCCAGGAAGTAGAAGTCGTGGACGCCCAACGGGCCGTAGAACCACTCGACCTCATTGGTCACCGCGTCGTCATTGAACACCTTCGTGGAGCGGATGAGCGACTTGACCTCCTCCATTTGGCTCGAGATGTCGATCTTGCGAGCGACGCCCATGTCCATCGAGCGGCTGTGGCGGATCTGCGAGCGAGGTGAGACTTCTTCGGTGCTCATGGTAGAGTGTTGGGGGTTGCGGCCGACGAAACGGGACTTGAAATGCCACGGAGCACGCAAAAAGCGGAATGAGATCGATGCCAGTGCGTTAGAAGTTCCAGCCTAAATCGAGCAGGAAGCACATTTAACGCGTCATTCGTACTGGGCAGAGCTGTGCTGCACACGAAAGGACAGCCGTCGGCAGCAAATAGCACTTCTTCAACGGCAACCGCGTCGGCAGCGTCGACAGCCTCCAATCACACGCGTCAGAGAAACTGCGCCACACGATATGTACACAAAAAGCACTTGGTTTTTGTATGCCATTGCACCGGATAGCTGCTTCCGCCTGTCACATGTCAATGGTGATGAGCGCGACGTCACAAGAGTGAAAAAAGCACTTTTTACAAGTGTTAAACCCTGGATGAAGGCAGATTCGACTGCAACAGCACTGCCGCCGCAGGAATCTGTGGTTGAATCTGCGCCATTTTGTAAAGCAACGTATTCGCGTACGAACAGACTGGGTAGCAGACCTGCGGACGTCCGTCAAAAACGAGAGTATCCTGTCCTGTGTACCATATGCAGACGAACGATAATGTTGAGGTTTGAGGTTGCACTTGGGGGAAGAGACTGGTTGAACCCCTGCAACCGCAACGATTTGGCCTTCTCCCTCTCGGAATGGCCACGTCACATGGAGTTCCGCTTTGAACAACACGGCAGAGTGCTTAGAGGTGGCAATTGATCGTATGTGACGCGACTGGGCGTGGTACTGAGCCGAATCGCCGTGCCACAACTTCCAGCGCTGAAAAGCTTGATTCAAACCTTGAACGGTGTCGAAAAGCACGGCTTTCGCCTTCGTGCAATGACGCAGACGCCCGTCGCGGAGGCGATTGGAGGAATCCATGAGCTTGGCGAGCTCGAATCAGCTGGCCGACTCATGTTGCAAGATTTCACGGCGGCAACGCTTGAACACGGGCCGGGCCAGGATATTCCTATCACGCACTCGGAGCCTGGCGACCTTGAAGACACCGTCGAAATGCAAGCTGGCGTGCTGTCAGTGACAGGCTGGGTGGAACGCTCGAGCGCTGTGACTCACAGTGTGAGCTTATTGGTGGGAGCACGATGTCGGCTCTGCCAAAATACCGGGCTGATATCGTACGGTTTCCATCTTACGATATCACCATGGAATCAGATAGCAAGCCATACGCACGATAAAGAGCATGGAGAATGAGTTCTGGATGCTTCATGGGACACAAGCATTGCCGTTTTACCCTTGAATAGTCGGCCATTGCACTGCAATCGAACGTTACCGAGGTTGAATCTGGGGATTCCGGTGCAAAATGAGCTGGAAATGGCTACACAATCCCACAACGGTTTTTGACTCCCAAATCCTAGTGCCGCAAAGCAAAACCTACCTACTGTACTGAAGGCCCTTCAGTACAGTACCGGTAGGTAGGTCAGTGAAGGGCATTGCCGCTGGCAATTGCAGCAGATCGCGGGTGGGGAAGATCGAATCGATCATCGATGGCGTGGAAGCAGGTGACGAGACATGCAGTTCCCTTCATCCACGGAGAGCAGCGGTAGTCTTCCGAAGACTCTTCGCAAGGGTGTTGCAGATTATTATGGTGGCATTTGAGTGTTGTAATTTTTGATCTATCGCGTTCACAGCATGGACATCTACTCCGCGTTTTGAACGGCAACTTCTTCTTGTGCTTGTCTGCCAACATAAGTGACCAGTTTTGCCAATGGAAGTGTGGCTGTTAACGCTTCTCTCTTGGGTTGCGCTTCTCCAGCGTTCGAACGACTCACGAGCCGTAGCTGCGCGTCGATGGATAAATACTGAACATCCACATGTAGTTCATGTAGCTCGTGACGTCTGAAAACTGAACCGGTTAAAAAGATCCGCGGTTGGTCGCTGTCTTGGCGCGTTACATGTTCTCTTGTACGAGTAAGAGCCTGTAGAACTTGCACTGGATGACATACGAGTTACCGTTGTAGCATGTGGGGAAGCGTACAGTTATGTGTTGTAGTCTGATGTTCATTTTTTTTCTCTACATGAACCTAACTCAACGCTGGGATACCCAAAAGATTAAAGAGATCGCCAGCACTTGCCGATGCATGAATACCTTCTCGATCGATGGTACACATGAAGTACTTGAAGTGCAAGTGCCAATCCATCTCTGATTCTCCTCAGACTCAGATTAGACTCAGATCGTACTTAGCACAGGTTAATTATACTTGGTGGCTACGGAGCCGCACATTTAGACCCGAGTGTATCAATCATGTCGTTCCAGTTGCGTCGTCTCTTCGGCGGTCTGCGCGTGAATGCAGGTCAAACGGCCCGTCGTGGCCTGGAGGATTTCTTCCCGGTGCAGAAGGTGGCGAACGAGGGCGCCAAGATCGGCAGCCTCACGCAGGTGCCGGCCAACGTGGGCAACAAGCAGGTGATCGTAGGCGGCGACTGGAAGGCCTGGATGCTGCGCGAGAAGAGCACGGAGGACCTGCACAAGCTCTGGTTTGTGCTGCTCAAGGAGCGCAACGCTCTGCTGACGGAGCTGCAGCACTGTCGCGCTAAGAACTTGGCTATGCCCAACCCTTCGCGACGGACGAAGGTCAAGAAATCCATGGCGCGGATTAAACTGGTGCTGCACGAACGCAGCGATATCTACAAGGCCAACCAGGCCAAGAAGGCGGCCGAGAGCAGTAATTAGAAGGTGGAATCAAACTGGTTGTATTTGTAGGTCGCTAACACTTCTTCACAATACAAAGCAGTAATTTCTCCGATGGACCTAGAGAGCTGCAGTGTTAGAAGCATCCAGTTGTTTCAGCCAG
The DNA here is from genome assembly GCA_030324255.1 of Phytophthora capsici. Taxonomy (NCBI): domain Eukaryota; phylum Oomycota; class Peronosporomycetes; order Peronosporales; family Peronosporaceae; genus Phytophthora; species Phytophthora capsici. The sequence continues at coordinate 3,509,090 of CM059363.1, forward strand.
CGGTCGAGGAGATCGATCACCTCGTCCTTCTTCTCCCAGAGCAGCCAGTGGCCGCCGCCGTGCACCAGCTCCTGCTTAAGGTTGGGCATCACACGCGGCATACGTGCAGCCAGTTCCGGCTTGAGGATCGGATCATCTACAGCTCCGACGTAAAGTGCCTCGTGCTTAATCTCACGTGGCAGTTCCTTCTCGTCCTCGAAGTCGCGCTTACGTTGCGCGTAGTAGCTGCACGAGCCAAAGAACCCGGATCTCGAGTATTCCGCTGCGTAGTAGTCCAACTCAGCATCGGATAGCAGTTCCGACCGCTGCGTGTACAGTTGATCGGTTGTATCGTTCACATTCTCCACCATTTTCAAGAGCTCAAAATCTTCTGCGAACTCGTTGTACTTGCGGTATATGGCAGTGAAAATGCGACGTGGGTCCTTGTCCAGCAGCTTAGCTGCTCGTTCCGGATCCCCAAGCAGCTTCATGTACGAGAACTGCGGAATGGCACGGACGAGCGTGTCGTACTCGACACAGACGTTCCCCTGAGGGAAGTAGGGCGTGCAAATACCGCAGGCGGCGATGACGCGTTTCGGGTGGAACATGCACATACGCCAGATCAAGGAACCGCCCCAGTCGTGGCCGATGAACACGGCACGAGGGATGTTGAGGAAGTCCAGAAGCCCCGCCAGGTCCCCCGTCACTTTCTTCGTGCCGTAGCCTTCGACGGTTTGAGGGGCCGAACTCCGACCGAATCCGCGCATGTCCGGCGCGATGACTCGGTACGTCTTGGACAGTGCCTGGATCTGATATTTCCATCCGAACCAGAGGTCGGGCCATCCGTGGACGAGCACGACGGGTGTGGCGTCTCGAGGTCCGACGTCGATGTAGTGGAGAGTGATGTCGTTGCCGACGGGTGCGAAGTTGTGCTCCCAGGCGTCCCAGAAGTGCGTGGTCATGGTTGTTTTGCTGCTTGGTGGCGCGTTCACGAATGACATTGTTGATCATCGACTCGATGCACGCCGAGAACTTGTCAAGTCAACAAGAAGATGCCCTGACGCAGCGACTCGCTCGTCAAATTATTAGTAGCCGCAGACTCCAGGTGATGCCCGCTCCTGGAAGATGTGGAGCTTCTAATGTCTTGGTCAAAGTGACGCCCGAGTAGCCACAGACTGGATTCCGCCGTAAGCGTTCGATACAAGCTGGAACTCTTGGACCGGATGTATCCGTGGAGAAAGTCGTTGCCTGTGGTAGTGCCGGTAGTCACGTACTTAGCTTGTCAGAGCTACATCGGCGACACTTTCCACGTCGTTAGAACTAGGATATTAATTTAGCTAATCAAACATGAAGATGCATAGAGGTCCGATGAAGGACATTCGTGAGTGGTGGTACAGATTGCCGATCTCCTGTCTTTCGTTTCACTTCCCAATTTGCCAGCACAAGTACTTGTCACTTAGAAACAATGGCCTCCACCTCCTTCGTTGCCAGTGATGTTACCGACTTCTGGGACACCTGGGAGCACAACTTCGCACCCGTCGGCAACGACATCACTCTCCACTACATCGACGTCGGACCTCGAGACGCCACACCCGTTGTGCTCGTCCACGGATGGCCTGACCTCTGGTTCGGATGGAGATACCAGATCCAGGCACTGTCCAAGACGTACCGAGTCATCGCGCCGGATATGCGCGGATTCGGTCGGAGTTCGGCCCCTCAAACCGTCGAAGGCTACGGCACGAAGAAAGTGACGGGGGACCTGGCGGGGCTTCTGGACTTCCTCAACATCCCTCGTGCCGTATTTGTCGGTCACGACTGGGGCGCTGTCATCACTTGGCGCATGTGCATGTTCCACCCGAAACGCGTCATCGTCGTTTGCAGTGTCTGCACTCCGTACATGCCCCCGTCGGACGAGTACGTGGATACAGACACGTTGGTTCGTGCCGTGCCTCAGTTTTCGTACATGAGTCTGCTTAGTAAGCCCAAAGAAGCTGCCAAAGTGCTCGATGTTGCTCCCCGGCGGTTGTTCACTGCCACGTTCAGAACGCACGCGGATATCGACACCAGTCTCAGCTTTATTGAGCTCCTTCGCGGTGTACCAGCATCGCCCAACGCGATTTTCACGAATCCGTCCAAGTTGCTCGAGCAGAGGGAGCTGGACTACTACGTGGCCGAATACGAGCGTTCGGGCTTTGCTTCAGGCTGCAACTACTACGCGGCACGGTTCATCGACTTCAACGACGAGTGCCAACTCCCTCGCACTATTCAACACAAGGCTCTGCTGATCAGCCCAGCTAAGGATCGTGTTCTCAAGCCTGAAATGGCCGCTGCTACGCGGAAATTCGTCCCGAACCTGCAGCAAGAAATCGTGGCCGATGCAGGTCATTGGGTTCTGTGGGAACAAAAGGACGAGGTCACGCGAATTCTACAGCAATGGCTGGATCAAGGCTTCGAGTCTTTGATCGCACCTTAAACACGGTGGACAACTCACTTGAATTCATGAGCTAAAACAATGAACAATGTGCATCTGCTCTTCAAAACACCCAAAAGTAAGTCGTTTTGTGCCCTCAACTTACAGTTTGCTGCGATCAGCTCCAGGCGCAGAGATCTTGGCCAACCACACCTTCAGAATCGCATTCACGCGCTCCTTCTGCTCCCAGAGCACCCAGTGACCGGCGTCGGCCACAACGTGAGTCTCCAGATTCGGTAGGAAGCGATGCATCTTGCTCGCTAACTCCGGTTTGAGGACGTGGTCGTTCGCCGCCGCAATAAACAGCGCAGGGTGGTCAATGGTAGAACGCAAGCCTTGCTCGTTCTTGAAATCGATCTCTCGTGTCGCGTAGTATTGGCACGTGCTCTGGAACTTGGAGCGCTCGTACTGGTCCACGTAGTACTGAAGCTCTTCCTCCGATAGCATCGCCGAACGCTGCGTGAAGATCGGGTCAGACGAGTTGATGACACCCTGGAGAGTGCCGATGATCGGCATCTGGTCGTTCTCCAGCGTTGGGCTCATCTCCGAGTGTTTGCGGAAAACGGCAGTGAGAAAGCGGCGAGGAGAAGTATCCAGCATCTTCCCAGTGTTTTCAGCGTCAGCTAAGAGTTTCTGGTACGAGAAGTACGGGACTTTGGCCACCACCACATCCAAAGGCATGAAACGTTTGGCAGGTGGAGTGTACGCAGTGCAGACAGCACCCACGGCAATGACACGCTTGGGGTGGTAAAGACACATGCGCCAAACCTGCAAATAACAAGAATTTCGTGAGTGAAAAAGCGGTATCGTTGCGTTTCAACTTGAAATTGCACGAACAACTGCGCCACCCCAATCGTGTCCGAGAAACACAGCTTTGTCGATCTTCAAACCATCTAGGAATCGCAACAATTAGTAAGAATCCGCGTAAATTGTGTTAAATTGACGTACCTAGCAACGCAGCCAAGTCGTTCGTGACGTTCTTGGCTCCATAGGCCTCCACATTCTGCGGTGTTGAACTCTGGCCGAAGCCTCGAAGATCTACACAACAATTGAAGTGAGTAAATCGTATCGACACGGTATGACCGGAATCTATTATTTTACCAGGGGCAATGAGGCGGTAGGATGTTTGCAACGCTTGAATCTGGTGCTGTAAATGGTAAAAGTTTAGACAATGCTACGGGAATTAAAGACAGATTTGTGTACCAAATATCAGGCCAACCATGCACCAGAACGACAGGCAGTGCATCTCGAGGCCCCACGTCCACATAGTGCAGAGAAATATCGTCCGCTGTCCGCATGAATTGGTGCGGCCATTGAGCAGCTAGCGACGCCATTTTGCAATGCCAACTTGAAGCATCCTTAAAGTTCGTTTACGTCAAACAGATCCAAAGTGACTTGACTTTTGTATGTGATTTTTAAGCTCTTTTGCGTTTGCAGAGTCGTCAAGTTTAAACTACATGTAAGGGTCGCGCGCGCTGATAGGGAGAAAAGTATCTACAGACTCCGCCCAGAAACTGAAAAGGGTGGACCTTCAAAGTTCCCCCAGGTTATAAATTATGTACCGGATATGTAACATCACATGCAAATGTCTCACATTTATTTGTCAAATTAAAACGTCGCTCATTCTCACTTGGTGTCAACGCGTAGTGTTGTTCTCCTTCTCCTCTGAAAATACAATCCCGCTCTTCATAAAGCAGTGGCGAATTTTCTCTGGAGTGATATCGCCCCACGCTTCGTCAACCCACTTCATTCCTTGCAATTGGTCAACATAGTAGATACCTTTTCCCTCCGGAGCCTTGTGTGGCATCGACTTGTCAGCCCTATTGCACGCCAAACTCATGTGCCTATCGCGATAACCACTCTTTGCTGCCGCAATAATTCCGGCGTCCATTGGCTGAAGATATGATGTAGTGTTTGGCGGCAACTTCTGCACAGTGATGTTGGTGAGCTGGCTTGCCATAATACGCTGGGCCTTCTTCGTAATGAGCCGACGAGAAAGACAGACATGAGCGCTCTGACACTCCATCACAAACTCGCCAAGCTGGATCTCAAGCTCCGGGCAGCGTACACGAGATATCCGTCCTTTAGCGGTGGTAGCAGATTGAAGCTTAGCCTTGATAGTGGCTGCGTCCCGCAGGACTCTAAAGATTGTAGCATCGGCTGGAGGGTGCGAAAGCTCGAACGCATGTAGCGCCCAGCGCCCCAATTCGGACAGTGTCAGGGAGGGACAGCGACAATGTTTTTCAATAACCTTGCACTTCTGGTTGATAGTTAGCCAGAGACCTTTTGCGTTTCGTCATGTTCTGCTCTGCTCGAAGACGTGCAATTGGGGGGAGAATTCGAAATTTGAACAGTTAGTGTGAACCACATTGGCGTGAGACAGACACCACCTCCTGAATATGCTTAGCCTGATACAGCCGATTTTGAAAGGTTATAAGCAGGAGGTAGTTTTCAGTTTCTGGGCGGAGTCTGTACACATGTTGACGTAACCGCCGATCTTCTTAAATGTCTCAGGCCTAATATAATTATGCGTTTCGTACAAAATTTTGGGTTTTAGTTGGTGCCCAAAATCAGTTTCTCCATATAAAAGAAAACAAAATTATTAATTATGAATTGGTCTTTTTACGCGATCTTCATAAATGTCTCAGTATTAACCCAAATGGCTACTTTTTAATCTTCAAAAACCCAACTCTAATTATTCTGTAGGTGGGTCTTTTCAAGAGTTTCACCCATTTCTGTTGCAAAGGACGTTTCGCTATAACCCCCCAGTCTATTCTTACCGTTACCAGAATGGAAATGACACAAACGTTCATGGCGTCGCCTTGCCTTGGGGATAAGAGCGGAAGACGAAATACTCGTACTCGCGCACTAGTTCTCTCAATTTTCACTCGGGTCAGACTTCAAGTCTCTCCTTTCCGCACCTCTCGACTTCTATGGCTGGGCCTCTCCTCACCCAGTCCTCGCCCTCGACAGTCATTGACGACCGATTCCAGCAACTGCAGGCGGAGGAAAATATGTTTAGGCAGCAAGAGCGATCCGCAGGTGAGACCGCTGTGTGTCGTGTCGTAAAGCTGCGCACTGACTTCTCGTCGTGTTGTGTGTCCACAGTCCACATGCGAGTGCCGTTCGCCACCAGGTCCAAGAAGGTCGCGAACTCCGTGACCGACAGTTTCGACCAGCCCCCAGCGACGGCCAAGCCCCCTCCAATTGGTGGTAAGATCCTCGGTCGAACTGCTAATCGATCGGTGACGTCCGAGTCCTCGAGCTCCCGTACGTCGTCTGCTTCGTCAGCTTTGGCTTCGTTGACACGGTTTCATTCGCGCCACGCCAACCAATCGACCAGTGGCTGTTCCGGTCGAGAGAGGAGCAACGACGACGATATGGGGAATGTGTCGTTGAATCTGCCTTCAATCGGGAACGGTGAGCGGTCGAGACCCAATGTCGGACCGTCGACGAGTAACATGGCTACAGGGAACATTGTGACGTCACAGGCAACGTCAACGTCGATTTCGTATCCAGTGCGGGTCAGTAGCGGGAGGACATCACCCAGGAATGATCTGACCAGGAAGAGACATCCGAGAGGACTCGTGGGGCTGCAGAACCTCGGGAATACTTGCTTTATGAACAGTTGTCTGCAGTGTGTGAGCAACCTCCCAGTACTTGTCAAGTATTTCCACCCAGGTCTTGTCTACGCGCGGGAGATTAATGATTCAAGTCCTACCAAAGGAGCTCTCGCCAATGCGTTTGGGGATCTTATCAAAGCGCTTTGGACTGGAGATAAGTTCACTGCTATACGCCCAGTTGAGTTGAAACGTGTGATTGGTAAAGTGGCGTCGAGGTTTACAGGCTACGACCAGCAGGACGCGCAGGAATTTTTGCGTTTTCTACTGGACGGACTGCACGAAGATCTCAACCGAGTGAGGAAGAAACCAGCGTATTATGAGATCAAAGACCGACCAAACGCAAAAGACCGAGATGTATCGGACGAGTACTGGAAATTCTACCTGGAACGGAATGCAAGCGCTCTCTCGGAGCTTTTCTGCGGCCAGTTGAGGTCTGAAATTATCTGCGAGACTTGCACCCACCGATCGCTGTGTTTTGACGTTTTCTGGGATTTATCTCTGCCTGTGCCTAAGAAACCGGGCAAGAACAGCGCTGCAAGTCACATGCGGATATCCAGCAGCTTCTTCTCAGGGGGTAGAGCAGCCTCAGAAACGACTGCTAACACGGGTAGTACCAGTGGGGGGATGTCCATTCACGACTGTCTGAAAGCGTACACAGAGCAGGAGTTTCTCAGCGACGACGCTGCCTACTACTGCTCCAAATGCAAGACGCACCGGTCTGTAGCCAAGAAGATCTCGGTCTATCGATTGCCGAACGTTTTGGTGCTGCACCTCAAGCGGTTCTCCTACTCGGCCTTCAGCCGTGACAAAGTGAGCACAAGCATCAACTTCCCAGCACAAAGTCTCGATATCGCTGAGTACTGCGCTAGCGACGCTGTTGTCGATGGCAGTACGCAGTACGACCTTACGGGCATTGTACATCACATGGGCTCGCTCAACGGTGGCCACTACACGGCTGAGTGCCTCAACGCGGATACGCAGGAATGGTTCGACTTCAACGACGCGTCGGTGACAGCTCTCAAGAAGCCGGAGCTCTGTAGTTCCAGTGCGTACATGCTCTTCTACCAGAGACGAGAGGAAAAATCGCTTACCATTTAGCTGATAAAATACCCAACCAATGTTGACACATGTTGAGCGCTTGCGTAAGTTTTGGTCCAGTTGAATCGAAAGCCACAATCAGTTGCAACTTGCAACGAACGGGATGGGGAAATCCGGTGGTCCGGCTCATTGGCAACGCAACCTCAAAGGTGGTCGAGCACTACAGCACTACTGTAATGTAGTAGACGCACAATAATGGCGGTGCATGATCACTACCCTCGGTTTTCCCTCGTACTTCGAAGTATTTCGGAAATCGATACAGTGGTGGAATGCTCGAAGTAAAGCAAATTAAGAGAACTTGGCACACCATCGAATCCGAAACAAGAAGGCGCAATCTTTTGAACGTAACTCGTGTCACGTGATCCAACGATGCCCCGACTCAAATCCAAGGAGTTTCCGGGCTCGGCATCCTCTGCAAAGTCCGACCCGCCTCAGGAACGCTGAGAGCAGTCCCCATTCTCCAAAACGCCTTCGACTGCGCAGCTCCTCTATAAGTTTCGTCTTTCAAGATGTCGCGTGCTTTCTCGCTTGCACTCGTTGCAACTTCCGCGGCTGTTGTGAGCGCTCGTCCTACGTATGTGGCTCTCATCCCCAACGGTGGCAACGTGAAGGGCTTTCCAGCTTTGGGTCACGTCAACCCCGAGGGTGGAGGTGCCAACAACGACTTTGGCCTCGACTTCGCGAGCGCTGGGAAGTCGTGGACGAAGGAATTCTGCGAAAAAGACTCGGACGGCGACGGCCAGACCAACGGCCAGGAGCTGGGAGACCCGTGCTGCGAGTGGGTCGAGTCCTCCAACGCCGTTGTCAAGTGGAAAGAGGGCGTTTCGCACCCGGGAAACGCCACGTCCAAGGCGGATCCATCGCTCTGGGCCGAAGTCTCGTGCGGTTCCTCTTCCAACTCGACGGCAACTGTTGGTTCGACAACTGGATCAAGTACCGAGGCAGGAGCTACTACCGCTCCTTCGACGGATACTGCTTCATCGACTTCGAGTGCTCCCGCGGCTTCATCATCGTCCAGTGGAGCTTCAGCTGTAACCTCTGCATTCTTTTCGGCTGCTGGGGTTGTTGTAGCAATCACTGCTTTCTTCATGTAGAGTTTTAAGAGCAACAAGGCTTTTGCACTCTGTTTTTCAAAACCAAATGCTGGAGGAAATCGTGTTAAACCGGATGTGTTGTCCACCATAATCGTTTGCTGTTCGTACAGGTGTCCTACACCTGGTACCACGCAAACGATTATGGTTGTCTCGCTCTCGGTACCCTCGTAAACCGGGCAAGACCACCGGGATGGGATGGGGAGCTTCGCATTGGTGAGTCCGGTGGTTTTCACCTTTTGACTAAAGTTTTGTAACTTGCAAGACCAGATACTGTACCGGTAGGAACCTTCGTGTGACTTCGCCGCCCTGTGGTGTTGGACACAGCAATGCTGTGACAGCATTGATGCCGACGTCGCTTGAATTTTCCCCCGTTAATCTCGTCAGTTCTTGTTGTTTGGCTGTTTACGTAGCAGTACCATACGATCGACAGCTCACAACATCCAGCGCACCAGCCGAAGAACAGCAGCGTGACGTTCCAGCCGTCCCTGGACACAATCTTTGATTGCCAACGTCGAGTTACAGATACCGCTCCGCAACCCATCCGAGGTACCACTCATAGATTCTCACACTTACTTTTAGTATGGCAGATCATAAGGTTTGGTACAGCTCAAACTGACATTCATTCAAATGTGCATCGCCGACGCACAAGCGGTGATCGCCTCAACTCCTACATCACTACAGCTACTGATAGTACTAGTTTTCTTAGCTCTAGACGACTGATCTACACCTCTGAAAATAATGCCCGTGTGGCAGAAGCAGCTCTTGATGACAGCTGTCTTCTGCATCTCGCTCCAGATCTCGTCACACCATTGCATGGCTTGCAGCTGGTCCACGTCGTATGCATCCTTCTCAATAGGCTCGCCGCTGTTAATCTTGTCGTAGACCCACTCCTGGTGGGTCATTCCAGGGGAAGCAGCTTTCATAGCGATAATGTCCAGCTTCTGCTTGCCGGTTAGCCAGCCCATGATAGTCACGCGTGATCTTCGGAAGTGAGGGAACGTTTCCCGCCTCCGTTTGAAATTCAAGTGACCTCTACAAAATGATATTCCGGCCATATCAAAAATGTAGAGGTTATGGCCGGACTACGTGGATGAGTTGCGGAGCGGTATCTGTACCATCGAAAAAGCTTCTGTTGACTCGAACTTCGAGGGAGATTAAAGCACGATGCCTCGATACAAATCTCCTGGAGCTTCTGTTGTGTGTCCCATGGTTCTTCTACCGATAACGAATCCATTGCTAACGCCTTTCCATCCTTGAGACTGCTGCTTCAGTCTTCATTCTTCAAAACGCCTCAGACCGCACACTTCAGCTCCCCAACTCGACTGCAATGTCTCGCGCTACCCTCTCCATCGCTCTCGTTGCGACCGCCGCGGTCATCGTGAACGCTCGTCCGACGTACATTGCTCGTCTGCCGAACGGTGATAACGTGTCTGGCGTTGCGGCCTTGGGCCACGTCGACCCCGCTGGTGGCGGTGCTAACAACCAATTCGGTCTGGACTTCGCGAGCGCCGGCGAGGAGTGGACGACGGAATTCTGCCAGATGGACTCGGACGGCGATGGACAGACTAACGGCCAGGAGCTCGGTGACCCGTGCTGCGAGTGGGTGCAGGACTCAAACGCTGTTGTCCAATGGACCGAGGGCGTTTCGCACCCGGGCGATTCGTCGTCGACTTCGGATGAATCGCTGTGGGCCAGTGTCACGTGCGGATCTTCCACCTCCAACTCGACCACCACCACGGGCTCGGGATCCAGCACTGGCACGGTCGATGCTGGAACGCCCACGACGGACAACACGGATGCTGCCACGTCCTCTTCGGCTGCTGCCACGTCCGCTCCGAGCAACGCCGCCGGTTCCTCGTCCAGTGCAGCTTCAGCTGTGACGCCAGCCATGTACTCGGCTGTTGGAGTTGCTGCTGCCATCGCTGCTTTCTTCATGTAGACTTTCGCCTAGTAATAAGCGGTAACAATATCATTTTCACATGCAAATGAACATCTACTACATGTAGAAACTTGGACGCGTATTATAACTTGTGGTCGTCACTTGTCGATTAACTATGTCTGGGCTGGGTAAGTTCATCCACTCCAGACAGTAATACCGTGAGCATTTGCTGCTCTTCAAGCATCTCTCTAAGCCCTTCGTTACAGCGTATTGCTCGTTCTCGCTCCTTGCTCTGCCTAATGGCAATAGCTTTCCACAGTGGATCACTAGTAAATTTCTTGTAGGTCGTTGCCAGCACTCCAGTCCTTCGTTTCGACCGTTGTAGAGCTTTCAGCTCCGCTTCAAGACTCTCAACCTCATGCCGCAGAAGCTCGATCTTGGCTTTATTCCGTATCCGTGGGGTAGTCGCTCTCTTCTTTCGCTTGGGCTCAGCTTCCGAATCACTGGCCGGACGAGTGTGCAGCATTTTCATCTTAGATACACAAGGTACCAGTGGCTCTTCCTGTTTCACTACGCTTCGTGACCAATTGTCGAAGTCGAGGATGGAGAGGAATTCCGGTATGAAGAACTGGATGTTCGTGTGTTGGAGGATAAAACTCATTCTGCTTGGGGTTTGAAGGGTAAAAAGAGGAGTGGGCATTTTTCTACGGACACTTTGAGTGCAGAATGAACGGCACAAAATCATCCCTCCTTCCAATCACAGGCCGTGATAAACATACACTTCGAAGTGACTGCCAGCTGAGCAACAAGATCGCATGAAAGTTGCGGCGTCGTTGTATGAAATTCAACTCAGGTTTCTAGGCTGTTACCGCTGGAAAATAATTTTGAACCTAAGAACACCTTGATACATGTAATAAACTGCAGCAGAACTTCTCCTCGTGCGACGCAAATTTCAGCATTTGAAAACGTGTCGCTCGACAAAAACTAGCTTCATTTGGTAGCTAGAAGCAATGGAATCAAGTGGAGAGGGGATTTCAGGTCATTTGAAGTTGCATTAGTTCCTTCCAACGAAACCAGAATGCATGTCGGTCGTTTCACATTGTTTTACTTCAGAAAATTGTACCACACGTTATCGAGGGAGAACAATCAAGAGCTCAAAGAGCTAAACCTCTGTCTAACTTGATACCAAACGTAGAGCAATATGCAAGCTGGATTGCTGAGTCGTTGCCAATGTTCTCAGCAATACACGCGATGCGACTTCAACAGGGTGACCAGGTCACGTAAACTTGCCATAACGGTTAAACTGGTGGCACTTCGTTACGCAATCAGGTGATATTCCTGCACCGCCTCACCCTGCTCACTTCTCCTTTTACCTTAAAGCACACAATGAGTTTGCACCTTGAAACCGAGCCAGCTGATGAGCAATTCCTGGCCGAAATCATCTCACTACTTGACGTCGATTGGCCAAGCTCTTCAGAGGTGTCTGAGCCACTGACTGGAAGCTCCTCAACTCCAACGCCGAAGCTGAGGAAGCTGCGTCCTCGCGCTACCAATGACACTGTTGTCAAGCCGAAACGAGTGAGGAAAGAGACGACGCCTCGCGTGAGAAACAAAGCCAAGATTGAGCTCCTGCGGCATGAGATTAAAGGACTGGAAGCGGTGCTCGCAAGTCTGCAGAACTCGAGGCGGGGAGCAGCGATCCTTGAACACCGCCGGGCAGGATCTTTGTGGAAGATCATCGCTATGAAGCAGAGCCACGAGCGGCAGATAGCTGAGCACCGCAACACGGGACTCAAGCGGATGCTCGCACAGCAGTACACGTTGACCAGATCTCTCACCCACGTACTCGACGAATGGACAGATTTACCCTCACCAGATCTGCGCTTGAGTGCGTGTATTTAGTCATCCACAGTGCAGGCACCTTGGATCAATGGTAAAATAATTGACGAATTGTCGCCATTATCACAATATCTACGTCCACGTCGTGTTCTCTTTGATCTGGTGTAGAAGCTAACTACTCGTATATTTCCTGAAACTACATGCATATCGAGACTAAGTATCGATCTTCTCCTGATGTCGTTGTCATTTTCCACACTAACAATGTGCAAACTCAAGGTGAAGTGATCAATTCTGATTACCACGAACGTAGGCAATTAATCCAAGAGGAAGAGATACACCACACTCATCTGTCAATCTATTGCAACCAAAGCTTGAGACGGTAGGCATCACCGCCGTTTAAATAGTACTTGACGAGGCGTTCGTCACGCACGAAGCCCAGATTCTCGTACAAGCGGATGGCTCCTTTGTTGGCAATCTCCGTCTCCAGCATCACCTCCTCACAGCCGTCGTCCCGCATACGCTCGATGGCTTTCTGGGCCAACTGCGATCCAATCCCGCGATGACGGAATTGCTTCTCCACGGCCAGCATAGCAATGTAGCCCCTCCATCGGCGCTTGGGGTCTCCCTGGGCGTTCAATCCGTCGTCCCCGGTCTCTTCAGGCGTTGCACCGAGTGGCTCCTGGCGACAGATTATAACGCCCACCAGTTTGTGCTGCACGCGAGCTAAAATGCTTAGCTGCGGCCAGTTGTACAGGAAATAGCGGTACGTGAAGATCGAGTAGGGCTCGGACAGGTCCTTGTCGATGAGCTTCACCAACTCTGCGAGCTGTTTCTCGCCCTGGTAAGTCGAGAAGACCACGGCATCATCAGCGGAGGAGGACTCGGCCATTTTGGGCAGTATTTTGGCTTTTGTGAGGGGTTACGCTTTTGGGTTACGCTTTATTGGTACATTGTACCACTCCAACAAATCCATTTAAATGCGATCCGGTGTGCTGTACGCGAAAGCAATTGACGTGACCAGGCAAGTTGAAGGGCAAATGCTGCCGGTGTGACCTTCGACTGCCGCAATGATCAGGTTGTACTGTATGCTACCTATTGTAACTGTTTGACCGGTGAGCTCTAGAGTGTACTGGCTATCGCTCAGAAGGCGGACCGATGCGAGCTGCAGCAAGCGCATTCCCTGCCTGTTCTGGTTGCAGCAACGAGGATTGGCCTGCATGTATCATACCAGGGGCACACCTTTCCTCTGTTCCCACTTTATCGCTGCTTACAACGCCCAATACTGCTACTGGCTACGACAATAGCTCGCTCAAGTCGCTCTCATTGGTCTTGGTCGCCACCGCAAGAAGAAGAAGTCTCCATTCCCATTTGGAGCGAATCAGAATCAGATGTTGCTTGTGTACCAAAAACCGATCCAAAACTACTGGTCAGCAGCGCTCGTTTGTTTTCCCACCAGCCAAAATGACTCTGTTCCCCCCTCAAGCAGCAACCCACTCCATACACCTTGTCTCTCCAGTTGCTCGTTCCCAACCACACTCGATTGGCTCATAGCGCTCGTAAATCCCCCCCCTCAATGACATCGACGTCATTTTCCAACTCGGAAACCCGCGGGCAAGTCTCTCTTCTTCCCCTCTTCTACTCGTCACAATGGCCCCTAAGCGTCGTTCCCGTAAGACCACCAAGGACGTGTACGCCGGCGTCGCCCCGGAGGAGCGTGCCAAGCTCGGCGCTGAGGCCAAGGAGCGCGGAAACGCCGCCTTCGCCTCGGGCGACCACGCGACGGCCATCAAGGAGTTCACCACGGCCATCGCGTACGAGCCGACGAACGTCATTTACTACTCGAACCGTTCGGCCGCTTACCTGTCCGCTGGCCAGGCCACCCCTGCTATGCAGGACGCCAAGGCTTGCATTGACCTGGACGCCAAGTTCGCCAAGGGTTACGCTCGTCTGGGAGCTGCTCACTTCTACATCAAGAACTACGCCAAGGCTATCACTGCGTACACCCAGGGTCTGACTGTGGAGAAGGGCAACAAGGCTCTGCAGGCTGGTCTCACCCAGGCGCAGGCTGCTCAGCAGGTGCAGGACGAGGAGATCTCGGGCGTTGAGATGGACGAGGCCACGCGCAAGATGAAGCGTATGGAGATCGAGGAGAAGATCAACAAGGCCCGCAAGGAGCGCGAGGAGCGCGCCAAGCGCGCGGAGAAGGGATTCTCCGAGGTCATTGGTATTGATCTCGGAACGACCTACTCGTGCGTGGGTGTCTGGAAGGACGGTCAGGTGGAGATCATTGCCAACAGCGAGGGTAACCGTACTACCCCGTCGTGGGTTGCTTTCAACGAGAGCGAGCGTCTCATTGGTGAGGCTGCTAAGATCCAGGCTGCCGGTAACGCCACCAACACGGTGTTCGACGCTAAGCGTATCATTGGCCGTTCGTTCAGCGACGAAGTGGTGAAGAAGGACGCGACCCACTTCCCCTTCACGATCAAGGAGGGCGATGACGACAAGGTCCTGATTGAGGTCGAGTTCAAGAACGAGAAGAAGAGCTTCACCCCCGAGGAGATCTCGTCCATGGTGCTTCTGCGCATGAAGGAGACCGCTGAGGCTTTCCTTGGCCAGAGCATCTCGCAGGCTGTGGTGACTGTGCCCGCCTACTTCAACGACCAGCAGCGTCAGTCCACGAAGGACGCCGGTTCCATTGCTGGTCTGGACGTCAAGCGTATCATCAACGAGCCCACCGCTGCTGCCCTTGCTTACGGCCTGGACACCAACGCTGGCACGGACGGTAAGGCTTGCAACGTGCTGATCTTCGACCTGGGTGGCGGTACCTTCGATGTGTCGATCCTGTCCATTGAGAACGGCATCTTCGAGGTCAAGTCGACGGGCGGTGACACCCACTTGGGTGGTGAGGACTTCGACAACAACATGGTGGAGCACCTGTTGACCGAGTTCAAGCGCAAGAACCGCAACCTGGACCCGTCCGGATCGGCCCGTGCTATGCGTCGTCTGCGTACGGCCTGTGAGTCGGCCAAGCGTATGCTGTCGACCACGACTTCCGCTTCGGTGGAGGTGGACTCCCTGTTCGAGGGCGTTGACTTCTCGTCCACTGTGACCCGTGCTAAGTTCGAGTCGTTGAACGAGGAGCTGTTCAAGCGTTGCGAGGAGACCGTGCTCAAGGTGCTCGAGGACGCCAAGATGAAGCCCGAGGACGTGACGGAGCTGGTGCTTGTCGGCGGTTCCACGCGTATCCCCAAGGTGCAGACCATGCTGTCCACTCTGTTCGGCGGCAAGGAGCTGTCCAAGTCCATCAACCCCGATGAGGCTGTTGCCTACGGTGCTGCCGTGCAGGGCGCCATCCTGGACGGCATCCGTAACGACGCCACCAACTCGCTGCTGCTGGTGGATGTCACCCCTCTGTCTCTGGGTATTGAGACGGTTGGCAAGGTCATGTCTGTGCTGATCAAGCGTAACACGGCCATCCCCGTGCGCAAGACCCGTGTGTACACTACGGAGGAGGACTACCAGACGTCTGTGGACGTGTGCATCTACGAGGGTGAGCGTGCCTGCGTGGAGTCCAACAACAAGCTGGGTGAGTTCAACATCTCTGGCTTGGAGCGCGCCAAGCGTGGCGAGCCGCAGGTGGAGGTGACGTTCGAGATCGACGCTAACGGCATCCTGAACGTGTCCGCCCGCGACAAGAAGACCGGCGCCAAGGCCGAGACGACCATCTCGAACAACCGCGGCCGTCTGAGCCAGGAGGACATCGACCGCATGGTTGCTGAGGCCGACAAGTTTAAGAAGGACGACGCCGAGATGCTCCGCCGCATTGAGGCCCGTAACGACCTGGAGCAGTTCATCTACCGCGCCATCGAGATGGCTCGCGAGAAGGGTGACACGAACGCTGAGAGCGCCATCCGTGACGCTCGCGACTGGCTCGAGGACCACGAGGAGGCTACGCTCCGTGAGCTCGAGGACAAGAAGCGCATGCTCGAGCGCATGGTTCGCTTCTAAGCGCGCCTCTTACATTAGCTTTTAGTTAGCGTGCAGATGAACAATCAACAAGCTTGCTATTCATTTACTCGTACTAGCTTAAGTTTTGTTAATCAATATTGTTTTTTTATCGCCCCGATCCTCGAGACAGTCAATGTCTGATGAAGTACGTCCGCGTTTTAGTCGAAGAAGATGTGGTTGGGAAGAGCGTGTTCCTAACAGGTTGATTCGAGTTCGTTCTAATGCGTGGCTCCAAAAGGATTCCAATTGCAAAACGTGCAAACAGTAGCTCAGAATTTGACGGGGCTGGAAGTGCTGGCTCAATATTCACGATCTCACTCGCCGACTTAACTCTGGTAGTATCTAGAAATTTCCTTAGACATAGCAATTTCGGACTTCATTTAAAAGACTTACGCTAGAAGAACTACACATACCCCCTTCTTCACTTAATTGCTCCATAGTATTCAGGAAGGTGAATACTTCACGATTGTCAATTCTCATCCAAAATGGGTAACATCCTTGCCAAATGATGGCTTTGCTATCTAGAAATACATGTACAGTATAGGATTAATCGAATTTAGCCACCAACTGCAATTCACCGCCACTCTGAACGGATCAAACGTAGGCACTGATAAATGCAATAATTCACCAGAAGAATTAATAGATGGACCTAAAGACGAGTGAAGACGTCATGAGAACAATTAAAAGTTAAGAAATTGTGATGTTTTGGTTGAGAAAATATCGAACCTCTCTACAACTTTGGTGACATTGAGCTACTTCACTGCATGTTACCGGTGGTTCATGATGTAATGTTTCGACTGTTCATTGGGGATTTAACCGTGGGTTCACGGTTGTATTTCCTGGCACCGCTGAATCCAACAATTCAGCAGTGTGTACGATCAACGTGTCAAGAATTAGAGACGACAGAACATTGCTTTTTTGCGTGTCTTCACTTGCAACCGCTTTGGCACCAAATATGGACATTCTGGTCAGGTTTCTTTCGGGCAGATTTGACTTGGAGATTAATGCTCTTTCCGAAGCCGCAAGACGTCTCCAGAACTTGGCGAAAGCGTCAAAAAGGGTTTTTACTACTATGGAGAATCCAAATAGCTGTAGCCTTTCATGCAACATGGAGACTTCGAAATGACATTCACTTTCGAAGAACGGATGCGCAACAGCCAAATGTGGCAAACTTACTGTCGTCATTTAAGAGACACTATCAGTTCATCTACCAGCATGGCGACGCGCTCGGCTGCGATCGTACAACAATTGCACTATTAATCCAAGAACTTGGCTTTGACCCGCCAAAAGATACCTACCTGGAACGAACCCGTCGACTATGGATCGACCAAGCGTCAATCTAAACAAGCTACAGACTAAGCATGGTTTCCTATAGTCCAAAGAGTTATCCGCTACCCAGTTAATCAATTTATTTCACTAGAAATCTCGGGATATGCTGCCATGTTGATTACATGTATCGAATTTAATACTTCCAGTACATGTAACTCTGATCTCCTTCCACCTCTCACGGTTTGATCCGCGTCAATGTTCTTCCACAGGAAATGCACTTTAACTTTCACCAACGACAGCGCAGCAATATCTTGTAGGGAGATTTATGACCTACTGTTTTTATCAGAAAACCCAACAAATCGGCGAAAAGACCTAGTGATTACTTCTCAACTACTGTTCTCCAAAGCAAAGTGTGGGTTCATTTTTATAATACCTGAATACTTCATACTTCTTCCTATCAAAGAAAGACCTGCAAGTTACTTAGTAGAGCTTCTTCACCAGCTGGGACGACTCTGTTTCCGCTTGCAGCCTTAATGCAGATGATCATGCAATTCCAGTCAAACAAACACGAAATGGGCAGCACCAAAGGTGTAAAAAAAAACACTTCAGTAAAAGCAAGCATATCTTTTGTCCGTTATACACGACAAAAAACATTAGAATGGTTTCTAAACACCAGCGCCGTGATTAGTCCTTGTTGACCATTTCTTTCGCTCTTGCGATCATTGCCTGGTAGTCAGCCGCATCCTTCAGCGCTTCCTTGACCTTCGCAGCATGTTCTTTAGTCTTCTCCGCCGACTTCTTCACAGCTCGAACGGGGTTTAACTTCTTCAAAACATCTCCGAGGGTTCTCTCTTCTTCGAAGTAGTCATCAAGGTCATCGTCATCGAGGTCATCGTAATCGAGGGCATCATCACCGTAGCTTACTTTCTTCTTACCGGCGTCGTCATCAGCAATGAGGGCATCGTTGCCGTATTCCCCACGAAGCATACGACCTCCTTCCGCGAGGGCGGAGTCGGCAGCATTGGAATCTTTAACGGAAGAGAATGCCGTGGCGCTGGAGTGAAGCGTGGCAACAACTGCAACTGCGAGAATGTAAGTGAGACGCATGATCGTTTCTTGAGTATTCCGCCGGGTAGTTGTTCGCAGGAGAATGCAAATTGCAGAATGACTTCCTTGAGCGTTCTGTGGCTTGCAGCTCTTCTAGTTTTCCTATTGGTAAGAATGTTGTAAGGAGCAACGGGCGTGACCAAACATGCTTTCGATCGCAATTGTTGATCGACAACCTGCGACTTCCAACTCACTTTTCGATCGAATGAACGTGCTGGCACAATGATTTTTACATGTATCAGTACGTTACGCGTTTACGAATCTCTAGAAATCTCCGGATCTGCTGATTATTCTTTGATTATTTTGATGATTTGATTATTTTGATTGACTTTACGGCGTCGGTGATTGGCAGACCGTCGATACATGCCAATAGAGCAGTAAATAACATCACAAGCGCGTGGAAGCGCATCACTTTGGTGTTTTGGGGGTGAATTGAAAAGTGAAATGATGAGTGGCCGTACACTTACCAAGCACAACTATCGATACTTGTACATGAGAAACCGCGAAATGGTAGTATGAATACCATGGCATGGTGCATGTGTATGAACGTGTCCATCGTCTAGATCTGCTTTGGGATCGGTTGAACCGACTACATGAGCATCTGCTAGTAGCATAGATAAAACTTTTTCTAGCAGGGATGGAGGGGGTGACGGAAGACAGCAGATAAACAGCGCTAACACGAGCGAAGGCGCAGCAGAGTGCGGCAAAAATGCCGACGCTAAACGATTGGAGAAAGAAACACGCCAGTGGCACTACAAAAGTTATTAACGGCACCAAAGTCAATGATGAATCTTACCACCTTGCACTTGCGCATGCAACGTTGTAGCAACTTCGATTGCGTCCACTGGGAGAGGCTACGTGATGAACCACTGGTAGGTTATTAGTTACAGTCGATAGTTCAAAGTCTTACCACGAACAGAAAGTCGAAAGTCAAATCCATGAGTGTGCTTGAGAAATGGCATGACGGATCATCAGGTGACAAAGGTCATGGACATAATCACTGATCACTGACCAGTGACCAGGTGATACCGGTACCTAAATTAGGTTACCGTACATACTGAACGGTGGTAAGACGCCTCGACACACTTTCAGCGAGTTCACACGTAGAAATAAGACAGATTAGCTTACTTTGCATACTTTGCGTGGTATTTCTGCTTCACCCGTTCATCCAAATACATGTAGTTTTCCTTACTGCAGTTCTATTTGGTTTGTCGAGCACGTATATTTCCTGGATTTGAGGCCGCTGGTGGTCCAGTGGGTAAAGGTCCCACGAAGTATGCTCTTGGCACGAGTTCGATCCCCCGCGGGATCAAAATCACATCCAGATGTTAGCACTCTCAAATTCAATCAAAATTCAAAATCCAATATCTCATCATATTCAGTACCTTAGGGTAATTCAGTCCGTGCCAAGAGCAACAACCAGCATAACCAGTTAATCAACTCAATTCTTCTTGGAGGAGATCAGAGTTACATGTACTGGAAGTATTAAATTCGATACATGTAATCAACATGGCAGCATATCCCGAGATTTCAAGATTGTAAACATTCTGGACTGCCAAAAAAACGATTTTTTAGTTTAAAGTCAATCAAAATAATCAAAGAATAATCAGCAGATCCGGAGATTTCTAGTAAACGCGTACCGTAACGTACTGGTACATGTAAAAATCATTGTGCCAGCACGTTCATTCGATCGAAAAGTGAGTTGGAAGTCGCAGGTTGTCGATCAACAATTGCGATCGAAAGCATGTTTGGTCACGCCCGTTGCTCCTTACAACATTCTTACCAATAGGAAAACTAGAAGAGCTGCAAGCCACAGAACGCTCAAGGAAGTCATTCTGCAATTTGCATTCTCCTGCGAACAACTACCCGGCGGAATACTCAAGAAACGATCATGCGTCTCACTTACATTCTCGCAGTTGCAGTTGTTGCCACGCTTCACTCCAGCGCCACGGCATTCTCTTCCGTTAAAGATTCCAATGCTGCCGACTCCGCCCTCGCGGAAGGAGGTCGTATGCTTCGTGGGGAATACGGCAACGATGCCCTCATTGCTGATGACGACGCCGGTAAGAAGAAAGTAAGCTACGGTGATGATGCCCTCGATTACGATGACCTCGATGACGATGACCTTGATGACTACTTCGAAGAAGAGAGAACCCTCGGAGATGTTTTGAAGAAGTTAAACCCCGTTCGAGCTGTGAAGAAGTCGGCGGAGAAGACTAAAGAACATGCTGCGAAGGTCAAGGAAGCGCTGAAGGATGCGGCTGACTACCAGGCAATGATCGCAAGAGCGAAAGAAATGGTCAACAAGGACTAATCACGGCGCTGGTGTTTAGAAACCATTCTAATGTTTTTTGTCGTGTATAACGGACAAAAGATATGCTTGCTTTTACTGAAGTGTTTTTTTTACACCTTTGGTGCTGCCCATTTCGTGTTTGTTTGACTGGAATTGCATGATCATCTGCATTAAGGCTGCAAGCGGAAACAGAGTCGTCCCAGCTGGTGAAGAAGCTCTACTAAGTAACTTGCAGGTCTTTCTTTGATAGGAAGAAGTATGAAGTATTCAGGTATTATAAAAATGAACCCACACTTTGCTTTGGAGAACAGTAGTTGAGAAGTAATCTCAACTAGTTCGATCCCCCGCGGGATCAAAATCACATCCAGATGTTAGCACTCTCAAATTCAATCAAAATTCAAAATCCAATATCTCATCATATTCAGTACCTTAGGGTAATTCAGTCCGTGCCAAGAGCAACAACCAGCATAACCAGTTAATCAACTCAATTCTTCTTGGAGGAGATCAGAGTTACATGTACTGGAAGTATTAAATTCGATACATGTAATCAACATGGCAGCATATCCCGAGATTTCAAGATTGTAAACATTCTGGACTGCCAAAAAAACGATTTTTTAGTTTAAAGTCAATCAAAATAATCAAAGAATAATCAGCAGATCCGGAGATTTCTAGTAAACGCGTACCGTAACGTACTGGTACATGTAAAAATCATTGTGCCAGCACGTTCATTCGATCGAAAAGTGAGTTGGAAGTCGCAGGTTGTCGATCAACAATTGCGATCGAAAGCATGTTTGGTCACGCCCGTTGCTCCTTACAACATTCTTACCAATAGGAAAACTAGAAGAGCTGCAAGCCACAGAACGCTCAAGGAAGTCATTCTGCAATTTGCATTCTCCTGCGAACAACTACCCGGCGGAATACTCAAGAAACGATCATGCGTCTCACTTACATTCTCGCAGTTGCAGTTGTTGCCACGCTTCACTCCAGCGCCACGGCATTCTCTTCCGTTAAAGATTCCAATGCTGCCGACTCCGCCCTCGCGGAAGGAGGTCGTATGCTTCGTGGGGAATACGGCAACGATGCCCTCATTGCTGATGACGACGCCGGTAAGAAGAAAGTAAGCTACGGTGATGATGCCCTCGATTACGATGACCTCGATGACGATGACCTTGATGACTACTTCGAAGAAGAGAGAACCCTCGGAGATGTTTTGAAGAAGTTAAACCCCGTTCGAGCTGTGAAGAAGTCGGCGGAGAAGACTAAAGAACATGCTGCGAAGGTCAAGGAAGCGCTGAAGGATGCGGCTGACTACCAGGCAATGATCGCAAGAGCGAAAGAAATGGTCAACAAGGACTAATCACGGCGCTGGTGTTTAGAAACCATTCTAATGTTTTTTGTCGTGTATAACGGACAAAAGATATGCTTGCTTTTACTGAAGTGTTTTTTTTACACCTTTGGTGCTGCCCATTTCGTGTTTGTTTGACTGGAATTGCATGATCATCTGCATTAAGGCTGCAAGCGGAAACAGAGTCGTCCCAGCTGGTGAAGAAGCTCTACTAAGTAACTTGCAGGTCTTTCTTTGATAGGAAGAAGTATGAAGTATTCAGGTATTATAAAAATGAACCCACACTTTGCTTTGGAGAACAGTAGTTGAGAAGTAATCACTAGGTCTTTTCGCCGATTTGTTGGGTTTTCTGATAAAAACAGTAGGTCATAAATCTCCCTACAAGATATTGCTGCGCTGTCGTTGGTGAAAGTTAAAGTGCATTTCCTGTGGACGAACATTGACGCGGAGCAACTAGAACACTGGGTGAAGGTTGGGAAGGACCCCGAGGAGGTGTTCAAGCTGTACGGCCTCAACCATGTTGGAAGTCATATCGTCAGTGAATCTCAGTTCAGTGCCTGGACGAAGTACGTGGACGATCTGAATGCAAAGAACGGCGGAGATTTTGTGTCGATTATCCCGACGCTGAGGAAATACTTCAGTGATGACGTTCTGTTCAGAATCGCTTTGGAAGCTAAGAGAGTGGGCAAGACGGAGGCCATGGGGACGAAGCTGGAGGACGCGTTTGTGCAGTTCTGGATCCACCGTAAGGAAACGCCTGATAATGTCCTGGTAGAGCTTGGACTAAAAAGTCAGCGGAAACTTTGCTGGAGAACCCACTGCTAAAGATTCTGACCAAGTACACGGATGCATACAACGTTAAGTACGCAGCGAAGAAGACAACAGTGATCGAAACTCTCGTCCGGACATTTGATGACGAAACTGTGGCGAGGATGCACCTAGCAGGAAGGGAGAAATCGAAGAAGATCGCAAAGCAGTTCCAGGCGGATCAATCGGAGATGTGGCTAAACAGTGGACAATCTGTCGACGATGTGTACAAGCTTTTGAACTTGCCTCCCCGAAGAGATCTATTGGGCGACTTTCGGTGAGAAGCTGTTCGACACGTGGTTGACGTTTATGAACGCCGTCAGTATCAAGACTCCAGAGAAAACTTCCGCTATATTCTCCAAGTTGACGACCAGTTTCAATGACAGACCGATGATGCAAATTCTCGAAGCAGCGAGTAAGTTCCCTAGTATGGAAAAGGCTGCCACCAAATTGCAGCTGGAGAAGGCCCAAAGCTTTTTCTCCACCGGAGTATCTCGCTATAAAGCGTTTAAGCTGGTTGCGCTTGATAATGTCGGGGATTCCGTTTTCAGTAGTCCTCTGTTCAAGAAGTGGATGCTTTACGTGGAGGATTTCAACAAGAAGAACCCAGCGGACAAAGAATCCTGGTTCTTGCCACTACGTGTTAAGTACCAAGACCATGGCCTCGACAGAGTGATTGACAAGGCAATGGGAACCCCCAATACCGTAAAACTTGCCAAGTTGGTGGAGAAGGAGCGAATGAAGGAATGGCTAGAAAAGTGGAAATATTCTCCAAGTATCGTGTTCCGTGACTTGCACCTCGACGAAGCAGGAGAAAAGGTGTTTTCGAACCCGAATTTCGAGTTGTGGGTCAGGTACTTGGCTGACTGGAATCAAGCCTACCCCAGCAAGAAGATGACTATGATCGATGGGTTTCGGGGCAATTACAATGACTTGAACCTAATACGACTATTTACGTCGGCGGAAAAGGAAGCTAGCGTCGCAATTGAAGGATGCGCTGGTTGATAAATGGGTATCCGAGAAAAAAACACTAGACTACGTCAAATCGTGGCTCAGGCATGCATCATCCTCGGACGATCTGCTGGATCGGTTCTCTAAGAAAATCGACAGTTCGTAGAATTATAGGGAGACGATAGATTTTAGGGATCAACTCTTTTGAACTTCGATTACTAAAGTATGAATGCTTTAGAAAAATCCTCATCGAATGAGGTATGACTCTTCTTCACTGGAGCATCTTTAAGTATTCATGAAGGTGAATACCCCATGCTAATTTGTATCATGTAATACCAGTATACTCAAAGTGTTTTCTATCCTCGTGACAAACGAAAGCTGCACAGTTCCTAGAAAATCCTGTCGTCTAGATGTATTGACAGAGTTGAAGCAAAATAACCAAAGTATAACCGACTACGGAAGCAGATCTGTAGATTTCTAGATCGTAAACGTTCTGGATGGGCAACAGCAACAAAAACCCACCAGGCAAACCACACAAGGAGCACTTTTCAGGCATTTCATTCTACAAGTTACGCTCTCCTGCGAACAGCTACCCGGTGGAATACTCAACAACCGATCATGCGTCTCACTTACATTCTCGCACTTGCACTTGTGGTCACGCTTCACTCCAGTCGCCACGGCAATCTCTTCAGTTAAAGATTCTAAGGCTGTGACCGAAAACGGAGCTGTACTTGGTGTCGACCCAGCCCTCGCGGAGAGCAGTCGTATGCTTCGTGGAGGATTCGTCGATGACTTCGATGACGATGACCTCGATGACCTTGACGACGACTTCGAAGAAGAGAGAGGCTTCGGAGATGCCCGGAAGAAGTTGAATCCCGCCAAGGTTGTGAAGAAGTCGGCGCAGAAGACTGCAGAACATGCTGAGAAGGTCAGGAAAGCGCTGATAGATGCGGCTGCAATGCTCGCAAGGGCGAAAGAAATGGCCAACAAGGACTAAGCACCGGCTTTCCATCAAGTACAGTCACATGGGGCAAAATTATGTTCGTTTGCTGATACCGAGTCGAAGGGCGTGGTGAGGCGGGTTCGCTTCTGGTGAGCCGAGAAAAAATCGAGAATGAGCTACCGAGACTATCTACATCTACTCTAAACTTATCTTTGAAACCCGGGTCAGATCGAGAAGCAACGGCACGCCTTCTGCTCCTTATACTCCCGGAAATAGGAGTATCCATCCCGGATACTTCCGCTTTCCATCAAGTACAGTCACATGGGGCAAAATTATGTTCGTTTGCTGATACCGAGTCGAAGGGCGTGGTGAGCGGCCCCATGATGTCAATTGCTTGCCGCGCGCGATGACTGGTGTCGGCTTACCATCCGTTGAGATAGGCCTTTTGACTCTGTGGCTGACATCCGTGGATACTCTTCGTAACAATTTGAAAGCCATCGACCAAGGAATTTGATAGAGAGTTTGTCCGCACCACCTGCTGCCAGCGCCGTGGCCCCTCCAATTCGGATCGAGTGTGAGGAGTAGTTGGACGCTGGGACCCCGATTCTACGTGCCGTGTTCTTGATAGCTCTGACGACTTCTCTGGCGGTGAGCACAGCACACAGGTGTTGATCAGCTTCGACCTTCAGCAATTTGCGAGCTTGTTGGATGTGGTGGAGGCCTTTCAGCGGGCAAAGCAGTTTGTCACCGGAGGTGTTCATCGTGCGCCAGGCACCGCGACCGAACTGGTCGTTCTTTGCTCCTTCGAGACCAATCGTGACTGATGTGGCTGCGTTGCGAGCTACCCTTTTTCCGTTGTCATCCGAGAAGAAAGCGTTGACGGACTTCAGACAGAAGAACCGGCGTGTGTTTCCTGTCTTGAGGAACTCGGACCGACGCAATAGGAAGAAGTAGCCGATGACGACGCTCCCCCAGAGTAGACGCTGTCGCGGTTTTGACATATCAAGGGAGCGGTACAGCATCCGGAGGAATGGCGGTGTTAGAGGCTGTTTCTTACGTCTTGGAGCTGATAGAC
Organism: Phytophthora capsici; assembly: GCA_030324255.1. Lineage (NCBI taxonomy): Eukaryota > Oomycota > Peronosporomycetes > Peronosporales > Peronosporaceae > Phytophthora > Phytophthora capsici. Next base: position 3,534,870 of record CM059363.1, read on the forward strand.
GCTTGATACCTTGGAGAAGCAGGTCGAGTTTTGGACTCGTTGGTAGCACTAGGTTCTTGTAACGACGATGGAACCATCGGATACTGGCAAGTTTTAGTTTGATCGTAGAGTGTTGATTTCTGTTGTGGTGATTGTTCCATCCACCGGTCCAGCAATAAGTTGCATAGTATGCCAGTCGTTTCGATGCGTTCTCCGGTGTTAACCATCTCGTCCAGTTCATCCGCGTAGCAAATCGACACCATTGATCCCAGTGTCGAGTGTATGTGGTAGTGGTAGAGTTTGCCAGGGCGTTTTGGCGGAGCATCGAGCCCAGACGTTGCATAGATCGTCGAAAGGTGCTTCGAGCCGAGTCTGTGTCCATGAACACGACATGTTAGTCCATAGATATGCAAGTTGATGGTCTTTTGACCACACCCGAGATCCAGCGTCGGCCATCACGTTGAGTTTACCAGCAATGTGCGACGCTGTGAATACGAGGTTGTACTGAAATTCGGCAAGGGAGAGTAGTCGATTGTACATTTTGGCGACAGGATTTCGACTTGAACGGTGGTTTGCCCAGGCAACCGCACTTGTATTGTCGATGTGGAATTGTACGTGCGTGCGCCTGGTGTTACTCTCAGAGGCCCAATATGGACCCCAATGCAGTGCTGCAAGTACTGCACTACGAAGTTCGCGAACGTTGATAGATGTTTCGATTACATCTTCGGTTGAGAATTGTTGGCGAATGTAGCGTTTCAGGGTTGGCTCGAGCACACACAGTCCGTCACCACTTGCGTCCATGAACACGTGAAATCGAGGTTCAGACACGTCAGCGAAATGAACGATTGGAATGGCATTGAACCGTGCCGGATGTCGCAGCACAGCTTGGAACCATCGAAGATCATCAAGTGTAGAGGCGGAAAGCACACGACGACCGTACTTTGGACAAGTTGTTGCTGTTTCTTGTAGGAATTGGAGGAAGGCGCGAGCAGGTGGGAAACAACTAGCAACGTGACGGAGACTGCCGATGACTTGGAGCAGAGTAGTCCGAGTGGCGAATTCGTTTGACACGAGGGCATCGACTCGGTCCGATGCTTTCGTAAGTTTATCGACAGGTATAGAGACCGTTCCAGCACTTGTATCCCATAGGAGTCCGAGGGATTTACATGTTGTGGACCAACTCGTGAATTTCTGTTCGTTGATTGCCGTAGGTCCTAAAACGGTCGCCATCGCTCTCCGAAGCGATATATTGGCCTTAAAACAAGCCGAACCGCGGTCGACTTCAATGCATGTGTGATCGTCACACCACACATTGCCATGAAATTGCCGGGTCAACTTGTTGCCGTGCTCATAAAGAGTGTTGATAATAGACCCCGCTAGCGAGTAAAAGGCCGGGGAACCGCACCAGCCGAACCCGCACGACAGATCGATGACGAGGAGATCGTCGAAAACGAATGCGAACATGTGAACCGAGTCAGCATGGATTGGAATGTGGCGAAATGCGCCCGAAACATCCCCGATCATCATCAGAACACGCTCTCCGAGGTGAGTAGACGTGAGATAATGGATTCGCTTAGCGATATCGCGAGGAGGGTTGTATGAGATCGATGGAAAACCGTCACGATCGGTGAAGTCGTTGATCGATTGACCAGCTGGCATTGAGTAGTCATTAATCAGTCGAATGTCGGCAGGTGCCGCTCCGGCCTTGTTGACGGCTCCAATCGGACTAATGAAGACTTCTGGCCAAAGCTTGAGAAGACGCGAGGCGACGATGAGATATCGGCCTTCATGTTGACCTTTGCGCAGGTGCCGCCGTATCTGTTTGGATACGCGATGGATGCCGGCATGATTTCGAGGGCGTGTCGATTGCCTGGTTGGCCGGTTAGCCGACCATCGTGGTTGTACTCCATGACGAACGATGTTGTTCCATTTGGCGACAATTGGCGCGAGCTCAATATCCAACGGTGGGGCTAATTCGAAGAGGTCTTTGTTGGGTCTGGGGTCGGACGTTGTTTGACCGCGAAGTAGCCGTACGACGTCAGATAAGCTCCATTTACTTTGTTCGGCAAATGTAGACCAGAACTGGACCTGGTCTGCGTCGACGTCGTCTATTAAGGTCGGTCTGAGTGGCGGTGGAGAAAGTCCGACAGCGTTCTTCTGATAGTTTTCGTAGACAGTAGCCTGGTTGAGGACGCGTGCTTGGTGCAGAGTTGCCATGAAGATTTTATACCGCTCTTGTTCCTCCTTTTTACAACTTGGGCTGTTGCCAGAGCTAATGTTGGTCTTGGTACGTCATAAATCGCTGTACTGAGCGCTTAGCCCTCCCCATCGTTCCGAAATCAGATTCTTTACATCTTCAGCAAGTGATTCCGGCCGGAAGTGAGCATTTGAGCATTTGGTAAACTGACATCCCGGTTTTGACAGGAACTTCAGACATAGTCTTCGTCCGTCCTCACCAAGTGGCAGCTGCGCGTACACACCAGTAGGAATTCGATTACCAGTATTGCTAGTCGTACGATGAGCTCGAACGTTGGTTTCAGCGGTGGCTGGGCGAGGGCGACTTGTTGACGCTGGCTTCCACGACTGACTTGAGTCTCGGAGAGCACCGAGCTTATCATCACTTCGACAGAACTGAGTTGAAACCTTGGTTGCCTCTCTCAGTCCGTCTGAAAGCACTTTGTTGCGGAAAACGCTGAATTTTTCGTTGATCCAGTAAGCCAGAAGGCGTGCCATCGTCGGGTCCGGCCGAGCGTGGTCGGCGTAGCAAATGACGAAATCCTTCGCCTTCGAAATGAAATCCACTGTCTTACTGTTGTAAAAGTGTTGTCCGAACTTGTGCAGAGCTGTTAGCGAACTGATTAAGTCACCGAAGCCAGACACCTTGGGTGGTGTCGGATAGCCGTTCTTGGATGAGAAGTCCCACAGATTCATGCCTTTCTCACTTGCTGCGACTGCATCCGTCCATGACGCTCTACGACAGTGCATTATCGATAACCCAAGCCCAAAGCCAAAAGAGTACAAACCTCGTAGTACAGCGGGGCTTGCCACGAACTCCACGTGCGTTGACTGTTGAACAGATTGAAGTAAAGTTTGAGGATTCTTACCTGTGTGTCGTCTGTTGACTATTGCGGCGTGGATGCGACGGTCACTTGGAGACGGATGAAATACGATTCCTCGGTGGTGTCGTGTAGTCCCAGCATCGACGTACGAGTCGTTGCTACTATCGGAACAACTGTCGTCATCGTTGTCGTTGAAACGACGGCGTTTAGCCAGTGGTGCGTTCATATGCTGTACCTCACGAACGTCATCATCTTCTGAACAACTAGCATTGTCGTCACCAGCGCTGTCGTAGCTCCTTAGTTGTGTAGCGATCTCGTTGACGGAACTGGACTGTCTGCGAGGTGTCGGGGTGTTTCGGGCTCCATCAGCGCTATTTATAGGGGTTGATTCTTCTACGATCCGCGACGGATCGGTATATAGATCTTCGGGTTTGTTGGCACGGCTGGCAGTCGAGGAGTCAACGATGTGCTGTCGACGAACATGCACTAACTGGAGCGTAGTTGGTTTAACCAACGGAACAATCTCATCGGGAGAGAAGGGGACAGATAAACTGGTCAAAACTGACGACGGAATCCCAGACCTTCGCTTTCGACAGGCTGCCAAAAGCGCGTCTTGTCGATGGAGGAGCTCCATTGGGGTTAACACCACGACATTGACACCCTGACCTGGTTGAAGTGCATAATTCAGAGCGTCAACTTTGATCAACGATTGCGTATCCGTTAACGGTAATCGTGTTGGTCCTTCATGGCTCACAATGTGAAGAATGTTGGTAGTTTCAGACGCGGTATACCCAGAAACAACTCCATAGGCCCATTCGTCGACGCCGCTTGGCGATGTCTTGATGAAGGCCACAGATGTGTCGGAGGCTAACGGCAGCAACACGACTAGCGAAAGCAAAGCTCAACGGACGACGACCCATGATTCGAGAGTATCTTTGTGTCTGGAGTATGCGAAGGGGAGTAAGCGAAAGGCTGGTTGCTTCGATCGCAAGCTGGAGTTTGAAAAGTCAAAGTGGAGAGCCGAGCAAGAAGAGAAAGCCCGCCAAGCTGAGTATGAACACAGAAAGCAGCTTCCAGACAATGAAGATCGCGTAGCCAGTGGCCACCATGACATCATAATGGCCCTGGTTGGAGATTAAGGAGTATCTTAGCCTTTACGGCTTTCAGTAGTGGCACCAACAGTTACTTTGTGCTGCCAAAGAAAGTGCTTACGCTTTAAGCGGTGAATATTGCTAGGTTTCGATCCTTATGCTAGCGTGACCCTAGGACGCTAGTAGCGCCCTTCGATGTAGTGCCTAATTCTGAATTGCCGCTACTAACGAACCGAGCCCTTCAAGCTACTGTCGGCAATCCTTCTTTTTACGCTTTGAAATTCCAACTTGGAGGGAGCCAGTGGTCACACAAGCAGGAACTAGAGTCGGCACGTCACCAGGGAGACCCCGGCTGATCTTATTCAGCAGAGACGGCTAGGGAGACGACGTTTGATAGCAACTACAGCCCTGGGTAGACTAGTTGCTTGTCCTCATGCTAATCTCATTATACAATATACATTATACAAGATGAATGCACCACCACATGAGTTGAAGTGGACACTTCTTAGTCGAGACGCTATCGATAAGCACCACAACTGCGCGGTAACTAGCCGCGATCCCCGCCACTCTACGCATGCTTCCTCATCGTCGTACCTCAGACCTCTGTGCCTCCTGTGCCAATTATACCAGAGGTCCCTCCCGGCCAGTATGCCGCAGAACAGAGCCACTCCCCCAGAAACCACCGAATGCTGTTGGGTGAAGCCGGCCCTTGCCGCAGTACTCCACGCGTGATATTAGCTGCTTAACTCCCTACAACCGTGCAGAATCGCAACTGAGAGATAGGAGGCCAGCCGCGCACCCATTGCTCTCCTAACTACCGTAGCCCGCTATACTACCGCCTGTCCTAAATCCTCCCAGTCGTCACCGTCAGGATCCCCCTCGGCGACTCTCTGTGACCGCTTCTCCTCCGTCCAAATGTAGTTCATGTACGTCGTTCTCCTCCTCTGTATACTCCGTCCTTGTGCTTCTCCTCCGTGTCATCCCTCCAACCGCGATCTTCTAAAGCTACCGTCGATCTTCAACTTCAAGGTCTCCGTTAGTCCGTCTAGTGTCCGTAGTCTCCGCTGCCACCGTCCTTCACCACTACTGGGCCCGATTGACTGCCGTCAACTTCATCGGTTAAGTCACCGTCTCCCTTCAGTCATCGGTAAGATCAAACACCTCAGGTTCCTGACATTCCACTGATAATTTATGTTGTACAGGTTCCCAAAATTCATCTCGTTCACACTACCTACCGACGCTAGTACACCCGCAAAGGCTGATTCAGACGCCACGGTACCAGCGTATTCCCCCTTGTTCACGCGCTTTCGCGATCGCACGAGTCTTGATGTGTTTACGAAAAGGAAAACGGTCATCATCGGAATCACTATCGCTATCTTCTTCAGCATCATCCACAGTGTCAGTGGAGTCCTCCTCGCTTGACCACTCATCATTGAGGGACAGTAGAATATTGTGAAGAACAACACATTCGTTGACCCAGAAGAGAATCTTCTTCATGTCTTCCTTTTCTCGTATTTGGATCCGAAGCTCTCTGAGAGACGAAAACCGTCCTTTTAGCACACCGATCGTGTGCTCATTGACAACACGCGCATGCGCCACCCAAATACTGATAGCCTTCTTGTCTGTGCCATGCTGGCCCTTCTTGTATGCTGGCACAATTGTGTTTCTCGAAATGTCTGCTGGGTACGCTGAATCAGCAAGATAATATTGCCCACAATGGAAAAACCTCGCCTTTTCGTCATCTTTTGAGAGCGGCATCTCACGATAGACGGTGTTGTCAGCGCAAGCCCCGGCAATCCGCAATAAATAGCGATAATTTTTCGATGGTCGTCGCAGACAACTTGCGCGTTGACACTATAGCGGTGCTACTGTTGAAATAACACTGACCATCGACCGCTGGCTTCTTAGAAAGTGGTATTGCTGTACCATCTATAAAGCCCACGCACCCAGGAAAGTCCTGGAGAGCCATTTGACGAGAGATCCGCCTTCTTTCCTGCTAATCTAGGCACGCTACAAACTCGTCTGCAGCAGCATTAACGGCAGAAAGCACCCGGGCTGTGTACAATTGAACCGTTCCTTTGCCAATACCCTATAATAACCTTGTACGATCGAGCGAGGATCCGTTGCCGTTTGTACCGAGTCGGTCAAGCGCAACAGCGAGCTGTAACCAAACAGGGGCTTGCTCATAGTTGCTGGAATTCGTGTCTCTACTAGTTCTTGTGAGCTGACGAAAGTCGTCATCAGAAAGAGTGTTGAAGTAGTTTTCTGCAAAGTAACGACCCAACGGGAAGTAATTTCTCGGAGCCAGATAGCGATAAGACATCACTAAATGTAGAAACTCAGCCAGTTCCTCTACTGGAGTTTCACCCAGGATTGAATCCACCCAAGTGCCCATGCGGAAATAAGAGTCTGTGTCATGATCATCAGGCGCTGGTCGAGAAGTTCGCAGGGGAATCCGTAGTCATCGTTGTCATCTTCCTCGAGAATAGCTGCTCTTCAAGCATCTTCCTTATATATATAAGGAGCCTTTGGGCTCCATCGTCGGGGACGCCCCCCTCGATTCACGACACTGCTTTTCCACAAATATCCACCACCCATCTGGTATGTGACGTTCCCACATATCTTTCTTTCCACATTCTCTCTCTCGCAGCATCCCACTACTGCGGAGGGTCTCCTTCGCCTTCTTTGCGCGACTGCATCGCGTTGAAGCGATTGCGGTTCGCCCTCCCCCTCTCGAACTCCCGCAGCAAGGCGCCGCAGTTCAAGTCGGCTTCATCCACCCAAGACGGCTCCTCATAGCCCTTCCAGTGTACCAGAAACTCGCGGTGCACACGGCCATAACGCGTCCTCCGGCCTGATCTTACATCAGCGATCCGCTCCACCTCGTATTGGTCGTCGCCAAGGGAAGCCTCCCAGCTATCCTCCGGCAAGAGCGCCTCATCGAAGTCGAAGCGATCGGCATCACGATCAACCAGTTGTGTCTTCGGTCGATCGGGGAACTTCCTGGTCAGCTTCAGCTTGGACAAGTGTACGATCGGGAAGACAATTTAATCCGATCCGGCGATCTCAAGACGAGCAGCGTGATTGCCGATCAGCTCAGCGACGCGGAATGGTCCGTGCCACATATGCGCCAGCTACTTCGCGTAGCCGGCCTTCACTCGGTCAAGGCACAGCCATACTTGCGATCCAGTTTCGATCTGGTGCGGACGCACTTCCTCGTTGTGGCGATTAGCTCTGTTCCGGATGGCATCGCGGAGACGCTCGTTCACATGTTCACGTGCTCGCTGGTAGTGTTCCTGAATGTGATTCCCTTAGCGACGGGAATCTTGATCACGGTGACCAGTGACAGCGATCGGCAATGCGGCTTCCAACGTTGATCGAGGATCCCAGCCATGCGCAAGATAGAACGGGGTGTCTCCACGTGTGCGATCATGAGCCGTATTGAGCGCGAATGTGAGCCGTTCGGCATATTCATCCCAGTCTCGCTGATCAACATCTGCGACGTACATCTTCAGCGAGCGTGTTAGCGTCTGCACCATTCTCTCCGCGGAACCATTACTCAGCGGCCGGTACGCCATAGTAGGGCTCTGTTTTCGTCTTACAATCCGGTTTAACGCACGGAAGAAGTCCGCCATGAAGCCTGGTTCCCGATCATGCCGAATCACCTCGCTGGCGCCGAACCTTGGAAAGACACACTCCTCGTAGTTCTCTGCGATCGTCTGAGCGGTCCGAGAATTACTCGCCTTCGCGATCACGTATCCCGTGAACAGGTCAATTCAGATCAACAGTTTCGTGTTCCCCTTAAAGGACTTCGGCATCGACGGAATATGATCCACCGCGATTACCTGGAAAGGGTACGTAGCTTGGATGTTCCCTGGCGATTCACCTTGCACCAGCGGTCGTCTTTTTCCGGTCTCACAATCAACACACTCACCAACATATTTCTGCACGCTCTTGAATAGGCCTCGCCAATGGAAGTGCTTCCTGATCCGCTCGTACGTCCTTCCGATTCCCTGGTGTCCTTCTTCTAGGCTGACGTGGTAATGATGCAGGAAATCATGCTGGAGCGTTTCAGGTACAACCACACGGACGACCGGTTCTCGGTCAGTGTTCGAGTTTGATCCAGTCGGGCAATACATCAGCAGTCCACTTTCATCCAGATCATACTCGCCGGCGATCTTGGAGCAACTCTTCGCCTCTTCTGTTGACAGGTTCATCACGTCGCCCTGCAGGTAAGCTTTCATGTGCGTGATCCATAACTCTTCATCTTGAGCTTAGATGATTCGCTGAACCCTCATTTGCTGTACGATCGCTTCTTGCAGGATTTCTGGTTGCACTTGGCGCCGTCGACCAGCTGCGCGGGTGACAGCAGACACACGGACAGTGGCGTCGTGTTCCTTTATCCGCAGGATTTCGTCCAGGCGATTAAGCGTGATCAGATTTTGCTGACCAGCTTCCAAGGAAACCACTTCGCCTGATTCTTGTTGTAGGGCTGTGTTGGCTAACTTGTCTGCGCTCTGGTTTCATTCTCTCTTGACGTGTAGGAACTCGTGCTTTGGCCAGACCTTCAGTTGATCCATCGCATTCTGCCGTAGCAGCTGGAGCTTGGGTGCCTTGCAGTCGATCTCGCCACGCATTTGGCGGATGATCAGGTTCGAATCACCGCAGATCACGATCCGCCTCCGGTCTGATGTCGGAAGGAGGTCAAGGCCAAGAAGGAGGCCATGGTATTCCGCTTCGTTGACCGTGATCGCTGGCGCGAATCTCGACGCTGCAGAAACGACCGACCACTCAGGAAGTTTCCAGATCACAGCACTGAACGCGCCGACCTTCCGCTTGACGCTCGCAGACCCATCAAAGGAGACGACCAGCAAGTCCTCATCCGGCTCCACCGTTGGCGGCGGTGTGATGATCGGCTTGCGTGGTTGCTTCCGCGGAGCAATGGCGATCAAGGCGTCGTCCATTTCTGATCGGGGCGTGATGCTTGCCGCAAGGGCGCCCAGGATCTTGTCTTCGCCTCTGGAACACTTCACGATCTCCAACGTCCATCCTGACAGCAATGCAGCCCACTTGCCCAACCGTCCATCAAGTCCCGACGAGTTTAACAACCAACAAAGCGTGGAGAGTCGAGACAAGACCTTGATGGGCCGGCCGACCAGTTGGGTGTAACACACATCCAGCATTCGGAGCAGCGCCAAGACCTCCTTGTCGACCGTGCTGTAATTTAGCTCGTTGGTCTTCAGGGTGCGACTGGTGAAGTCACCGGCCAGTACACGCCATCATTCTTGTATAAGCGCGGCGGAGATTACCCATTGGCTCGCATACAACACGACCACGGGACCTCGATCAGGATCGAAGTGTAGGAGGATCGGCGTGGCTACGATCTTGGCCTTCAACAAGGTGAACGCGGTAATCGCTCTTGTCCACCGATCGTCTTCCGGCGAGTTATCGCCCCCAGTCTGAGGTACCCCTGGTCTCTCGCTCCGCAGCCGGTACTCATGGAAATCCACCTCGCGCAGCTCGTACAAGATTGCTGCGTAGATCGAGAAATCCTCGATGAACCGACTGTAGAAGTTCAAGCTCCCAAGGAACGACTGCATCGACCGAAGCGACGTCGGGAAAGACAAGTTCTCCAGTGCTTCCAAATCCATCGGGCTCGCCTCAAGACCTTCCGCCGACACTTAGTGTCCCAGGTACGCCACCTTGCTGTAGCCCCAGAAACTCTTGACCACACTGATTGATAGATTCCATTGATCACAGGTGTCTAGGAGCCGCTCGACTTTCTCGCAGAGATCATCCCAGTCGGAGCTGGTCACCAAGATATCGTCGATGTATGATCGTCTGCCAAGCACTGATGGCTTCAGCCCAGGTTCAGGTTCCCCGTCTTCAAACACGTCAATCAGCTTCGTCGACTCGTTATCAGCTCGAATACGAAGATGTCCGTACAGTGCATTGTCGATCAAGGGCTGGTAGATCTACGGGGTGTTCTTCAATCCGAAGGGCATACGTGTTCACTCGAAGAGTCCGAAAGGGGTGAAGAACGCAGAGATCAGCCGAGCTCTTTCTGTCATGCTGACTACCCAGAATCCACTCGCCATATCCAGTGAACAGTACCAAAGGACCTTATCCAGATCGTCTAAAAGATCGTTGATCAGCGGCATGGGGTACATCATCAACTTCGTCAAGCTGTTCACCAACCAAAAGATACAGAGACGGATGTCGACCCCATTCTTCTTGCCCAAGGTGAGGTCGAATGGGTGATGACTCCCGCCGACAACAGTCCCTTGATTAAGTCCGACAGCTTCTCCCGAAATTGCGGGGCGACACGGCGTACACGCTGGGCGACAGGGGTTGCGTTACCAACATCAATGTCGCAGACAGCGCCGCGTGCAGCTGGCGGGAGGGCATTTTCTTTTCCGATCAGGAGGTTTCGGCGTTTCCAGATGATTTGCCGCAACCGTTAGATCTGCTCCGGTGTTCCTTTCCGCTTCTTCGATTCGGATATCTTCAATCTTGACTTTCTCCGTGGTAACGCTGGGAGTATGGCCATCTGATTTTCCAGATCCTCGACGATCAAGTCCTTCCCTTCATGATAGCAGACTTCATCGTCTTCAGCCCGCCGACCTCAATTTCCGGCTCCAGTTTCGGATCGTCGATAGCATCGATCGTAGGGTCGATCAGTGGCTGATCATCGGAGTCCGATGAGTCTTCGATCTTGAACGCCGGATCACCTGTCAACCCCGGCTTCGGTTCCTGCTGATCTTGCCTCGCGTCGACTGGATCAGCCCATTTCACCGCACTTCAGGCTTCGGACTGGGTCCTTCCCGCTTCAAAATACCCTTCGGAACGTCGTACCTTGGTCGGTCCACCAGCGGTCCCATATTCACCGGCTCAGATTCTGCCCCCTCCTGCTGATCAGTGGTGGCTTCGTACGCAAGATTCTGCCACTCAGCATATCGACGCGATCCCACGGAGATGAGTCCAGGCGTTCGCGGTACGAGGTCTTCAGCCAACCACAGTCCCAACTGTGTGAGTCTCTGCAACATCAGCTTCTTGTCGCTGATGTTCGTGATCTTCAAGTACTGCGTCCGGCCAAGGCCCTTCACCAAGGTAGGTACCCATCTTTCTCCACGGGCGATCCACAACTTCTCTCGCTCTAACGCTCGGGGTTTTCGTATCGGTATCTCCACAGATTCTCCGACTTCCACGTGAGCGCTGTCGTCGAGCATGATGTCGTGGCTCTTACGGCCATATGGAGAGCGACGACCTGTCAGCTGGACCCGCACTTCGTTCGGGAGGCACATAGTCCCGTCGGCCAGATCAAGACGGATACCCGCCGGGATCATGAAGTCCATGCCCAGGATTACGTCCTGTCCGACCATGTCGCCAACCCAACCGTCGAAGAAGTAGACCAAGAAACCAGCCAGCGTAATCTTGACCGTGGTACGTCCCAGTGTTGCGTACACGTTCTCTACGATTCCGATGAAATCTTGTCTCTGACTCTCGTCTATGATGCAGCCAACCTTACGAGCAAAGGCGGTGCTAACGATTGAGACTTCAGCGCCGGAATCCAGAAGCAGACTCGCTTTGGAGTTATTGATCTTGCCGGTGGCTTTGGCCTGCTTACGCCATTTGCCAGGAGCGTGATACTTCCAATAGCCGCGCGACTCACCAGGTAGGAGATCCTCACCTGAATCAGATGATACCATCCTAGTGTTGCTGACAAACGGTGGCCTTCCATGCTCCACATCTGGCAGGTGATCTTTCCAGTATCCCCATAATTCGCCATCAGCTAGATCAAGCTCCGTCACAACTTCCGATCGGAAGAACTCATCATTCCGCAAGCTCGCTATCATAGCGGTACGTCTTCCATGAATTCCACGTATATTGCTGATCGGGGTTGTCGTCTCATTGGCTCTTGCCTTCGGCTGCCTTTCAACGTGCAAAAATACAGAACTTAGAACGCTCGGCCCGTACCAGATTCAAACCTGGTGAGCGTCCTAGGTTAACATCTTCTCCGCGCTGGATGGCAGCATCCCGGCGTGTTGCGTCGGGTTGTACCACTGGCGGATCAAGTTGTAAAACTCTTCCATCGGGCATTTGCCGTCTTCGTGGAGCTTGCCGCAGGTACGACACACGTACAAGCAGTGATCAGCTGGGTGGCCGCGACGACCTTACTTCTCGCAGGTCAGGCGCTTCCAGCAACCAAGATCAGAGTGTCTCGTGGAGCCACCGTGCGAGCACGGTGGCGGACGTCCCTCCACACGCGATCCAGCTTCGCGGTCAGTGCGGGCCGGCGACTTGCCTTCGTCCCAACGACTCGGGCGTTGAGCTTCCTGCTTTCGGTGATCGGCCGCAGTGGCCAGGTAGACATGCAACGGGGCTCGATCAACCTCTGATCCGCTTGATTCTAGTTCGACCCCGATCCGATGCTATCGTATGAGGCACGGATGGCGCGGACGGTGCGAGTGGTCTTCGAGGGGGCTTGCGGTGGACGTTCTTCGGTAGATCCAGCACACGCGGCGTCAGGGCAACAACAGTGTGGTGTAGCGGGATCGGCCAAAATATGATTAAGGCCGGATCCTGATACCACTTGCGCCCAGACACCGACTAACGGAGGGGGTGCTCCGATGATCCGTGATCTTGTACTGAGTGTGTTCACCTTGTGTACCCTTCAGTGGGCGGGATCTGCTCTTCCAGGTAACTTCGAAGAGGTCTTGGCGTGAAGGGTGACTGTCTTGGCGAGACGTGGGGTTGTGGGGTAGCGTGGAAGTCTTCACTCTACCGCCGGGTAGTAGATCTAGATCTAGAGCGACTTGGTCGAGCTCAGATCTAGCAGCCGGATCTGGATCCGGGCTGGTAGGTTTGCCTAGTGGCGGGGTGTTCCTTGTCCTTTCCGTTGCTTGCTGCGTCCGATAGCGGGGGCTTGAGGGTTGAGAGTCGGTAGATCTTCGGGCCAAGCAATAAAGTCCCTTAGATCCGATATGCACTTACGGTAGATCACTAGTGTAGGCTAAGCTGGCCAATATGTTATCCAGTCTTATACCTTACAGCTAGATCAACTACACTTAGCTTCCTAACACCTTTGAGGGCCAATGTACGTTCCCGTTTCCTGGTGTAGCTAAGGCACTTGCGTAGATCAAGGCAAATTCGAGTCTGATTCACAATTATACCAACCCCATCCTAAGACTTATTATCCGGATCCTCACCCTATGTAACATCTGGATCTCTGCACCTTCTACGCCGATGGTCATCACCTGTTGTGGCCTCGCCTAGATATTAAGCCTTGGTGGCTTAGATCTTAGTCGGGATCCAGGCTCTGGATCTGGATGATGTGGGATCTTGGGATCTCGGGATCTTGGATCTTGGGATCCAGGATCTTGGGGATCTGGATCTGGAAGATCTGGGATCTTGGGATCTCGGGATTTTGGATCTGGATCTGGAGGATCTGTGAATTGGATCTGGAGGATCTGGATCTGGAGGATTTGGATCTGGGATCTTGGGATCTCGGGATCTTGGATCTGAATCTGGAGGATCTGGGATCTTGGGATCTCGGGATCTGGGGCCTGGAGGATCTGGGGCCTGGAGGATCTGGGATCTTGGGACCTCGGGATCTTGGGATCTCGGGATTTGGAGGATCTGGGATCTTGGGATTCTGGATCTGGATCTTGGATCCGGATCCGGAAGGGAGATCATGGACTTTGTCTTCTGCTGGATCCGGATCCACGTCGGATCTCAACTTCCAGCTGGATCCGGACCTTCACGTGGATCCTGGGGGTCTCAGATCTTAGCCTCCACCCGATCCGGATCTTTGTGGTCCGCAATCACCGAGGCTGATCCCGTCCCGTCCCGTGTTCGTCGGCTTCTTCAACCATATGGTATCCACCTACGACAACCGACTCAGATCGGATTCCTCGTACGGCAACCGACTCAGATCGGATTCCTCGTACGGCAACCTGCTCAGATCGGATTCCATCTACGACAACCGCGTCTTTCTTGGAAAGCACTTCACCACAACAGCTCCTTGCTCCTTCTGGCGGCGATCCATCGCGGCATTGAAGAATGATTGAAGACTGCCACTGGACGCTACGGTCGACACCGGCGCCAAGTTCGACTCCTTCTTCCTGGCTTCCAACATAGCTGTTCCGGTCGGCCCAAGCGCCATCCTTCTCAGCTCGATCGAGCTGTCAGATCCCGCCTCCGACACCCTTGCAGATGTCTTCGCAGACGCGAACGAGGAGTGGGGTGATCCGGACTGACTCGAGTATGTCGTTGTCAGCCCTTGGTCGGCGGTCGAGATGACGGCGCCTACCAACGGTGTGACCAGCTTCACCAAGTGTTTGGTGGATCCTTCCAGAGTGGGAAGATCAAGCTCGAGCAGTTCCTCGGCGTTGAAGTTCCCGGCCACGATACCCGCTTCCTTCAGCATGCGCATCAGGGCGGCGCTGATCGTCGCCGCTTGATCTACCGGCTTGGCGGGCTTGATCGTCGCCGCTTGATCTACCGGCTTGGCGGGCTTGATCACCGGGCCTTGAAGATCACCGATCAACTTCGGCTTCATCATCTTCATGACCGGGTCGTCGATCAAGAATGCGCGGAGTTTCTTCCGGTAGAGGACGACACGCAGCTCGTCCTCCGTCCAAGTCTTGACATCACCACTCTCGTCCGCGTCGGGTGCCTTCAGCTTCATCTTCGCGGGCTTCGGCGTCACCTTCTTCGACTTCTTCGAGGAGGGGTGCGGAGTGGGGGTGGTGGTTTTGGGTGAAGGTCCTTCCATTTTCACGGATGGATCTTCATCCGGCGGATTACGACTCACGTCGCATTCCGCGGGGGGGGGGGGCGGAGGGCCCAAGGGAGGAGGGTGAGGCTTTTCTTCCAGGTCCATCGCTGAACCTTCCTCCTTGTCCCCGCCAGAGCTCCTCCCAGGGCTCTGACGTTCGGTGTATTCTTCACTCTTCAGACGGTGATACACCTTCCGTCGACGCGCCGATACTTCCTGGCTCAACCTTGATCTTGGCCTCTTCTTGACTGGACTCACGGTGATATCTAAGGTCACCAGATAATCCGGGCACGCGCACCATTGTAGTGTAGTGGCTCGCGAGGAAACTCGACACGAGGGGCACTCACACACAGACCGGCCGGACTGCCAACTAACGGAAGGGGTACTCCGATCGACCGTGGGGTCTGAAGATCTTCTCACCTTGTGTACCCGTTGACCTGGCGGGGTTGACGCTCTTCCTGGGTGACCTGGAGGAGATCAAGGTATTTGTTCTTGGTTGAGCTGGAGTGTGGACGGCACTCAGGGGTAGTCGGTTGACGATCTTGTGGATACTTTTTCACTTTATCGTCCGTAGGGTAGAGTAGATCGAAGCTTGAATAAACTTGATCTTCTCTTGGGTTGTCCTTTGGGCTTGTGTTGTTCCAAGGGGGGCCAATGTATTTCCAATGTCGATGCTTGGACCGCCTACTGTTAGCGGTGGAGTTGAGGGGGGGGGGGGGGTGGAGAGAGAGAAGTGCTACAAGGAAAATCTCTCTCTCTGTTAACCATCTTAAATCTTTCCTATCCTTTCCCTTTCCTCCCATCATCTGCCCATCCCCCTCGCAGCTGACTAACTACCTTAAACTTCAGTCGACGTACCCTTTAATTGTACATGTGATTCTTGACACGAAGTGGATCGAAATGATCGCACCACTTTCTTGGTCAACGAAGTGTACCGAAATGATTGCTCCACGATCTTGATCAGTGTATCACGAAGTGTACCGAAATGATTGCATCTCTTTGTTAATCACCCAGTAATCAGCATTCTTGATCACGAGAGATGTGTCGAAATGATTGCACCACTTGATCAGCATTCTTGATCACGTTGGTGTACTCGAATGACTGCATAATATTGATCAGCATTCTTGACCACCTCTCGAATTTCGACGCTCTTCCACAATCTATCTTTGATCATGTGATGGGTACCGAAAACTTGGTACCTAGTCGGAATCAGTCTCAGGCCGACTCAGATCTGGTCTGATCTCATAACATCTTTCATGATCCCCCTTGATCAATCAATGGCAGCTATCACCTTGATCGCTCTACGCTTCACCACAAGATCCCTTACGTTCAAGGCTGGGTCGGACGCTGATAGTGCGTTCCCGATGGCCCAGTTCCGAGGAGTGAATGATCCAACCACAATTAGCTTTAGCTTCACGGGAATACCCCAAGTTTCTACCTGGAACATACCTGTTAGAGAAATTTATGGAATCTTCATATATTACTTGCATCTAATTCCTTTCTTTAATTCCGAAACCTGATTTAAACCTGGAACCCTCTCTGGATAATACATGATGCATCAGATTTCTGAGTATATTTTTGCTCTGGGAAATCTGGACGCTAAGCTTGTCCAATTTTAGATTGTGTTTCTTTTCTTTTTAACCCTATCGCGAACAGAGCTTAATGACTTTGGCTACTATAGCATACAACGTTAGCACGATAACAAGTGAACGGGGGCAATTTGACCCCTTTCATAAATTAACAGTACTCACTTTGAGGAAGCCTTTTTGCACAGATGGTAATTGGGAGGGATAGGTCACTCAAGTTGGGCTATTTGAACCCTTTCACAAAACCACGGTACTACCTTCAATATTTTCGAGCATTTTCTTCATTGGCTAAAATTTTTGTGTCTGTGAACAAAATCAACGGTGAGTTTTTTCATTGGCCAAGCCGTCGATCAGATGTTCACGTAATGCACAAATGTACAGAGACAGAGGCAGGTGGATCCCAGGATAAATTACGAGTCCGGCTCCATTTCTTACGGTTCTAACTTCAATAGACGGGGGTGGGGGCTTCCAGCTACCCCACAATCCGAGCCAACGGCGCTCAGCCTTAAGTGGTCTACATAACGCTTGAACTATAGCCTGCTGCCCGCATCACAGTGTTCAATGTAGCTGTAGATATCACAGCGCAATGCTCGACAGCTAGATGTGTGTCTTTGTCTCAAAATAGACAGTCATGCGGTGAATGACTTGATTTCATTAATGAAATAATGTCTCTTTCACCATGACTACCTTACTTTGGCGTTTTACTTCATTATACTATGGAATTTGATCTCGCCAGACGTTACACAGAGGTCGACGCACGCAATGCTTCTCACTTTCAGAAACCACACAGAAGCTGGACGGGACTTCTCATGTCTACCGCCGAAGAAGAAACCGAGCGAAGAGAGGAAGGGGAGACTGCAATCAGAGTCTCCGATGTAGCTGGTGCCAGGCTCAGTAGCCCTTCAAGCGCAAGTGAAGTACTTACCGTTTTGACGGCACACGAGGGTGACAATGGGATTCCAACACGGACAGCACCATCCAACGAACCTCCAGCCACTATTGTCCCGACTAAGCGCAAACGCGGTCGCCCAAAAGGTTCGAAGAACAAGCCGAAGCCTGTAGAAACTACCGCCAAGCGATGCCGCCCGACAACGCACGTGTCAGGAGCGCAAGATCACGGCATCACGCCCAGGCGCAACCTTGCGCAAGTTTTAACGGGCGAAGCTGCAGCTACTGAAATGTCCCAAGCTACTCAAACTACAGACGCAGAGAATTCCATACCTGCAGTACATGCAGCGCAACTCCCAATGTCAGACGATTTTACATTGCCGGGCACGAGATTACCACCTCCCATCCAACCGATAGCCACGGAGCCTGTCACAACTACTCGACGAGCGAAGAAAGCCTCTCTACCTTCGGTTCTATCGATGTAAGTGGACACGCTGGTGGCGTTTTTACCGGTGAAGGAAGGATTTATCACACAAAAGAAGACGTATGCAGGCGTGGGAAATGCTTTCCTGGTTGGGAGAGTCTGCAGGGTGCTGAAACAATCCTTGTTTCAGAGCAACTGGTTGGACTCGCAGTTCCAAAACTATGTCGAGACGTTGAACCTCAGCACAGTGCAGCGAGGGAACGCGAATTACCGCTCACTACATGGACAATCTACTGGTGTTGGTTGGGGGCGGCTGTGCTCTGTTGAAGACGGCGAAGGCGTTCATATCGATGACGATACAGACGTCCTGGAGCAGTACATGGAGCCGTTCAAGCCGGCGTTGGAGCTTCTGGCTTCGTTAGCAGAGGTAAAAGCCATCAAAAGCATTCGATTTGAGCCTGAAACGCAGTGTAATGCTCCACCAGATCTGTTCCAACACCCTGACGGATCAACAGAGACGCGATTACGGCCAGAATTCAAACATATTTTTCAGCACTCGGCCTCCGCAAGTTTTTTCGCTTACATCCCAGTTTCATTATGGCAGCAGGTTGTCGGTGAAACTAACACATATGCGCGTCTACACAACCTCGCAGTCGGTAAGCCCTTTTTGCTCGAGGAAGTGATGACATTTCTGGGGATATTGCTGTTTATTTCTCTTGTTGACAAAGGCGAATACGCTAACTACTGGGGAACACAAGTGGAGAATGGAATTCTGGGTGGAACGTCAAGCGGGGTTGACAACGTGATGACGCTGCGTCGGTTTAAGGAACTAAGGAAAGCATTCTGCTTTCAATGCGTGTAGACAAATTAGGGTATCCATGACCAGGTTGCAAGGATACGTCCATTACTGAATTTGTTAAAGACAACAGGGTCGAGATATGTTGAAATTGGTCGCAATGTTGCACTTGACGAAGCAAGCGTCGCGTGTCGGTCGAAATATGGCAAACCGCTCATTGTCTACAACCCAATGAAGCCGACAGGGAAGTATGACTTCCGGATCTACATGCTATGCTGTGCTGCACGTTGGATATCGTTGAAATTTTGACTACATTGTGTTAGTGATATCTCGGAGCGGTTAGATGGTGTTGTATATCCGCAAGAAGCGCAGGCGTTATGCGATGAAGTTGCAGATCTATCTTCGATACGGAAATGCGTACTAGAAGTAGTTCGGCCCCTGCATTCAACTCGCCGGATAGTCAACTCGGACAATTACTGCACGTCAGTGCAGTTGCTGATGGCGCTACGTCTAAAGAGACACTACGCTCGCGGTACCGTGCGGAAGACTAGCTCACACTGTCCCCGCCATGTACTTTTGGAGAAAAAAGATTGCTCTCGTGGAACCTCTCGGCAAGGTGTTTCCGCCGACCACTCACTGGTTGCCGCGTCATGGTATGACAGCTCTATCGTGACGGTGATATCGAACGCGGACCCATCAACTCTTACTACTGTAACGCGCCAGGTTCGCACTGAAAGACGAAGCTATCCAGCTCCATCGTGCATCAAGGAATACAATACGAATATGCAGGGTGTTGATCGTCTTGATCGAATGCGTGCTCGGTTCTCTCTGTCGGGTGGCCACACTTTCAAAAACTGGCATAAGAAGCTTGCGTTAGCTCTTATTGACGTGGCCAGAGCTAACGCATACTTAACTCGAAGACTGGCACTGGATCTGAGTAAGGCGCGGGACTCCCACCGAGACTCCGTTGTTGAACTATGCTCCGAACTGGTATGGGGGAAATAGAAGGAGTCACCGAGCGAACGGCTGATGTTCTACGCTGATACTGCGATTGGAGAGGCGTTTCATGATCAACCTTCACCGTCAAGCACGGTGTGGATTGCCCAACCAAATGAAGGAACGCCATGCTCTGAAAGTCCTACAAGGAGATGCTCTGCTGTTTCCTCGAAGCAGTTCTATACAGACATGAATCGCAAACGCAGGAAGTGTGTCGTGTGTCGTTGGGAGGATCGCTATGCGACTGAGGTTACGGACGTCTGTGTGCTTCACAACGTCTGCCTCTGTCAGAATGTGCACGTCTCGAACAAACCGTACGCCTTCCCGGAAACTACATGGACCTGTTCGGAGAAGTACCATCGATTTTACCTACCGCAAAAGCTATTCTCGCAGAGATGGAAGGCACGTACGAGTTGTGATCTGTACAAACTGAAGCGAACACAGCGTACAACTGAAGATCAAGGAGAGCAGAATGCTGGTGCGGAACTTGGTGATACTGGCAACAGCCGCACCGTTGCGAGGTCTATCGTTCTGTGAATACGGGTACCGTATAGTCTTAGTAATAGGCGACGAGGGTCGAACAAAGTGTGTAGCAATGAACCCATACAAATCCTAAGATTTAAAGCTGACTTGACACAGATTTATTAGCCAACTGTCCATCCATATATTTTTTCCGTCAATGCAGTGCTTCAGTTTTGGTTTTAAGTATCATCGTTATCACTACCGTCTTCACTCTCGCTACACCCGCTTCCAATGTCGTCCTCGGAGTTGATCTCTTCTTCTGTAATTTAGTAGCGTGCAAACACCGTTGATATCATGAACACTGTCTTCATCGCTACTGACCTCGCGAACATCCGTAAGAAGACCTGCCCTTGCAAAACCGCTTACTATGGTCTTAGTGGACAGGCTCGACCAGCACGACGTGATCCAATCCGTTATCACAGATCGGCTGGGTGCAACTAGCGAAAACTTTTCCTCGTCAAGTTTTTTCTTAAACCAGCCATGGTTTTAGCTGATTTCTCTTGGTCTAGTGCTGTCCGTGCCACGTTAATTTGAGCCTCAATTTGCTCTTTGCGACTGAGACGGTCGCATTCACCATCGTTGTAAGAGCGGAGTTGCTGTCGAATACTCTTAATCCAAAGGGCTCGTAGCTGGCTTTTAAATGATTTATTTCACGAAATATCTGCAGGTTGACACACGTAAGTGTATTTCGGTGGTACATTAAGCAGAACAACGTTGATAGAAGCAGCGTAATCCAAGACAGGTTTAGTCCAGTGGGCGCAACAATCATCCCAAAGTAATAAAATATTCTCCAAGTGATTTTCACGATTCGCAAAGTGATACTCCAAAACCTTCACCGACAGTTTTTCATTCCACCATGCTGACTTGTTACCGTCAATTTTACAGGGAAAGTTGTCTTGAAGACCTTTAATTTCGCGCCAAACTCGTGTACCGAATCCGTTTCGAATTTTGTTGTTTTCTTGTTGTTTCTCGGTTTTTTTGGCTGGCGTACTTTTAAAGAGAATAAAAGTGTCGTATTTGTTTCCATCCCAATCTCCAAGTAGCATTGCAGTTACTCTCTTTGTATTTATTACCACAACGAACCCACACGGTTTTGGTGCCTTTATCAGTGATTGTTCTGGTGGGGACGTACTCGGAAAACACGGCTGTCAAAAAACACATTTTTTAAAAAATGTTCTGAATAAATTGCAATGAAATTGACCTTTTCGGCAAGATCATACGTACTGGTTTGATGAGCGTTAAACACTTGGACACAATTCTTCTCAACAATTGTCTGCATTATCTTCCCTCTAAATTCCCTTGCAACTTCCGCTGCATCTGCAGGCGTGGTCTGGCCTTGACGCGTTTTCGACCGCAGAGAAAGCTTGTGGCGGCGCATAAACAATTGCATCTACGAAGCTGAGGCAGAAAATTGGGTGTCGTTTAGCCCGGATTCTGCTGCGACCTCTGTACCTTTTAGTTGTAGCATCGTGCGCGAGTCGGGAGCGCCGTCTTTTCGAAGCGAGTTGATTCAGAGAACAATTTCTTCTTCTGCTTTTTGAGAAAGAACTGTAGTCATTCCACGCTCGCGGTAATTGAGGTGACTGGAGTGACCGCTTTTGCAAGCCACTATAATTTTGGCTTCGTTGGCTCGCCACTTGCTGATGACCTGCTGCTTAGATCGTCGCTCTTTCCCTTTAATGAGCCGTAGAATTCGTCTAGAGCCTCTCCAGGAGTATGGCCAGCATTGATGTAGCTGAGAACGTCCTGTTTGTGGCCGTACGCGACTCGCACACGCTTGTACTGCTTTCGTTTCTTCTTGGTCCCCTTGATCGTAGGGCGGACCATCGTGATGTCACACGGCAACATAGGAATTAGAGTCTTCAAAGCCAATAAATAGCACACTGTACACTGTAACCAACTGTTTTTTCTGGATCACTATTGGTTAAAAACATTATGTCGCTTAGGACCAAACGTTGCCTATTACTAAGACTATACGGTAGTTGTCTTGATCTAAGTATAGAAACTCCACAATAAATGCAATTACCTATAAGAATGGCAAGTCACTTGATCAAAGTATAGAAATTCGAACGACTAAAACATGCATCGCTTTGAATTCGTTATGTACTCATGTTCATAACGACTCGTACACAAAGATGTCCTGAAGATCGGCCTTCCAGCTACACGATAGGTTCAACACCTTCTCCAACTTGAACGCTTGGCAGAGCGGGTTTTGACAAGCGTCTCTATGACTTGAACAGAAATTCAGGGAAGTCACCAACCATTTGAGTATGAACAACCCAGCTAGCTCTTCCTTTACAATCTCGACAGCCTGTGGTTCGAACAGAAGGTAGTTCCAAAACATTACTGTCACGTCGGCATACGGTGGAGTCGTCGAAATACGCATGTCAGCAATGTCACAGCAGACAAGCTGAACTCGCCCGAGGAGTCGTCTCGATCTTGCGGACTTTGCCATCATCTTCATTCCAAGTTCGTACAAATCTCGGCGAATCTCGATACCAATGGCCTTGTTCACACTTGTCGCCAACGCCACTTCTGCAACCACGTTCCCCAGCCCAGAACCGATGTCGAGAAAGATATCTCTTCGGTCGAGACCACCCAATCCGCGAAGCAGTGTGGAAATTCCTGCTGGTAGTAGCTCCCCAGCGTTACGATGTGGCATATTGTTGGCACCTTGGACAACCACTTCGCGCGTAATTTCAGCAAATATAGCCGAGACAGCCCGTTCACCACTTGAAGGAGACATTGGCGGGGAACTGTCTTCGTCAGGGAGAACTTACGGAGTTGCTTCCACCGCTTCGGGATCGAATCGTGTCTTCGGTGTTGTCAGTCTCGAGGATGGCAGCAACATCGGGCGAGGCCTCTCCAGAACTTGTCGGACATACAACTTGAATTGTAGCTGGATCTCTTGGGCGTTGAAGGCTTGCGGCATATGCCGCCGGTACCGCTGGGATTGGAGCCGAAGATACCGCAAATACCGAAAGCCCTATGGTGGCTGGTGGAACTGTACTCGCTGGTACTTGGATGACAGGAGGCGCATGAATCACTGGTGGTCCTTGGGCTACTGAAAGTACTTGATTGACCGGAGAAGCTTGAACTGCTGAAGGCGCGACAGACGCTGGTGTAGCTTGAAGCGTTGGAGGCGAGTGGATTACTGGAGAGAGAGGCACCTGGCGCGTTGTGGTCGATAGAGGTTGCTGCTATCACGATGCGTATCGGCATCTTGTCGCTGTAGATCCAGAGGTACCGCAGCACATGTACCTGAACGCTGGGACCGCACGAGGCCATCTTCAGTCGAACGCTGTTGTTGCGCCGAAGGTCCTGCTCCGAGCTGTCGTTGCGGTGAAGTACCAGCACCTTGACGCAACTGGCGCGTCACCCTGGGTGGTCGACCTCGAGGCCGGTGCACTGGCGTGAAGAAGCTTGGCGGGAACCGCTGGACATCCTTTCCCCACGTCTTCTTGAGCGTTCGAAGACGCTCCTGTAGAGTTCTGGCGTTGTGGCCCGTCCGCTGCATCCGCTGGGCAACATCTTCCCATGAAATTCGTGCCCCTGTGCCTGCGTAGGCGGACGCTAGTTGGACTAGTTCCTTGTCGTCTTCGAAGGTGAACCGAGTGGGCATTGTTGCTGTGTTAAGTAGGCAACTGGCTGAGGTTTTGTAGTGGAAATGGCAATTAACTAAGGTTTCGTATTTGAAGTAATGGTGTGGAGACGGGGTACGCACCGCATACACCGGCGTGTCAGCAAAATTACGTACTTGGTATGCGAAATGCTGACGCAATC
Source organism: Phytophthora capsici (assembly GCA_030324255.1). NCBI lineage: Eukaryota > Oomycota > Peronosporomycetes > Peronosporales > Peronosporaceae > Phytophthora > Phytophthora capsici. The sequence goes on from CM059363.1 coordinate 3,558,774, forward strand.
TCGATAATTTTCGCACCTAAGCGCATATTTTACGTGATGTAGAAGACACCACGTAAAATATGGGAGGTCGAAAACAAATCGGATTGGTTGTAATTGGAGAAGGTGATGTGCTGGTTGAACTTCTGCGAAAGGGGTCAAAATGAGTCATTTAACAAAATGAGTCATTTAATGACCCCCTTCATGGCCGTTTGTTTTAAGCTTCTCGAAAGGGACCTAATGCTTTCTTTTTTAAACCAAACAACAACAAAAGCGTTTTTCGCCAGACCTAGAGCCGAGTACCATTGAGTTTCTGATCGATTTTCCGCAGCGAAGTACTGCCCCACTTCGCCTGTATCGTCTTCCGATTTCCAAATCGATTTCTCTTCTTCCGCGAGCAGAAGGTGGACTTGAGTCGCTGCCACCAATTCAATTTATCAACACTCTCCAAGTCCGCTTCCTCAGCAGTGACGAGACCCAATTCTAATAACAAACGCATCAATTGAGGAGGGTCAGCACAGTCGAACACAGTCCAACTTGTCGCTCCGTACCGATATACTGCCGCCTTATTGCTGCCACACTCTTACGATACTTGCGTCGGATACGAGGCGGAACCTCCAGCAGACAATGCCAGTCCGTTCCACGCGGGCCGAAAACCTTGTCGATCTCCGTGTCTGGGTCGATTCTATTGGCTTCGTTCATCATCTCCCTGACGCCATCGGAGAGCTTGCCTTGGAACAAATCGATATATTCAGGGTCGTTTTTATCCAGTGGCTTACCGTTCTTCCTTGCGAAGTAGAGGCTCACTTCGTCGACAGAGCAGCGTCCTCTCAAACGCACTATAGATTTCTCGAGGAGCTCGCGCACTGTCTTCATATCGAAGTTTTCGTGAAAGCAGAGGTCTGTCTCCACGACATTTGCAAATAGTCGCTTCATCTTGGTCCAATGGTGCAACTTCTAGAGTGGCGGGAAGTAATTTAGTTCATGCCACTCGAGAAGTTGCAGCTTTGGACCAAGATGAAGCGATTCAAGCGATTTTTTGCAAATATCGTGGAGACAGACTTCGGCACTGGCACAAGCCAAACTTGAATTGATATTAAAACGGGTAGTTCTTCTTGAGCGTGTTCATAAAAACTTCATCAGCGATGGGTATGAGTCATACTATGACAACCTTCCTAATAGACCAGTCAACGTCGATTTCCGCATCCGTCGCTTCATCCGTCAGTTGCTCCCACGTGATAAGATCTTGAATGTCACCTTCTTTTGTCGTCAATCCGACAGCGATTTTCCTGCCTCAGAAGCTGTTGTACGACTCAAACTTAACAGTGGTGCCGTCAACAACGTACTTGGACTTTGGCAGCGTTTCCTTGCTGTAGCCAACACCAGCAGACATAGAGACTCCGAGAATGGTCGAGTTGTCGGGCACATCACTATCCATCCACACAATAGCGTATGACCAGTAGTGGCGGTGACCAAAGCGGTACTTGGAGATGTACTGTCGACCCTTAGGGAAGTACCAGGCGTACATGATTGCCCACTTATCCTTGTACCAATCGGAACGCGAGTACACTTGAGATCCCAATTCAGAGCCCTTGCAGTCTCCATCAGACCATCCAGTCCACTTCAATCCAGCGCTAACGGATCCGTCCGCTTGAACGGCAGTCGAAATGCGGAGTTGCGGTTTGTACTTAACAGCGGATTTCTCTGAATTGGTGGTTGGTTCAGGCTGGGTGAACGGCTGCACTTTGTCGTGGTTGATCATTTCCACGTCGGCATTGACGGCAGCTAGTGAGGCGATCGCAGCGAGGAAGTAGGCTCTAAGGTTCATGATTGGTAGCTCTTCTACGGACGACTTGGAAGGTTGAGAAGTGAGGATCTGGAAACTGAAGGGCCACTCCCAGTGGAGACTCCACCTACATATACCGAGTCGGTACTACCGACCGACAATGATCAAGCTGCTGACAGGCTGTCAGTGACAGCCAACCTTGGCTGCCAAGTGGTGAATGTGAAGACTACCTGCGATGTGTAGGAACAGAAAACGTTGAGTTCCCTAGTAGCTGGATCCACTGCACATAAAGAACATGTGATGTAATGTAAATTTATAAGAGTATGCCGTGTGAGCCAGTCAATTTAATATCACTAAAGTTTGATCAGTGGAAACAACCATAGACTTTGGGGCGTTAGAGTGACGCCTTGATAGCCGGAGTGGAGCGGCAGTCAGTGAGACGGTGTGTAGGTGGAGTAGATGTAATTTACGCGATACCTTTGCCAGCTACGAGCGAAGCAAACGCCACGTAACTGAGGAGCTGCATTGACCTCGTCGTAGAAAACACATTTACTTAACGTTTGGATTGTTAAAACATTGAAACAGATCAGTGTTCTCCAAGTTTTAGGCCGTACTCACGCACAAAACTATAGAATGGTTTCTAAAACGACAGTGCCGATGATAGCGGAAGTATCCGGGATGGATACTCCTATTTCCGGGAGTATAAGGAGCAGAAGGCGTGCCGTTGCTTCTCGATCTGACCCGGGTTTCAAAGATAAGTTTAGAGTAGATGTAGATAGTCTCGGTAGCTCATTCTCGATTTTTTCTCGGCTCACCAGAAGCGAAAGCGAAAACTGATTACCTTCTATCGTCTACTCGCCTCAGCTATGACCAGCTCTCTTCAACTCGGCGCACTCGCATTTGTCGGGCCAACGCACTCAGCACAACTGAACGACTTCCAATACGTTGAAATCACGGATGTGACGGACAACGTAGCTACGGTTAAGATCGTTGGTCCCGACGATGACGTTCACGCCACCACTTTCGACCTACCTATCGATATCGTCAGGTACCGACTGGTTCCTGAAACAGAGCGTCGTTTCTGGCCAGGCTCATACGTCGCCCACACTGCGCCCTGCTGCTTGTTCTTGTCCTTATGGTTGCTCCTTGGCTTGTTATTTTGCTGTTTGCGCTTTGCGGTTGTACTACGTGATTGTTTCGCCACTATTTGTGGAGCTTGTGGGGGGCTTGGAGAACGGGTAGGTAGGACGGAGGCTCGGGAACCGCTAAGCGTTGTCGTAATTGTGGACAGTGAGCTCGTGTGCCGCGGGGAAAACAGTCTTATCGGGGTCCCATTGTGACGCTCGGTGCCCGTAGAGTGTTGGAGGATTTGGACGCAGATCGGTGAGACCGAGACAGCAACATGAGCAGAGCTCGGAGTATTTAAATACTTTATTAATCCAACTCGTTTGTAGGCAAGTGATCCATAAATACTGATATTTTTCAGATCGCTCACAATACGATACTCTCTAGATCCGCTTCATGGCGATTACGGAGGCGCTGATGGTTGAAGCGACCCACATACCCCTGTTGTACCGGAGCATCAAGAGGTCCTCGAGTGTCTCGGGATCCAGACTCGCACGAAGCTTCGAATACGTGAGCTTTGCTTGCGAAACAATCGCTCGCACTCTTTTGACGTTGGAGGGTTGTAACGTGCTTCGCCGTCCACACGACCTTCTGCTTCTTACGTTCCTGGCTGTAGGCTTCATCGACGATGTTGCCTTTCTTCTCTTCGACAACAGGCGTGGAGGGATCGAGAGCGAAGTCTACAAGTGCGGTCCGCTCATCGAGGCGAAGTGGTTGGACTGCAACGCCCGCTGTAGCAGCCGCGTTCCGCTGCATGTGTATTCGCCATCCCCGAGCGAGTCAAACATGACGCCTACGACCTCGCTGTTCGCGTATATATTTTAGTCGCTGGCGTGGGCATTCTGCTGGTGGTGCTTGCGGATGCTGAGGTTGAAACTTGGGGTTGCTTGGTGATCAATGGAGAATTTCGATCTGATCATCTCACGGCAGCCTCAGCCTCTCCCAGAAGACGCTGTATCAAGCGAAGCAGTGAGACGGAGGTGCTCTCTGTCTGTGATCACGTTGTACTTCACGAGCACATGAACAGCGTGCACTGGGACATCATTCCCCGAAAACAGGCCTGGATCAGCACATATCGCAGAGACCCGAGTGATCCATAAATACTGATACGGTATCAGTATCACGTATCAGATCATATTCTTTTTTCCGAGCCCTGAACATGAGACGACACAGTGGCCACTCTTGTCGGTGAAGACGACCCTAGGCCTTGGCATGCATTTAGAATGTCCATCACTGTATTCGGTGGAAGCGGGTCTTCATCTATGGCCCAGTCTCTAGAGGATGGCGTGGAATCCAAAATCGGCTTGATAGGGTTGACGGCGTGATTTACTGGCGTCTTCATTGGCGTCCTCGTCCTCGTTCAAGTGTTCTTCGGAGCTGACATCCACGTCCATATTATCGAGGCTTGTGTCTGCCAAATTATCGTTGTCAAAGAGTGTGCCGGAGCCACCTGCGCCGTCGAGGCCACCTGCGCCGTCGAGGTTCGTGTCACAGCCACCAGAAGTTTTGCTGCTGGAAGTAGAGACAGCCGCGTTGGCACCAGCGGATGGGTTCAAAGGGGCCATACCAAGAGCAACAGTACTGGAGGCTCGGATGTTATGTTTTTCACCAAATATTGCCTTCATGCGCTTGAACTACAATTTCTCCAGTTTGTCTTCAAAAGACGTTCCACTCTCCAGCTCCTTATTTGTAAGACTCAAACCAGTTTCGGTGACACTCTTCTTAAGAGTGGGTTTGAATTTGCTGGAAATGAAGGTCCTCCAACGTTGCTGCATCATGTCACCCGAAAGATGCAGTCCTCGTGTGCTCGTATTCAAGTTCAGATACTCTGCCATGCCTTTGACGCCATCCAGCCTGGTTGTCTTCGACAATCCACCCACGGTGGTCTTCTTCCTGGTGACGTAGATCAACTCGAAATTTCTCTCATCTCCAATCCAGAACACCAGGATCCGGTAATCATCACGGGTGAGGTGAATTTTACCCATTGCCTTCCAGTATACGCAACGTAGAAGGAATTAGATTAAAAGCAGTAAAGCAAGTAGATCACAACTTACGAGCTGTAGCTGGGCAGAATCGTAGTTACTTGAGGCTTAGCCAGCAAACTGGAAAGTGTTAAGGGGTTTCAGTTGTCGGATCACACATTGCCGCCAAAGGATCTAGGATCTCGCAAATCACCCACCTCTCTTGGTCGGTGATATCTGAAATCACTCGCGTTTTCGACAAATGATACATGTATTACAGCTCCACAAAAGTGACATGTCATTTGGACCTCGTTTTGCGAAAGGTTTGACTCCCCCTATTTATGTCATTTTAGTAACATACCGTGCGGGTTCGGACCTCGGACAAATTCGGACAACCTTTATAAACTAATGAATTAGTAGGTTCTGTAATCACGTGTGATCCCCATCAAATTTACAGTCATACAAAAAAATCAAACTGCAAGTGACGGGTTGGATTGAGGACGGCGGCGTGGACGGCGACTGCAGCCCGGGGGAGGTGATGACCCCCGTGGCCAGCAGTCGCAACAGCAGTGACAGCAGCAGAGCGTGGACGGCGGCTGCGGGCCCGGGGGAGGTGATGGCCCCCGTGGCCAGCAGTCAACATCAGTGACAGCAGCAGAGTGTGGACGGCGGCTGCGGGCCCGGGGGAGGTGGTGGCCCCCGTGGCCAGCAGTCGCAGCAGGAGTGGCAGCAGCAGCAGAGTGTGGACGGCGGCTGCGGCCCGGGGGAGGTGATGGCCTCCATGGTTAGCAGTCGCAGCAGGAGCAGCAGCAGCAGCAGGAGACGAGAGGCTCCCGATAACCTCCATCTGCCGCTGTATAAGCGCTGTTTGCTTCTCAACGAGATCGTTTACAGTCGGATCAGCAGCAGGTACGTCCTTCGCAGGAGCATTTCGGCGTGTGACCAAGTCGCTGTGAATGGTAAGTGCCCAGCTAGCTAGTTCGGTCTCGGTGATCCTGAACTGACCGGTTGTCCGTTTCATGCGCTCGATGTAGGGTGCCACTGGAGAGAGCTTTAGCATATCGTGGTAGTGCAGCACTGTCACTGCCATGAGAACTTCCAAGACGTCGTCTCGAAAGTTCATTGAACCGGAAAAACCGAAGGAACTTGCTAACAAAGCGTGTTGGAGCTGTTGGATCTTGTGGCTCACTACAGAATCAAAACCGCGAAGGGTAGGTAGACAGGGCTGCGTTTTGGAATCCCAACCCGCCAGTATCTTGAAGCATGACATCTATAAGCAAGGCATTCAATTACATCGTCAGTACTACACAAGAGGGTCAACAAGTGGGTAGCCCCCACGATCCAAAATCCAGGGTGTACTGATGTTGCTGTTGCTGTTGGCATTTTGCGCCGCACCTCGCCTGAACGAGCGCGACGACAAAACCTGCGTCAGTTCGATGCCGTATGCTGCACACTGCTGACTCCACCTACGCAAAAGCCGATTGACGTAAGCTTGTGTCCCAGGGATAGCGACCTTAAACCTCTGGTTGGTAACCGGCGGTTGCGCGTCTTCTTCGGCTGCAGTAGGCACGCATCCCTCGAGGAGCTCTAGTAGAGGCCGAGCTGTAAGTGACTGCTCCGAAACCGTAGCCTCGTCGGTGCCATCTCGTGGTAGCTGATCCAGGAGAAATTGGCTTGGGGCCGTTTGCATAATTGTAGCGACAGCTAAAGCATGCAATGGACACGTAATAAAGTTGCCAAAGTCGTAAAATAAAGAGGCACCTTGGATTTGATTCGCTTGAAGTAAATGTACAGGCAGCCACCTAGCAGTAAATACATATTAGATCGGTATTAACAAATTACACTCTAAGCGAACTCACTTACTAGGATACACAGCAACTTGTTTTTTTACGAGGCATGCTGTATCGGAAGAGCGCCCCAGCAAATACCACAACAAACTGATGAGGCCTGCATCCTTGTAACCTTCTGCTGTGGTCGCGCCCTTGTAAATCACCGTCGCCAGTGCTCTGAGATCCTCTTTTGAGCATGGAGGCGCTTGATGGGTAAACTCAGTGCCTCGCTTGGCACAGTGTTTATCTAGTATAGACGCAATTTTCTGCAACCGGCGACTTGCAACAGCATTTTGAGCAAGGGACAGCTCTAGGAGGTGGTTCTTGACGTTGCCGAAGTAGCTAGTCACAGAGTTTTTAGACAGTAAAGAGGCCCTTGATGTCTCCTTGAAAGCTAAATGCATGGCAAATTTGTCTAACACGCTACACAGAGCATCACCTGACTTATAATAAACGACTGTATTAGCCAGCGACTGCTCAGGACTCCGGACTTGAGCTACCAGCGCGCAAAGCAGGCAGTGCGTTGAAACCCCCGGCTCCATACACAAACCAAGTGAAGTTGCAGTTGATAAGAAATTGGAGGAAAGATCACTGCCTCGTAGAGGGAGCACAGGCACGAGGAAGTCGATGATGAAGAAGAGCAAGGGTGCTGATCAGGAGGTCAAGGCCCAACCCATGGAGCGCAGGCTGAAGGAGGATGGACATGGTAGCGGTAGACAAAGTGGAGCGCCAAAGGCGGACGATGAAGGGTGGCAGACGGTAACCAAGAAAACTAAAATTGACAAGGATACAGAACGATCCGGAGACCAAAAACAATCACTGGGAAGCCCTCAACACAAGACGGGAGGACGCAGCTCCTCTCCAATTCGGAGGCAGGAGAAAGACAGCACTCGAACAGGAGGACAGAGGTTCAGCGGACGTAAAGCTGGAGAAGCAGACCAAGGAGACGGCTCCAGAGTATACGCCCAACTCATTATGTACCTTCTCAATAAGGCCCCAAGCGTCTATGTACTACACACTGTGCTGAGGCTACGAGAACTGGCCGCGGAAAGGAGGTTCAGAGCACATCTCAGGAAGATACAGAAACAGCATGCAGATACGAAAGAAACGGTGTGTATCAGGAGGGAATGGGACGACGCGCCTCCGCAGGAGGAACAAGACAGATACAGAGGAGTGGTAAGCCAATGGAATTGCGACAATGAGGAACACCAGCAACGACTCGCAACGCTTTTAGGAACTTGGGTGCTCAAAGAAAGGATCCCTCAAGTCGAGTTGGAAAAACGGCTTCGACATTTTCACATGCGGAACATTGCTATTGAGCCAGTGGGAATAGTAGAACAAGACGAAACCCTTAGGTCTTACAAGGAAGCTGTCGCTGGATATGGAGAGGCAGGTCCTACCTCAGACGTGCCACAAGACGAATACCAGCGCTTGTATCAATTATGCATGCAACCGGCAGAAAAGGTAAACAGACTAAGAACGAGAACTGCGGACGAGGATAAGGCCTTGGACATGATCACCAAGGGACAGCTGGAAGTGCCAGTACCTCCACGCTTTCTCATACAGTCGATGGACGCACGAGAATTGGCGGCATTCACAGACATCTTTATGGCAATTGAATACCCCCTGTATGCGCATCTGCTTCCAGGCCATCGCTTTGGGAAAAACATGACTAAACAAGCAATCTTACAGCAAGTGACTATGGGACAAGAGGCAGCACCTCCCCAAAAGCAGGAGATTGCGGAATTCAAGGCGGCCATATCCAGAATTGAAATCGATGTGGACTCGAGAGTGCTGAAAGTGACATTCAAAGGGAAGCGGTCGGCACAGAAATGGGTCGGATGGTGCGTGCCACTTGCGATGAGGATGATCAAGCTTGTTGACTATGAGCACCAACGACAACAAGCGCAGATCACAAACGCGGTGGTCCAGCTAGATCTATACAGTTTCAAAATGATCGTGACATCGGGAAAGATGACATCCACGGACATGTACTGGCTATTATCCAACAAGATGGGACTCAGAGTTCAGGCACTAGCGCATTCGGAATCAGCAGGAGCAAATATCAACGACAAACAGTGGGATGTAGATATTTACGCAGCAGCTTGTCCTCAGCTACTAAGACGAGCTGGGAGGGTGGCATTGGGCAACACCACTATAGTGGTATTTCACCACACGGTGTATCAAGGATGGCCTTGTTCATTATGTGGGGCACCTGAGCACCCGGCACGCTATTGTAAGACAGCGACGGAGCAACTCGACGAAAAGAAAGCTAGCCATACCCTGGTGCTGGAAGGCAAAGTTCCATCGACGGCCGGACGGGGAGGCAGGGAATATCAACCGGGAAAGATGCCCAACTCAGTGGAGGAACTGCTAGTGCAGATCCGCAAGTTAGCTGGGATGAGGACGGACAGTGCAACAAGAAGCAGCAAAGACAGAGATCGCGAGCGTCCCTCATTACCGAGCGAATGGGAACAATGCCGGCACGAAAGGTGGGTCACCCAAGACGACGAGAGGGAAGACAAGCAGAAGGTTAAGAATTCAGTTGGCAATGGGACGGAAATGGACGATGACGTAGAGATGCAAACTGCAGATCACAAGGATACATTGGCCCAAGATGACGCAACCGATAAGGCGGTACACCAAGTGGTCGGATTGGCCTCAATAGACCAGAGGGTGGCAGATTTGAAAACAGAGCAGAACCCGCTACTGCACAGTACTCAAGGAGAATGGGGAGGTAAGACTCGAAGTGAGCGCAGCGATAACCCGCACTTAATGGCCAAGACACCATCCCCCAAACGCAGGCTGACGGAAGCATGGGGCTTGGATGACAAATGGGATCACGATAGTGGCGTAGGGACTGAACACGAAAGGTACGAGGGGCAGCAGGGGGATAAGAAGATCAAACTGGAGCAGGCGCAAGAACCACATTACAAGCGATTACACAGACCTTAGAGGGGACAGGAAAGCAGTGACCGAATGGAACCAGAGTTTGTCTTAGGCATGGGGCAAACGAATCAAGGGCAGGGTGTAGCTTCTTCAACGGAGGCACAACCCTCATCACGCAAACTGACAAGCGAGGAAGAGACTGAGGACCGCCCTCACAAGGAGAAAAGACGGGACACACGGAGGAGGCAGACTAAATCTAGGCGGACGGCCAGATCAGAATCCCCAACTAAGCGTAGGCATGAAAGTACAGGAAGAAATGATACAATCTGCCGTCAGCAGTATATTCATCATTTCTTGGAGAAACCGCTGGACAATACGTCGTTGGGGTGGGCGCATAAGACAGAAGAAGACGAAGTGGGACCGCGGTCAGCTATGTCGCCTACAATTCTGAAACGTCCGTGTGGTTCGTTGAAACAGGATAGCCCAGAGGTGAAAGCGGCAGACTGCAGCTTCGAAGGAGACGAGTGCAGGCTGATCAAAACCGTGCCAGCGACGGATGATGGCAAGCACATAAGCGAGTGGATGACCCTGGTGGGGGGGGTACCATTGTTGATGTCGCGGCGAATGGGCATTATGGATGGATTGCAAGTTACGCAGCGCTGAAGAATATAGCTGAAGGTTTAATTCACCCTGGCTCCAAATTAGCGGATGATATTAACCAGATGAAGAAGGACGTTCTTAATGGGATGTTAACCACTCTCCAAGAGGAAGTAGCCGCCTACCCAAGCGAGTTGGACAAGGAATTGGAAGCCAGTGGTATTAGGGCGCTAAAGGACTCTCCTATGGAAGTAAAGGCATGTGGATTGGCGAATCACAATGCGGCACAGCGAAACAAATCGATCAAAGCGGTAGTGTCGACTCACTACTGGGTTCGACTGGCTCACCTCAAAGGCATGGCTATTCATGAAAGGCAACCGATTTGTGTTCTTGATGTAAAGGACGATGGCAAAGCGAGGATGCAAGTATACTCATTCAAGAGCAGGAAAGGCAGAGCGGGCGGCTATGTTGACTCAGGAGTAGTTCGTCCACTGGCGACGGTTGCAGCGGAGGTAATGATGAAAGATTTCATAGCAGCTGGCATCCTCCCAATGATGCTGATACTGCGATGGCACGGGCAGAGCAATCATTTTCAAGCGGTCAACTACGCGCCGGAGAGGTACCAACGGTACAGGAGATTAATGGACAAAGTGGCGCCTCAACGGAACGAAATCTTGGTGAAACATGGATTTGATGAACTCGACTACATGCGGAGAGACTCGGAGAAGCTCGCGTCGGCAGCAGCGAAAGTGCTCAGAGAACTTCGCAGAGCGAGTAAATTATGGCAGGATTCAATGGCAGCGGACGGCAGTGAGGAAGAGGACGGGCTCGCAATAGAAGCAACAACGAAGCCAGGGGTAGTGATGGAAGGACAGGTTGTGGACTTAAAACCTACTCGTAAGGTGCATGGGGATAATGGGCAGACAAGGAGTGAAGAGGGCTTGCATGAAGATGAACAAGACTGCAATATGCAGAACACTCAGAAGATTAGGTACCGGAAATTTCCTATTGGTAAAGTGGGTGTATTAACGGAGGTGCGGCCGGCTGAAACAGCAATAGAAACAGATTCAATGACCGATAATGCTGGGGAGGCGTACAGAGAACACGAGGCCCAGATTGAGAAGCCAAGAGTCCAAACCGAGCCCGATATGACTGTCAGGAAGGAGCAGAACATTATGGTAGAAGTGCAGGATACGGGGAGAAAGGTGATCCAAGTCCTTGAGAATGAATTTCAATAACTACGGAAGTACTCAGGAAGAACGAGGCGGACACACGCAACTGGAATTGACACAGTTCTACAAATCCGTCCAAAGCCAGAGTCGGTATAGTAGTATAAGAAAGGAAGTGTCAAGTAAAGAATCCAAGGTGAGGAAAATGAAGAGGCGACACGCACACAGGAAGGCCTTAGAGCGACCAAGCAGTCAGCACTGTGATGATTTGACTATTGGCATCTCGACGGTCAATGTGAGAGGCTTGGTCACGCACATTCAACAACTTGGTACGGGATCAAGGAAAAACACAAGAGGGGAAACAGAGATGTGGTGTTCCTGCAGGAGACACATCTCTACGAGGAGGAACATGAAGCAGTCAGAGCACAATATGCAGCTATGTGGGGATTTAAAAAGGGTATGGCGGACGCTCTCTCCTTTTGGAAGTCCGGAACTTCAAGAAGTGCAGGAGTGGCCATCTTATTGAATCCATATGGAGCAGTTAGGAGAGCTGAAGCATGGAGACGGGAGCTCTGGTCAGAGAATTTGATCATGGTAACAGGATTTCTGGGCGATCAACAAGTGGTATTCGCGAACGTTTACGCCTCGGCAAATCCTCAAAGACGGAATGTCGCGAAGTCGGTGAAACTTTTACCGCGGTGCAGGGGGGCGTACAGTGAACCAACGGGCGACAGTACTGAGGGCTCTCAGTAGTCGCGGGTTGTGGCGTGTGATACCTTGCGTATCCTCGTCGGTTCGATGTCTGAGGAATATGACACTTCCCGGGTCAAGTGCTTTTGGGGTGAAGATGGGGGAGCTCCTTGCGAGGCCAGCGGCGAAGACGTTCGAAGCCTTTGCGGGGTCCTTCTGGAGTCGGAAGCTCTGGGAACCACAAGTGATTCTCAGAGTAAGTAGTCAGAGAAGTAGTGAAGATGTCTAATAACCAGACACTTGAATATCGCAAATTCAGCACCTGGAGGTTTAGACTTAGAAGATAACCAACTAATTAACAGAGTTCAATACAAATATACAATATACAGAACCGTCGCTTATTCGTTCCTGGCCCTTGGACGGTGGGCTAGTACTTCCAGGTCAACTGGGTATGTTTCTCAGACCCCTGGTCTGTCTGAAAACCCGTTCCTTTCGCGCACCACCCTCTAATATATAGAGGGAAATAAACCAATACAATCGGTTATATACAACAGTCAATCAAGCGTCCTGAGAGCGACTGTCTAGCTCCCAGAACCTGTCCAAACGAGCAATATGAAATGGGCTACCGTTAGAGACAAGACAAACGACCCAACTAGGAAATGGAATAGGCGGGTCACTTCAGGTCTCTACGTTACGCTGATCTTCGCCTAAAGGGGTTGGAAGAAGGCGAGAGATCACGTAACACCAAACCTTGTTACGGGTGTATGCACAGCAGATGGAACTCGGTAGCTTGGGCTTCACGAGGCAAATTGAACTCTATTTAACATTTGTCTTCTGTCATATCTTCTTCAAACACACACTTCGATCTTCTTCTTGGTCTTCTTTCTGGGTTCCTTGCAGTCAGTCTTCGTATATCAGGTCGTCTTGGTTTCACTATGTTTCAGGGAGTCTTCACTTGGTCTCAGTATTGGAGTCAGTGCGGCAGATCTTGATTAGTGAGCATGATGAGGCATCATTATGTAGCCTTCGGTTGCGTGTCACTTGATGGCGGACTGGATTCTCCGGGTTGACTTGGACTCAGTATGGTGAGGCATCGGGTACATGTCTGGTACGCGATCTTTTAACTCTGGTATTCATCTTCAGAGTGGCGATCATCATGCTTCTCAGACTTGGAGGCTTGATCTTCAGACATGTGACTTAATTGTGGTGTAGTGGTCCGCGAAGAAATTCTCGACGCGAGGGACACTCACACACAGAGGGGCCGGACTGCCAACTGACGGAGGGGGTACTCCGATCGACCGTGGGGTCTGAAGATCTTCTCACCTTGTGTACCCGTTGACCTGGCGGGGTTAACGCTCTTCCTGGGTGACCTGGAAGGGGCCAAGTGGTTTGTTCTTGGTTGAGCTGGAGTGTGGACGGCACTCAGGGGTAATCGGGTGACGACCTTGCGGATACTTCTACGCACGATCGTCGATAGGGTAGAGTAGATCGGAGCTTGAATAAACTTGATCACTCTGGGTTGTTGTCCTTCGGGCTTGTGTTGTTCCAAAGGGGGCCAATGTGTTCCAATGTTGATGCTTGGGCCGCCTACTGTTAGCGGTGGAGTTGAGGGGGGTGGAGAGAGAAGCGTTGACCTGGCCAAGCTTCCCAGGTGTCGTTGCGTGTCTTGTCCTTGAGCGTCTTGGGGTCCTTCGTCAAGGGGGGCCAATATACTTCCCAGCCTTGGAATTCTGCGGAACACCACTTGCGTGCTACAAGGAAAATCTCTCTCTCTGTTTACCATCTTAAATCTTTCCTATCCACTTCTTTCGTCCCATCATCTGCCCATCCCCTTCGCAGCTGACTGGCTACCTTGAACTTCAACCGATGTACCCCTAGATCGGTACATGCGACTCTTGATCAGGCTGCGTACTGGAATGATCGCACCATGTCGATCCACTTCTCGATCACGATCAGGCCCGTGTATCGAAATGTTTGCACCCTTCGATCCACCTTGATCAGTACCCGAATTTCGGTACACTTCCAGAATCCACTTCGATCCATCGATCAGTACCCAAAATTTGGTACTCCATCAGAATCAGGCCCAGACCGAATCAGATCTGAGGTGCTCGGTAGATCAAATCACTTGCCCACCTTGATCACAATCGATCAATCCACATCATCCAGCGACTTTTCTCCCTCGCGCTTCACCACAATCGCCCCCTGTCCGTGGCGACGCAACACAGTGGCTGAGGCGCGGACACAAGCGCGCACCCTGCAATCGTCGGCTCCTTTACCACATCTCGGCTTCATATGTCTTCACCAAGCTCTCCACCTGCTGATATGAACGATGCATCTCGCGGACGTAGTCCCGAGCTCACTGGTACGCCTTCATCAAGTCTTGCGCCTTCTCCAGCATCACTCACACCTTCCGCTCATGTAGCACCCGCTGACGTTGGTGTGCCAGGTCCTCCCGATGTCGCTGCACCTCCCGTTGCTGCTGCTGACCATCAGGACAATGTTCTTGACGATCCACACAATTCCACAGCTCCACTTGGTACGTATGCCATATTGAAAAGCTCCAATTAGGCCATTTGCCCACTTATTGTGCAATATTGCACTATTGTAGATCACAATATGCCACTTCGAAACAATCCAGCTCCAGTTCGCACCGAGTCGCCTTCGCAGCCTGTCACCAGCGGAACCGACGGTATGATCTTCAGTTGTACAGTCGCATAGTGGTCTTGTGTCCCTGACATCCGACGTATCCGTTCACAGGTGATCCAGGCCAACGACCCCACTAGCGATACATCCGCACCGCGCAGAATGAAGGACTCCTGGCTAGTTCCAACATTACACCGCTTCCGCTTGATGCACCTCTCCTCAGATCCAGCATATCAGCCATCGAGAACGCTCTTGAGCGAGAAGTCCAGTTTCAGCAACTCCAGCACGACTATGGAATTCTCCAGCGACAATTGAGTGTTGCAGAAGGCCGGATCGCCGATCTGGAGACCCAGTTCGACCAAGCGGCTCAATTAGCTTCACCGTTCGTGCAGTATTGCCAACAGCGATATAGTTCGGTCCACCACGACTTACAACAGGCTCGGCAACAGTATAACGAAGTCGTCGAAGCCTTGGAGAGTCGTGCAGGGGACACCAACCGGATCGCTGACTTGGAACGCCAACTTGGGGACATGCAGCACCTGCACGCAGTCATTATCACCAATTTCCACCAGACTGTCAACGATCTCAACCAGACGGTTGACGATCTATCGGTCCGGCTAGCTGCCGCCCTGCTGCAGACTGCCGCACAAACCGTTTCGCCCGCGAGTGACCAAGAGCTCCGTCGACTACAATCTGATCTGGATTCGGCCACTGCTGCGCACGCCGAGGTTCAAGCGGATCTGGATCAAGCGATACATAGCCGTGATCAGCTACAGGCCCGACTCATCACCGAGACCGGCAACCACGCACAGACTCAGCAGGCATTACTGGAGGCTCAAGATCTGGGCCGATCGTTAGAGGCCTCGAATAAAGCTCTGGAAGATGCTGCGAAACTGCTGAAACATCAGATCGGTTCCGTCGAACAGCGACTTCAGCAGGTACGATCAAGTGCTGACGCCAACCTGAGCTTGGCGATTACCTATCGAGATCAAGCGAGAGACGAGCGCGACCAGGCGGTGGCGAGGCTTCGTGATCGAGATACGAAACTCCAAAGGGCTCGAAATGAACGGGATAAGGCCCGCGCTGAGTTGCAAGCCCACAGTAGGTGTCTCTGGTCAATGGCTTCGTGGTCTTCCAATCGATACTAACCCAGTTCTTGTAGGTGTACACGTCGACTCCGCCCGCCAATCTGTCGCGCGCCTGGAGAAGCAAGTGGCCGATTTGCAGACAACCGCTGATGAACTGAAGCGATTACGTGGAGTTAACGCCACCTTGCAGACCGATCTTGAAGCTGAGCAGCGGGAACGGGCCGCCATGGAGGCAGAACGTGATCGACTACTGCTTGAACGCAACACAATGAGCCAACAACTCGCCAGCATATCGCAACTGATACAAGTTCCTTCTGGTGGAAACTCAGGAGCGACCTCAGCACCCAGTCAACCTTCACCAGTGGCCTTGCGTGTTCCAACACCTCCCAGCCCTTCGTCCCGCAAGCGCACTCGTTCTACTTCGGAGGAGACGCCGTCCCAGTCCAAGAAACGACGGTCCTCGAGTGGTTCCTCCTCACAGCCCATCCGGGTTGATTCTGGGGACGAGGAGGACAAGGAAGAAGACGTGAGCTCTGACGACAGTGATAGATCGATCGGTCAGCACAGCCAGACCCCAGGCAACTCAGGAGCCGGTGGCCCTGATAGTCCACCCAGTACCAGTTCTAACAGCTCGGATGGCGAGTCCGACAGCGGCTACAGCTCCAGCTCGGACGGGTTCCTGTCCGACAACGCCCTAGGCAAGCTGCCACAGGCTTTGATCGGGCGCAACCAGTGGATCCCCGGGTACCAGTCTGCTCGACACTTCGCTCGGCGAGACGTGGATCCTTGGCCGGTAACACCTGCCCGGCAGATCGACGTACACCATCTCACCGTCGACGATCTGTTTCACGATTGGAGTTGTCCCGAGTATTGGGTATTCCCTGCGAGGCGCGGAGCACCGAACCGATCAATGTGGAGTCCCGGTCTCGTTACGGAAGCCAACGTTAGACGCTTGTACGATACTCAACCTTGGACAGCGCTACGGGTGTCGGTTATTCCTCGCTCTTTCGATCCCAAGGGGTGGTTTAACCACTTCGTACGGCAGTACAGCGCCTCGAGGAGGAAGAGCTCCAAACTTTCTGGGAATCAACACACCACTTCACCATCACGTCTCAGTTGCGTCAGCACAGCTCCTATCTCGACCAGCTCTGCATAGACCGTAAACAGCGACGTTCACGTGCCGGCCCTAAGTGGAAGAAGATCTTGGCGATTATCCTCCGCGGGATTGTTAGAGGCCACTGCGACATCGATCTGTTTCTGGACCCGTTTATTTTGCATTTCCCGCGCAAGAGTGAGCAGGGCACCTGGTACCCTGGTCTCGGAGCACGCAATGCACCAACGGATCTGCTCGCTGCCCTCGCCCTCGTCGACGTCTCTGAGCCGTGGCGCAACCGGTTCCGTTCGAACCCACCAGATCATCCAGGGCTGCGGGTTGCGCGGCTTGACGGTAAGTTCAGGCGCGTGGTAGCTTCCAGCGACAGCGAAGAAGATCAGGACTAAGTCAGTAGCACAGAATCTCTTGACAGTTGACCTTCGAGTGTCTTCCTTATATACATGTAGGGAGCCCTCTGGGCTCCATCGTCGGGGAAGGCCCCTTCGATTTGACGACACTTGTCTTTTTCACAAATATCCACCATCCATCTGGTGTGTGACGTTCCCACACACCTTCCATTCCACATTCTCCCTCTCGCAGCATCAAACTACTGCGAAGGGTCTCCCTCATCTTCTTCGTGCGACTGCATCACATTAAAGCGATGGAGGTTCGCCCTCTTCCTCTCGAACTCACGCAGCAAGGCGCCGCAGTTCAAGTCGGCTTCATCCACCCACGAAGGCTCCTCGTAGCCCTTCCAGTGTACCAGGAACTCACGATGCACACGGCCATAACGCGTCCTCCGGCCCGCTCGCACATCGGTGATCCGCTCCACCTCGTATTCATCGTCTTCAAGCGCAGTCTCCCAGCTATCTTCGGGCAAGAGCGCCTCGTCAAAGTCGAAGCGATCAGCGTCAGGATCAACAAGTCGTGTCTTCGGTCGGTCGGGGCAGCTCCTGGCCAGCTTCAGCTTGGACAAGTGCACGATCGGGAAGACGTTGTAATCCGATCCAGCGATCTCAAGACGAGCAGCGTGGTTGTCGATCAACTCAGCGACGCGGAACGGACCGTGCCACATGTGTGCCAGCTTCTTCGCATACCCGACTTTCACTCGATCGAGATACAGCCACACCTGCGATCCGGTTTCGATCTTGTGTGGGCGCACTTCTTCATTGTGACGATCGGCTCGGCTTCGAATGGCATCGCGGAGGCGCTCGTTCACGTGTTCACGTGCGCGCTGATAGTGTTCCTGAATATGATTCCTCCAGCGACGAGCGTCCCGATCACGGTGACCAGTGACACCAATCGGCAATGCGGCTTCCAACGTTGATCGGGGATCCCAGCCATGCGCAAGGTAAAACGGGGTGTCTCCACGCGTGCGATCGTGCGCCGTGTTAAGCGCGAAGGTGAGCCGCTCGGCGTATTCGTCCCAGTCTCGCTGATCGACATCTGCGACGTACATCTTCAAAGAGCGTGTTAGCGTCTGCACCAATCGCTCTGCGGAACCGTTGCTCTGCGGTCGGTACGCCATGGTGGGGCTCTGTTTTTGCCCTACGATCCGGTTGAACGCGCGGAAGAAATCGGCCATGAAACCAGGTTCTCGGTCGAAGTGTCGGAGGATCGGCGTGGCCACGATCTTGGCCTTCAGTAAGGTGAACGCGGTAATCACTCTCGCCCACCGATCATCTTCTGGCGACTCGTCGCCCCCGGTCTGACGTACCTCGGCTCTCTCGTTCCTCAACCGATACTCGTGGAAGTCCACCTCGCGCAGCTCGTACAAGATCGCGGCGTAGATCGAGAAGTCCTCGATGAACCGACTGTAATAGTTCAAGCTCCCAAGGAACGACTGCATCGATCGAAGCGAAGTTGGGAAAGGTAAGTTCCCCAGTGCTTCCAGATCCTTCGGGCTCGCCTCCAGACCTTCCGCTGACACTTGGTGTCCCAGGTACGCAACCTTGCGGTAGCCCCAGAAACTTTTGACCACACTGATTGACAGATTCCATCGATCACAGGTGTCTAGGAGCCGCTCGACTTTCTCGCAGAGACCATCCCAGTCGGAGCTGGTCACCAAGATATCGTCGATATACGATCGTCGGCCGAGAACAGACAGCTTCAGCTCAGGTTCAGGCTCCCCGTCTTCAAACACGTCGATCAACTTCGATGACTCGTGATCAGCTTTGATACGGAGATGCCCGTACAGCGCGTTGTCGATCAAGCGCTGGTAGATCTGCGGGGCGTTCTTTAATCCGAAGGGCATACGCGTCCACTCGAAGAGTCCGAAAGGAGTGATGAACGCAGAGATCAGCCTGGCTCGTCCCGTCATACTGACTACCCAGAATCCACTCGCCATATCCAGAGAACAGTACCAGAGGACTTTATCCAGATCGTCCAAGAGGTCATTGATCAGCGGCATGGGGTACACCATCAACTTCGTCAAGCTGTTCACCAACCGATAGTCGATGCAGAGACGGATGTCGACCCCATTCTTCTTGATGATCACGACGATTGGAGATGCCCAAGGTGAGGTTGAATGCGTGATAATTCCCGCCGACAGCAATCCCTTGATCAAGTCCGATAGCTTCTCCCGAAACTGTGGAGCAACACGGCGTACGCGCTGGGCGACAGGGGTCGCGTTATCAACATCGATGTCACAAACAGCACCGCGCGCAGCTGGAGGGAGGGCGTTTCCTTTTCCGATCAGGAGGTGTCGGCGTTTCCAGATGATCTGCCTCAACCGTTCGATCTGCTCCGGCGTTCTCCCTTCTGCTTCTTCGATCTGGATATCTCCAATCTTGACTTCATCCGTGGTGGCGCTTACCTCCGGGAGTATGGCCATCTGATTCTCCAGATCTTCGGCGATCAGGTCCTTCCCTTCGTGATAGCAGACTTCGTCATCTTCAGGCGTCCCTCCGACTTCAGTCTCCGGTTCTAATTTCGGACCATCGGTCGCATCGATCGTAGGGCCTATCAGCGGCTGATCACCGGAGTTCGGCGAATTCTTGTCCATGAACTTATGATCAACCGTCAACTCTGGCTCTGGTTCCCGTTGATCTTGCTTCGAGTCAACTGGATCAACCCATTTCACCGCCACAGCAGCTACTTCAGGCTTCGGACTGGACCCTTCGCGCTTCAGGATACCCTTCGGAATGTCGTACATCGGTCGATCCACCAGTGGTCCCATGTATGTCGGCTCAGGTTCCGCTTCCTCCTGCTGATCAGTGGTGGCTTCGTACGCAAGATTCTGCCACTCAGCATATCGACGCGATCCCACGGAGATGAGTCCAGGCGTTCGCGGTACGAGGTCTTCAGCCAACCACAGTCCCAACTGTGTGAGTCTCTGCAACATCAGCTTCTTGTCGCTGATGTTCGTGATCTTCAAGTACTGCGTCCGGCCAAGGCCCTTCACCAAGGTAGGTACCCATCTTTCTCCACGGGCGATCCACAACTTCTCTCGCTCTAACGCTCGGGGTTTTCGTATCGGTATCTCCACAGATTCTCCGACTTCCACGTGAACGCTGTCGTCGAGCGTGATGTCGTGGCTGCTGCGGCCGTACGGAGGGCGACGACCTGTCAACTGGATCCGCACTTCGTTGGGGAGGCACATAGCCCCGTCGGCCAGATCAAGACGGATGCCGGCTGGGATCATGAAGTCCATGCCTAGGATCACGTCCTGTCCGACCATGTCGCCAACCCACGCGTCGAAGAAGTAAACCAAGAAACCGGCCAGCGTGATCTTGATCGTGGTACGTCCCAAAGTGGAGAACACGTTCTCTCCGATCCCGATGCAATCTTGTCTCTGACTCTCGTCAATGATGCAGCCAACCTTACGAGCAAAGGCGGTGCTAACGATTGAGACTTCAGCGCCGGAATCCAGAAGCAGGGTTGCTCTGGAGTTGTTGATCTGGCCGGTGGCCTTGCCCTGCTTGAACCACTTGCCAGGAGCGTGATACTTCCAGTAACCGCGCGACTCGCCAGGTAAGAGATCCCCAGCTGAATCAGATGGTGACATCTTGGTATTGCTGACTAACGCTGGTCTTCCATGCTCCACATCAGGCAGGTGATCCTTCCAGTATCCACGCAATTCGCCGTCAGCTAAATCAAGTTCCATCACAACATCCGATCGGGAGAACTCATCATTCCGCAAGCTCACTATCGTTGCGGTACGTCTTCCATGAATTCCACGTATATTGTTGATCGGGGTTGTCATCTCAGTGACTCTTGCCTTCGGCTGCTTTTCAACGTATGCAAAAATACAGAACTTAGAACGCTCGGCTCGTACCAGATTCAAACCTGGCGAGCGTCCTAGTTTAACATCTTCTCCGCGTTGGATGGCAGCATTCCGGCGTGTCGCGTCGGGTTGTACCACTGGCGGATCAAGTTGTAAAACTCTTCCATCGGACATTTGCCGTCTTCGTGGAGCTTGCCGCAGGCGCGGCACACGCACAGGCAGTGATCAGCAGGGTGACCACGGCGACCACACTTCTCGCAGGTCAGGCGTTTCCAGCATCCAAGATCGGAGTGTTTCGTAGACCCACAGTGCGAGCACGGTGGTGGGCGATCCTCCACACGCTGCCCATCTTCACGATCAGCGCGGGCGGGCGACTTGCTGTCCTCCCAACGACTCGAGCGTTGAGCCTCCTGCTTCCGGTGATCAGCTGCAGCGGCAAGGTAGACCTGCGACGGAGCTCGATCATCTTCCGACCCACTTGAATCCAGTTCGGATCCCGATCCAGCGCTGTCATATGAGGCACGGATTGCGCGAACGGCGCGGGTGGGTTTCGAGGCGGCTTGCGGTGGATCACTTGGTGCCTTCTGGCGGAACTTGCTCGACCCGGCGGCGGCTTTGCTCTGACGGGCCTTGGTACGCTGACGTGCACGAAGAATCTCGGGGAGGGAGTCCCCGTCGGTGATGCGCAGCAGAGTTAGCTGATCAGCCAACTCGCAATCATCGAGGGTCTCAATGAAGTGCTCGACATGCTCACGCTTCACGGACGCCGGACCCGTCTTGATCTCCAGCTTCGCGCGCAGACCCGACACGGTGAGTCGGTGAAGGTACTCAAGAGGCTTCTCGTCCGATCGCTTCCTCGCGTGGTAATACTGCCTCGCGAGTGACACGCCCAGCCCACAATATTCGACTCGGAAGTCGTCTAGCAAGTCATTCCACTTGCTACGGGTGGTTCTCCCCAGCTGCTGGTACCAGTTTCGTGCCGGACCAACTAGAAGGTTGCTGAAGACAATGCACTTCTCGCTGTCGGTCGCTTGATCACGGGCGAACGCGGACTTCACCTTGCTCAACCAGCTTCTGGCCTTCTCTTCGTCGAAGTCTTTGCCGGAGAACTCCTTCAGCTCGGAGATCGCGGAGATCCTGACTCGAGGGACTGAAGATGTACCCGCTGACGATGAGGCTTCGGCGGAGGACACAGCGTTGACGCGTGGAACCTCGATACTCAAGTCATCTGGATCATACTCTTCTGGATGATCATGATGTGACCCGACCGACTCCATGTCGACGTCTTGAGTGCCGACATTCTTTGGGAGATCAGGCATGCGCGGCGTCCGAGCGACGGCAGCTTCTTGCTCCTTCTGGTAGCGATCCATCGCGGCGTTGAAGAACGATTGAAGGCTACCACTGGACGCTACAGTCGACACCGGCGCCAGATTCGACTCGTTCTTCCTGGCTTCCAGCATGGTTGCTCCAGCCGGTCCAAGCGTCATCCTGCTCAGCTCGATCGAGCTATCGGATCCCGCCTCCGACACTCTCGCAGATGTCTTCGCAGACGCGAACGAGGTGTGGGGTGATCCGGACTGACTCGAGTACGTCGTTGTTAGTCCCTGATCGGCGGTCGAGATGATAGCGCCTACCAACGGTGTGAGCAGCTTCACCAAGTGCTTGGTGGATCCTTCAAGGGTGGGAAGATCAGGCTCGAGCAGTTCCTCGGCATTGAAATTCCCCGCCACGATCCCCGCTTCCTTCAGCATGCGCATCAGAGCGCTGATCGCCGCCGCTTGGTCTACCGGCTTGGCTGGCTTGATCACCGGGCCTTGAAGGTCGCCGATCAACTTTGGCTTCATCATCTTCATGACCGGGTCGTCGACCAAGAACGCGCGGAGTTTCTTCCGGTAGAGGATGACTCGCAGCTCGTCTTCTGTCCAAGTCTTGGCATCACCACTTTCGTCCACGTCGGGTGCCTTCAGCTTCATCTTGATTGACTTCGGCGTCGCCTTCTTCGACTTCTTCGAGGCGGGGCGCGGAGTGGGGGTGGTGGTTTTGGGTGAAGGTCCTTCCGTTTTCACGGATGGATCTTCATCCAGCGGATTACGACTCGCGTCGCGGTCCGCGGGGGGCCCCGAAGGGCCCAAGGGAGGAGGGTGAGGTTTTTCTTCGAGGTCCATCGCTGAACCTTCCTCCTTGTCCCCGCCAGAGCTCCTCCCAGGGCTCTGACGTTCGGTGTACTCTTCACTCTTCAGATGCGACGACGGCGATACACCTTCCGTCGACGCGCCGATACTTCCTGGCTCAACCTTGATCTTGGCCTCTTCTTGACTGGACTCACGGTGATATCCAAGGTCACCAGAAGATCCGGGCACGCGCACCATTGTGGTGTAGTGGTCCGCGAAGAAATTCTCGACGCGAGGGACACTCACACACAGAGGGGCCGGACTGCCAACTGACGGAGGGGGTACTCCGATCGACCGTGGGGTCTGAAGATCTTCTCACCTTGTGTACCCGTTGACCTGGCGGGGTTAACGCTCTTCCTGGGTGACCTGGAAGGGGCCAAGTGGTTTGTTCTTGGTTGAGCTGGAGTGTGGACGGCACTCAGGGGTAATCGGGTGACGACCTTGCGGATACTTCTACGCACGATCGTCGATAGGGTAGAGTAGATCGGAGCTTGAATAAACTTGATCACTCTGGGTTGTTGTCCTTCGGGCTTGTGCTGTTCCAAAGGGGGCCAATGTGTTCCAATGTTGATGCTTGGGCCGCCTACTGTTAGCGGTGGAGTTGGGGGGGTGGAGAGAGAAGCGTTGACCTGGCCAAGCTTCCCAGGTGTCGTTGCGTGTCTTGTCCTTGAGCGTCTTGGGGTCCTTCGTCAAGGGGGGCCAATATACTTCCCAGCCTTGGAATTCTGCGGAACACCACTTGCGTGCTACAAGGAAAATCTCTCTCTCTGTTTACCATCTTAAATCTTTCCTATCCACTTCTTTCGTCCCATCATCTGCCCATCCCCTTCGCAGCTGACTGGCTACCTTGAACTTCAACCGATGTACCCCTAGATCGGTACATGCGACTCTTGATCAGGCTGCGTACTGGAATGATCGCACCATGTCGATCCACTTCTCGATCACGATCAGGCCCGTGTATCGAAATGTTTGCACCCTTCGATCCACCTTGATCAGTACCCGAATTTCGGTACACTTCCAGAATCCACTTCGATCCATCGATCAGTACCCAGAATTTGGTACTCCATCAGAATCAGGCCCAGACCGAATCAGATCTGAGGTGCTCGGCAGATCAAATCACTTGCCCACCTTGATCACAATCGATCAATCCACATCATCCAGCGACTTTTCTCCCTCGCGCTTCACCACATAATTCCCAGGGGTGCAGAGCTATGCTCAATACCCATGAAGTCTTGGGCGTCAACTGGAACATACTTGGGCTTATTGGGGATGCTTGGAACTTGGGGTAATCATCGTGTGAGAGGTCTGGGATCAATGTCATCTTCACTCTGGCATTGGTCTTCAGAGTGGCATTTCTTAGACTTCTGGTTCTCAGACTCAGAAACTTGATCCTCAGACTTGAGACGATGATTCCCAGGGTGTAGAGCTTCAATGCTCAATACACACAACGTCCTCAGGGGTGTCTTGGGTAGGCGACGTACGGCACGGGACACTTGGGTACTTCGGGCCTCTTGGGTCTTGTGGGTCTTGCTTGGGATCCTTGAACCGTCAATCGTCGCTCATGGGTGTAACGGGACGAGGTCTCTCAGAGATACGTTCGATCTGAGAGACTTTCCGCCAGAACTTAGGCACTCGTCGTCCGGGAAAGTCCGGTGGTTGGACTGAGTGCTAGTGTGCCCAGACTTGTGCACAGTCTTGGGTAGCACTTCCAACCCGTTGGGCCCCTTTACAAACAGGCGAAGGATGAATCCATAAAGCGAAATATTACACCACAGAGCCGGTACATATCAGCCGCGTCCCAGCCCCCTTTCTCCCGGAAGCCAGTATATCCACACACACATCACAGAGAGCCAGCGACCGTTCGCTCGAAAACCGGAAATAGCAATCTCACAACCGCCCCTCCTGGTCACGATCCATCAGTGAGGAAATTTCTCCCAAACTGTGAATCATGGCCAGGCCTCAAAAACACAGAGAACGTCGGTTTTCAGAGCGACGGGCTGCGGCCACTCTTTGTCAGTTGCCAAGTTTTCAGAGCCTCTGGTCCCCTGTCGCGAAGTCGGTGAAACTTTTACCGCGGTGCAGGGGGGGCGTACAGTGAACCAACGGGCGACAGTACTGAGGGCTCTCAGTAGTCGCGGGTTGTGGCGTGTGATACCTTGCGTATCCTCGTCGGTTCATTGTCTGAGGAATATGACACCTCCCGGGTCAAGTGCTCTTGGGGTGAAGGTTAGTGGAGCTCCTTGCGAGGCCAGCGGCGACGACGTTCGAAGCCTTAGCGGGGTCCTTCTGGAGTCGGAAGCCCTGAGAACCACAAGTGATTCACAGAGTGTGTAGTCAAAGAAACAATGAAGAAGTCCAATAACCAGGTACTTGAATATCGCAAATTCAGCACCTGGAGGCTTAGACTTAGAAGATAACCAACAATTAACAGAGTTCAATACAAATATACAATATACACAACCGTCACTTATTCTTTCCTGGCCCTTGGACGGTGGGCTAGTACTTCCAGGTCAACTGGGTATGTTTCTCAGACCCCTGGTCTGTCTGAAAACCCGTTCCTTTCGCGCACCACCCTCTAATATAGAGGGAAAATAAACCAATACAATCGGTTATATACAACAGTCAAGCAAGCGTCCTCAGAGCGACTGTCTAGCTCTGAGAACCTGTCCAAACGAGCAATATGAAATGGGCTACCGTTAGAGACAAGACAAACGACCCAACTAGGAAATGGAATAGGCGGGTCACTTCAGGTCTCTACGTTACGCTGATCTCCGCCTAAAGGGGTTGGAAGAAGGCGAGAGATCACGTAACACCAAACCTTGTTACGGCTGTATGCACAGCAGATGGAACTCGGTAGCTTGTGCTTCACGAGGCAAATTGAACTCTATTTAACATTTGTCTTCTGTCATATCTTCTTCAAACACACACTTCGATCTTCTTCTTGGTCTTCTTTCTGGGTACATTGCAGTCAGTCTTCATATCTCAGGTTGTCTTGGTTTCACTATGTTTCAGGGAATCTTCACTTGGTCTCAGTATTGGAGTCAGTGCGGCGGATCTTGATGAGTGAGCACGATGAGGCATCATTATGTAGCCTTCAGGTTGCGTGTCACTTGATGGCAGACTGGATTCTCCGGGTTGACTTGGACTCAGTATGGTGAGGCATCGACTTCACTGGGTACATGTCTGGTATGCGATCTTCTGGCTCTGGCATTCATCTTCAGAGCGGTGATCATCATGCTTCTCAGACTTGGAGGCTTGATCTTCAGACATGTAGCTTAATTCCCAGGGGTGTAGAGCTCTGCTCGATACACATGAAGTCTTGAGCGTCAACTGGAACATACTTGGGCTTATTAGGGATGCTTGGGACTTGGGGTAATCATCGTGTGAGAGGTCTGGGATCTTTGTCGGTCATCACTCTGGCATTGGTCTTCAGAGTGGCATTTCTTAGACTTCTGGTTCTCAGACTCAGAAGCTTGATCCTCAGACTTGAGACGATGATTCCCAGGGTGCAGAGCTTCAATGCTCAATACACGCAAAGTCCTCAGGGGTGTCTTGGGTAGGCGACGTACAGCACGGGACACTTGGGCACTTCGGGCCTCTTGGGTCTTGTGGGTCTTGCTTGGGATCCTTGAACCGTCAATCGTCGCTCATGGGTGTAACGGGACGAGGTCTCTCAGGGATACATTCAACCTGAGAGACTTTCCGCCAGAACTTAGGCACTCGTCGTCGGGGAAAGTCCGGTGGTTGGACTGAGTGCTAGTATGCCCAGACTTGTGCACAGTCCTGGGTAGCACTTCCAACCCGTTGGGCCCCTTTACAAACAGGCGAAGGATGAATCCACAGAGCGAAATATTACACCACAACCGGTACATGTCAGCCGCGTCCCAGCACCCTTTCTCCCAGAAGCCAGTATATCCACACACACATCGTAGAGAGACACCTGCTCTTCGCTTGAAAACCGGAGATTGCAACACCACAACCGCCCCTCCTGGTCACGATCCATCAGTGAGGAGACTTATTGCCAAACTGTGAATCATGGCCAGGTCATACAAAAGCAGGAAGCGCCGGTTCTCATAGCGACGAGCAGTGCCAACTCTCTGACAGCATCCGAGGTTTCAGAGTCTCCGGTCGCCAGCCAAATATAATCCACACGAAATGCCAACAGAAAAAACCACATAGTTCATACGCGTACACACTCCAAAACACTTCACGACCATCATGCCCGACACTTTCGCGATACATGCAAGCGACATCTCTTCCTCTTCGTAGACCGGCTACTCCCAAGAGATTCACCTGCATTGGCAATGGATTTGGCTCCACGCGGTGATTACGACAACCCACTGGCTAAGAGGTTGATCCTTCGGCTCTCAACAATGAGGTTTCCCAAGAACAACAACCTGATGGTGCAGCGGGCAATACACTCGCGTCAGCCGTTAGGGTTGCTAGTAATGGCGCGCCATCTTCCCACATATAAAACATTGCGACCATATCGGGAGTTCTGCAAATCGTAGCGTAGCCATAGTTCCCATATAATCCTCAGCGATAACTTCTTCAACAATCATGGGGGTCATGTTCTCGCCATCTGAATAATTTTTTGCTCCAACATCTGCTACCCATGGTCGGCCTGTGACTCTGAGAGTTCGTTCTCCCAACATCTCGAAAACTGTATGGTAGCCAGATGAGAGGAAGCCCCAAAGGAAGTCGGAAGTCTCCACAATCAATCCAAGTCGACAATCCGGTCTCAATCTTCAAACAATCTCACATCACATTGGCCGTCTGTCTAGGAACCACGACTTCGCTTGGAACAACCATTTCAGAAAATCATGATTCTCAGACATCACATCACTGATACGGTAGTCGGAGAAGTGATCAGGCTCCAGACTTCTCAGAGGTGGCTTCAGCGCTTAATGGACTCTGTAATGGCCATCCCCAGTTTTCATCCTTACAATCGAGCTCATGCTTGTCGTACTTCGTCAGGAGATCCCTAGAATGCATCCCTGATAGCGGTAGCAGCTTGGTGTCATGGTAACATTTCCTCTTGGCGACGTATTGACAAAGTCCCTCAGACGTCCTAGCTCGCTTGATCCAATGGGTGTCCGCAATTCTCTCCACCGTATAATTTGCCGTTCTAAGAGTCATATTTCCACGATTCATCCGGGAAGTAGCACAGCATTAGAATCGCCACCTTTAACGACGACAAGCCCGACAGTGCGGTGTCCGACTCTGGGCTTCGAAAAGCTGACATGAACCCACGGGTTACTTGGTATCCCGTGTCCTCGACGGGCGCCCCTTGTCGCTGGCACAATCACTCAATCCTTGGCAAATCCTTCAACAGCAGCGTACATACCAGTAAAACTCTGAGATCAACGTCTCAAGCGCCCGTCTTGCTTCTGTCTCTTTGAAGTCCAAACCAAAATCTTCGGAGAATTGGGGAAGCTTTCATACTCTGGGACGTGGTAGGCCTCCCACGCCATTTTTTGTTTTTCAGAAACCTTGTAAGTTCCGCCAGATCCGGTTCTTATTGTGGTGTGCATTAATCCGACGCCATCATTCCGTGTCATACTCCAGTGTTCGCACGGATTCATCTCATCGTCCTGAGCGGCCTGAGAGACACGTCAAAACTTGCAAACACTTTGTCTGCGCGGCGCAATGAAAGCGCACGCACGACCGGGGTCTCCAGGTTCTGGGAATTTGCACAGATTCTCGGACACTTGGCGCTCAGACTCATTACTAAGCCAAGAGCTTCTTCAGCAGGTAGTCTGGCACACCCTTCAGGGCACCTTGACGAGCCATCTTCTTGAGGGATCCCAAAGTCTTCAAGTCTTTGCAATGTATTTCATAGTGCGTCTTTCCACATACTTCGCACGGCAGTACACGGCATAACTGGGCCGGGTGGCCATTCTCCAGACATCGATCACAAGTTTTGTCTTTCCAGCAGTCTTCTTCAGAATGCCCAGAGCGATGACACTCACAGAACTTGTTCCGGAATCCAGAGCTGTCTCGGCGCGTCTGGTTGAAACCTTGACTCGACGATCCTGTTGGAGATTGTGGCGGCGGGCGCCATCCCATGTTATCCATCACTCGGTATACTTCATTCGTCAAAGTCTGGGTCCAATCTGCGCC
The DNA here is from genome assembly GCA_030324255.1 of Phytophthora capsici. Classification (NCBI taxonomy): domain Eukaryota; phylum Oomycota; class Peronosporomycetes; order Peronosporales; family Peronosporaceae; genus Phytophthora; species Phytophthora capsici. Next base: position 3,588,139 of record CM059363.1, read on the forward strand.
TCCGGTAGAAGGGCTAGCTGTCGAAGTACTTCCAGTCATCTGTGCAGTATTCTCATCACGACTGGATCCTGAGGTCGTTGTCTGATGTCGAGCGCTTTCGCCTTGGGATCTGGAACTGTTACTGTTCTTCTGATACTCTCGATGATCTCCAGAATCACTATCTTCCGAATCCTCAGAGTCGACTTCTTTAGCGACATACGTCCTGTGCATGCGCTTGGGTTTGAATTGTCCTCGCGGGATGTTATCAGCTCTGAAGTCCCGGGGTTTGGTGGCAGTTGTGTCACGATCTCCAGTTCTCCAGACTTCCTCATCTTGCAGTATGGCATACTCCAGGTCAGAGATACTCTTGAACCTCTGTCCCTGCAAGGAGGTTTTCAGACGCGGATCATTCAGCTTGGTGATGAAACGCAGAACATGCTTCTCCAGACGCTTGGACGACTTCCTGAAATCGATATCGGCTTTCCCAGCTGCAGAGTTCAGGCGATAGAAGAATTCCAGAGGAGTCTCGGAACTCTTCATTTCCATGGTGAAGTACCTCTCAGAATAGGACGATCTCGCTTTGCAATAGCGTCTCTTGAACTCAGATGATAACTCTTTCCAATCACGGGACACACTCTTCGGCAACTGGTTAAACCAGTCACGGGCAGATGTTGGGAGCTTCAGCTTGAGTTCTTGAATCCGAGTCTTGGTACTCCAACCTCCCTGGGAAGCCATGTTGGTGAATTTCTCCCACCAGTGTACTCGCTCTCTCAACGTAGCTCTTGGGTCAAACTCTCCTAGCGTGTTGGAGTTAATGAACGGCCGAAAAGAGAGCAGCGTTGTTCCTGATTGCGCCGAATTCGCAGCAGTGAGGTTCACGACTTCTCCTGGCTCTGAATCCTCTGACGCAGAACTCTCAGAGTCTGAACTGGAGTCATCAGATCCTCCACCAGGTCTGGGGGCCCTCCCATGGCGTCTATCACGGCGTGGAACGCGGCGCTCTTCGCCGGAGCGTCTAGCGTCGTCATCCTGCCTGGAATTTCGCCGGGAAGTCGTCCTATGCTTGGTATCGGTCTTGTCCTCAGTGCCATGCGTTGTCTGGGGTGCCTGCGTCGTCGTAGCGCTTGCAGCGGCGGCGCCAGGCCTCTCAGCCTTCACTCTTCCTCCATTAGCGGCGTCGGAAGCGGGGACTGACTGTTGAATGGTCGACCGCCGTCGAAGTGACTGCTGGAGAGCCGGTGAATGCGACATAGGTGCAACCCTACCCCTGATTACGTCATTTCTGATTTCTGACCCAGATAGTGGGTGCGAAGTTGACATAATCCCAGATAGTGGGTGTGAAGTTGCAACTTCAGGGTACACAGGATCGGATGCCATGGTTGCAGTTGCCAAATCAGGGGAAGCGACTCCTCGGACTCCTTGAACCTGGGACAACGTCGCCCGAAGGTTACGCAATTGTCCGGCCTGGAACTTCTGAACGTTCTGAGAAGCTTCTTTCACCTGGTCGCGTTCTGCTTCCACTTCCTTCACTCGTCGATGTAGCGTTTCCATTTGCGAAATCCAGTCACGTTTCATCTCGTCTGCCGTACGTGCATGCTCGGCTTCGACCTCGGCTTCCCGCTGCTTCCATCGGTCCGCGTACTCCGACTCCAGGCGCTGTTTCTCAGACGTTTGAAGTGCAGTTCTTAGGCGTTCAACTTCCGAAGAAGGTTCCGACACTCGACTTCTGCGTTCTTCCAAGTCTTCAGCGCGCCTTTGAGCTTCCAGCCTCGCGTTTTCCGACTCCAACAGCTTATCCGTCAGCGTTTGAATCTGACGGCGCGCTTCTAAGTCGCGTTGTTCACGATGCCGTTCGCGTTCCATGGATGCCAAGCGTTCCTGTGCCAAGAATTCCATCTGTGCTTGTTCCATCCGAGCCTGCCACTCCTGCTGCTGTCTCATTACGTTCAATTCGATCTGGGCAGGCCCTGATCTCTGGGAACCAGTGACTTCCGCCTTCAGCCGACTTGACGCAACGGAGCTCGAGCGCCTGGAAGATGATCTCTGGGATTTCTCACTCCTCACATTTCGACGATGCTTGTCGTGACTCGCCCCTTGACTTGAGACTTCGGATGCTTGAGCTATCGGTGCAAGCCTTCTGAGATCCAACTGCAATGGTCTGGGAATCATGTGATCATCAGACACTGGACTTGGAATTTCGGGCTCTGCTTCGGCCATGTCAACGTCTTCTTGTTCCACCTTCACGGGCAGTGTGGTTCTGGTCACTTGGATGCTCATTTCATTCCCGGCGGTGATTGTTCCTGCACCAGTTTCCTGAGCGACAAATGCCAAACCTCCTCCCACAAAGGGCATATGTGAGGACGCCCCTCGACCCACAGACATCATGGACTCTTCTGAAGAACTTCCTCGCGACGTCTGGAGCCCAGACGACGGGTCGTCCGAAGTCCTTGATGTGCCAATGACACTGGGGATGCTTGCAGCCATCGCAGGAGTCCGGAGATCACCACTCTGATTCTCGGAACTGAGCAATGAAGATTCCAAGCGAGTACTCTCGGAACGGCTTCCATACACAGGAAGAGAGGTCAGCGACGGTGTCGACATTATCGACGGAGTTGACGGAGCTTGTAGACGTGGCGGTCCATGCTGCAGGCGCTTGGACTGCGGCAGTTCTCCACTGGCAGACCCATCAGAGCTGTGTGTCACCCTGAGTCCGGTTACTCGAAGCCTCAGGATCAGCTGTCGGCCCCTAAGGTCAGCCTCCTTGTCCCTGAGCGTGTCACCTTCGGCCTCCTGGTTAGGTGTTCCTGGCAGCCTGGTGTATGACAACTGGTTGGTCACCGTAGCCCACTCGACAAGTTCCAAGGCAAGCCTGCCCTGAAACTCCAAAGCGATAGAACGCATGAGGACGTCGGAGACTCTCGATGCCATACTGTCAGACCACTTCGGGATCAAGTTCTGGAACTCGAACCCAGCCTCGAACAACATTGTCTGGAGAATTGAGACACACTCAATGGGAGTCAGCATGCCTACTGGAATCTCAGCATACGTCAGGTCTTCGACTAAGCCAAAGCTGTGTCGTCTCAACCCGAGCTCGGATATCCAAGATTCTTCAGGGCTAGCGGCGGAGTACCTCCACTTCACGTAGTCTCCAGTCATGGCAGCCGCCTTCTGAAACGCGTTAGCATCTGGCTTCGGCGTCGGCCACGCATAGTCCACGTTTGGTGGTATAATCCTCCCAGCTCTCTCGCTCCTCCACCGACGAAGCTGGTGATGAACATACTTCACAGCGCGTTCACCGTCCAGGGAGTCAACCTTCCCCGAGTCATCCGACGGTGTCTTCAGCGAATCACTGGATCGCATCAGCGCGTTTTCCGTCAACAGGTCGTCAGACTTCACAGTCTGAGCCTTCTCTTCCACAAGTCCGGGTTCTGGCTTGACCTCCACCTCAGACTTTCCCGAAGACGTCGATGCAGATCGCAAGTCAATCTCTGGGGGCTCAACCAAATCGGCGCCTCCCTCAGACGCCTCATCACCACCCACAAGGGTGGTGGCCTCTGCGACGTCAGCTTCCACGACATGCGAAGAACTGCCCTGCGAGCCTTGGTCACTGGAAACGGCAGGCGCTCCCTGGGATTCCGGCTCAGCAGCAGGCTGCTCCTCGACGACAGACTCTGCGACGCTCACACTCTCGGCTGCCCCCCTCTCGCGTGCAGCCTTCTTCCTCTCGCGTGCCGCCCTCTTGACAGCATCCAGATCAGGCTGCTCCTCCGGCGGCAACCCTTGAAGACGTTTCGATTGCCGTGTTACCACGGCACGACCACGACCACGTCTTCCTCCTCGTGTAGTTCCAGGCGAAGCCATCTTGGTTATCGACGCTTGACAGGAACTCCTCTTCTCTTCAATACTTGAATCCGGTGATATCACGATACTCAGATCCGGGCACGCGCACCAGTTGTCGCGAAGTCGGTGAAACTTTTACCGCGGTGCAGGGGGGGCGTACAGTGAACCAACGGGCGACAGTACTGAGGGCTCTCAGTAGTCGCGGGTTGTGGCGTGTGATACCTTGCGTATCCTCGTCGGTTCGTTGTCTGAGGAATATGACACCTCCCGGGTCAAGTGCTCTTGGGGTGAAGGTTAGTGGAGCTCCTTGCGAGGCCAGCGGCGACGACGTTCGAAGCCTTAGCGGGGTCCTTCTGGAGTCGGAAGCCCTGAGAACCACAAGTGATTCCCAGAGTGTGTAGTCAAAGAAACAATGAAGAAGTCCAATAACCAGGTACTTGAATATCGCAAATTCAGCACCTGGAGGCTTAGACTTAGAAGATAACCAACAATTAACAGAGTTCAATACAAATATACAATATACACAACCGTCACTTATTCTTTCCTGGCCCTTGGACGGTGGGCTAGTACTTCCAGGTCAACTGGGTATGTTTCTCAGACCCCTGGTCTGTCTGAAAACCCGTTCCTTTCGCGCACCACCCTCTAATATAGAGGGAAAATAAACCAATACAATCGGTTATATACAACAGTCAAGCAAGCGTCCTCAGAGCGACTGTCTAGCTCTGAGAACCTGTCCAAACGAGCAATATGAAATGGGCTACCGTTAGAGACAAGACAAACGACCCAACTAGGAAATGGAATAGGCGGGTCACTTCAGGTCTCTACGTTACGCTGATCTCCGCCTAAAGGGGTTGGAAGAAGGCGAGAGATCACGTAACACCAAACCTTGTTACGGCTGTATGCACAGCAGATGGAACTCGGTAGCTTGTGCTTCACGAGGCAAATTGAACTCTATTTAACATTTGTCTTCTGTCATATCTTCTTCAAACACACACTTCGATCTTCTTCTTGGTCTTCTTTCTGGGTACATTGCAGTCAGTCTTCATATCTCAGGTTGTCTTGGTTTCACTATGTTTCAGGGAATCTTCACTTGGTCTCAGTATTGGAGTCAGTGCGGCGGATCTTGATGAGTGAGCACGATGAGGCATCATTATGTAGCCTTCAGGTTGCGTGTCACTTGATGGCAGACTGGATTCTCCGGGTTGACTTGGACTCAGTATGGTGAGGCATCGACTTCACTGGGTACATGTCTGGTATGCGATCTTCTGGCTCTGGCATTCATCTTCAGAGCGGTGATCATCATGCTTCTCAGACTTGGAGGCTTGATCTTCAGACATGTAGCTTAATTCCCAGGGGTGTAGAGCTCTGCTCGATACACATGAAGTCTTGAGCGTCAACTGGAACATACTTGGGCTTATTAGGGATGCTTGGGACTTGGGGTAATCATCGTGTGAGAGGTCTGGGATCTTTGTCGGTCATCACTCTGGCATTGGTCTTCAGAGTGGCATTTCTTAGACTTCTGGTTCTCAGACTCAGAAGCTTGATCCTCAGACTTGAGACGATGATTCCCAGGGTGCAGAGCTTCAATGCTCAATACACGCAAAGTCCTCAGGGGTGTCTTGGGTAGGCGACGTACAGCACGGGACACTTGGGCACTTCGGGCCTCTTGGGTCTTGTGGGTCTTGCTTGGGATCCTTGAACCGTCAATCGTCGCTCATGGGTGTAACGGGACGAGGTCTCTCAGGGATACATTCAACCTGAGAGACTTTCCGCCAGAACTTAGGCACTCGTCGTCGGGGAAAGTCCGGTGGTTGGACTGAGTGCTAGTATGCCCAGACTTGTGCACAGTCCTGGGTAGCACTTCCAACCCGTTGGGCCCCTTTACAAACAGGCGAAGGATGAATCCACAGAGCGAAATATTACACCACAACCGGTACATGTCAGCCGCGTCCCAGCACCCTTTCTCCCAGAAGCCAGTATATCCACACACACATCGTAGAGAGACACCTGCTCTTCGCTTGAAAACCGGAGATTGCAACACCACACCCCTGTCTCCCTAGCCAATCGAAATCCATCCATCATAAACTCCAACCTCCAACGAGAAACATCCACACGGTCTTCGCGCTCACATTCTCCAAAAACCTTCAAGACCATCATGTCCGACACCTTCGCGACTTCGTCAAGCAACGCACCATCGTCTTCTTCGGCCGGCAACGCCTCAGGAAATGCTCCTGCTTCGGCAACGGCGCCTTCTCTTCAGGGTGGCGGTGATGGCACAGCCATCTCGCCTGGTGGCAGCTCAAGCGCCCCAGCCCAAGCGCCAGCGTCTCCTCGGGATACAGTGGCCACTACTCGTAATGATGACCCTGTGGTGGCTGCGCATGAGGTGCCACACATGGTGAGCATCTCAGACGTCGATGCTCTTCTCAACAGAGGGCTCTTGACGGAGGTTGGCACCGGAGCGTCTGCGATCCTGCGTCCGGATGTGCCTGCTAACTGGACGGCCAGAGTTCCACGTCACGATGGCCCTGTCTTCTTGGTCGGCGCGCCAGCTCGAGCGGCGGACATCCGTCAAGGGAAACATGTCTCTGACAGCTATGGCGGACCAAGCTGCCTGGTGGGGTACCAATACCTCTCGCGTGACGACGTGGACGAGCTCGAACGCGTTATCCCTGGGTTCACTGAAGGCGATATCCTTCGTCCGCGCTCGATGGCAACGAATCCTCGGGACCTCGATGGAGCCTTGAATTCTATCGCGGCGCAGCGTGAGCTGATGTTTCTCCTGGCTCATCTTCCGGCGGACCGGTTGGCCGAGCGCGTTTTCAAGACTTCAGGCTTCCTGAAACTCATGGCAAGTGCACACCGTCGTCTCCGAGAGCAAGTTGAGGCTCAAGGAGCTACAGCAATGATCGACGCTGTTGCTGCTCAGAGCCGGTGCGACGAACTCGCTCGCGAGTGGCTCTTCAACTGCGACTTTTGGTACCGTGAGGTTGGCCAAGCTCTGAGTGCTTCTGATGAAGTCGAGAAACGTCTGAAGTCCGAGATGCAGGATCTCAAGACGCGATACCAAGACCACATCGACTCTCTGGAGACTGACAAGTCAGAACTCAAGACTCGTCTCACGGACGCTGAGGCACATATTCGCCTTCTGAATGATCGTCCGGTTGTGAAAGCCGTTGCCACTTGGGGCTTCGCTGAGTTTCTTCAGAAGAATGCCGATGTCTCCGGTAATTGGGACCGGCTGCATGAACTGCTGGAACATTATCAGGACGGCACGGCGGTCCCGTCGTCTTGGGACACTGTCATCAACATTACCTCCCTGGACAAGCGGCGTGATCCGGTCCCTGACTTCAAGGAAGCTTTCGACAAGGCAGCGGCAGCGTCAAGTTCTGCTGTCACCGAGAAGGTGCCAGTTATACTGAACCTGACGCGTCCTGGCGCATCGTCTAAATCTGCGAAATCTCCGTCCAAGTCGTCTAAGGCTTCAACCGGAAAGCAGACGCGCGCCAAGTCTACTGGGAAATCCAAGCTTCAGAAACGATCGTCTCCTCCCAAGGTCCAGCGTCGCCCAAGTCGATATACTCCTGGGAAAGACTCTGTGCGTAGGGCTGGTGAAAAGACTTCGGTTCCCAAGAAGAGTGTCCACACGATGCTTCCTGGAAACGTGGTCTGGAAAGAGGTTCGACCGGATCTTCGGCAAGCTCTTCTGGCAGGGATCAAGTATGAGAAGGCCATGGACTGGCTGAGCTCTGATCGTGCATGCCACGGCCTCTTCCGTGAACCGCAACTGGTGAAGATGTTGGTCAGCATGATGTACTGGCGACGTCTGGATGCAACTCCATGGTCCAGCTACGTCCCTGAGGTGTACTACAAGATGACCGACGAGCGTTTGGATCGACTTCTGAACCTCGACCAGCTGGCACCGTCCTGGGAGCCTTTGGATGCTCATGTTCCGTATCCAGACGAAGACGTGGAGTCTACGGTGGACGACACTACGGCGGACCCCGACTTCAAAGCACCGCCTTCAGAGGGGTCTCCTTCAGAAGATGAAGACGATGGTGATGATTCCGACAGTGGCTCTGAGTCTGACGGCCACACGCGCAAGCGTCCCAAGCGTTCTCGCAGCCAGAGCAGTTCCGACACAGACGCGCCAGCCCCTCCTTCCAAGAAGAGCAAGGCTTACAAGAGAGCTTCATCAGGATACCAGTGTCAGCAGACTACCCGTCGCCAAGTCACCAGGAATCCGCCTTTGGGTTCATCTTCGCGCCATCCCTCGTTGTCACGCAAGGCGTATGATTCCCTGACGGTGGATGAGCTCCAGATCGCGGAAGTTCCTGATGACAGTGTGCTTTCGTGGCTTTACTTCGGCGTCCGAGTGCAGCGGGTCAGCGTCTCTAAGTCGTCTCTTGGACAAACCGCCGGCTTCCCCGAGTATGAGGTTCACAAGCACGCAAGTGAGCTGGTCAAGCGTCGCTGGGACTCTCGTGAATACACTGCGTTGCTGAAGATGGATCCAACTCCGTGGGACTACATGTTTCAGAACCGCAAGCAGACGTTTTACCTTCATCGGCGGTGCATCCTGAATTCAGCTACTCTGGAGCTTGTCGATGCGTTCGTTGACTGTATGCACAAGAACGCTCAAGCGTTCTGGGAGCGAACTCACTGGGTCACGATAGATGTCGACGCCGATGCTCGTTCTGCGGATCTCAACAATGATCGTGCTCTCCGTCGGAATGCTCTCATGCGGCAATACAGGAAGCTGGTCAAGAAATCACAGACCTGTAAGGACTTCCCAGAGACCCACTTCTATGAGCCAGGCATCTGGACGCTCAGCGACAAGCTCTGCCCGTGGATTTGGCAGGATCACCATGTGGCTGATCTCGGTGGCCCAGACCCTCTCAACTTGGATGAGCAATTTGAGGAGCTGGACGACGAAGAACCTGCACGTACCCAGTGGGCCACTGCTCTTGCCGACTCCGCTTGGATGAAGTTCCTTCCTCACAGTATCAAGCAAGAGGCTATTTCCCCGTCGGAACGCAGTGCCAACCCCGTGACTCGCAATACGTTCTGAGCTTCAGGGCATCAACTCTTTTGGGAACCTCATCTTCATTTCTTAGCCATTTATCTCGTAGCGTAATCACCATTCAATATAGTTCCCAGTCATAATATCATCACCAGTCTTAAGTTCATCATTTCGTCTCTGCCAGCATAACTCGTGTCCACCAACATCTCACGATAATGTCCACAGTAACACTAACCACTTCGAAATTTCACAAGTCGCCCTTAACGCCCAAAACGTCATTCTCAATCAATTCTTCACCAACAGTCCCCGAGACACTCCTCTCACAGGAGAGACTCTGAAGACGATTGTTCTTCAGAGTTTCTGCGGTCTCGGAAAATCATCTTCAGACCTCTGAAGAAAATTGTGACGTTAAACTCTGGGGTGGTCGTCTCCAGCTTGCATGGCTTGGAAACGGGCCCTTGCTCGCGCACTTTGGTTGAACTCATATAGTAGGGCTCCACAGTTCAACTTCGACAACGGCAGCCTCTCAGTTTCATCGTACCCTTTCCACTTAACGAGATATTCGCGGAGTCGTTTAGACGTTTGTGTTCGCTTAGTCCATCGTGTGTCCAGGATCTTTTCCACTTCGTATTCGTCGTTTTCAGAGTCAGGCTCCCAACTATCTTCCGGGAGTAGTGCTATATCGAAGTCATCACCCTCAACCATCTCCAGTTCCATCGTGGGTCTTCTGGGAAACACAATTCTGGGTTTCAGACGGCTCACGTGAACCCAAGGGTTCACGCGATAACCTGAGCCTTCGACCTTGAGTTTTACGCGAAAATCGTCCAACATCTCTTCGATTCGAAATGGTCCATGCCATATGTGTGCCAGCTTGCGGCTCAAACCCGTTTGTACTTTAGGGATATAGAGCCACACAGCATCACCTACGGCATATCCAGACTTCAGTCTTTCCGATAGTTCATTCCACTTCCGAGTCTGTTCTTCAGAGCGCTTGAGCTTCGCCTTCTTCTGCAGATCTTCAGCACACGCCTGGGCGTAACTGTAATCACGTTGCATCTTTCGGCGCCATTCATACGCGGTTCGTTCTTGGACAGTCGAGGGCTTTGGGCCAAGCATCGCTGACACAGTTCCTTGAGCATCCCATCCATGCACTAAGTAGAAAGGTGTTTCCAGACGTGTCGCGTCAAAAGACGTGTTCAGGGCAAACATCAACCGCTCAGCATGGTCATCCCAGTCACTTTGGTCAGCTTCAGCAACATAGGCTCTGATACTCCGAATCACCGTTTGGACGGATCGTTCCTGCTGGCCATTGGCCTGCGGACGGTAACCCAACGTAGCCCGTTGTCTGCTCCCCAGAAGCTCTCGAAAACATCTGAAGACTTGGCTCATAAAACGGGGATCCTGATCATGTCGTATCAAAGAACTTGCTCCGAAGTGTCTGAAAACCGTTTCTTCGTAGGCCTCGGCCACATCCTGGGCTGTAGTGATACTCATAGGCTTGCACATCACATACCCTGAGAACATGTCTTGAAACAACAGGAGAAAGGTGTTACCCCGTGCAGACTTTGGCATATGCGTCACGAAATCCATGGACACCACTTCGAAAGGTCGACTAGGTTCGATGTTCCCAGGCGAAGGTCCGGGATTTGGAGGGCGCCCCTTGCCACTGGCACAATCTACGCACTCTTTGACGAATCGTTCCACATCAGCGTACATGCCCAACCAGTAGAATTCAGAGATCAATTTCTCGAAAGTCCACTTGATCCCCTGATGACCACCTTGATAATCTTCATGGGCGTAATGCAACAAGTCGAGACGTAAATCTCTGGGAACCACAAGTCTGAGTTCATCAACATTGTCCCTCGGGCGTTCCCTGGTGGCTCGACTCAGGCGGTAGAGTATATCTCTGGAATCTAAGACGAAATCTTCAGCGATTCTCGCAAGCTTCCTGGCTCGGGGACGTGGTAGATCTCCCACATCGCCTCTTAGAAATCTGATGAGATCTGCTAACTCTGGATCCTGGTCCTGGTGCGTTTTGATCCGCCTCCATCGTTCAGCCTGGAACTCAGCGGGTCCATGGGATCTCCGAGGAGCTCTTCATTCTGTGCCTGCGCACGAGTCACCGCAATCAGCACCTTGGCCGCTAACAGCAATGGGGCACATCCTGCCCCCGGGCTTGGTTCCTCAGTCGTGTGATCCTGGGACTCATGATCCTCTGAAACTTGAGCGTCGGGCTCTTCAGAGACATGGGGCTTCATCAACTTTTCGTGGACCTTGGACACCAGACGAAGATGAGTAAACTCGTCAGCGTCCTCGACCTGCCATGGTTTACCCATAACCAACGTCTTTGACGTGAGGTAGTCTGCCGCCTGGTTGTACTCCCGTTTCACATTTACCAGTCGCAGAATCCGGAATTTGTCTCTCAGAGACTCGAACTCCGCCAAACGTCGTTGCAAGTTTGGTTGATTGCAGTTGATTATGCCCTGGGCCTGTTGAATGGCAATGCGTGAGTCTCCAACAACCACAAGATCTTGGATCCCACGCCTCAGGGCTATCTCAAGTTCCCAATACTCAGAATCGTTGACCGTGACATCAGTCAAGGTGAAACCTTGAGCTTCAAGGACGTTCCATCCGGGAAGTTCCCAGAGTATGCACCCGCAACTTCCAAGGCGCGTTGACGTCTTTGCGGCTCCATCGAAACTCAGAACACATCCACTATAGTCAGCTTCCAACATTTCCACGCTAATTGGCGCCGGAGGTTTGACGCGCCCCTTGGCCGGAATCAAATTCTCAGAGACTTCATCAAGATGTTCTCTAGGAGTGATACCAGCTCCCAATATGGCGGGGAGGCCGTTGGATCCTGCGAATCTCCAAGTTCCAGTGGGATAACAGCAGGCCCCACTTGACACTTCTGCCGTCCGCAGAACTTGAGGTCAATAGCCACTTCAGGACTGAATAGCGAGTATACACAATGATCACTGGGCTCGACTCAACCAAAGCTCTGAAGTTTTCCAGGACTCTGAGAATCGCGACAACTTCCTTCTCAGCAATGTGGTATCGTAGTTCGGAGTCATTCAGCACACGTCCTGTGAAACGAACCGGGTGAATTACCCCATCGTATTCCTGACCTAGGACTGCGGCTGCAGCCCACGGGTTTGCATGCGGAATGATAACAAACGGCTTCGAACGATCTGGGTGTCTGAGAAGTGGAGTCGATACGATCTTGAGTTTCAGAATCTCGAAGGCTTCCTTGGCACGGGCCAAGTCCCTCCCGGCTCGGATCTGTTCATCAGTCAACTCGTACAGCGTAGCAGCGATCACAGGTAGGTCCTCAATAAACTTGTTGTAGTAATTCAGACTCCCCATGAAGCTCTGTACGCCCTTGAGTGTCGACGGGAACGGCAAGTCTTGGACTCCCTTGGCAATCTTTGGAGTAACTGTCAGTCCTTCGGCACTAATCTCATGTGACAGGTATGGGATCGAGAGTTTTCCAAATTCGCTCTTGGGCAAACTCACAGAGATATTCCAATAACGCAGTCTGAAAAGCAGAGCGTTCAGGTCCTCGCTGAGCTGGTCCCACGTTGGAGCACCATGTGCGATGGCATCGATGTAGGAACTTCGACCCAACACCGGCCCAATGAAAGACGGGATAGGGATGTTCCTCTGGAAGACAGTCATCTGTTCTGTGAGTCCGGTCGGTTCCGACTTTGGGACATCACTCTCAGAAGGCACTAGGGGACTCTCAGGCTTTCGAGGCGTCAACTTCAGGAAACCTAATACGTCCGTGTCGACATCTGCTCCCTCTTCAGGTGACAGCCGCACAAAACCCCACAGACAATTATCCAACATCGCTTGGTACACTAATGGAGCATTCTTCAGACCAAAAGGCATTCTAACCCACTGAAAATGTCCAAAGGGGCAGATGAACGCAGAAATCAATCGGGCACGCTCCGTCATTTTGACAGCCCAAAAACCACTCGCCATATCTAGACTCATGAACTACATAGCTGACTCGAATCCAATCAAGAGATCATCAATCAGCGGCAACGGATAATGCGACAACTGGATGAAACCATTCACCACACGGTAGTCGATACACATCCGGATATCTACGCCGTTCTTCTTCAGAACAATCACGATCAGCGATGCCCAGGGACTATTTGAGTACTCAATCAGTCCGGTCTCCAGAAGCTTCTTAAGAAGTTCATACACCTTCACCATGAGATGTGGCGCGACAGATCTCGGACGTTGGGCGGCTGATTTAGCGTCACCTACATCGAGATCACAGACCATGCCCCTTGCCGGTGCGGGTGCAGCATTTCCATCTCCTAGAAAAATCTTCCTGTGGTACTTCAGAATATCTCTGAGTTTCGACTCCATTTCTGGCGTCGTCTTCCCCGGGACTCCGACATCTGCGGTGCCAATGTCGCACTCTGGAGTGAGTTCTTCGAGTTCAGGCAACATGACCAACTGGTCTCGCAACTGAGCCAGGAGTTCCGTTCCTTCTCGCATATAAACACCAAGTTCTAAGTCCAGGTCTTCGTTCGTAACCCGCATACACCGCTCGTACTCCATTCGTAACTTCTCAACCGGGGTCCCAGGCATGCCTGAGATTGGTATGTCCCATGATTCATCCGTCACGTCCGGACCATCAGCAATCTGATCACTCTGAGGCTCTGAAACTGAGACTGTGACGTCGCCAAAATCTTGCAGCTCCCTTAAAGTGTCAGCAGCTCCGCTGCTCGATACTTCACACACTGCGGTATCAGGGATCGTGTCCAGATCTCTGGTATCAACACTCGCATTCCTTATCAGCTGCTCCTCCTTTTCCTGAGGATCGTCGGTTTGCGTGGAGACATCCTGAGCAAAACGGACACGTTTCGTACGGGTAGCCAAGGAGGGTCTTACAAATTGAATGCGGGCATTATCCATCCTGGAGCGCTGCAATATCTTGGTCGGCCACGGATATACGGGGTGATCCACACACGGAGGTTGTGGCCTCAAAGCTTCCAAGTCGGCTTCATGCTTCAGACGTTTCTTAGTTTCAGGGGACGGGGTGTTCTCCAAAATGAGCACCTCCCAGTCACGATAAGCAGCGGAGCCTGGCCACACAAAACGACCATGCCTTTGAAAGAATCCATACTCCACGATCCTTGCAACGTCTGAGAACTCATTCACCCAAGTGTTCTTGTCGGAGATGTTCACGACTCGGACAGCGACTGGCCATGACCGGGCTGCATAAATCAACTGGGTCACCCAGCGATCACCTCGTCCAGCCCACACAACTTCACGTTGCGGATTCGTGGGTACATAGTCAATCTTGACGATAAACTCCTCTCCTGGGCTCAGAAGTACAGCTTCGTTTGGCCTAACGGCCCTATTTCGCCCGATATGGTCACCAGGCTCCCAACTGCACATCATCACTGCGACTTCGTCTGGAAGTGACACCAACCCTTCTCGAACACTGATCCTCATACCAGCGGCAAACATGAATCCCATTCCCAGAAGCACATCAATCCCTTCACCGATATTCGCAACCCAAACATCCACAATGTAGACCACTCTCGGTCCGAGAGTAAGTCTGATCTCAGCACTTGCGCCAATATACGTCGGAACCCCTCCCATCCCAGACACCTTGGTTTGTTTGTGCGACTTAAGTCTGAGTCCGAGCTTACGCGCAAAGTCGTAACTCAGAATGTTGATAGTCGCACCTGTGTCCAGGAGAATCTTGGTCCGATGATCATTTTCAGCACCATGTACCATCGCCACGTCGCGTTTCGCGGGGTCGGGATAATGGTCCTCCCACCAGCCATAGCATTCGCCATCCTTCAAACGAAATTAAACAGTGTCGTCAGAGTTCTGGTCCTTGTCTTCTACCATTTCTGGTAGCACAGTTCCCAGGCTCGGTCGTTCAGGGAGCATGGTTGGTTCTTGGGTTAAAGCGGTCATACATTGTTCGTGGTTATCTTGAGTTGTGGTTTTCAGCTCAGGCCCTACGTACACTAGAACACATAACTCTGGGGTCTTACCTAGCCCGGCGCGTTTCGGACCCCCATCCAACGGGCTTATTGGTTTGACTGTTTCCCAGAATTTGCCTCATCACCCAGGAGTTTCTCCAAGAGGTGATCCGGCATGTCCTTTAATACGCCTTGACGAGCCAGTTTTTTCAGGGATTCCAAGGTCTTCAAGTCTTCACACGGCCTTCCAGGGTGCAATCTTCCACAGACTTCGCAAGGTGATACCCGACACATTCGAGTCGAGTGCCCCTTTTCCAAGCATCGGTCACACATTAAATCCTTCCAACAGTCTTCTTCGGTGTGGCCCGAGCGGTGACATTTTTCACAGAACTTGTTCCAATATCCAGTATTATCACGGCGCGCCTGGTTGAAACCTTGACTCGATGATCCTGTTGGAGATTGAGCCGGCGGGCGCCACCCCATGTTATCCATTACTCGATACACTTCATTCGTCAAAGTCTGGGTCCAATCTGAGTTTCCGGTAGAAGGGTTAGCTGTCGAAGTACTTCCAGCCATCTGCATAGCACTCTCGTCACGGCTGGATCCTGAATTCGTTGCCTGATGTCTGGAGTTTTCGCCCTGGGATCTGGAACTGTTGCTGTTCTTCAGATACTCTCGATGATCTCCAGAGTCACTATCCTCCGAATCCTCAGAGTCGACTTCTTTAGCGACATACGCCCTGTGCATACGCTTGGGTTTGAACTGCCCTCGCGGAATGTTATCCGCTCTGAAGTCCCGGGGCTTGGTAGCAGTTGTGTCACGATCTCCAGTTCTCCAGACTTCCTCATCTTGCAGTATGGCATACTCCAGGTCAGAGATACTCTTGAACCTCTGTCCTTGCAAGGAGGTTTTCAGACGCGGATCATTCAGCTTGGTGATGAAACGCAGAACATGTTTCTCCAGACGCTTGGCCGACTTCCGGAAGTCTATATCAGCTTTCCCAGCTGCAGAATTCAGGCGATGGAAGGATTCCAGAGGGGTCTCGGAACTCTTCATTTCCATGGTGAAATACCTCTAAGAATAGGACGATCTCGCTTTGCAATAGCGTCTCTTGAACTCAGATGATAACTCTTTCCAATCACGGGACACACTCTTCGGCAACTGGTTAAACCAGTCACGAGCAGATGTTGGGAGCTTCAGCTTGAGTTCTTGGATCCGAGTCTTGGTACTCCAACCTCCCTGGGAAGCCATGTTGGTGAATATCTCCCACCAGTCTCAGCGTAGCTCTTGGGTCAAACTCTCCTAGCGTGTTAGAGTTGATGAACGGTCGAAATGAGAGCAGAGTTGTTCCCGACTGTGCTGAACTCGCAGCAGTGAGGTTTACAACATCTCCGGGCTCTGAGTCCTCGGATGAAGAACTCTCACAGTCAGATCTGGAACCATCGGATCCTCCACCAGGTCTGGGGGTCTTCCCATGGCGTCTATCGCGGCGTGGAGCGCGGCGCTCTTCGCCGGAGCGTCTAGCGTCGTCATTCTGCCTGGAATCTCGCCGGGGAGTCGTCCTACGCTTGGTATCAGTCTTGTCCTCAGTACCATGCGTTGTCTGGGGCGCCTGCGTCGTCGTAGCGCTTGCAGCGGCGGCGCCAGGCCTCTCAGCCTTCACTCTTCCTCCATTATCGGCGTCGAAAGCGGGGACTGGCTGTTGAATGGTCGACCGTCGTCGAAGTGACTGCTGGAGAGCCGGTGGATGCGACATAGGTGCATGATTACGCCATTTCTGATTTCTGACCGAGATAGTGGGTGCGAAGTTGACGTAATCCCAGATAGTGGGTGTGAAGTAGCAACTTCAGGGTTTACAGGGTCGGATGCCACAGATGCAGTTGCCAGATCAGAGGAAGCGACTCCTCGGACTCCTTGAACCTGGGACAATGTTGCCCGAAGGTTGCGCAACTGTCCCGCCTGGAACTTTTGAACGTTCTGAGAAGCTTCTTTCACCTGGTCGCGTTCTGCTTCCGCTTCCGTCACTCGTCGTTGTAGCGTTTCCATTTGCGAAATCCAGTCACGTTTCATCTCGTCTGCCGTACGTGCATACTCGGCTTCGGCCTCGGCCTCCCGCTGTTTCCATCGGTCCGCGTACTCCGACTCCAGGCGCTGTTTCTCAGACATTTGAAGGGCCGTCCTTAGACGTCCAACTTCCGAGGAAGGTTCCGACACTCGACTTCTGCGTTCTTCTAAATCTTCGGCGCGCCTTTGAGCTTCCAGCCTCGCGTACTCTGATTCCAAAAGCCGGTCCGTCAGCGTTTGAATCTGACGGCGTGCTTCCAAGTCCCGCTGTTCGCGATGTCGTTCACGTTCCATGGATGCCAAGCGTTCCTGCGCCAAGAATTCCATCTGTGCCTGTTCCATTCGTGCCTGCCACTCTTGCTTCTGTCGCATGATATTCAACTCGATCTGGGCAGGGCCTGATCTCTGGGAACCAGTGGCTTCAGACTTCAACCTGCTCGACGCCACGGAGCTCGAGCGCCTGGAGGATAGTCTCTGGGATTTCTCACTCCTCACAACTCGACGATGCTTGTCGTGACTCGCCCCTTGACTTGAAACTTCAGATGCTTGAGCTATTGGCGCGAGTCTTCTGAGATCCAACTGCAATGGTCTGGGAATCATGTGATCGTCAGACACTGGACTTAGGATTTCAGGCTCGGCTTCAGTCATGTCAACGTCCTCTTGTTCTACCTTCACGGGCAGGGTGGTTCTGGTCACTTGGATGCCCATTTCGTTCCCGGCGGTGATTGTTCCTGCACCAGTCTCTTGAGCAACGAATGCCAAACTTCCTCCCACAAAGGGCATATGTGAGGACGCCCCTCGACCCACAGACATTATGGACTCTTCCGAAGAACTTCCTCGCGACGTCTGGAGCCCAGACGACGGGTCATCCGAAGTTCTTGATGTGCCAATGACACTGGGGATACTTGCAGCTATCGCAGGGGCCCGGAGATCACCACTTTGATTCTCGGAGCTGGGCAATG
This sequence comes from Phytophthora capsici, assembly GCA_030324255.1. Taxonomy (NCBI): domain Eukaryota; phylum Oomycota; class Peronosporomycetes; order Peronosporales; family Peronosporaceae; genus Phytophthora; species Phytophthora capsici. The sequence continues at coordinate 3,605,964 of CM059363.1, forward strand.
AAGATTCCAAGCGAGTACTCTCTGAACGACTTCCATACACAGGAAGAGAGGTCAGCGACGGTGTTGACATTATCGACGGAGTTGACGGGGCTAGTAGACGTGGCGGTCCATGCTGCATGCGCTTGGACTGCGGCGGTTCTCCACTGGCAGACCCATCAGAGCTGTGTGTCACTCTGAGTCCGGTTACTCGGAGCTTCAGGATCAACTGTCGTCCCCGAAGGTCAGCTTCTTTGTCCCTGCGCGTGTCATCCTTTGTCTCCTGACTGGGCGTTCCTGGCAGCCTAGTATACGACAACTGATTGGTCACCGTGGCCCACTCGACAAGTTCCAAGGCAAGCCTGCCCTGAAACTCTAAAGCGATGGAACGCATCAGGGCCTCGGGGACTCTCGATGCCAGACTGTCAGACCACCTTGGGACCAAGTTCTGGAACTCAAACCCAGCCTCAAACAACATTACCTGGAGAGTCGAAACGCACTCAACGGGAGTCAGCATGCTTACTGGAATCTCAGCACACGTCAGATCTTCGACTAAGCCAAAGCTGTGTCGTCTCAACCCGAACTCGGATATCCAAGACTCCTCAGGGCTAGCAGCGGAGCATCTCCACTTCACGTAGTCTCCAGTCATGGCAGCCGCCTTCTGAAACGCGTCAGCATCCGGCTTCGGCATCGGCCACGCATAGTCCACGTTTGGTGGTATAATCCTCCCAGCACCCTCACTCCTCCATCGACGAAGCTGGTGGTGAACATACTTCACCACCATCCAGGGAGTCAACCTTTCCCGAGTCATCCGAAGGCGTCTTCAGCAAATCACTGGATCGCATCAGCGCGTCTTCCGTCAACAGGCCCTCAGACTTCACAGCCTGAGCCTTCTCCTCCACAAGTCTGGGTTCTGGCTTGACCTCCACCTCAGACTCTCCCAAAGACGTCGATGCAGACTGCAAGTCAATCTCCGGGGGCTCAACCAAATCGGCGTCTCCCTCAGACGCCTCATCACCACCCGCAAGGGCAGTGGCCTTTGCGACATCAGATTCTTAGATATGCGAAGAACTGCCTTGCGAGCCTTGACCACTGGAAGCGGCAGGCGCTCCCTGGGATTCCGGCTCTGCAGCAGGCTGCTCCTCGACAGCAGACTCTGTGACGCTCACGTTCTCGGCTGCCTCTTTCTCGCGTGCAGCCTTCTTCCTCTCACGTGCCGCCCTCTTGACAGCATCCAGATCGGGCTGCTCCTCCGGCGGCAACCCTTGAAGACGTTTCGATTGCCGTGTTACCACGGCACGACCACGACAACGTCTTCCTCCTCGTGTAGTTCCAGGCGAAGCCATCTTGGTTATCGACGCTTGACAGGAACTCCTCTTCTCTTTAACACTTGAATCCGGTGATATCACGACACTCAAATCCGGGCACGCGCACCAGTTGTCGCGAAGTCGGTGAAACTTTTACCGCGGTGCAGGGGGGCGTACAGTGAACCAACGGGCGACAGTACTGAGGGCTCTCAGTAGTCGCGGGTTGTGGCGTGTGATACCTTGCGTATCCTCGTCGGTTCGATGTCTGAGGAATATGACACTTCCCGGGTCAAGTGCTTTTGGGGTGAAGATGGGGGAGCTCCTTGCGAGGCCAGCGGCGAAGACGTTCGAAGCCTTTGCGGGGTCCTTCTGGAGTCGGAAGCTCTGGGAACCACAAGTGATTCTCAGAGTAAGTAGTCAGAGAAGTAGTGAAGATGTCTAATAACCAGACACTGGAATATCGCAAATTCAGCACCTGGAGGTTTAGACTTAGAAGATAACCAACTAATTAACAGAGTTCAATACAAATATACAATATACACAACCGTCGCTTATTCTTTCCTGGCCCTTGGACGGTGGGCTAGTACTTCCAGGTCAACTGGGTATGTTTCTCAGACCCCTGGTCTGTCTGAAAACCCGTTCCTTTCGCGCACCACCCTCTAATATATAGAGGGAAATAAACCAATACAATCGGTTATATACAACAGTCAATCAAGCGTCCTGAGAGCGACTGTCTAGCTCCCAGAACCTGTCCAAACGAGCAATATGAAATGGGCTACCGTTAGAGACAAGACAAACGACCCAACTAGGAAATGGAATAGGCGGGTCACTTCAGGTCTCTACGTTACGCTGATCTCCGCCTAAAGGGGTTGGAAGAAGGCGAGAGATCACGTAACACCAAACCTTGTTACGGCTGTATGCACAGCAGATGGAACTCGGTAGCTTGGGCTTCACGAGGCAAATTGAACTCTATTTAACATTTGTCTTCTGTCATATCTTCTTCAAACACACACTTCGATCTTCTTCTTGGTCTTCTTTCTGGGTTCCTTGCAGTCAGTCTTCGTATATCAGGTCGTCTTGGTTTCACTATGTTTCAGGGAGTCTTCACTTGGTCTCAGTATTGGAGTCAGTGCGGCAGATCTTGATGAGTGAGCATGATGAGGCATCATTATGTAGCCTTCGGTTGCGTGTCACTTGATGGCGGACTGGATTCTCCGGGTTGACTTGGACTCAGTATGGTGAGGCATCGACTTCACTGGGTACATGTCTGGTACGCGATCTTTTGACTCTGGTATTCATCTTCAGAGTGGCGATTATCATGCTTCTCAGACTTGGAGGCTTGATCTTCAGACATGTGACTTAATTCCCAGGGGTGTAGAGCTATGCTCAATACCCATGAAGTCTTGAGCGTCAACTGGAACATACTTGGGCTTATTGGGGATGCTTGGGACTTGGGGTAATCATCGTGTGAGAGGTCTGGGATCAATGTCATCTTCACTCTGGCATTGGTCTTCAGAGTGGCATTTCTTAGACTTCTGGTTCTCAGACTCAGAAACTTGATCCTCAGACTTGAGACGATGATTCCCAGGGTGTAGAGCTTCAATGCTCAATACACACAACGGCATCAGGGGTGTCTTGGGTAGGCGACGTACGGCACGGGACACTTGGGCACTTCGGGCCTCTTGGGTCTTGTGGGTCTTGCTAGGGATCCTTGAACCGTCAATCGTCGCTCATGGGTGTAACGGGACGAGGTCTCTCAGAGATACGTTCAATCTGAGAGACTTTCCGCCAGAACTTAGGCACTCGTCGTCGGGGAAAGTCCGGTGGTTGGACTGAGTGCTAGTGTGCCCAGACTTGTGCACAGTCTTGGGTAGCACTTCCAACCCGTTGGGCCCCTTTACAAACAGGCGAAGGATGAATCCATAAAGCGAAATATTACACCACAGAGCCGGTACATATCAGCCGCGTCCCAGCCCCCTTTCTCCCGGAAGCCAGTATATCCACACACACATCACAGAGAGCCAGCGACCGTTCGCTCGAAAACCGGAAATAGCAATCTCACAGGAAAACATTTTACAACCAGCTGCGCAATGTAATCTTCCCCGAGGACGCGATATTGGTATGTGGGGGGGATTTTAACTGCGTAGTGGAAACAACCATGGACAGAACGGGAGGTTCAGGTAAAGACGACATCGGTGCGGTGGAACTTGCAGGTTTCTTGCAACGCAACGACCTCCTGGATGCAGGTTACTACAATATGCCCAACAGGATTCAGGGACAGGAGGTGGATTGGTACGCGCAAAAGCATCACACGCACTGGCACAAAGAAGCATCAGGGAAGGTCGGAACGTCAAGATTGGACAGATGGTATGTGTCGGCTAAGGCGAAAGGTCTGGTGAGAGGGCAGGCAACACGGGAGTCTCCGTGTGGAGCGGATCACAAAGAGGTATTGCTGGAATTGCATTCGCCCAGCGGGGCTACAAGGCTGGTGAAACGGTCCAAAATCTACCCAACGCCAATTTACGTCCAGGCGGCATCTGCGAGTTTAATTGCAGCTCGATTATCCTTATTGCAGGAGGCACTGGAGACAGCAGACACAGCTACCTCGGCGAAGTTATGGGACGCCTTTAAGGTGAACATGGTGAACGAGCTGATGACTACGAAAAGAGAGGCTCGAAGGAGAACCACACGGGGGCACAGGCAGCGTATTAGACGGATCAAACAACAACTGGAGAAGTGTGTGACAATGGAGAATGGCAGTGTGAAGAGGCAAGATCTGTTGAAGAAGCTACATGAGGTACAATCCTTACGCTGTCTTTTACGGAGATGATACGCGGTAGCTAGGAATGCGTGGAGCTCCACGGCCTCGACACGACATTTCTTCAGAAGGGTTTGTACCAAGTATGGGGACAACAACATTCCCACCCTGATGTGCACACTGGGAGGGAGACAACGGGATATTCATGATAAGGCCAATATTCTGGCGGATAACTGGGAGCCGATATTCAACAGGGTACCAGAAGACACTATTGGAGCAGCGGAGTACGTACGGAAATGGTCTACTACGTGGAAGCAAACGGACCTAAAGGAGCTCGACCAGGACATTACAGAAGGGGAGGTCACACAGGCCATCCCTCACTGTAAAAGAGGTAAGGCTTGTGGACCTGATGGCTGGGGAACGAATGGTATATGGACCACAGCGAGGCACTAGTCCCTATTCTGGTCAGGATATATAATGACAGCTTAGCAAGGCAGGAGGTGCCTGGATCTTTCCTGGAAGCCTTTATCTTCAGTGTCAGCAAAGGTGGTAACAAGGCAAACCCGCTGAATTATAGGCCAATCGGTTTGTTAAATACGGATTACTAGATCATGACCAGGGTCATGGCATGGCGGGTAAGGCGATATATACGATTGCTGGTACATCCTACTCAGTATGGCTTTGTGCCTGGACGGACAATTCACGCGGCGATCCACCTGTACGAAGCGGCACGGATATCATGTCGGAGAAGACAGCAATATCAGGACGCTGAGGTACTCATGCTCGACTTTACGAAAGCGTATGATTCACTGGACAGACAATTCCTACTAGAGGCGCTGAAGGGAAAAGGCTTTCCATCACGATTCTGTGCTTGGGTCAGAGCCATTCACCGTGGCACCACAGCACGTTTCATGGCGAATGGGGCATTATCGAGACCCATACAGGTGACCAGTGGCATCAGACAAGGTTGCCCCCTGGCTCCACTGCTTTTCATCCTGGCTGTAGATCCTTTGTACGATGAAGTGGAAAGCTGTCCAGGTCTAGCAGGTATTCAGTTGGGTGAGGAGGGGCAAGCGGATAGTTTGAAGGTAGCGGGATACGCGGACGATACTGCGATCTACATTGCATCTTGGAAGATGCAACTCGAGACAATCAGAGCTATTGACAGGTTTTCGAATGTGGCAGGGCTCAAGCTCAACATAGCCAAGTCTTCGGCTATTCGGTTGGGTGAAGAACCCCGGTCCGGAGGGACGGTGATTTCCCCTGCAGATGGAGCAACAGAGCGACAAGTTAAGAGGCAGGGGTATGACAGAGTTCGGGAAGTACAGGAAGTGCGGTATCTTGGACATGTAGCGGGAACTGGAGACACAACTAGTGTGGCGTGGTACAAGGCCTTTTCGGCGTTACAGGTCAGATTGGCATTGGCGGAGACCAAAACCAACACTGTGGTGCAGAGAGCGCTAATTGCCTCAGCAATCATTGTTCCGAAACTGCTGTACGTAGGCAGGCACGCTTGGCCAACTCAGACTCTGGTCAAGGAGGCAGACCTACGGATCCGCCATTTTGTGTGGAAGGCGTCTTTCACAGTTCCAGAACGACCTCCACACGGGTGGATACTGAAGGAATTAGCGGAATTGTCACCACAACAAGGTGGAGTGGGAATACCCAACATTCTCACGGAGCTAATTGCTATGGGTTCCTCGATGGTACTCGAATGGGGAATGTCTGAGACAGTTCAAGAGCAGACGGTTGGAACAATACTACAAGGACAGGGATACGGGGGACATCTGGAAGAGTGCCACACGATCTCCACACCAATTCTCTCCAGTTCACAATGGGCTACAGGGAAATCATGGGCGGAGTTGTGGATGGCAGCGAAAGGTCCCAGTTCGCAACACGGAAGGGCATCAGCGGAGTACGCATGAGGGTCAAGTGGGGATTACAACTTCGCTGGACTCGAGAAGGTCTAGAGATCAGGTGCGAAGGAAAGTTACGGACGAGCATGGAACATGTGGTGAAGTGGGAATCTTGTTTGACGGAAAGGACCGGCTCGGGATCACTGTGCCACTTTGGTGATACACCGTCTCCGTGATCACGGTACCGTTTATATGGTACGGCCTGACGAGATCACGAACATGATCGTGGCCCAATCATTCCATCACAAGTCGAACGTGATCATCGGGGTCCGGTACAATCGTTTCGATACACCAGGGTGATCTCAAGGTCGAAGATCGCAGTGATCTCAAGGTCGAGATCGCGGTGATCCCCAGGAATGGTGCAGTCATTCGAGTACACCAAGCGCGATCCCCAGGGAAGATCAAGGTACCATGATCATGGTACATGCTGTGGTGATCGCGGTGTGTGGTGATCGCGGTGTGATCAAGGCATCTTCAAGGTTAAGTACGATTGTGGAGCCAGTTTGGCAACGTGTGGCAGAGAGGCGTCGAGGCTTGGGGGAGAGGTTTAGGGAATTGCATATCAGTGTTGAATTTACTTTCTAGGGAACAAGTGCCTTCTAGTGAACAAGTGAGTTAATACTCAACAAGAGAGGGAGTTCTTCTTATATATCAAGCGTCCTACCTAATCCAGAGCTGGGAAGTATAGTGGCCCTCTCTGACGACCAAGGACTGCGGAGATCTACAAGAAGAAGCGCAAGAACGCCTGGATAGCTTGCCCAGGTCGCCCACGCTCCCTTCTCACCCCCCTCAAGATCCCTGCCAGAAGGAGGCAGTCAAGCATCGTATTGGAATTATTGGTCTTTGGTGAACACACCCCAGGACCCCCCGTGGATCTACGCTACCCCGTGATCTACGCCCTAACCGACGGCAAGTGAAGAGTTGCCACAAGCCGTCAAGCCGAAACCCAAGTGCCGTCCACACCCACTCAACCCAGATCAAGCCCGACATCTCTTCCGAGTCATCAAGAAGAGCGTAATCGTCCAACCCGACGGGTACACAAGGTGAGCAAGTCTTCAGAGCCCCCCCACGGCAAGCGGAGTACCCCCTCCGTCAGTCGGGAGTCCGGACGCCAAGTGTGTGAGTGCCCCTCGCGTCGAATTTCCTCGCGAGCCACTACGCCACAAACATATACGAGCCAAAAGGCGCAAACTATATGGAGAATTCATCCACGAAGCCCGCGGGTCGATAGAATTAGCTACCATTGCTCTATGGAATGGCCAAGGACAACAGCGGATCTGGAAGGAATACTCGGTGGTTATACGAGGGGCTAAGAGGAAAAGGCTCAGGGATTTATGCATGGTAACACATCGACAGAGAGGGGTGACTACTTTTACGCCCTGCACAGAGTTGCGGGCAGGGGTAGGAAGGCAAGCGAAGCAATTCAGCGAGTTATGCCTCAGCATACTGGCAACTTATCCGGAACTGGCCTGTCGTGGGAAGGAAGATGCCGAGCTCCGAGTAAGATATGGACTCGAAGATCAGCACCACGGTTTCGAATTGGTAGTAGAGGACAAACGGGTGCTACAGCATAGTTGGTGTCGGGATGTGACGACGAAGGCATTGGTGGAAGGTCAATTCAACATACAAGAGACCATAGCTACCATTCTCGGAGTGGAGGAAAACTCAGTGTGGGTGGTTCCTCACCCCTGGGTTTCAAAGCTGAGGCCACTGTGGACAGGGAAACGACGATGGAAGCAGCGACGGCGGGACCTCAAACGACTTATCAACAGGAAGAGGGATCATAAGGCGGAGTTGGCGCGCGATAGAATTCAGCAGCAACTATCTCAGCAACATGGAGACCTCGCCAGGATTATCACTACGCTAGACTGGAAGCACATCACGGCGTTGGAAGGCATTTCGCCGTATCAGATGCAAAATTTAATGCGACTCAAGTGGAACAGATTGAGGCTATGGGCAGGCCATGACAAAGGGTTTGCCTGTCAACGAGTTGGATGCGAGGACAAGAAAGCAACGGGAACAGTACACCTAGCATGGGACTGTCAGGATGCGCAACTACTATGGAAGGAATGGGTTACCTTTTGGGAACATACAGGTTACAGGGGGCTCCACTGGATGAGGATGCCATGGAACACGTATTCTCGTTCAAATTGAAACACCTCCCGGATTGGCTGAGTATATGGGGGAGGAGAATAACATTGACGACTGGGAAACGTTGGAAGCGGTGGCCAGCGCGATGTGGAACATTGACATTGACGGCAATATGGAGGTGGCAAGTAGATCGTCTGTATGGAAGGGCGGGAACTGATATAACCCCGCAGGCTCAGGTATCGAAGCTGAGGAAGCAGATAACGGAGGCATTGGAAAGGTTTCGACTCAAATTTCTCCCAGTAACGCAGAGCACTATAAGGTCGCTCACAATTGCTGAATTCATAATACGAAGCCTCAACAATCCCAAGCACCAGCACAGAGCCTACGGAGAGATGGACAGGGTTCGTATTGGCTTTTTCGATGGGGGCTCTAGAGGTAATCCTGGAGCTGGAGGTAGTGGCAGTGTAATGGTAGAAGTGGAGCCATCTCACCACGATTTCACGCTTCGATGGGCGGCTGCCACTGCATTATGTAGGAAGGACACTACCAACAATGTGGCGGAATTTATCGGGTTGAATAGGCTGTTACAAAAAGCAGTGGAGCAGGACTGGATTGGTCTTCACGTGGTTGGAGATAGTGCGCTGATCTTAGGGATGATGGAGCGGCGCAATCCTCCGAAGTCTAAGCGGTTATTGCACTGGTACCGGGTTAACAGGAAATTATCAGACAAATGCCGAGTGACCAGTTGGAGTCACCATTATCGACAGCACAACAAGATGGCTGATTGTTAGCCAATCTAGCCATGGACACGTGCAAGAGTGTTACATGGTGGGATTCCAATCTGGAGGAGGATACATTACAGGAGTCCAGCCTACTCACCGGAGTAGTTCGGTGGATGCACAATGATTGCGAGCATTGGAGGAACAGGACGGTGGAGGTGGTGAGTAGGAATGAGGACAATTTGGCCGACAAGAACGGGGAGTAAGCGATATTTGGGGGTTTTGGAAGGGTGGAGGAAGAGAGGCAGTGCACATGCACAACTTGGTAGAACGAAGGCGTCAACCAAGAATGGTGATTAGAGTTCGGTTCTATTAGAGCAGTAACACAATACACCTCACCTTATAATATAATAAACGACTGTATTTGTTCCACCTTCATACCTTCCGACTCGGCGAACCGCTCGAAAGCGTTCAGCGCTGTTATGCGCGCTCTCTGTGAGTTACCAGGTATCAGCGCTTTAGTTGCCATTGCTCGGGAGTGTGACTTTGGTCATGTCTCATCTGCCGGAGACTCCATTCATTCTCCCCCGTCTAAATCGATAATTGTCCGAATAGCCACGATATTTTTGAAATATTGCGCTGACTCAGTTTCACTATAGCAATATCAAATATTTTGAAATCATTCGGACACAATATGTCCGGAAGGTCACAGAGCGTTGGAATTCCGAATATTACAATAAGCATTGGCCAATCAAATCGATACTTTGGACGCTCCGTAGCCAATAAGAGAGCTTCAAATCTCACCCTGGACATGCTATTCTACCATACCGTCAAAATTCCCACCGGTCTGACCAGTTCCGACGGATTGAGGTTTTTTTATAAATAACCTTCGTTGTGATTTTGTGGCCCCCACAAACAATCAGAACAGCTCTGGAGAAGCCGCCTCCTTGCCAGGTAGAATGCGCTTACTGTGATGTTTCCCGTGCTCTGATAGTTCTGTTAATTGTGTGCTTTGTTGTGTCTACTCTGTCTTCGTTTATCTCTGTCTTCCTGTGCTTATGTGTGTGTCTGTGTGTCTCTCTGTACTCTCTGCTGTTTGCGCGTTTAGTGTTTGACGTTGGTGAATCTGGTGAGCGGAGCTGATGGGGTCTCTTCGTGTGCGCGTGCTAGTAGAGCTGGTGGAGTGTTGGTGGAGCGGGTGGAGCCCCTGCGAGTGCGCGTGTCTGCGGAACTGGTGCGGTTGGTGGGGCCCCTGCAGTTGAGCATGTCGGTGGGGCTGGTGGGTATGCATTTGCATGTAATTTATGTATACTATGGTATGGCTGCTGCGTGGATGGACTTATTACCTCTTGACGATGCCTCTTGGTTGAGAAGCAGCTATGCTGCAGGCCGGTTCGAAACCGGTCACCGTCTCAGTTAACTATGTTTGCTTGTATTGCTTTGTAGCCATTGTATGTGTAGACTATCGCTTTGGCTGGAGACTGATGAAAGTTGGAAGCGCTACCGCAGGCGTCGGATCGACAATACGGCCAGCTCGGACAAGTTCGTGGAAATGTGCAATTTGGGCGTCGAGCTTTCCTGCCTTGTGAAGCTTCCGTAGAGCTTTGAGCGTGGTGCCGGCGGCTAGTGCTGAAAATCCGTTTGCGTTCAAGAAACCGAGAGTATTACACTGCGCTAGCTCCCCCAGATTGAATACGTCGGTCTTGTAAGCGGCAGATGCGTTGTTCAGCGCGAACCCCGAATGTAAGAACAGCATCATGTACCCTACTGCGTGCCTAAACTCGTAGAGAGTTTTTTTTTAACAGATCGCGACACATACACGCGCGGCTCTGCGGTAAACCACTCGTACCAAACTGCTGAAAGCGTCTGAGAGCCCTTCTTCTTGGGCCGTACGGTTTATTGTGCTTGCTGAAGTGTCTGTGGTGTTACTGATGCTTGTGACAGGCCCGTGTTTGGCTGCTCATCGTGGACTGAGATGTTGAAATGTGAGCGCACGATCATCTCCATGGCTAACTGACGCACTTCTAGCCGTTTGTTCTGTAGTGTCAAGACATGTATCTGCTTCGATTGTTCCTTCAGGACTTCAAGCACCTCAGCAACGTCGCTCTTTGGTTCAAGAGGGTTGTTCTTCTCGCGAGGAGGGTCAAAATCAAGTCGAATGCAGGCACCCCAAGCCAGGATCTCCGCTTATCCAATAGTTCGTGCCGACATGGCCTCGCGCATTCGGCTGATAAGCCAATCCCGCAATTCTCAGCCAGCAACAACAGGTCAGAAAAGTTCATGAACAGCGTTGCCGCCAAGCACTCCGCGACATCCTCGTCGAGGTTGAGCGAACTGTCATAAAACCCCAAGGAGCAGGTGAAGAGCGACGCCATCAGCGCCCGAGCGCGGTCACGAATCGGCTGTTCCAGAGAGCGCAGCGATGGGAGACGGACCCCCTTTTGGGATTCCATCCGCTGAGCGTGCGAGCCACACTTTGGTCCGCTTGCGTGGAGCCAAGCATGTACCCGAACGCCTTATTCACCCGGTCCAGCTGTCAACCACCGCGCTCTATGATCCAGTTCTCCGCCAAGCTGCCATCGTTGGCGTGCATCGCAGCACCACGGCGGAAGGAGTGCGAGGTAAGTCCTTCGGTAAGCTTCACATGCATGGCTTCAGCTGTTTGCTTTACCCTGACCAGTAGTCGATTCACGTAGGCTTGCGCGCCAGGTACTGCACGCTTGGACGACGCCTGCGGCACCGGTCGGGAGGCCTCGGTTCCGTCGTCTGTTTCGAGAAGCTCTACCAAACTGAGCTCCGCCACATCACTGTCATTTGCAGCGCTTCGTTTCTTGGCAATGAATTGAGGAAGGAAGCGCTCGCATGGTGCCATTTGCATTGCTAGGGCGGCAGCTAAGGTGAACAGGGGGCAGGTTAAAAAGCATTTTGGGTCCATAAACAATGAGACGCCCTGTAATAAAGCAGTTTTTATACGTCTGAAGCGGAGAAAGAGAACCCCACCTCGCAAAACAACAGTCAAAGACTCAGATTATAGCATTGTGAATAAACTTGCTTACCAGGAAACACTGAAAGCTGCTGCTTGCCCAATTGCTCAGCATCCGAGCTACGTCCGTACAAATACCACAGCATCACAACCAGAGCCGCATCAAGGTAGACACTGTCCGTGGAATCAGAAGTATATAGTAGTCGAACGATATTTTCTTAGTCTTTCTTAGAGCATGGAGGCGCCATTTTCACGAATGCACCATGCTCGCGGTTGCCGCAATATTTACCCAGTCCCGATAGAACTTTTTGCAGCTGCGCCTTAACAATTGTCCCCTGTTGCGGGTATTCGTCCAGCAGCCAGTTCTTGACATTGCCAAAGTAGGCAAGGCAGGTATTCGTCGATAGAGTTTTGTTTGTCGAACTAGCTAGAGAGTATGCATACTTGTCTAACATAATTCTAAGAACCTTACCTGTCTTATCGCCAGCGATAAGCGCGCGGGCTTTGGTCAAATCCATGCTCTCTGCTGCCAGGAACGTTGTGAAAGAATTGATGGCAGTCACTCTCGCCTTCTTACTGTTCGCAGGCGCTAACGATGCGATGGACATGACTTCAACTTGCAGATTGCTCCAGGCAGAGGAAGTGCAACTACTACAGTAGGGTCGGAAACTTTGCGATTTTTTAGAATATGCGCTAATATGAAAAATTGTATGCGATATAAAAAAACATTCCAACTAAATATGGTCGGAATAGTTGGACCGCCATCTATTTATACAAGCTTATACAGGATTGGTCAAAAACGTGAAATACACTCTTTTTATTGGTAGATTTATAAATCAAATAATCTGTGTGATCTGACTCGGTCGGAATATCGTGGATATTCTACCATACCGGTACTTGGAAAAATATCACTCATTATTAATAGCCAATTTTGATAGCCAAGAAATTGTTTACTAGTACATATTCGTATACGATTTAAATTCTTAGTTATATCCAATTACCACTTTGGCCACTACCAATATTGAATCTGTATCCAAGAACATGACGCCTTGGTTGTTGGTCAGGACTCGAATAGGGCAAAAAGTCAATTTAAATTGTGTTTCATTTCTTTTTGATGCTTTATTTTTAAAAATGACTTTTAAACCAAACAACAACGCAGTTTCGCCAGACCTAGAGCCGAGTACCATTGAGTTTCTGGTCGATTTTCTGCAGCGAAGTACTGCCCCACTTCGCCTGTATCGTCTTCCGATTTCCAAATCGATTTCTCTTCTTCCGCGAGCAGAAGGTGGACTTGAGTCGCTGCCACCAATTCAATTTATCGACACTCTCCAAGTCCGCTTCCTCAGCTGTGATAAGACCCAATTCTAATAACAAACGCATCAATTGAGGAGGGTCAGTACAGTCGAACACAGTCCAACTTGTCGCTCCGTACCGATATACTGCCGCCTTATTGCTGCCACACTCTTACGATACTTGCGCCGGATCCGAGGGGGGACCTCAAGCAGACAATGCCAGTTAGTTCCACGCGGGCCGAAAACCTTGTCGATCTCCGTGTCTGGGTCGATTCTATTGGCCTCGCTCATCATCTCCCTGACGCCATCGGAGAGCTTGCCTTGGAACAGATCGATATATTCAGGATCGTTTTTATCCAGTGGCTTACCGTTCTTCCTTGCGAAGTAGAGGGTCACTTCGTCGACAGAACAGCGTCCTCTCAAGCGCCATATAGCTTTCTCAAGGAGCTCGCGCACTGTCTTCATGTCGAAGTATTCGTAAAAGCAGAGGTCTGTCTCCACGACATTTGCAAGTAGTCGCTTCATTTTGGTCCAATGCGGCAACTTCTCGAGTGGCAGATTGTTTTGCAAGAATTAGGAGCTAGATTGCTGTGTTATGACTACATGCACAGAAGACATATCGGTGAGAGTGCTAGAGAATCTCCCCATTAAGGACCACAAAGCAAGTTAGAGGAAATAACTTAGAAATGAGCATTGAATGTCTCCTCTTCATAGTAGCTGAGTTGTTGCCTTTGTGTATGGTTTTGATAAAATAAATGAGAGTAAGACGCGTGCCGTTGCTGGACAACTGCATCACTTCCAGTCCCTCGTAGTATTCGATACAGGCATATAGCTGCTGAGAGGTGAAGCCCTTGCGCAGTACAACCGGTTCCAAATCGCTCATAGCGAGAACCTTTCCACGGTCATTGGCGAACTCCAGTAGCAGGCGGAAAATCTTAGACGTGGCATCTGTAGACCCAGAGCTTCGACCGTTGTTAACATTTCCTGCCTTCCCACCGTTTCCAGCTCCGTTAGCATCGTCCTGCTCCGTCAGTAACGCCTTCGACACGTACACGAGTCGAATGGCTTCGTCCACGTCTTGGTGAATCACTTCCGTCGAGAACCGCAGTCGTGCCAGAGCCTGCGACAGTCGTAAAATACTCAGAAGTTGACGGGCGGTCATAGCCGTCTGAGCGTCGTTAGCCTCTCCATCACTGTATTGTTGTCGGAACTGCTGTTGCTGCCGCTCACGCGCGTGTTCGTTGACGTCCTGTTGGCGGAGAGTGACGTACGCTTCGACGATGTATCCGCAGAGGTTCTCGGGAATGCTGGGCTGATACTGCTTGGCGATGGCGATGAAGTACCGCAAAACCTCCGGACGCACAGGCTCGAAGCTCATCTCCGGGTTTCGCGAGAAACGGTGGACGTACGTGACGTGGCGAGCAAGAGCCTCATCCTTCTCATAGTTGGCGACATCCAGCAGCAGGAAGAGCAGGTCGAAGCGAGACAGCAAAGCGTTGGGCAGGTTGATGTTCTGCGAAGCGCTGAGTTTCTTGTTGTAGCGACCGAAAATGGGGTTGGCAGCAGCCAGAACGGATGTGCGAGCGTTGAGTGTCGTTGTGATTCCAGCCTTGGCGATACTCACGGTCTGCTGCTCCATCACTTCGTGGATAGCTGTTGGAGCGGTTGAACTTCGCAAGGGCTTCACCTCTCAGCAGCTATATGCCTGCAACGAATACTACGAGGGTCCAGCAACACGCGTCTTACTCTCATTTAGCAGTTTAGACCAAAGTATTAGCTACAGTAAAAAAAATCTCAACTAACAAAAAGCTATTTGTTTGAAAATCGTTTTAAGCTTAGTAAGGATTTAAACAATAGGTGGAGGCCTAATGAGAAAGTACCCCACACGCTCTCTCAGTCACTAACTTTCTTGCTAGAGATGAGGACTGTTTTCGCCGTCGTTGGCAGCGACCAGATAGTCGAGGAGCGAGTTAAGCCCGCGGAAACAATGAAAGATGTGATGCGCAGGGTTTCACAAAAACTCAACTCCCAGGACGTCGAAGACCTGGTCCTTGTGTACGAGATTGTAGACTCATTGCTGACAACCGACTTGGTCCTTAAGAAGCTGCAGCAAGGCAAGATTCCTCGCGACATTCGGCCTCGGATGAAGAAAGTGCCAATGAACTACCGATTTCGCGTTCGGTCCTCATATCAGGACCCGAATACTGTTGATTTTCTGATCGACATCCCTCAGCGAGGTGCTGATCCGCTTCGCCTTTCGTACGCATCTGAGCGTCGTCACTGTGGTACGTCTCCTTACCTTTGCTTCCCTATCGCTGAACCTTTGCTCATTCTAACCTATCTCAATAGCTCTAGCTACGAGCGCTGGAAGATGCGGTGCACTGAGCACTGCCTTGGCGACACTGTTTAGTGCTATCTCTGTCATCCTACCCGACCCGGCCGATTTCGTGTTACGATGTGTTGCAGTCGTGTTTGCGCTGATCGCTCTGGCCGCAGTTGCAGTGCTAGTGATCTGCCACAGGAAGTCCGAGGGAAGTACTTTTCAACGGGAGGACTACCATCCCACCAAAAATGATGAAGAATCAAACTTAGCGCTGCGTGACATCAGGTCGCTGTTTCAAGTGTGAATAGCGGCCACTTTGGATGAAGTACAAACTCGTCACAAGTGCAAAACTGCATGCTCGAGACGCATACGAAATTGCAACTAGTGATAAATTTGACTCAACTACCAGCTATACTTTGATTTCCTTTTAAAAAAAATTAGGCGAGATATCTTCCTTTGTACCAGCCCATTACTCGCAGAAGTTATCTTCTTTGGTAGTCGCAGCAGTATGTATCATCGTCTTCCGATTGTCAATTCGATGTTTCTTCCGCAAGCAGAAGGTGGCCTTGAGTCGATGCCACCAATTCAATTTATCGACATTCTCCAAGTCCGCTTCCTCAGCTGTGATAAGACCCAATTCTAGCAACAAACACATCAATTGAGGAGGGTCAGTACAGTCAACCACTGTTCAAACTGGCAGCAAAGTCACTCCGTACCGATATATCGCCGTCTTGTTGCAGCCACACTCTTACGATACTTGCGCCGGATACGAGGGGGAACCTCCAGCAAACAATGCCAGTAAGTTCCACACTGGCCGAAAACTTTATCGATCTCCGTGTCTGGGTCTATTCTGTTGGCCTCGCTCATGATTTCCCTGACGCCATCGGAGAGCTTGCCGTGGAACAGATCAAGAGATTGGTAGATTTTATTTTGGGTCGTATACCGATCGGATCGGATCTACGATCAGGATGTGTGATCTGAAAATGAACGGATACACGTAGTACAAAGAAACAAGGAAGGAATTGGGTGCTGTATGGAGACTTGCTAGTAGCTGCCTGGTACAACTAGTGGAGGCCTGAACTGGAGTCGAACGTGGGCATCTTCGCTTCATCTACTTCGCTGTCGATATCTGATGGTATATCGATAGGCTCAGGAAGCTGGATTAGCTCGCGTTCAACTCTACGAACCCGGCCACGAGGAACATCAGCTACTCTGCGTATGTACTCGGCAGATATCGTCTTGATGACTGTCACAAACACTGCCATCGATGGATGTGGTGTAGGAAACCTGCTGTTCAGCTCCCGATTAAACCTCTCTAATGGATTATTTGTTCGAGCCACCAGCTCGTTGTCGAGCCCAAACACATTCCAGACGTCGATAGTGTACTCCTTAAGCCACGTCCGATCAAAGTACCCCCAAAATTCGACCCATTTCTCCTTGGAGTACTCTTCCCCACTGGCCTTGCAGCGCATCTTAATCTCTCGCTTCACCCACTTGATGCCGTTTTCAACTTGTCCGTGATCAATGACGGTCAGTACGTCTAGCACGCCACGGGTCATCGCGATTGTACACTCACATTCCGGAATTGCGTAGCGCTTCATCGCGCGACGTAGAGCTTGCTTCATGTGAAACAAGCAACCTAACACTAAAGCGTTAGGAAATTGAGTTTGCAACGCACTCATCAGTGCCGATTCAAAGTCGCACACGATCTCAGCGGGCTCAATTTGCTGATCTGTCGCCTGGACGACAAAGTGGACCATATCCCAGTAAGCGTCGCCGCTTCTTGACGTACTCAACACGTAAAACACTGGAACGAATACTCCGGAGGCACGGTCATGTACCATGAAAATAACACACTGAGCGTATCCTTGGGGGACACAGCGAAATGTGCCATCGACGAATACCGTAGTTCCACGGTAGCGCAGCAAGGATACTAGAGACGGATGAGCCCATCCCAATATACGCGTTGGCTTCGTTGCATCTTCACGGTTCACAGTAGTGTAGTGAAACTGAAAAAAAGAAACACTTTCGCCAAGAGCGAGAGAGAGCGGTGGAATCTCTATCGAACCATGTACATTCCCCGAGTAATGCTGGTGTCTCGCATGGTGTACACGACGGATGACTTGGCTCTCTGATAAACCACGGATGACATCAGAGTTGTCAGCAGCGTAGAATTGGGTACGCAGCTCTTCCCAGACTTGGCGTGCTGACCACGCTACATGTTCAATCGCCAAGAGATCTGCCTGAGATTTCATTTCATCCCTCTTGTCTATAATGGAGCTCACCGGAGTGTTATCGCTGCAAGTATGCACCCCAATGCCTATGTAGCCCATAGCAGAAATCCGGTACTCCAGCTTTGCTGAACAACCCATTCGAAACTTTGAGCAGCGATAAACTATCTTGCGTTGCGACAGCCACGAGCGTGTGTATTTGTGACCCTTGTAGTGACACGTTGTTCTCTCCACACGCCCAAGATGCGTAGCCTCTGCTGCAACCGCGCTGGTGTTCGCCATGTTCGTATGCTCGCCAGAGCTGGTGTTCGCCATGTCCGTATGCTCGCCAGCGCGCCATTCCCAGGCTCCTATAGCGGGACGCCCTCCATCCAAGCTCGTCTCCTTCTGCAGGATTGCTCCCCCTGCATCCTCGGTCCCCTTGATGACACCGATCTGCGGCGTAAATTCACCTTCGGTCTCCTCTTGGTGACCCACTTCAGCACCTTTAAGCATCTTCCCAACTGAAGATATGTAGCACTGTGCTACTAGCACAGCGTTTCCCAACCACTGCTTTTCAGATCATGTATCCGATCATCGGCCGCACAATCATCCGGTCGTAGACCAGATCCGATCGGTATACGGTCCAAATTAGAGCTAATAAAGAGATTCGGGGTCGTTTTTATCCAGTTGCCTACCGTTCTTCCTTGCGTAGTAAAGGCTCACTTCGTCGACTGTACAGCGTCCTCTCAAGCGCAGTATAGCTTTCTCAAGGAGCTCGCGCACTGTCTTCATTTCGAAGTCTTCGTAAAACCAGTGGTCTGTCTCCACGACATTTGCAAATAGTCGCTCCATCTTGGTGAAATGCTGCAACTTCTCGAATGGCAGATTGTTTTGCAAGAATTAGGGGCTAGATTGCTGTGTTATGACTACATGCACTGTAGACATATCGGTGAGAGTGCTAGAGAATCTCCTCTTAAGGACCACAAAGCAAGTTAGAGGAAATAACTCAGAAATGAGCAGTTGTTGTATGGTCTGATCGACTAAATGAGAGTAAGACGCGTGCCGTTGCTGGACAACTGCATGACTTCCAGTCCCTCGTAGTATTCGATGCAGGCATATAGCTGCTGAGAGGTGAAGCCCTTGCGCAGTACAACCGGTTCCAAATCGCTCATAGCGAGAACCTTTCCACGGTCGTTGGCGAACTCCAGTAGCAGGCGGAAAATCTTGGACGTGGCGTCTGTAGACCCAGAGCTTCGACCGTTGTTAACATTTCCTGTCTTCCCACCGTTTCCAGCCCCGTTAGCATCGTCCTGCTCCGTCAGTAACGCCTTCGACACGTACACGAGTCGAATGGCTTCGTCCACGTCTTGGTGAATCACTTCCGTCGAGAACCGCAGTCGTGCCAGAGCCTGCGACAGTCGTAAAATACTCAGAAGTTGACGGGCGGTCATAGCCGTCTGAGCGTCGTTAGCCTCTCCATCACTGTATTGTTGTCGGAACTGCTGTTGCTGCCGCTCACGCGCGTGTTCGTTGACGTCCTGTTGGCGGAGAGTGACGTACGCTTCGACGATGTATCCGCAGAGGTTCTCGGGAATGCTGGGCTGATACTGCTTGGCGATGGCGATGAAGTACCGCAAAACCTCCGGACGCACAGGCTCGAAGCTCATCTCCGGGTTTCGCGAGAAACGGTGGACGTACGTGACGTGGCGAGCAAGAGCCTCATCCTTCTCATAGTTGGCGACATCCAGCAGCAGGAAGAGCAGGTCGAAGCGAGACAGCAAAGCGTTGGGCAGGTTGATGTTCTGCGAAGCGCTGAGTTTCTTGTTGTAGCGACCGAAAATGGGGTTGGCAGCAGCCAGAACGGATGTGCGAGCGTTGAGTGTCGTTGTGATTCCAGCCTTGGCGATACTCACGGTCTGCTGCTCCATCACTTCGTGGATAGCTGTTGGAGCGGTTGAACTTCGCAAGGGCTTCACCTCTCAGCAGCTATATGCCTGCAACGAATACTACGAGGGTCCAGCAACACGCGTCTTACTCTCATTTAGCAGTTTAGACCAAAGTATTAGCTACAGTAAAAAAAAATCTCAACTAACAAAAAGCTATTTGTTTGAAAATCGTTTTAAGCTTAGTAAGGATTTAAACAATAGGTGGAGGCCTAATGAGAAAGTACCCCACACGCTCTCTCAGTCACTAACTTTCTTGCTAGAGATGAGGACTGTTTTCGCCGTCGTTGGCAGCGACCAGATAGTCGAGGAGCGAGTTAAGCCCGCGGAAACAATGAAAGATGTGATGCGCAGGGTTTCACAAAAACTCAACTCCCAGGACGTCGAAGACCTGGTCCTTGTGTACGAGATTGTAGACTCATTGCTGACAACCGACTTGGTCCTTAAGAAGCTGCAGCAAGGCAAGATTCCTCGCGACATTCGGCCTCGGATGAAGAAAGTGCCAATGAACTACCGATTTCGCGTTCGGTCCTCATATCAGGACCCGAATACTGTTGATTTTCTGATCGACATCCCTCAGCGAGGTGCTGATCCGCTTCGCCTTTCGTACGCATCTGAGCGTCGTCACTGTGGTACGTCTCCTTACCTTTGCTTCCCTATCGCTGAACCTTTGCTCATTCTAACCTATCTCAATAGCTCTAGCTACGAGCGCTGGAAGATGCGGTGCACTGAGCACTGCCTTGGCGACACTGTTTAGTGCTATCTCTGTCATCCTACCCGACCCGGCCGATTTCGTGTTACGATGTGTTGCAGTCGTGTTTGCGCTGATCGCTCTGGCCGCAGTTGCAGTGCTAGTGATCTGCCACAGGAAGTCCGAGGGAAGTACTTTTCAACGGGAGGACTACCATCCCACCAAAAATGATGAAGAATCAAACTTAGCGCTGCGTGACATCAGGTCGCTGTTTCAAGTGTGAATAGCGGCCACTTTGGATGAAGTACAAACTCGTCACAAGTGCAAAACTACATGCTCGAGACGCATACGAAATTGCAACTAGTGATAAATTTGACTCAACTACCAGCTATACTTTGATTTCCTTTTAAAAAAATTAGGCGAGATATCTTCCTTTGTACCAGCCCCTTACTCGCAGAAGTTATCTTCTTTGGTAGTCGCAGCAGTATGTATCATCGTCTTCCGATTGTCAATTCGATGTTTCTTCCGCAAGCAGAAGGTGGCCTTGAGTCGATGCCACCAATTCAATTTATCGACATTCTCCAAGTCCGCTTCCTCAGCTGTGATAAGACCCAATTCTAGCAACAAACACATCAATTGAGGAGGGTCAGTACAGTCAACCACTGTTCAAACTGGCAGCAAAGTCACTCCGTACCGATATATCGCCGTCTTGTTGCAGCCACACTCTTACGATACTTGCGCCGGATACGAGGGGGAACCTCCAGCAAACAATGCCAGTAAGTTCCACACTGGCCGAAAACTTTATCGATCTCCGTGTCTGGGTCTATTCTGTTGGCCTCGCTCATGATTTCCCTGACGCCATCGGAGAGCTTGCCGTGGAACAGATCAAGAGATTCGGGGTCGTTTTTATCCAGTTGCCTACCGTTCTTCCTTGCGTAGTAAAGGCTCACTTCGTCGACTGTACAGCGTCCTCTCAAGCGCAGTATAGCTTTCTCAAGGAGCTCGCGCACTGTCTTCATTTCGAAGTCTTCGTAAAACCAGTGGTCTGTCTCCACGACATTTGCAAATAGTCGCTCCATCTTGGTGAAATGCTGCAACTTCTCGAATGGCAGATTGTTTTGCAAGAATTAGGGGCTAGATTGCTGTGTTATGACTACATGCACTGTAGACATATCGGTGAGAGTGCTAGAGAATCTCCTCTTAAGGACCACAAAGCAAGTTAGAGGAAATAACTCAGAAATGAGCAGTTGTTGTATGGTCTGATCGACTAAATGAGAGTAAGACGCGTGCCGTTGCTGGACAACTGCATGACTTCCAGTCCCTCGTAGTATTCGATGCAGGCATATAGCTGTTGAGAGGTGAAGCCCTTGCGCAGTACAACCGGTTCCAAATCGCTCATAGCGAGAACCTTTCCACGGTCGTTGGCGAACTCCAGTAGCAGGCGGAAAATCTTGGACGTGGCGTCTGTAGACCCAGAGCTTCGACCGTTGTTAACATTTCCTGTCTTCCCACCGTTTCCAGCTCCGTTAGCATCGTCCTGCTCCGTCAGTAACGCCTTCGACACGTACACGAGTCGAATGGCTTCGTCCACGTCTTGGTGAATCACTTCCGTCGAGAACCGCAGTCGTGCCAGAGCCTGCGACAGTCGTAAAATACTCAGAAGTTGACGGGCGGTCATAGCCGTCTGAGCGTCGTTAGCCTCTCCATCACTGTATTGTTGTCGGAACTGCTGTTGCTGCCGCTCACGCGCGTGTTCGTTGACGTCCTGTTGGCGGAGAGTGACGTACGCTTCGACGATGTATCCGCAGAGGTTCTCGGGAATGCTGGGCTGATACTGCTTGGCGATGGCGATGAAGTACCGCAAAACCTCCGGACGCACAGGCTCGAAGCTCATCTCCGGGTTTCGCGAGAAACGGTGGACGTACGTGACGTGGCGAGCAAGAGCCTCATCCTTCTCATAGTTGGCGACATCCAGCAGCAGGAAGAGCAGGTCGAAGCGAGACAGCAAAGCGTTGGGCAGGTTGATGTTCTGCGAAGCGCTGAGTTTCTTGTTGTAGCGACCGAAAATGGGGTTGGCAGCAGCCAGAACGGATGTGCGAGCGTTGAGTGTCGTTGTGATTCCAGCCTTGGCGATACTCACGGTCTGCTGCTCCATCACTTCGTGGATAGCTGTTGGAGCGGTTGAACTTCGCAAGGGCTTCACCTCTCAGCAGCTATATGCCTGCAACGAATACTACGAGGGTCCAGCAACACGCGTCTTACTCTCATTTAGCAGTTTAGACCAAAGTATTAGCTACAGTAAAAAATCTCAACTAACAAAAAGCTATTTGTTTGAAAATCGTTTTAAGCTTAGTAAGGATTTAAACAATAGGTGGAGGCCTAATGAGAAAGTACCCCACACGCTCTCTCAGTCACTAACTTTCTTGCTAGAGATGAGGACTGTTTTCGCCGTCGTTGGCAGCGACCAGATAGTCGAGGAGCGAGTTAAGCCCGCGGAAACAATGAAAGATGTGATGCGCAGGGTTTCACAAAAACTCAACTCCCAGGACGTCGAAGACCTGGTCCTTGTGTACGAGATTGTAGACTCATTGCTGACAACCGACTTGGTCCTTAAGAAGCTGCAGCAAGGCAAGATTCCTCGCGACATTCGGCCTCGGATGAAGAAAGTGCCAATGAACTACCGATTTCGCGTTCGGTCCTCATATCAGGACCCGAATACTGTTGATTTTCTGATCGACATCCCTCAGCGAGGTGCTGATCCGCTTCGCCTTTCGTACGCATCTGAGCGTCGTCACTGTGGTACGTCTCCTTACCTTTGCTTCCCTATCGCTGAACCTTTGCTCATTCTAACCTATCTCAATAGCTCTAGCTACGAGCGCTGGAAGATGCGGTGCACTGAGCACTGCCTTGGCGACACTGTTTAGTGCTATCTCTGTCATCCTACCCGACCCGGCCGATTTCGTGTTACGATGTGTTGCAGTCGTGTTTGCGCTGATCGCTCTGGCCGCAGTTGCAGTGCTAGTGATCTGCCACAGGAAGTCCGAGGGAAGTACTTTTCAACGGGAGGACTACCATCCCACCAAAAATGATGAAGAATCAAACTTAGCGCTGCGTGACATCAGGTCGCTGTTTCAAGTGTGAATAGCGGCCACTTTGGATGAAGTACAAACTCGTCACAAGTGCAAAACTACATGCTCGAGACGCATACGAAATTGCAACTAGTGATAAATTTGACTCAACTACCAGCTATACTTTGATTTCCTTTTAAAAAAAAATTAGGCGAGATATCTTCCTTTGTACCAGCCCCTTACTCGCAGAAGTTATCTTCTTTGGTAGTCGCAGCAGTATGTATCATCGTCTTCCGATTGTCAATTCGATGTTTCTTCCGCAAGCAGAAGGTGGCCTTGAGTCGATGCCACCAATTCAATTTATCGACATTCTCCAAGTCCGCTTCCTCAGCTGTGATAAGACCCAATTCTAGCAACAAACACATCAATTGAGGAGGGTCAGTACAGTCAACCACTGTTCAAACTGGCAGCAAAGTCACTCCGTACCGATATATCGCCGTCTTGTTGCAGCCACACTCTTACGATACTTGCGCCGGATACGAGGGGGAACCTCCAGCAAACAATGCCAGTAAGTTCCACACTGGCCGAAAACTTTATCGATCTCCGTGTCTGGGTCTATTCTGTTGGCCTCGCTCATGATTTCCCTGACGCCATCGGAGAGCTTGCCGTGGAACAGATCAAGAGATTCGGGGTCGTTTTTATCCAGTTGCCTACCGTTCTTCCTTGCGTAGTAAAGGCTCACTTCGTCGACTGTACAGCGTCCTCTCAAGCGCAGTATAGCTTTCTCAAGGAGCTCGCGCACTGTCTTCATTTCGAAGTCTTCGTAAAACCAGTGGTCTGTCTCCACGACATTTGCAAATAGTCGCTCCATCTTGGTGAAATGCTGCAACTTCTCGAATGGCAGATTGTTTTGCAAGAATTAGGGGCTAGATTGCTGTGTTATGACTACATGCACTGTAGACATATCGGTGAGAGTGCTAGAGAATCTCCTCTTAAGGACCACAAAGCAAGTTAGAGGAAATAACTCAGAAATGAGCAGTTGTTGTATGGTCTGATCGACTAAATGAGAGTAAGACGCGTGCCGTTGCTGGACAACTGCATGACTTCCAGTCCCTCGTAGTATTCGATGCAGGCATATAGCTGCTGAGAGGTGAAGCCCTTGCGCAGTACAACCGGTTCCAAATCGCTCATAGCGAGAACCTTTCCACGGTCGTTGGCGAACTCCAGTAGCAGGCGGAAAATCTTGGACGTGGCGTCTGTAGACCCAGAGCTTCGACCGTTGTTAACATTTCCTGTCTTCCCACCGTTTCCAGCTCCGTTAGCATCGTCCTGCTCCGTCAGTAACGCCTTCGACACGTACACGAGTCGAATGGCTTCGTCCACGTCTTGGTGAATCACTTCCGTCGAGAACCGCAGTCGTGCCAGAGCCTGCGACAGTCGTAAAATACTCAGAAGTTGACGGGCGGTCATAGCCGTCTGAGCGTCGTTAGCCTCTCCATCACTGTATTGTTGTCGGAACTGCTGTTGCTGCCGCTCACGCGCGTGTTCGTTGACGTCCTGTTGGCGGAGAGTGACGTACGCTTCGACGATGTATCCGCAGAGGTTCTCGGGAATGCTGGGCTGATACTGCTTGGCGATGGCGATGAAGTACCGCAAAACCTCCGGACGCACAGGCTCGAAGCTCATCTCCGGGTTTCGCGAGAAACGGTGGACGTACGTGACGTGGCGAGCAAGAGCCTCATCCTTCTCATAGTTGGCGACATCCAGCAGCAGGAAGAGCAGGTCGAAGCGAGACAGCAAAGCGTTGGGCAGGTTGATGTTCTGCGAAGCGCTGAGTTTCTTGTTGTAGCGACCGAAAATGGGGTTGGCAGCAGCCAGAACGGATGTGCGAGCGTTGAGTGTCGTTGTGATTCCAGCCTTGGCGATACTCACGGTCTGCTGCTCCATCACTTCGTGGATAGCTGTTGGAGCGGTTGAACTTCGCAAGGGCTTCACCTCTCAGCAGCTATATGCCTGCAACGAATACTACGAGGGTCCAGCAACACGCGTCTTACTCTCATTTAGCAGTTTAGACCAAAGTATTAGCTACAGTAAAAAAAATCTCAACTAACAAAAAGCTATTTGTTTGAAAATCGTTTTAAGCTTAGTAAGGATTTAAACAATAGGTGGAGGCCTAATGAGAAAGTACCCCACACGCTCTCTCAGTCACTAACTTTCTTGCTAGAGATGAGGACTGTTTTCGCCGTCGTTGGCAGCGACCAGATAGTCGAGGAGCGAGTTAAGCCCGCGGAAACAATGAAAGATGTGATGCGCAGGGTTTCACAAAAACTCAACTCCCAGGACGTCGAAGACCTGGTCCTTGTGTACGAGATTGTAGACTCATTGCTGACAACCGACTTGGTCCTTAAGAAGCTGCAGCAAGGCAAGATTCCTCGCGACATTCGGCCTCGGATGAAGAAAGTGCCAATGAACTACCGATTTCGCGTTCGGTCCTCATATCAGGACCCGAATACTGTTGATTTTCTGATCGACATCCCTCAGCGAGGTGCTGATCCGCTTCGCCTTTCGTACGCATCTGAGCGTCGTCACTGTGGTACGTCTCCTTACCTTTGCTTCCCTATCGCTGAACCTTTGCTCATTCTAACCTATCTCAATAGCTCTAGCTACGAGCGCTGGAAGATGCGGTGCACTGAGCACTGCCTTGGCGACACTGTTTAGTGCTATCTCTGTCATCCTACCCGACCCGGCCGATTTCGTGTTACGATGTGTTGCAGTCGTGTTTGCGCTGATCGCTCTGGCCGCAGTTGCAGTGCTAGTGATCTGCCACAGGAAGTCCGAGGGAAGTACTTTTCAACGGGAGGACTACCATCCCACCAAAAATGATGAAGAATCAAACTTAGCGCTGCGTGACATCAGGTCGCTGTTTCAAGTGTGAATAGCGGCCACTTTGGATGAAGTACAAACTCGTCACAAGTGCAAAACTGCATGCTCGAGACGCATACGAAATTGCAACTAGTGATAAATTTGACTCAACTACCAGCTATACTTTGATTTCCTTTTAAAAAAATTAGGCGAGATATCTTCCTTTGTACCAGCCCCTTACTCGCAGAAGTTATCTTCTTTGGTAGTCGCAGCAGTATGTATCATCGTCTTCCGATTGTCAATTCGATGTTTCTTCCGCAAGCAGAAGGTGGCCTTGAGTCGATGCCACCAATTCAATTTATCGACATTCTCCAAGTCCGCTTCCTCAGCTGTGATAAGACCCAATTCTAGCAACAAACACATCAATTGAGGAGGGTCAGTACAGTGAACCACTGTTCAAACTGGCAGCAAAGTCACTCCGTACCGATATATCGCCGTCTTGTTGCAGCCACACTCTTACGATACTTGCGCCGGATACGAGGGGGAACCTCCAGCAAACAATGCCAGTAAGTTCCACACTGGCCGAAAACTTTATCGATCTCCGTGTCTGGGTCTATTCTGTTGGCCTCGCTCATGATTTCCCTGACGCCATCGGAGAGCTTGCCGTGGAACAGATCAAGAGATTCGGGGTCGTTTTTATCCAGTTGCCTACCGTTCTTCCTTGCGTAGTAAAGGCTCACTTCGTCGACTGTACAGCGTCCTCTCAAGCGCAGTATAGCTTTCTCAAGGAGCTCGCGCACTGTCTTCATTTCGAAGTCTTCGTAAAACCAGTGGTCTGTCTCCACGACATTTGCAAATAGTCGCTCCATCTTGGTGAAATGCTGCAACTTCTCGAATGGCAGATTGTTTTGCAAGAATTAGGGGCTAGATTGCTGTGTTATGACTACATGCACTGTAGACATATCGGTGAGAGTGCTAGAGAATCTCCTCTTAAGGACCACAAAGCAAGTTAGAGGAAATAACTCAGAAATGAGCAGTTGTTGTATGGTCTGATCGACTAAATGAGAGTAAGACGCGTGCCGTTGCTGGACAACTGCATGACTTCCAGTCCCTCGTAGTATTCGATGCAGGCATATAGCTGCTGAGAGGTGAAGCCCTTGCGCAGTACAACCGGTTCCAAATCGCTCATAGCGAGAACCTTTCCACGGTCGTTGGCGAACTCCAGTAGCAGGCGGAAAATCTTGGACGTGGCGTCTGTAGACCCAGAGCTTCGACCGTTGTTAACATTTCCTGTCTTCCCACCGTTTCCAGCTCCGTTAGCATCGTCCTGCTCCGTCAGTAACGCCTTCGACACGTACACGAGTCGAATGGCTTCGTCCACGTCTTGGTGAATCACTTCCGTCGAGAACCGCAGTCGTGCCAGAGCCTGCGACAGTCGTAAAATACTCAGAAGTTGACGGGCGGTCATAGCCGTCTGAGCGTCGTTAGCCTCTCCATCACTGTATTGTTGTCGGAACTGCTGTTGCTGCCGCTCACGCGCGTGTTCGTTGACGTCCTGTTGGCGGAGAGTGACGTACGCTTCGACGATGTATCCGCAGAGGTTCTCGGGAATGCTGGGCTGATACTGCTTGGCGATGGCGATGAAGTACCGCAAAACCTCCGGACGCACAGGCTCGAAGCTCATCTCCGGGTTTCGCGAGAAACGGTGGACGTACGTGACGTGGCGAGCAAGAGCCTCATCCTTCTCATAGTTGGCGACATCCAGCAGCAGGAAGAGCAGGTCGAAGCGAGACAGCAAAGCGTTGGGCAGGTTGATGTTCTGCGAAGCGCTGAGTTTCTTGTTGTAGCGACCGAAAATGGGGTTGGCAGCAGCCAGAACGGATGTGCGAGCGTTGAGTGTCGTTGTGATTCCAGCCTTGGCGATACTCACGGTCTGCTGCTCCATCACTTCGTGGATAGCTGTTGGAGCGGTTGAACTTCGCAAGGGCTTCACCTCTCAGCAGCTATATGCCTGCAACGAATACTACGAGGGTCCAGCAACACGCGTCTTACTCTCATTTAGCAGTTTAGACCAAAGTATTAGCTACAGTAAAAAAATCTCAACTAACAAAAAGCTATTTGTTTGAAAATCGTTTTAAGCTTAGTAAGGATTTAAACAATAGGTGGAGGCCTAATGAGAAAGTACCCCACACGCTCTCTCAGTCACTAACTTTCTTGCTAGAGATGAGGACTGTTTTCGCCGTCGTTGGCAGCGACCAGATAGTCGAGGAGCGAGTTAAGCCCGCGGAAACAATGAAAGATGTGATGCGCAGGGTTTCACAAAAACTCAACTCCCAGGACGTCGAAGACCTGGTCCTTGTGTACGAGATTGTAGACTCATTGCTGACAACCGACTTGGTCCTTAAGAAGCTGCAGCAAGGCAAGATTCCTCGCGACATTCGGCCTCGGATGAAGAAAGTGCCAATGAACTACCGATTTCGCGTTCGGTCCTCATATCAGGACCCGAATACTGTTGATTTTCTGATCGACATCCCTCAGCGAGGTGCTGATCCGCTTCGCCTTTCGTACGCATCTGAGCGTCGTCACTGTGGTACGTCTCCTTACCTTTGCTTCCCTATCGCTGAACCTTTGCTCATTCTAACCTATCTCAATAGCTCTAGCTACGAGCGCTGGAAGATGCGGTGCACTGAGCACTGCCTTGGCGACACTGTTTAGTGCTATCTCTGTCATCCTACCCGACCCGGCCGATTTCGTGTTACGATGTGTTGCAGTCGTGTTTGCGCTGATCGCTCTGGCCGCAGTTGCAGTGCTAGTGATCTGCCACAGGAAGTCCGAGGGAAGTACTTTTCAACGGGAGGACTACCATCCCACCAAAAATGATGAAGAATCAAACTTAGCGCTGCGTGACATCAGGTCGCTGTTTCAAGTGTGAATAGCGGCCACTTTGGATGAAGTACAAACTCGTCACAAGTGCAAAACTGCATGCTCGAGACGCATACGAAATTGCAACTAGTGATAAATTTGACTCAACTACCAGCTATACTTTGATTTCCTTTTAAAAAAAAATTAGGCGAGATATCTTCCTTTGTACCAGCCCCTTACTCGCAGAAGTTATCTTCTTTGGTAGTCGCAGCAGTATGTATCATCGTCTTCCGATTGTCAATTCGATGTTTCTTCCGCAAGCAGAAGGTGGCCTTGAGTCGATGCCACCAATTCAATTTATCGACATTCTCCAAGTCCGCTTCCTCAGCTGTGATAAGACCCAATTCTAGCAACAAACACATCAATTGAGGAGGGTCAGTACAGTCAACCACTGTTCAAACTGGCAGCAAAGTCACTCCGTACCGATATATCGCCGTCTTGTTGCAGCCACACTCTTACGATACTTGCGCCGGATACGAGGGGGAACCTCCAGCAAACAATGCCAGTAAGTTCCACACTGGCCGAAAACTTTATCGATCTCCGTGTCTGGGTCTATTCTGTTGGCCTCGCTCATGATTTCCCTGACGCCATCGGAGAGCTTGCCGTGGAACAGATCAAGAGATTCAGGGTCGTTTTTATCCAGTTGCCTACCGTTCTTCCTTGCGTAGTAAAGGCTCACTTCGTCGACCGTACAGCGTCCTCTCAAGCGCACTATAGCTTTCTCGAGGAGCTCGCGCACTGTCTTCATATCGAAGTCTTCGTAAAACCAGTGGTCTGTCTCCACGACATTTGCAAATAGTCGCTCCATCTTGGTGTAATGCTGCAACTTCTCGAATGGCAGATTGTTTTGCAAGAATTAGGGGCTAGATTGCTGTGTTATGACTACATGCACAGTAGACATATCGGTGAGAGTGCTAGAGAATCTCCTCTTAAGGACCACAAAGCAAGTTAGAGGAAATAACTCAGAAATGAGCAGTTGTTGTATGGTCTGATCGACTAAATGAGAGTAAGACGCGTGCCGTTGCTGGACAACTGCATGACTTCCAGTCCCTCGTAGTATTCGATGCAGGCATATAGCTGCTGAGAGGTGAAGCCCTTGCGCAGTACAACCGGTTCCAAATCGCTCATAGCGAGAACCTTTCCACGGTCGTTGGCGAACTCCAGTAGCAGGCGGAAAATCTTGGACGTGGCGTCTGTAGACCCAGAGCTTCGACCGTTGTTAACATTTCCTGTCTTCCCACCGTTTCCAGCTCCGTTAGCATCGTCCTGCTCCGTCAGTAACGCCTTCGACACGTACACGAGTCGAATGGCTTCGTCCACGTCTTGGTGAATCACTTCCGTCGAGAACCGCAGTCGTGCCAGAGCCTGCGACAGTCGTAAAATACTCAGAAGTTGACGGGCGGTCATAGCCGTCTGAGCGTCGTTAGCCTCTCCATCACTGTATTGTTGTCGGAACTGCTGTTGCTGCCGCTCACGCGCGTGTTCGTTGACGTCCTGTTGGCGGAGAGTGACGTACGCTTCGACGATGTATCCGCAGAGGTTCTCGGGAATGCTGGGCTGATACTGCTTGGCGATGGCGATGAAGTACCGCAAAACCTCCGGACGCACAGGCTCGAAGCTCATCTCCGGGTTTCGCGAGAAACGGTGGACGTACGTGACGTGGCGAGCAAGAGCCTCATCCTTCTCATAGTTGGCGACATCCAGCAGCAGGAAGAGCAGGTCGAAGCGAGACAGCAAAGCGTTGGGCAGGTTGATGTTCTGCGAAGCGCTGAGTTTCTTGTTGTAGCGACCGAAAATGGGGTTGGCAGCAGCCAGAACGGACGTGCGAGCGTTGAGTGTCGTTGTGATTCCAGCCTTGGCGATACTCACGGTCTGCTGCTCCATCACTTCGTGGATAGCTGTCCGGTCTCCTTCCTCCATCTTATCGAACTCATCGATACAGCAAATGCCCATATCCGCCAGCACAAGAGCGCCTCCTTCCAGCGTCATCTCCTTCGTAGTGGCATCACGAACCACTGCAGCCGTCAAACCAACGCCAGAACTGCCTTTTCCTGTCGTGTAGACACCTCGAGGAGCAACCGTAGCAATGTGTTTGAGTAGCTGAGACTTGGCCACTCCAGGGTCACCCATCAGTAGAACGTTGAGGTCACCACGTAGCTTCATTCCCTCATCCATACGCCGATGAGTAACAGAAACAGAGCCTTCTTGACGTCTTCATGGCCGTAAATCTCCGGTGCCAGCGATTGGGACAACACCTCGTACACGTTTTCCTCACCTTCTTGTAACCTCAACACGGCGGTTTCCATCGCCTCGGACGATTCCATCGCGGAGTACCGTTTCTTGTGGTTCACCACGTCCGTAGCCTCGAGATACGTCTCCGTTACAAGACCCATTTGCATCTGTCGCTGTGCTGAGTACGGAAGAGGCAGAAACACGCCACAGATCGTCACCAGCGCACCAGGCTCGCACGTCCGCGTGAGCTCTCCACGCAAATACACAGTTAACGAGCGAGGGATATGGCCCATTGGCACTTGATCCGGTAACTCCTGGAACTTGACCTCCTGGTACTTGTCGAACTTGGAAGCTTTTGTCTACATGATCAATCGACCTTGAGCCTTGTTCGTTTCACAGCGTTCACTTGGACACTGAGTCAGAGGGTTGAACTGTCGCGCCTTCACTTCCTGGTACACCTCGTACGCACAAGCTTCACACGTGTACGTAGCTACTGTAAGCAACGGCTTCACAGTGGACACGCGCGTCACCATCCCCTTGATACGTACCAGAGCGCCGACCTTGGCAGCTTTCACTTCTCGAATGGGAACAGCTTTCAACTTGACTCCAGGGATCAAATGCACCTCAAAGCGACGCATTAAAGCTGGAGGGAAAATGTTGGCGGTGTTGACGTTAGCTGCAGGTTGACTACCGTCTTCATTGTCTTCTGTTTGTCTCTGCTGCGCCACCTCTTGAGCTCTGGACATCCTCAGCACGTCCAGAACGTCTTGAGAGTCGGAAATGTCCCTCGTAGGAGGCGGGAGGTTCTCGTCCACTGCGTCTGCGAAGAGAGAAATGTACCGACGAGCATTGCGCACAATGCGAGAGACGAAATTGGCGTCATCCTTCTCGAACTATAACGGTTAAATCAATAAAAATCAGCAAAACACTGAAGAGAGCTGTAATAAGGAGTAAAAAGCAACGTACAATCTGTACGTCGTCCAGGGAAATAGGGATTGACGTTCTCTCTCGGTTCGCCACCTCTTGCTGCGGTAAAATAACGGTAAAAAATAGTGAATAACCCATCGATTAGTGCAAACTCAATGCAAATTCATACCAACATCCGTGCGTACTTGGGGCCTAGTTATGGGTCGTCCAGATTCGACGTGAAGTGCAGGAGGAACTCAACGCATTTTGCTGTTACATTGAATTAATACCAGGCAGTTTAGCGACAAGTAGAGTGGGTTAAAAAGTGCTTAATCCGCGCGTTTACCTTTCTCTTCGACGTAGTCGGACATCCCCACGCCACCTGAAGCGCCCAGCCTTTAATTCTACTTTGCTATTGACAATTATGCTAACAGCCGTATCAAAAAAAATAGGCATCTTAATGTTAGCTTTCCGGACCTTTTTGTAGAGGAATGTCCCGACACCTAAAAGAAACATTAAGAAACTCGATCGCAAGCCAATCAGTCTCGTTTTAGAAACATGTAGTATTCCCAGTGTAAGTCGCAGACGATCTAGTACTGGAAGTTGCATTCTGTCCGTCGGTGTAATCAACTCATTTCATCTCTCCTTAAAAAGCTTCCATAAAGGAAGCATCCGTGTCGTTATAATACCATTTGTCCGTTATGCAAGTACAAAACTATAGACTGGTTTCTAAAAACGACAGTGCCGATGATGGCCGGTGCTTAGCCCTTGTTGTTGTAGACCAGGTCTCTCGCCCACATCATCCTTGCTCTCTCCTTATCCGCTTCTATGGTAGCTTTCTTGAGCGTCTTAGCTTCTTTCAACGTCTTCTTAACAGCGGGGACGGGGTTCAACTTCTTCAAAAGATCTTTGAGACCTCTTTCTTCTTCAAAGTCGTCATCGACGTCATCGTCATCGCGGTCATCGTTATTGAGGGCGTCGTCGCCATAGCCTCTTTTCTTTTTTTCGACGTATTCATTAGCAATGAGGCCATCGTTGACGTACTCCCCACGAAGCATACGCCTTCCTTCCGCGAGGGCAGAGTCGGCAGCATTTGAATCTTTAACAGTAGAGAATGCCGTGGCACTGGAGTGAAGCGTGGCCACAACTGCAACTGCGAGAATGTAAGAGAGACGCATGATCTGTCCTTAGTATTCCACCGGTTAGTTGTTCGTAGAAGAGCGCAAATTGCAGAATGAGATGCCTACGTTTTGTCCTGATGAGGCGATTTCCTTCAAGTAAGTTCCTTGTGCGTTTTGTGACTGGCCTGCAACGTTTCTAGTTTTTTTACATACACATATATACATACATGCAAATTTGAAATTTGCATCATCGGTCATTTTCTCGAAAACCACTTGGATTTATGGCAAGGTCATGTGAGTAAAGGGCGTGACCAAACATGCTTTCTACCACGATTGTTCAACAACCTGCGACTTCCAACTCACTCTTCAATTGTAAGAACGTTTAACTCTGTACCAGTAAAACGATGAGTTTGTTTACGATGTACTTGCATGAAATCAAGATACATGCACATCAAATAATAATCACCTTCGGCAGCAGATCCGGAGATTACATGTACTACAGACTGTAGTACTGTACATGTAATATCCTACTGTGGTACAGTAGAGGTTTTAGTCTACATGTATCTCGTTCCAATACATCTAGACAACATGATGTTCTAGGAAGTGCAGTACATGTAGACTGAGACATATTTAGGCGAGTATTGAAAGCACAACAATTACTACTGAAACATGTATGCAAATTCGAGTGGGGTATCCACCTTCCTGAATACTAGGAAACAATCAAGGTATCAAACATTCAAACCGTGATTTTTAGTATAAAACACGACACTACAAACACCGTACCGTGTAATCGTTTGTGTGGTACCGATAGCGGCAAACGATTACGAGTGCACCCTCCTAATAAACACGGGCAAGATCACAGGGATGGGAAGCTTTGCGTTGGTGAGCCCGGTGGTTTTCACCTTTGTAATAGCAGATACATGTGCCGGTAGGAATCTTCGTGGTTTTAAACTTTAAAACCGAATAAATTAAAGAGGTCATGTACTGCGGGATCAAAAATTCACATCCAGATGTTAGCACTCTCAAATTCAATCAATCTCAAAAAGCAATATCTTATCAAATTCAGTATCTTGGGCAATTGCAATTAGTCGCTCCATCTTGGTGTAATGCTGCAACTTCTCGAGTGGCAGATTGTTTTGCAAGAATTAGGGGCTAGATTGCTGTGTTATGACTATATGCGCAGTAGAAATATCGGTGAGAGTGCTACATTAAGGACCACAAAGCAAGTTAGAGGAAATAACTCAGAAATGAGCAGTTGTTGTCCTTTGTGTATGGTCTATATGAGAGTAAGACGCGTGCCGTTGCTGGACAACTGCATGACTTCCAGTCCCTCGTAGTATTCGATGCAGGCATATAACTGCTGAGAGGTGAAGCCCTTGCGCAGTACAACCGGTTCCAAATCGCTCATAGCGAGAACCTTCCCACGGTCGTTGGCGAACTCCAGTAGCAGGCGGAAAATCTTAGACGTGGCGTCTGTAGACCCAGAGCTTCGACCGTTGTTAACAGCTCCTGCCTTCCCACCGTTTCCAGCTCCGTTAGCATCGTCCTGCTCCGTCAGTGACGCCTTCGACACGTACACGAGTCGAATGGCTTCGTCCACGTCTTGGTGAATCACTTCCGTCGAGAACCGCAGTCGTGCCAGAGCCTGCGACAGTCGTAAAATACTCAGAAGTTGACGTGCGGTCATGGCCGTCTGAGCGTCGTTAGCCCCTCCATCACCGAATTGTTGTCGGAACTGCTGTTGCTGCCGCTCACGCGCGTGTTCGTTGACGTCCTGTTGGCGGAGAGTGACGTACGCTTCGACGATGTATCCACAGAGGTTCTCGGGAATGCTGGGCTGGTACTGCTTGGCAATGGCGATGAAGTACCGCAAAACCTCCGGACGCACAGGCTCGAAGCTCATCTCCGGGTTTCGCGAGAAACGGTGGACGTACGTGACGTGGCGAGCAAGAGCCTCATCCTTCTCGTAGTTGGCGACATCCAGCAGCAGGAAGAGCAGGTCGAAGCGAGACAGCAAAGCGTTGGGCAGGTTGATGTTCTGCGAAGCGCTGAGTTTCTTGTTGTAGCGACCGAAAATGGGGTTGGCAGCAGCCAGAACGGACGTGCGAGCGTTGAGTGTCGTTGTGATTCCAGCCTTGGCGATACTCACGGTCTGCTGCTCCATCACTTCGTGGATAGCTGTCCGGTCTCCTTCCTCCATCTTATCGAACTCATCGATACAGCAAATGCCCATATCCGCCAGCACAAGAGCGCCTCCTTCCAGCGTCATCTCCTTTGTGGTGGCATCACGAACCACTGCAGCCGTCAAACCAACACCAGAACTGCCTTTTCCTGTCGTATAGACGCCTCGAGGAGCGACTGTAGCAATGTGTTTGAGCAGCTGAGACTTGGCCACTCCAGGGTCACTCATCAGCAAAACGTTGAGGTCACCACGCAGCTTCATTCCTTCATCCATACGCTTCGTCACTCCACCGATGAGCAACAGCAACAGAGCCTTCTTCACGTCCTCATGACCGTAAATCTCCGGTGCCAGTGACTGGGACAGCACCTCGTACACGTTTTCCTCGCCTTCTTGTAACCTCAACACGGCGGTTTCCATCGCCTCGGACGATTCCATCGCGGAGTACCGTTTCTTGTGGTTCACCACGTCCGTAGCCTCGAGATACGTCTCCGTTACAAGGCCCATTTGCATCTGTCGCTGTGCTGAGTACGGGAGAGGCAGAAACACACCACAGATCGTCACCAACGCACCAGGCTCGCACGTCCGTGTGAGCTCTCCACGCAAATACACAGTTAACGAGCGAGGGATATGGCCCATTGGCACTTGATCCGGTAACCCCTGGAACTTGACCTCCTGGTACTTGTCGAACTTGGAAGCTTTTGTCTACATGATCAATCGACCTTGAGCCTTGTTCGTTTCACAGCGTTCACTTGGACACTGAGTCAGAGGGTTGAACTGTCGCGCCTTCACTTCCTGGTACACCTCGTACGCACAAGCTTCACACGTGTACGTAGCTACTGTAAGCAACGGCTTCACAGTGGACACGCGCGTCACCATTCCCTTGATACGTACCAGAGCGCCGACCTTGGCAGCTTTCACTTCTCGAATGGGAACAGCTTTCAACTTGACTCCAGGGATCAAATGCACCTCAAAGCGACGCATTAAAGCTGGAGGGAAAATGTTGGCGGTGTTGACGTTAGCTGCAGGTTGACTACCGTCTTCATTGTCTTCTGTTTGTCTCTGCTGCGCCACCTCTTGAGCTCTGGACATCCTCAGCACGTCCAGAACGTCTTGAGAGTCGGAAATGTCCCTCGTAGGAGGCGGGAGGTTCTCGTCCACTGCGTCTGCGAAGAGAGAAATGTACCGACGAGCATTGCGCACAATGCGAGAGACGAAATTGGCGTCATCCTTCTCGAACTATAACGGTTAAATCAATAAAAATCAGCAAAACACTGAAGAGAGCTGTAATAAGGAGTAAAAAGCAACGTACAATCTGTACGTCGTCCAGGGAAATAGGGATTGACGTTCTCTCTCGGTTCGCCACCTCTTGCTGAGGTAAAATAACGGTAAAAATAGTGAATAATCCATCGATTAGTGCAAACTCAATGCAAATTCATACCAACATCCGCGCGTACTTGGGGCCTAGTGATTGGTCGTTCAGATTCGACGTGAAGTGCAGGAGGAACTCAACGCATTTTGCTGTTACATTGAATTAATATCAGGCAGTT
Organism: Phytophthora capsici; assembly: GCA_030324255.1. Lineage (NCBI taxonomy): Eukaryota > Oomycota > Peronosporomycetes > Peronosporales > Peronosporaceae > Phytophthora > Phytophthora capsici. The sequence continues at coordinate 3,643,016 of CM059363.1, forward strand.
TAGCGACAAGTACTGTAGAATGGGTAAAAAGTGCTTAATCCGCGCGTTTACCTTTCTCTTCGACGTAGTTGGACATCCCCACGCCACCTGAAGCGCCCAGCCTTTAATTCTACTTTGCTATTGACAATTATGCTAACAGCCGTATCAAAAAAAATAGGCATCTTAATGTTAGCTTTCCGGACCTTTTTGTAGAGGAATGTCCCGACACCTAAAGAAACATTAAGAAACTCGATCGCAAGCCAATCAGTCTCGTTTTAGAAACATGTAGTATTCCCAGTGTAAGTCGCAGACGATCTAGTACTGGAAGTTGCATTCTGTCCGTCGGTGTAATCAACTCATTTCATCTCTCCTTAAAAAGCTTCCATAAAGGAAGCATCCGTGTCGTTATAATACCATTTGTCCGTTATGCAAGTACAAAACTATAGACTGGTTTCTAAAAACGACAGTGCCGATGATGGCCGGTGCTTAGCCCTTGTTGTTGTAGACCAGGTCTCTCGCCCACATCATCCTTGCTCTCTCCTTATCCGCTTCTATGGTAGCTTTCTTGAGCGTCTTAGCTTCTTTCAACGTCTTCTTAACAGCGGGGACGGGGTTCAACTTCTTCAAAAGATCTTTGAGACCTCTTTCTTCTTCAAAGTCGTCATCGACGTCATCGTCATCGCGGTCATCGTTATTGAGGGCGTCGTCGCCATAGCCTCTTTTCTTTTTTTCGACGTATTCATTAGCAATGAGGCCATCGTTGACGTACTCCCCACGAAGCATACGCCTTCCTTCCGCGAGGGCAGAGTCGGCAGCATTTGAATCTTTAACAGTAGAGAATGCCGTGGCACTGGAGTGAAGCGTGGCCACAACTGCAACTGCGAGAATGTAAGAGAGACGCATGATCTGTCCTTAGTATTCCACCGGTTAGTTGTTCGTAGAAGAGCGCAAATTGCAGAATGAGATGCCTACGTTTTGTCCTGATGAGGCGATTTCCTTCAAGTAAGTTCCTTGTGCGTTTTGTGACTGGCCTGCAACGTTTCTAGTTTTTTTACATACACATATATACATACATGCAAATTTGAAATTTGCATCATCGGTCATTTTCTCGAAAACCACTTGGATTTATGGCAAGGTCATGTGAGTAAAGGGCGTGACCAAACATGCTTTCTACCACGATTGTTCAACAACCTGCGACTTCCAACTCACTCTTCAATTGTAAGAACGTTTAACTCTGTACCAGTAAAACGATGAGTTTGTTTACGATGTACTTGCATGAAATCAAGATACATGCACATCAAATAATAATCACCTTCGGCAGCAGATCCGGAGATTACATGTACTACAGACTGTAGTACTGTACATGTAATATCCTACTGTGGTACAGTAGAGGTTTTAGTCTACATGTATCTCGTTCCAATACATCTAGACAACATGATGTTCTAGGAAGTGCAGTACATGTAGACTGAGACATATTTAGGCGAGTATTGAAAGCACAACAATTACTACTGAAACATGTATGCAAATTCGAGTGGGGTATCCACCTTCCTGAATACTAGGAAACAATCAAGGTATCAAACATTCAAACCGTGATTTTTAGTATAAAACACGACACTACAAACACCGTACCGTGTAATCGTTTGTGTGGTACCGATAGCGGCAAACGATTACGAGTGCACCCTCCTAATAAACACGGGCAAGATCACAGGGATGGGAAGCTTCGCGTTGGTGAGCCCGGTGGTTTTCACCTTTGTAATAGCAGATACATGTGCCGGTAGGAATCTTCGTGGTTTTAAACTTGAAAACCAAATAAATTAAAGAGGTCATGTACTGCGGGATCAAAAATTCACATCCAGATGTTAGCACTCTCAAATTCAATCAATCTCAAAAAGCAATATCTTATCAAATTCAGTATCTTGGGCAATTGCAATTAGTCGCTCCATCTTGGTGTAATGCTGCAACTTCTCGAGTGGCAGATTGTTTTGCAAGAATTAGGGGCTAGATTGCTGTGTTATGACTATATGCGCAGTAGAAATATCGGTGAGAGTGCTACATTAAGGACCACAAAGCAAGTTAGAGGAAATAACTCAGAAATGAGCAGTTGTTGTCCTTTGTGTATGGTCTATATGAGAGTAAGACGCGTGCCGTTGCTGGACAACTGCATGACTTCCAGTCCCTCGTAGTATTCGATGCAGGCATATAACTGCTGAGAGGTGAAGCCCTTGCGCAGTACAACCGGTTCCAAATCGCTCATAGCGAGAACCTTCCCACGGTCGTTGGCGAACTCCAGTAGCAGGCGGAAAATCTTAGACGTGGCGTCTGTAGACCCAGAGCTTCGACCGTTGTTAACATTTCCTGCCTTCCCACCGTTTCCAGCTCCGTTAGCATCGTCCTGCTCCGTCAGTGACGCCTTCGACACGTACACGAGTCGAATGGCTTCGTCCACGTCTTGGTGAATCACTTCCGTCGAGAACCGCAGTCGTGCCAGAGCCTGCGACAGTCGTAAAATACTCAGAAGTTGACGTGCGGTCATGGCCGTCTGAGCGTCGTTAGCCCCTCCATCACCGAATTGTTGTCGGAACTGCTGTTGCTGCCGCTCACGCGCGTGTTCGTTGACGTCCTGTTGGCGGAGAGTGACGTACGCTTCGACGATGTATCCACAGAGGTTCTCGGGAATGCTGGGCTGGTACTGCTTGGCAATGGCGATGAAGTACCGCAAAACCTCCGGACGCACAGGCTCGAAGCTCATCTCCGGGTTTCGCGAGAAACGGTGGACGTACGTGACGTGGCGAGCAAGAGCCTCATCCTTCTCGTAGTTGGCGACATCCAGCAGCAGGAAGAGCAGGTCGAAGCGAGACAGCAAAGCGTTGGGCAGGCTGATGTTCTGCGAAGCGCTGAGTTTCTTGTTGTAGCGACCGAAAATGGGGTTGGCAGCAGCCAGAACGGACGTGCGAGCGTTGAGTGTCGTTGTGATTCCAGCCTTGGCGATACTCACGGTCTGCTGCTCCATCACTTCGTGGATAGCTGTCCGGTCTCCTTCCTCCATCTTATCGAACTCATCGATACAGCAAATGCCCATATCCGCCAGCACAAGAGCGCCTCCTTCCAGCGTCATCTCTTTCGTAGTGGCATCACGAACCACTGCAGCCGTCAAACCAACACCAGAACTGCCTTTTCCTGTCGTGTAGACGCCTCGAGGAGCGACTGTAGCAATGTGTTTGAGTAGCTGAGACTTAGCCACTCCAGGGTCACCCATCAGCAAAACGTTGAGGTCACCACGCAGCTTCATTCCTTCATCCATACGCTTCGTCACTCCACCGATGAGCAACAGCAACAGAGCCTTCTTCACGTCTTCATGGCCGTAAATCTCCGGTGCCAGTGACTGGGACAGCACCTCGTACACGTTTTCCTCGCCTTCTTGTAACCTCAACACGGCGGTTTCCATCGCCTCGGACGATTCCATCGCGGAGTACCGTTTCTTGTGGTTCACCACGTCTGTAGCCTCGAGATACGTCTCCGTTACAAGACCCATTTGCATCTGTCGCTGTGCTGAGTACGGAAGAGGCAGAAACACGCCACAGATCGTAACCAGCGCGCCAGGCTCGCACGTCCGCGTGAGCTCTCCACGCAAATACACAGTTAACGAGCGAGGGATATGGCCCATTGGCACTTGATCCGGTAACTCCTGGAACTTGACCTCCTGGTACTTGTCGAACTTGGAAGCTTTTGTCTGCATGATCAATCGGCCTTGAGCCTTGTTCGTTTCACAGCGTTCACTTGGACACTGAGTCAGAGGGTTGAACTGTCGCGCCTTCACTTCCTGGTACACCTCGTACGCACAAGCTTCACACGTGTACGTAGCTACTGTAAGCAACGGCTTCACAGTGGACACGCGCGTCACCATCCCCTTGATACGTACCAGAGCACCGACCTTGGCAGCTTTCACTTCTCGAATGGGAACAGCTTTCAACTTGACTCCAGGGATCAAATGCACCTCAAAGCGGCGCATCAAAGCTGGAGGGAAAATGTTGGCGGTGTTGACGTTAGCTACAGGTTGGCTACCGTCTTCATTGTCTTCTGTTTGTCTCTGCTGTGCCACCTCTTGAGCTCTGGACATCCTCAGCACGTCCAGAACGTCTTGTGAGTCGGAAATGTCCCTCGTAGGAGGCGGGAGGTTCTCGTCCACTGCGTCTGCGAAGAGAGAAATGTACCGACGAGCATTGCGCACAATGCGAGAGACGAAATTGGCGTCATCCTTCTCGAACTATAAGGGTTAAATCAATAAAAATCAGCAAAACACTGAAGAAAGCTGTAATAAGGAGTAGTAAGGAGTAAAAAGCATGGAGTTTTTGGCCAGAGGTGAAAAACCCCTTTTTCATGGTGGAGCAGATGGCAGAATGATCGTCCTCGAGTCTGAAGCTCGGCTGACCAAAATTAGCCTTAGCAGAGAACGAGAAGACTTCAGTCATTCGCGCTTTTCCTCCACCAGGCCCAAGACTCTTCCTTCTCAGTGATAAGTTCAAGCATTGCCATGCCGCAAACGGTTACCTGGGGCTCGATAGCCCTCGCTACGGCGTCACCACTAATCGAGGAAGAAGGCTGAAAACAGTTCGAATCCTACCCCGGTCCGGCGAGGGCGACGAAATAACTGCCTCTGTGGCGGCGGCGACCGTTATGTCTCGTCGAGTTCCTCAAGCAGAACTCACAGAGGGCCGCCCAGGCTTGACCCTGTTTCGGCCAATCGCTATGACCGTCAATGGTGTGGTGCACCATGGACAAGTCACAGCGTACGGCAACGGCGTCTACGATGTCCAAACGTCATCCGGAATGCTTGAAGTACCATACGACGAGGTAGACGAAATAGCTCCCGCAATCGTACTCTTACTGTGGCAATCTATCCTACTTGAGGATATTACCTCTCCATCCGACCTCGACAGGGTCCATAACTCGATACTCGACCGGTTGCTGGGTCAAAACGGACAACGTGCCACTAAAGCAATTCCTAAGCTTTTAGCGGGAATCGTGTCTCGTGCTTCAATGCCCCACGCGGACGACCAAGTGCCCTGGAAATGCCCACGTACTGGGACGGACAAACATCTCACGGTAGGAGCAGTGGTGGATTTTGCGTTCTATAAAGATGGCAATCGCGCAATTCCGGCCAGTGTCAACATCGGTGATGCCTACTTTGATGTTATCGAAACGCGCCAGAACCAGCGTCGAAACAACGCACGACCGATAGTACCAACGCAACTGAGTCCACGTACCCAACGAAGTTCAAGGCCACGTGTCAATCTTGGCGCTCAATCCCCTCAAGGAAGTCGAGACCAAGCATCTGCATGGAGTGTTCAGCAGACGACCCTTTCAAATGATGACGACAAAGATGATCAGTACGATGAAGAACCAGCAACTCGATTTACGGATTTATTAGCAGCATTGACTAGTGACGAACCAGCTCCAAAACGCCGCCGGACTACGCCGCATACAACCTCACATGAGACGGAACGAGCTTCGGGAGCTGTTTCACCCGATAGGGCTGAATTTCGCCCGCAATCGGCGGAGGGACCATCCCTTACCCAGCAGGGGACGATGGCACAAGAGATTCTAGCCCTACTGGCCCCACACCCGCATCTACTGATCGAGTATGCACAGCAGCTACAGCGGCTACGGTCAGCAACCTCCCACGCAACAGTCGCTTCGGAGTCATTACCAGTAACAGTAAATCCCCCTCCTTACTCACGACCACTGACAAGCGCTTCGGACCTGTTATCTACAAATGACGCAGCAGATAGAAGCTCACAAAGCTTTCGGCCATCAAGGATTCAACACGATATTCATCGGGTAATTTCAGCTCCAACATATTCAGGTAAGGCTTCAGAGGATTTTATGGACCATGTACGCACCTCGGACGCAACGCTTTTCATGCCCCACCCTGCTATCGTTTCTCGCCTGGTCGACTTTGATTTTGATTCCTGTAGCCTCTCGGTATTGCATTTTCTACGCTGGGATATCAACGCACAGATCGACAGGAAGAAGACAAAGAATGTCAACTTGCGCAATTTTTCGCCGAAGGTGGAACTGTGTGATATCCCCCCAGCACCCCGAGTACAGAGATCTCGTAGAAGGCCTCTCGGTACTCCACGCTTTCGCTCAAGAATTTTTTGACGTTCATACGCAAACATTCGTCGCAGCAGCGAAAAAGTTTGGTGACCGACTGTTTGAATTTTCTCCATGGAGTTCACGGGAAGTTGTTGTTCTCGCATACTGGTTTACCAGCGTATTTGGAGCTTATAGAACAGCGGTAGTAAATGATGTGTTATCAGGCTTCTGTATCCGATCTGCAGTTCAGAACCGCTTCAACATGCAGGACGGTGAACTCAGCAATTTATTGTTCAAGCTAGCCCGAGAACCTCCTCGATCGGTCTCTAGCGCTTCTGACGGCACCAACACACGTACCAACCAACGAACGGTGTCAAACCGTAGTACTGCGGCTTCGCATTCCGATGCAACGCAAGGTCGAACGATCAAACGTGTTCCCCAAAATGTATCAACAAAGATACCAAAACACAATGGACTTCAGCTATGCTTGCGTCACGTGTCGACTCAAGGCTGCCCGTCGAAAAACAAGGATAGGTGCATTCAACCTTATCTAGCGCACGTTGAGCCGTCGTCGCTACCCGAAATTGTGGCTAACTACGTCCGGGACCAATATGGAGGAGTACGTGTGCCTTCGGATCAGCAATGAATTGGACGGGTCTTGTCGTGTCATGGCTCCCAGAGAGGCGTTGGCAATCTCAACGAAGTACAGAGGGTGATTACAATTCTAGAACAACGAGTCCGATCAGCTGAGCGAACGCAACGGAATATTCTACTGTCTGAGCTGGCTCGGGCAGGCATTCCGCATCCTCAGCCTGTTTCCCGATCGATTGAAGACAACAATTTCTTGTTGACCACGAACTTGTCCGTGCTACGTCTCAACTCGTTATCCAAGCTGGGTGGTCTCTAGCAAAAACCATCCGAGTATTACGTGGTCAAAACACAGGATCGCCAAGCCCCAACAAGGCGTTGCCATCGGGTCATTATCCATGGCTATTACACGGGTACGAGTACGTAGACCAGGTGATCGCTTCTGCCTCACGCGGCGTCGAACACTCATTCAAGCCTGAATCTGAAATACACCGTCAACGAGAACCCGTGCGAAACCACAAATCAGCGACTTTATACAAGAACGCACTGATCCGGAGTATTCGTGACGGCCAGAGTAAGGGTACTTACTTGGTGGTGAGTCGCGCAGCCGCTTCGAGATGGAAGCTGCATTACAGTCCATTTGGGTGTGTGGAAAAAGCTGATGCGGACCCGGCGATCGAAGCCCGAACAATTCACGATCTCTCATACCCTCTCGGGGAATCGACCAACTCGTGGTCTGACCAAGAATCAATTCCTGAGTTAGTGTATCGTCTCGTTGATGTGATTTCACGTCGGATTATTCGTCTTAGAACATCCCACCCCCAGGCTGTGATCAAGCTGATGAAAGGCGATGTGAATTCTGCCTTCCGCAACTTGCACGTGCATGAAAGCGTCAGCCCCTTTTTCTTTGGCTCAGTCACCGAGCAAGATATTGTGGTGATCGATCTTGCACTTCCGTTCGGCTGGACAGGATCACCAGCTCACTACGGAATTTTTGGTAGAGCAATTTCGTTTCTGGTGCGCCGAGAAAGCCCTCACAGCATGAGTCCTAATGATCCGGACGAAGCGCCATTCTTTTGCTTTGACTGGGTCGACGATCATGTCCTCGTGGAACTTGATGTTGGAAATCGCCTAGAAGCATGTGAATGCGCACTTAGACTGGCAATGACTGCAGTCCTTGGCCCCCGGGCCATCAACGAAAAGAAATTCACAGCGTGGTCTACGGAACTCGTGGCACTGGGACTGGAATGGGATTCTTCAGCGATTACGGTGTCAATGCCTACCTCAAAGATTCAGAAGGCCCTTGATCGTGTTTACACTATACTACGGGCACGAACAACCACTCGCCATGAATTGCCTCGGCTTTTGGGTATGTTTGTTCATGTATCCGACCTGCTAAACCATTCTTTCAACGACTAGCCACACTGTGGCGACGTTCCCCAAGAGATCGCACCATCACGCTATCACGTGACGCTGAACTCGATCTTATGTGGTTTGAGCTCATTCTTCGCTTCGGTCGTCTCCGGGGTGTTCCGCTCGAGTTTTTCTCTGATCTCCCAGAACCGGATGTCCATCTCTACATGGATGCCAGTGACATGGGCCTGTGTGTATTGCACCCAGCCCGGCGTGAATTGCTCCGTATCCAATTTGACGACGAGGGAAAAGTGCTGATACAACAAGACAAATTCAGTATCAACGTTAGAAAACAACTTAGCGCAGTACTCGCTGTATTGTGCTGGGGCGACCAGTGGAGTTCCCATGATCGATCGTATCTCACCCATGTGCGATTTTGGATCGACAACTCATCCGCTGTTTCATGGTGCAACAAGTTAACAAGCGATAATCCTCAGTCGCAGGAGATGAATAGAATTCCCGGGCAGCAGAAGCACAACATGGCTTGCGAATATCGGCCGCGCATCTCGCAGGAACAAGCAATTTTCTCGCTGATTTGGGATCGCGTGCATGGTCCGGAGACTTGTTGAATAAATGGTTTACACTAACTGCAGCGGGGCTGCCGTAGCTTATCGTCAGAGGAAGACGGTTAACTCAACGAGTTAAGGATTAACACACACCTTATTAAGGGTTAATAGGCCTTAAGATCCGAAGGCACCTACTAACTACGACCTTAATAAAAGGACTTTTCACTTTGTGTTCTAAATCCAAACTGTTTATTTATCTTTTATTGCGGCTAGCCGCCTAGGGGGTAAATGTATGTGTTAAACTATCTAACATAGTAAAACCAAGTAAAATCCTATTTCAAATGCATAACGTGTGGCTCTCAGCCACACACACTCCCTCGAGTGTCCGTACATCAAATATGTACCTTACACAAAGTGTATCCATGTGTGGAACACACCAGGTGTAACCCGTGTAACCCCGTTACACCACCCCCCACCAAGATGTGGACACCCGTGTCCACGACACTTTCTCAGTGAGGTCTTTTCTTCTCAAGACGTTAGTCTTCTCAAGACGTTAGAGGTCACTTTACCTCATCACAAGTTCAAAGAACTTCGGCTCCCAGAGCCCATTATCGAAACTGCATTCTAAATGCTCAACCTCACGCGCGGGCCGTCGGCCATTACATCGCCTACGAGGTCACCCGACCAAACTCCGACGTCACATGGTGACAGCGCCTCAGCGCACAGCAGCCCACGTTCCCCACAGGCCCTAGGCCATCGCAACGATGGGGAGGCTGCTCCGCAGCGGCTCAGTGTACAACAGTACCACCGTGAGCACCGACGACGCCATGGCTCCGGCTCCGCGAGCCAACATTCGGGTGGGAGCGACGCTCCACGCTCTCCTGAGCCTTCTACACCACGTACGCGTCAAAACGCCTGGCTCGACGAGCTTGAGCAGGGCGAGATCGTCCCTGACGATGACGAGGGGACTCCTACGCGCCAGGAGGCTGCCTCCCCGAGGCCTTCAAGCCCAGCGTCGCGCTCTCGCGAGCTGCAGACGCCTAATCCGTTCCCGAACCGTGATGGTTCGGCGAACGCCCTGCGCAATGCGCCTCCTCTCTCCTCGAGGTACGAGGACGAGCTCCCTGAGCCAGGTGTGGTCTCCAACGACCTGGACGGGGCTCAAAGCCGGCAGCTTGAGGCTGCATCGCGCGCACGGTCTAACAGACCTGTACCTCGCCCTATTGTGGGCCCGTCGCGTCGCGACTACGGTTATGACCGTCTCTCTCCTGCGGAGGTCGTTCGACGCGCTGCCTCGCAGCTCTTGGACACGTACACGTGTGGGCGCGCGCCCGAGACGCCTGATGAAGTCGCCCAGCGACACTCGCTCCGCGAGCGCTTCTTGACTCCACAAGTCACAACTCCATCGGAGTACCGGGAGCGCCTGCGTCAGCAGCTCAACGGTGAGGCCGTGCCGGCCATGCGGACAGTGCCGGTGGTCCTCGCAGAGGGTGAAACAGTGGCCGCTTCTGAAGCGCAGTTTCAGAACTGGGTGGAGCTATCTCGACGGCTCCACTCCTATGATGCTCTCCGAGCTAGTTTCTCGGAAACGGATATCCGCTTAGAGCGGCGCTTACGCCTCGACTTCGCGAAGCGACAAGCAAAACGGCGTGCACCGGGACAACGTCCCTCACGCTACGAGGCACCCCGGCCTCCTGCTCCCGCTGTGAGCAGCCCTACCCATAGCCATGGGTCGGCTGTTACAGCCACTGGTCAAGGCCTGAGCTCAGCTCTTGACCTGTCGTCACCCCACTCTAGTAGTGGGAAGCGCGGCGCGCCCGGCGACTCCGTCGCGCGCCCTGCGGGCGCTCCGTCATTGGGTGACGCCGATCGTAAGCGTCCACGACGTCAGGGCAATCTTGCCGCAGTGGCACCTCGAACTCCCATGAGTTCTGGGAATGAGGGTAACCTCGCCACTTTACCAGATACTGGTTATGACCCTGGCGCCTGCGCCGCGCCATCAGGCGCTCCACATGATAGTGGAGATTCCCATGCTCATCGAGCAGAGCAGGGGGAGGCCGGGCGTCCGCTGGACTCTCGCGCTGCGAGCTTCGGGGACTTCCTCTCCCTACAGAGCCGCGTCCGCTCGGTGAGCGACTACGTCGCCGACGTGGACCGCTCCTCGCATCGCCTAGCGAATGGCCTCGAGGAGGTCGAGCGTCGCCTCGACTGGCTGGAGTCGCCTCAGGCGATGCAGCAGCGGGTCGTAGACCTTGAGCGTCAGATTGCTCAGCTGCAGGGTCAACTCGACCTCTTGGTTCGGATGCAGCCTTACGGCTCTCATCCCGTGGCAATGCCACCGCCGATGGCTCTACCGCCTGCTGCCTTGCAGCTTCCTGTGCCTCCGCACCCTGCTGCTCTGCAGCGTCCTGCTGCCCCGCAGTATCTCGCGCACTCGGACTCTGGTGCTGGGCCTCAGCACCCTGTTGGCTCTCAGCCTCCTGTTGGCTCGCAGCCTCCTGCTGCCTCGCAGCCTCTCGCTGCTTCGCAGCCCTCGTCCGACCCGGCGCTAGCGCCTCAGAGCTCACCCGAGCAGGGTCCCGGTATGGCTTAAGCAAGCCCACGTAGAATACCGGGTGCGTACGCATCTTCTTCGGAAGATTGAGCGTGTACGCCAGGCCCTTCTTGGCCACGACCTTGAACGGTCCAATGAACCTAGGTCTCAACTTGGTCTTAAAGGCCGCAGACGCTGCATGTGTAGGTAGGTTTTTAGCGTTTAATAAAACAAGATCCCCGATCTCAAACCTTTCCATGTTCTTCCTGCCTTTGGCATCTGCATACTCCTTTTGGAGATCCTGGCTTTCAGCCATCGCGTCGCGCACCTGGCGCATGACGCTCAGCCTCAAAGAGACAAAGTCATCGACTTGCTTGCGAACCGCAACTGGGCTGACATCAGCAAGCCGATCGGCTAACCCTCCCCCATCAAGCCCAGAGCCACACCGTGGCGGCGTTAGAGGGACGCGAGGGTCGACCAAACCGTTCACATAGAACGGGGTGAAGCCTGTCGAGGCATGCACCGCATTGTTCATAGCGAACTCAACAAGGGGGAGCATCTCGCTCCAGCGTCGTGGCGCTTCAGCGCAGACGCTTCGGAGGATATCCTCCACAACGCGATTCACGCGTTCAGTTTGACCATCGGTCTGCGGATGATCCGCCGTGGACATGTCCAACTTGGTGCCGAGCACCCTGAACAAGGACGTCCAGAACTTCGCTGTAAAGCGAGGGTCTCTATCAGAGACAATTGCCTCAGGCAAGCCATGTTGGCGAAAGACTCTGTCTAAGAACAGCTTAGCTGTATCCTCACCGTCCACGGTGTCCGGCACAGCCGAAAGATGAGCCATCTTGCTCAGTCGGTCAACAAAGACCACGACACCCGTGTTGCCCGCCTTATCCTTAGGAAGGCCAAACACAAAGTCCATACTAATGGACTGCCAACATCCCGAAGGGACTGGCAAACTCGCCAACGGCGCAGCCGCATGCGGCGCGGACTTGGTCCGTTGACATGTCTCGCATGTACGCACATAGGGGCTTGCCCACTTGTACATCTTGGGCCACCAATACATCTTGCTCACCGAGCCATAGGTCTTCTCACGACCAAGATGTCCACCGACAGGCGTATCATGCACCTCATAGAGGATGCGATACTTAAGATCCTCATCATGAGGGACGACCACTCGAGGAGTGTCCTCAGGGTCAGTGCTGTAGTACAGCAGGCCATGGTCAAGCGTATAACGCTGCAGCCTCGCGCGTAAGCGCGGTGACAATTCCTTGTCAGAGTCTTTAAACTCTTCGCTCCCAAGAGCACGTAGCAGAGCTACACACGTGTCGTCTTGGGCGTATGCCCTCCGTATAAGGTCGGGGACCGACGACGTCACAGTAGTGACATGAGTCAACTCGTAGTCTGGCCTGCGCGATAGCGCATCGGCCACTACGTTTAGCCGGCCCGGCTTATACTTCACCTCGAAGTTATACTCGGCAAAGAATGAAAGCCATCTTGCCATTCTCTGTGAGAGGTGAGGCGACTGAGTCGCAGTGCGTAACGACGCATGATCTGTATAGATCACAAAGGGCTTAGAGCCGAGTAAATGTACTCTAAATTTGACTAGAGCATACTTCATTGCAAGTAGCTCTTTGTCATGAACTGGATAGTTCTTCTCAGCAGCTTTAAGCTGGCGAGATTCAAACGCGATAACGCGCTCACGCCCTTCGGCGTCTGCTTGTAATAAAGCACAACCGATTGCAAAATCGGAGGCGTCGCAGACGACGTTAAACGGACGATCCGGGTCCGGAAGCGCCAAGATGGGCGCGTGAAGGAGACTCTCCTTAACAGCCTTGAAGGCTTCGTCGTGAACGACATCCCAGCACCAAGGTGCATCCTTCTTAAGGAGGTTGGACAATGGCCGAGCCATATCAGCGTAGTTCTCGCTGTACTTGTGCAAGTAATTGGCTAAGCCAAGCCACTTACGCAAGTCTTTCGGGTTCGATGGAACCGGCCAGTCCACAATGGCCTTAACCTTGGCAGGATCTGCCCTAAGGCCTCGCTTCCCAATGAAGCATCCGAGGAAAGGAATTTCCTCCGCGCCAAAGACGCATTTATCCAAGTTGGCATACAACTTATTCGTGCGCATGCACTCGAGCACCGCTCGCAAATGGTCAAGGTGGTTCTCCACATCAGACCTCCCGTGCTCCGCACGACTATGGACGAAGATGTCGTCGAAGTACGTCTGAGCGTACGCCCGATGGGGCCTAAACAACTGCGTCACTAGACGATTGAACGTCGCAGGCGCGTTCGACAGCCCTTGGGGCATCACCAACCACTCCCAGAGCATACCGCTCGGAGTACTCACAGCCGTGAGGGGTATATCGCTAGCTCTCATGAGCAACTGATAATACCCGTCGACCAAGTCGAGTGCACTGTACAACGTACATCCCACCATGTTGTTCTGCAGAACATCCTTTCGAGGAATCGGCGTCTGCGCCGGAATGGTGGCTGCATTTAGCTTATTAAAAGCATGCACTATGCGCCACTTGCCATTAGGCTTTCTGACACAGAACGTGGGTGTCGAGTGCGGAGACTTGCTCTCACGCACCAAGCCTGCTTCGTGCTTAGCACGGAAGAACGCGTCGATGACGTCACATTGCTCCCTTGGTAAGGGCCACTGCCGTGTTACGCAGTATTTGGTTCCAGGAACCAAGTCAATCTCATGACGTACGCCTCGATCCGGAGGCAACCCTGACGGCGGGTCCTTCGACACCACATCGTGGTATTCCTTGATCAAAGGATAAAACGGATCCGAGGGATCCTTGAGGATCGAAGATCCACTCCTAGCGCTCAGCGCTCGCTTCGTGTCCTCCAGGACAGCTTCGTCCACGACGGACGAGGAGTTCAACTCCTCCTCGGGTCGTATCATGACCACCTCGGCAAGCTCGCCGGCCTTTAAGGCCTCGCCAAACTCGGCGACGGACATCTCGTCCAGCTCTAACAGAGCATCAACCGATGGGAGTCGCTCGAGACTTATGTCTCCGTCGACATCCCCTGTCACTCCATTCACGAGTGTGTACAACTGCTCACTGCAGGCGCGTGGAGCCTCACCGCTCAACACGCTGGACACCTCGTCCGACGTCATAGACGTCACAGACGCTCTGCGTCTCTTCCTCCTCTCCCTCCTCGCCCGCGCACGGCCGGATGAGGGCTGCAGGGCGACATCACCGTCGCGCTGCCTAGGTGCCAACGCACTATGGCTCCTCGGAGAGGGAACAGTGTCATTCGAGACACTCAGCGGCGGGTCAGCGACCCTACGAGCACCGCTCAACGGAGTACGTGCCGTTCCACAATTGTCCTTAGGACACAGCGGCGGGTCAGCGACCCTACAAGTACCGCTCAACGGTTTACGTGCCGTTCCACGTTTGTCCATAGGACACAGCGGCGGGTCAGCGACCCTACAAACACCGCTCAACGGAGTACGTGCCGTTACACATTTGTCCATAGGACACAGCGGCGGGTCAGCGACCCTACAAACACCGCTCGGCGGATAGCGCGCCACCCCGCGCACGCCCTGTGAGTCACACTCACGGCAAACAGCAACTTCGTTGCTCACTAACTCTGACATTCCAATGTCCAGCACCATGACCGATTCGGTCTCGTGCTCGCGCCAATAGCGCTTCTGTCTCCGAGCAGAGGTGGGTTCATGACTCGCCAATGCTCCACTAGGAGACGGGCGCGTAGCGCCCAACGTCTTCGACTTCCAGTCGATCCATGGCTCGTGGCTCTCGAGCCACGCCATACCAAGGATGAGGTCATACCTCTCATCCAGGTCTAAGACCAAGCAGCGTTCCACGCTATCGAAGTCTAAGAACTTCACGTTAAGGTCAATAGAGACCTTCGACACTGTCACTAGTGTCCCCGTCGCAAGACGGACAGAGATCTTATCTCTTCGAGGCTCCTTCAGAGCCTCCGCATACGGTTTAAAACCGTCAACAGTGGAGCGCCGGACATAGTTGCCGGACGCCCCCGAGTCGATCAAGACTCTCCACGGCTTGTCGAAGCCTTTCACGTTCGCTTGAACGACTAGCAAGCCGGGCTTGCACTCACCACGTGAGTAAGAGAGCTTAGCTCTCTGCGGGGCTGAGTCCCGTTCTCTCCTGCCTCCCAGAGGCCCAACAGAACTCAGTTCTTCCCCAGTAGGGCGCCCCGCGCCTACTGGGTTCCGTCGTTTCCCCGCGACGACCCTGGTTGAGGGTTCGAAGCGGCGCTTCGGCTCGATGGAGCCTGGGCCTTGTTGCGCAACGGGCAACTAGGCCTCAAATGGCGGGTGCTTCCGCACGTATGGCATCGACGGATGCTGGAGCGCTGCTCAGCAGCATAGAGGCCAGCCTCGTCTTCAGCGTGGCTGAGGTCCATCGGTTCAGGACCGCTCGAAGAGCGCGCGCTACCAGCGCTCGGACCCAGTCTCGCAGACTGGAAGTTATAGTCGGCATTCAATGCCACGTTCACGGCCTCCTCAAATGAGGACGGGTGAACACGGAAAACTTCCGTTCGGGCAGCGCCCGTGCGCAGGCCCTCCATAAACACGGTCACTGCGACCGCCTCGGGGAGAGGGCTCGACGCCATACCGGCGATCAGAGTTCTCAACTCTTGGACATAGTCCATCAACTCCTTTTTACCCTGGCGGGTAGCGAGGAACTTCGACCGTATACGGTACGCCTGGTTAGGCGGCGCGAATACGCGCACTAGTTGCTGTTTCAGCTGATCCCAAGTCGGGAAAGCAGCGTCCACAGACGTGCCGCACGTTAGTGCCCACTCTTGAGCTCGTCCACCGAGCTTCGAGATCGCCAGCGCTACGCGCTGTTGCTCAGTCTGGAGCAGGGCCGATCCCATGGCCATCTCGACCTGTCGGGTCCAGAGAAGGAGGTTCTCCCCTTCCTTCCCCTCGAAGGTCTTCACGCTCAACATGAGCGGTTTCGGTCTATTAGACCACTCGTGCGTCGACGACGCGGCCGCGGACGATGCGGCGGACGCCGTTGCGCTCACGCGCTCTTGTACATGCTCTAAGAGCGCCTTCTCGTAGCTTGCAAAAGCCTCCAGTCTGGCGGACACCGCCTCTGGCCCTTGCGAAGCAAGATGAGCAATGCCCTCGGGGCCCAACAGAGACATAAGCTTT
Organism: Phytophthora capsici; assembly: GCA_030324255.1. NCBI lineage: Eukaryota > Oomycota > Peronosporomycetes > Peronosporales > Peronosporaceae > Phytophthora > Phytophthora capsici. The sequence goes on from CM059363.1 coordinate 3,659,298, forward strand.
TTAAGCGTCTCTTGTTGGCCTGGCGGCAAGCTCGCGAACACAGCGTGTTCCATCCTCTCAGAGGGATCAGTCAAAAGACTCAGTCGCAGGATTGACTACAAGTGCTACCAAGTGCAGCGGGGCTGCCGTAGCTTATCGTCAGAGGAAGACGGTTAACTCAACGAGTTAAGGATTAACACACACCTTATTAAGGGTTAATAGGCCTTAAGATCCGAAGGCACCTACTAACTACGACCTTAATAAAAGGACTTTTCACTTTGTGTTCTAAATCCAAACTGTTTATTTATCTTTTATTGCGGCTAGCCGCCTAGGGGGTAAATGTATGTGTTAAACTATCTAACATAGTAAAACCAAGTAAAATCCTATTTCAAATGCATAACGTGTGGCTCTCAGCCACACACACTCCCTCGAGTGTCCGTACATCAAATATGTACCTTACACAAAGTGTATCCATGTGTGGAACACACCAGGTGTAACCCGTGTAACCCCGTTACACTAACTGATCAATGGCCGCAGGTTCAAGTGCCCGACAGCGTGAGGAAGGCCTACGACGCCAGTTGGTCGCCCTTCAACAACGCTCCCTTGCAGACACCTCTCGACGGCAATATGAATCAACATAGCGACAGTGGGAACTCTTTTGTCACCAACTGGGACGATCGCCATGGCTGCCAGAATCCGATTTCCAAACACAATCTCTTCAACTGGTGCTGTTTGCCATCTCTCGGTGGTCATCCATCCCCTCGGGCACAAAACACGCTAGATCAATATCCACCATTCGTGTCCAGCTTAGCCATGTCAAGTGGTATCATCGCGTCTTCGCCAGATTTGAGCCGACTGTCACCGCTGGACACGCCACCGCGCTTGAAGGAATTCGGAGGAGTAGCCCCAATCCACGTCCCAGAGCCCCAGCAACAAGGCCAATGCTCGACTGGATTGCAAAACAAATCGACTACAAGAAACCCCAGCACCGCCTCATTCTTGGGGCTGCGCTGCTGGGCTTCTTCTATCTTCTAAGAAGTGCTGAGTACCTAGCCATACAAGGAGGAAGACACCGATACGCTCTTGAAGTTCGTGATGTGGAGGTTTTCGACGCTACAGATAGACCCGCTCTTAACGTCCGCGACGCTACAAGCGCTGTGATAACGCTACGTGGTAGCAAGACCGACCAGCACGGCCGAGGAACATCCCGTCGACTAATGCGCTCAGGCCACCCACGCGTCTGCCCAGTGATTGGTGCAGCAATCCTTCTGGAGCTTGCTATCCAGAATCATCTTCAACCTACGGACCCGATATGCTCGTTTAGCAGGTAACGCACTCTGAAAGCGGACGAACTATCAAAAGTACTCAAGGCAGCAGCAGCAGCAAATGGTCTCGATGCAAAGCAGTTCTCGTGCCACTCACTTCGCAGCGGAGGCGCGTCTGCACTAATTGGTGGTGGTGCGGATTCGACAACGATTAAACTACACGGTCGATGGAAATCCGACACGTTCCAGCGATATACACACTACCCTGACGACGTGGGAGCACCTTTGGCGGCGATGATGGCTGGCATTAGCAATCGCACATCCCGAGCAACATCAAGACCACCGTCGCTTAATGGGGTTCGCGTCAAATACTGACGCGCCGACGCGTGGCCTCGATGTAATCTCGAAAAATGCAATTACTTTTGATCCCCATATCTCACCCTCATCGTGCAGAACAGAAGAAAATGGAGTTTTTGGCCAGAGGTGAAAAACCCCTTTTTCATGGTGGAGCAGATGACAGAATGATCGTCCTCGAGTCTGAAGCTCGGCTGACCAAAATTATCCTTAGCAGAGAACGAGAAGACTTCAGTCATTCGCGCTTTTCCTCCACCAGGCCCAAGACTCTTCCTTCTCAGTGATAAGTTCACCCACCACACCACTCCCGGGGTTCGCGTCACATACTGACGCGCCGACGCGTGGTCTCGACGTAATCTCGAAAAATGCAATTACTTTTGATCCCCATATCTCACCCTCATCGTGCAGAACGGAAGAAAAACGTACAATTTGTACGTCGTCCAGGGAAATAGGGATTGATGTTCTCTCTCGGTTCGCCACCTCTTGCTGCGGTAAAATAACGGTAAAAATAGTGAATAATCCATCGATTAGTGCAAACTCAATGCAAATTCATACCATCCGTGCGTACTTGGGGCCTAGTGATGGGTCGTCCAGATTCGACGTAAAGTGCAGGAGGAACTCAACGCATTTGCTTAAAGCGTTTTAGATGCCTTTCTTTAAAAGGTTGTTTGAATAAACAGTTTTCGATGCAGAACTAGAGTGTCAGATGCTGCTTCCATTATCAGTCACCCGTCTTATTTTTCTATGAAATTCTCAGTTATCTCCAACTATCGCTTTGTTAACTGCCAATGTAGCAAGTGAATTGTGTTTCTTTTCTTTTTAATGTTGTCATTAAAAATATGACTTTAAACCAAACAACACAAAAAGCAGTTTTCGCCAGACCTAGAGCAGAGTACCATGTAGTTTCTGGTCGATTTTCTGCAGCGAAGTACTGCCCCACTTCGCCTGTATCGTTTTCCGATTTCCAAATCGATTTCTCTTCTTCCGCAAGCGGAAGGTGGACTTGAGTCGCTGCCACCAATTCAATTTATCGACATTCTCCAAGTCCGCTTCCTCAGCTGTGATAAGACCCAATTCTAGCAACAAACGCATCAATTGAGGAGGGTCAGTACAGTCAACCACTGTTCAAACTGGCAGCAAAGTCACTCCGTACCGATATATCGCCGTCTTTATGCAGCCACACTCTTTCGATACTTGCGCCGGATACGAGGGGGAACCTCCAGAAGACAATGCCAGTAAGTTCCACACTGGCCGAAAACTTTATCGATCTCCGTGTCTGGGTCTATTCTGTTGGCCTCGCTCATGATTTCCCTGACGCCATCGGAGAGCTTGCCGTGGAACAGATCAAGAGATTCAGGGTCGTTTTTATCCAGTTGCCTACCGTTCTTCCTTGCGTAGTAAAGGCTAGCTTTGTCGACGGAACAGCGCCATATAGCTTTCTCAAGGGGCTCGCGCACTGTCTTCATTTCGAACTTTTCGTAAAACCAGAAGTCTGTCTCCACGACATTTGCACCAATTCGCTTGATCCGCATCTTGGTCCAAAGCTGCAATTTCTCAAGTGGCAGGAACTAGATTACTGGACAGTAGGCGAGAGTGCTAGGGCAAAGCAAATTAGAGGAAATAACCGAGAATTGACCCTTAAACGTCCAGAACGTCTTGAGAGTCGGAGATGTCCCTCGTGGGAGGCGGAGGTTCTCGCATCTGCGAAGAGGGAAATGTACCGACGAGCATTGCGCACAATGCGAGAGACGAAATGGGTATCTTCTCTTTGTCGAACTAAGGTCCCCCAGCATCCAATATTTTCAAAGCAATGTAGTAAGAGGATGGAAATCCTCTTGGAAGATTCGTGTTCTTAAGTGGAGTAAGGGGACACAAGAATCACATGAACTACAACAAGAAGGAGATAACGGCGGAGAGCAGGAGTAAGATGAAGACTGACGGGTTGCCGAAGCTGACCCACGGATGTGAGGATCTTGCCCGCGCCCTTTCGAGTGAAGACCGTAGGACGAAGAAGCCAAACGTGCGAGGGAAGCACCCAGGAAGGCCACGGCGAAGCCGACGTGAGCCCGAAGATCGACGTGAAGCAGGTGAATCAGTTCCAGATTCACCACGAAGGACGCAAGTGCTTCGGTGGAGTAGGAAGAAGACTAGCTGCGAAGTGCGCGAGCACCTAGCGGTCGAGCGGTTCCGCCGTGCCGGCGACGAACGCGAATAAAGACATTGAACTGATTGTATTGATTGAGTGTGTGTACTTAGCTAGTGGAAGCGTCGAGTGTGACAGAGTACGGGTATCTGAAGCCCCGTAAGACCACACACTCGCGGTATCGGCAGCCCGCTCGTGGTAGCTATTCACGGACAAGAGCACAGGTCTCTCCTAGAGATCACACACTCGCGGTATCTGCAGCCCGCTCGCGAAGACATAGCTACTGCGGACAAGAGCACAGGTCAGGAGAACTTGACGCCCCACGCCTCCATTCGGTCGGCAAGATATCGCTAGAGCTGTGCATATTTCGTGTTTCTGTATATTCAGGGCTCTAGGGGTTTGAGTGATTGCAGGACTGAGTAGGGGTTGCTAAAGTATACGCTGGTGGTCATACGAGGAGTTAAGACATTGCGCTTACATTGAGGTTGAAAGAGTTAGCGCTTACTATGTATTAAAAAACAATTGTACTTCTAAGTACTAACGAAGAATTTAGTTTATTTACATTTGGAGCTGTTTGTTTTTTAAAAAGTTCTTGTATTTCTTTAAAACTGTTTTAGTATTTAGTGAGGAAGTTAGGACATGAGCACTGAAGGGCCGACTGAGAAAGTACTCCACACGCGCTTTTGTTTTTTACCAGTCACTACCTAACCAGCTTGTCAGGAATGAGTACTGCTTTCGCTGTCGCCGGTGACCAGATTGTCGTGGAGTCTGTTTTAGGCTCGGACAGGATGAGACCAGTGATAGGAAGAGTTTCGCGAAAGCTAAAGGCTCAGGACCTTGAAGACCTGATCGTTGTGTACGAGTTCACCAACCCATTGCCGACAACAGACCCTAACCCTTACGAAGGCACGATCTCGGCAGCGGATGACAAAAGTTCCCATGACCTACCAATTTCCTAGTCGGTTACCCGCTCTCTAGGTCGATCAGAAAACCAACGGTTCTAGAGCCTCTAGAACCATTGGTTTTCTGATCGACCTCCCTCAGCGAGTTGCTGATCCGCTTCGCCTTTCGTACGCATCCGAGCGTCGCCACTGTGGTACGTCTCATTACCTTTGGCTCTCCTATCGCTGAACCTTTGCTCATTCTAACCTATCTCAATAGCTCTAGCTACGAGCGCTGGAAGGTTTGGTGCACTGAGCACTGCCTTGGCGACACTGCGTAGCGCTAGCTCTGTGATCCTACCCGACCCGTTCGATTTCGTATCACGATGTGTTGCAGTCGTGTTTGCGCTGATCGCTCTGGCCGCAGTTGCAGTGCTAGTGATCTGCCACAGGAAGTTCGAGGGGAAAACTTTCCAAACAGAGGACTACGCTGACAATACTGCTGAAGAATCTAAAGAAGATGTCAACAATGATGAAGAATCTAACGAAGGTGGTGTATGAGTGAGTGAGTGAATGACAGCCACAGTCGAGACCAGAGCACGCAGTTCTAGTCAGTCTATCCAGATATCACTGCCACAAATTCAATTTATCGACGATCTCCAAGTCCGCTTCCTCAGCAGTCAAACACAGTAGCAATGTCAATTGAGTCGTGAATGCCTCCCTCATGTCTCTTCATAGTAGTCGGGTTGTTTTCCTTTGTGTATGTTCGTACTATGGTCTGATCTACTAAATAGGGGGAGTCGAACTTGAAAAAGACCTCCCAAAAACTGAGCAGTGCAATGACCAAAATCGAAGCAGCGTAATTCCCAAAATCCAAGCAAAGCTACAGAATGAAATGGGGTCCTACCTCTCGACCTCTATACAATTTATATTTAGAGACAAATTTAGACAAACATGATACGTCAAGTTAGATGCATGACTGGTGCAGAATAACCTCCATTTTACCCAGTGATTGGTGCAGAATAAGCGCATTTCTTCTCTCCTTGAAAAGATTCAAAAATTCAGTAAATCCGTGTCGTTAACATTTGTCCGATATGCAAGTGCAAAACTATACAATGGTTTCTAAAAACGACAGTACCAATGATGACCGGTGCTTAGCCCTTATTTTTGTAGACCAGGTTTTCCGCCCATTCCATCCTTGCCTTCCCCTCAGCCGCATCCTTCAAAATCTTCTTGACCTTCTCAGCTTTCTCTGCCGACTTCTTAACAGCCCGGACGGGGTTTAACTTCTTCAGAAGATCTCCGAGACCTCTTTCTTCTTCAAAGTCGTCATCGAGGTCATCGTCATCGCGGTCATCGTTATTGAGGGCGTCGTCACCTCTTTTCTTTTTTCCGGCGTAGTCATTAGCAATGAGGCCATCGTTGACGTACTCCCCACGAAGCATACGCCTTCCTTCCGCGAGGGCAGAGTCGACAGCATTTGAATCTTTAACAGTAGAGAATGCCGTGGCACTGGAGTGAAGCGTGGCCACAACTGCAACTGCGAGAATGTAAGAGAGACGCATGATCTGTCCTTAGTATTCCACCGGTTAGTTGTTCGTAGAATGCAGAATGAGATGCCTACGTTTTGAGGCGATTTCCTTCAAGTAAGTTCCTTGTGCGTTTTGTGACTTACGCGACTGGCCTGCAACGTTTCTAGTTTTTTTACATACATATATACATACAGTACATGTATGTATCTCTTCGTGCCCGAGTGTGCAAATTTGCATCATCGGTCATTTTCTCGAAAACCACTTGGATTTATGGCAAGGTCATGTGAGTAAAGGGCGTGACCAAACATGCTTTCTATCACGATTGTTCAACAACCTGCGACTTCCAACTCACTCTTCAATTGTAAGTACCAGTAAATCGATGTGTTTACGATGTACTTGTATGAAATCTCCGGATCTGCTGCCGAAGGTTATTATTTGATGTGCATGTATCTTGACAGACTACAGCCTCTACTGTAGTACATGTAATCTCGTTCAAATACATTTAGACATCATGATGTTCTAGGAAGTGCAGTAGACAGAGACATATTTAGGCGAGTATTGAAAGCACAACAAGTACTACTGAAACATGTATGCAAATTCGAGTGGGGTATCCACCTTCCTGGAAACAATTGGGGCCGCTGGTGGTCCAGTGGGTAAAGGTCCCACGAAGTATGCTCCTGGCACGAGTCCGATCCCCAGCGGGATCAAAATCACATCCAGATGTTAGCACTCTCAAATTCAATCAAAATTCAATATCCAATATCTCATCAAATTCAATACCTTAGGGTAATTCAGTCCGTGCCAAGGGCAACAACCAGCATAACCAGTTAATCAACTCAATTCTTCCTCCTTCCTGGAAACAATCAAGGTATTAAACATTCAAAACGTGATTTTTTGTATAAAACACGACGATTCAAACACCATAATCGTTTGCTGCTATCGGTACCACGCAAACGATTATGAGTCGGCGCCCTCGTAAACCGGGCAAGACCACAGGGATGGGAACTTGGATGGGGAAGTTTCGCATTGGTGAGGCTCACCACCGAGAACGCCTTACGGGCACACAACAGTGCAGTGTTGGCACAACACGTCTGCGTCAGCACCATAAAAGTGTGTCACCACAGCAAAGTGCTGTGGCAGCACAATTGGTAGTTTGGTTTCTACGCTTCGCGGGAAGCGCGCAAACGAGGTGCGGCAAGGTGGCTCCCAGCCAATCAGCACAGGCACTCTAGACATGTGGCACAGAGCTCTCGTTGGCGCGCAGGACGCCACTCCCCCCCCCCCCCCCGAACGACCATGCCCAAGCGGGTGAACTGGCGAGAGGTAGCTGTCGGCGTCAACGCAACCGAAGCCGACGCGGTAGTGTCGGCCCTCAAGGCCTTCGATATCGACAAGAGTCAAACGATGGCTTGCACACTGTGCCCAGACGCTGAGCACAAGATGCGCTACCGCTTGCTAATTTGTAGCTCTCAAGCGTGTAGCGATGCAAGCAGCATCAAGTGTCTCTGGAGAGGGAAGCTGGTGACGTGCCTGGAGTCGGAGTGCGTCTCTGTATTCGAGCACGGTGAACATACAACTACTGTGACCTCTCCAAAGCGCAAGAAGCTAACAACAACGCAAAAGGCGTTCTGCCGTGAGTTGGCAGAGAATCATTTGCGGCCAATGCGGATTCGTCACGCGCTCTCTCGGAAGTTCTCAACGCCTCTTGAAGATCTTCCTTCCCTGAAGACAGTACAGAACTTTGTGAATCACTACGGGCGGACACAAATGGAGAACCACGATCGTGTAGACGAGCTGCGCACCTGGGTCCATGACCATGCTTACAACGGCACTGAGTCGATGACTCAACCTTTTTCTTTTGGTTGGCAATTGGACGAGACTGGCAAGCCCTTTGTCGGGAACGGCTCAGACGAGCGACCGTTTATCGTCGGCCTCTCGACCAAGGCCTTGATGCTGAGAATGATACTGCCTCCAGAAAGCTACGTGTTGCACCTTGACGCTACCTATAAGATGAACCAGTGCGGCTATCCTGTACTAGTCGTTGGAATTTCCGACCGGTCCCGCAAATTTCATTTAGTTGCGATGTTTATCGTCTCTCAAGAGACGCAGCCGATTTTCCAATCCGCCTTGATGGCGTTAGTACGGCTGTACTACTGGATCACCCAACGGGACTTAGTGGTACAATATGCCATGGCTGATGGCGACACTGCTCAATGCAATGCTCTCGCGGCTGTATTTGGGGGAAACCCTAAGTATCGCTTCCTGATGTGCTATTTCCACGTCATGAAGAAGGTCCAAGAGCGCATCCGGTTACTTCCCTCGGACCTACAGGCTTCCATCCTACGTGATATCTACGATCTACACTTTGCGAGATCGCATACTGCGTTTTTGGAACTACGAGACGCCATTTTGTCTCGCTGGTTTAGTGATTCAGACATTCGCCTGTTTGCTAACTACATGTGTGATCAGTGGTTGTCGGGTTCGTTTACGGGTTGGCAAGCCTACCTTACGCCTACGGGCTTCGCCACGACGAACAATCCAGTGGAAACATTTAACGCTCTGCTTAAGCGTGACTATACCCTACGCCGTCGCCTAAAGATGGGTTCGCTGCTGCGTGAACTGAGTGCATGCTGCCAAGATCAATCCAGTTCACAACGTCCCTTTCAATTTGGGGTGGTTCCGACCAAAACCCTCGCACGCCGGGTGTCAGAACTAGCGCGTGCGAGACTTTTGGGTTTGGCTGAAGGTCAGACTGTAGACGGGGAAATCGCTGGACACGCGTCAACGGTGCGCGTCCTTTCACTTCGGGCGGCTCGTGTTCAGGTGGTTCCAAACAAACGAAGCGAAGAAGGGATTGCAGTGTCAGCTCAACTAGGGGCCAATTATGCCCGAATGGAGGTCGAGGGACAGCCGTGGAGTGGCTGGCCGGTTGATTTGGACCGTCAGTGGTGTCCGTGCGGGTACTGGTTTGTATTTGGGTCATGTATTCACGTTCTTTTTGCTCTGCGCACTACTGCACACGTCGACAGCAGCGGCAGAGATATACTCGTGTCTAGGAGTAAGAAACGACGCACCGGAGTGGCAGCGATTGAATTTGTGGGCCGACCACGGTCTGTCGGATCTGCTTTGTCTTTCACTTAGTCCAGAAACGCCAAATTCACTCTAGGATTCACGCCGCTTACATGTACACCTTTGCGCTAATGGATTGCATCTAATGTATGCGCGGAAAGTTTCTAATTTCTTCGTCGGGTCCAGTTATTGGCGTGTCTTCTGAGTCTTGGCTAGCCACGGTCTGTTGGATCTGCTTTGTCTTTCACTTAGTCCAGAAACGCCAAATTCACTCTAGGATTCACGCCGCTTACATGTACACCTTTGCGCTAATGGATTGCATCTAATGTATGCGCGCAAAGTTTCTAATTTCTTCGTCGGGTCCAGTTATTGGCGTGTCTTCTGAGTCTTGGCTAGACCGTGTTTAATATGACACACATCTACTCTGTATATAAAAAATTGATTATTACTGGAGGGGTGTAAAAATCTTGATTTCAGTATGTAGATTATGACACACGTTTTGAATATTTTTGTACTGCTCAATCACCAGCCTCTTGTATTCCTGTAGCCCGTCCTCATACTGTTGCTTGAGAGCGTCCACTTCATGTTCGTAGAGCAGCCGTAGTTTGTCCCGATCTACCAGATCTTCATCACTTGAGAGAACAGACGCTGCTTCTACTTGACTCGGGTGGATTTCGTTCAATGGTGACCGATTCGAGTCCTCGTACTGGGCGATACTGTCGTCGATCACATCATCGCTCTCCTCTGGTGAACAGACTGGGAATACAGTGGCTACGACCAGCTTCAGCACGTGATTCAGCTCTCTCTCGTCCCAGTGCCGCGACATGTGCTGCAGCCTACGCGCGACTCCGAGCAGCTTCGTTCTCCTTCCAGCGCTCCATCTCCTGGCTCTTGGCTTGCAGCACGAACGTGTGTTTGACGATCTCCTCGCTCTGCGTACGGACTTTAGCTTCAAGCTCGTGGACTTTGGCCTCGGCAGACGCTGCCGCTTCGACACTCGCATGGAACTTGTCACGCCAAGAAGCGGTTAAAGCATTAGCCGCATCTGCAGCCTTTCATTGTGTTCACGTGAGCTCCGTAGCTCTTCAACTAGAGCGCGTAGCTGTCTCTGAGCCTTCGTCAGCTCCTGCGCCTGCTGTTCCACCGCCACACGCGCGTCTTGCTGCATCCGAAGTGCCTCCTCCAGTTGAGCACAGCCATCGACTCCCTTTCGCGATCCAGCGCGTCGATTGTGCTCCTCAATTGTCGCTCTCGACTCGACTACGACGCCTTCATCTCCTCTTCCTCGTCCTCTTCACTATCATCCAGCGAGAAGACGTTCGCTGCTGCAGACTGTAGAGCTTGGTGGATGTGCGAGAGCCGCTGATGCCGTCGTGTAGCCTGTTCCGACGCCTCTGAAAACGCATCTCCGACTTGTTGAGCGCCACTGCCGATCGCACTGTTCACCTCTACGTCGTCTCCGAACTCGGATACCATCGTATCCGAGTTCGCGTACGCTCAGTGTGAGTGCTGGTACGAGCCAACGAGCGATGTGTGGCCAGTAACACGACTCCAACGCGACATCGCGCCGGTGTCCGTGGTTAGGAGCGTATATATGTTGATTTAATTATGACTGGTACTGGAAATGCTGGATACATTTGACCTGAGAAGACATTCGTACGACACTTTAAATGTTACGCGAAATTTAAAAATATGAATATTGTAACTTGCAACCACGTGGAGCGGTCATGAAGGGCTCGAGTGCGGAGCTGCCGGAGAAGGTGCAAGATGGAGTGTGGCTGCTGGGCTTGGTTGATGTGGTGTCGAGCGAAACGTAACTCTCGTCCGGTCCTGTGTCGCTTCCACCGACGGCGTTGTCTTGTGGGGAGGTTCGTCAATGGCCGACGGTGGACATACACAATTGGTTGGCGGGGAGATTTCTGTGTCCGGTGGTGCTGGAGTCGTGCTGGGCGGGTCGGTGTCCGTCTTCAGCGCGGGGGAGGGAGACGATGACGCGTCTGGTTTCAGTGGTGATGTGACGCTGGATGCAGCCAGCACGAGCGGGTCTGTGTATGTGGCACGTGGTGCTTCATCTGAAGGCGTGTCTGGCGGCGTGACGTCACTTGAATGGCAGTACGTCCGGCTCAGTAAATGTGGTTGGCGGGGATAGTGTCTCGCCAGCGGTGGATCTATGTCGTTATGCAGCGGCAGTTGCGGTGGCGACTCGTCTTTGGGAGGTTCTGTGCCGCTGGAGAGGGATTCGGCCAGTGCGAACAGCGGAAGCATCACGGTGTCCAGCGCAGCTGTGATGAGCGCGAGCTCTAGCGGCGAGGCGGCCGCTGGTTCTGGCAATGCGGATTCGGGTGCGTCGGGTTCGCTGTCAGCCGTGTCTGGTGTCAGCGCGAGCGGCTTGAGCGGAGATGTGGTCGTGGCAAGCGGCGCCGTTAGCGACACAGATACTGGTGTCGTGGCGTTCGGTGGGGGGTCAAGTGGTGGCTCGAGAACGCGCCGTTACTCCGTGGTCGTGTCGTCCGGCGAGATTGGTGTGGTGGTTTTGTCCAGTGGTGTTTATCGCTGCACTCTCGGTGGCGTGGTTAGCCTTGTTACCGGTGGTAGCACGTGTGTGAGGCGGCTCAGTAAATGTTTGTGGCGGCTCGCGGGGTGCAATCGCTGGCGTTACAGACGCGGTTGTTTTGCCTGGAGGTGCAACCTCGACGAGTGCTGCCACTGGTGGTGGCGTTTCTCTGGATGAAGGCGTGGTGTCAGCTGTGGTGTCCGGCCGCTCGGCGACCACAACATGAGCGTTCTGAACGGTGCTGTAAGTGGCGGCGACTTCGAGCAGGGCTCTCCGCAGAAAGAAAACCTCGACGACGGGAAACCAGCTAAGTATATCCTGATTCGAGTAGTGTACTTTGTTTTTTATGACTGACATACTTTGTAAGACAAATCTTGGCCACTACTTCGACTAGGATATACATCTTCTGCACGCTCCGCACTATCATCACCACCGCCATCAATGACCACACCCGTTCTCTACTTGCCTCTTAGTAGATACATGTAGATAGGAACAAGCCGGTACTTCCAGCTTCCCTGACCGTAGGTAGTATCTTCGAGTTTCCACCTCGCGCAAAACGAACTCCGACAAGTACTTCGGTGGCGGGGACAATAGAGTGACGTCGAAACTATCACCCGAGCCTTCGACATACGGACGAGCTCCTCACGTATAGTAAGTTTTGCGACTTCGTCGAACAGAAAGTCGTTCAGATAAACTATGGTTGCGTCTTGAAATGGGGGGCAAGACGACAAGGATATATCCAACACGTCCCCAATCAGCACGCGAACCTTGCACAAATTCTGTAGAAGTACTATGTTGGACTGCACACACTTTATGCCAGCATGAGCTACCTCAGCTCTTTTCTCGATTCCTAAACACTGACTGACGTCCGTCTGGATCGCAAACTGGGCCGCGATATTGCCCAATCCTGCTCCCACATCGAGGAAAATGTCATTCTTGGTCACAGGCGCGATCATCTGGATGATGCTGGACACTGCGGAAGGCAATAACTCGCCAGCGTTCTCGTCAGTCTTCCCGGCATCTTGGCGGATATCAGCAGCGGAAACAGTGCGATAAAGTTCTTGAACTGCTCGTTCAGCTTGGCTAGTTTGAAGCAGACGTATCTTGGGTAGTTTAGGCGCCGTGATTCGTGGTCTTGGGAAAAAGCACGGAGGAAAGTGCGCTAAGCGTTTACCATAAGTGCGCTTTAGCGCCCGTAGTCGCTGCTCGAGCTCCTTGGGGGGACGTTCACGGCGCATGCCGCGTGCGAGCTTCCTCCAGTCAATGCGCTTGCCTGTAGACTCATACTCGAGCGCAAGGCCGACGAGTTGTTTGTCCTCAGCGTCCAAGAAAGTAGTGCGCATCTGCAAGCTTGTATGTGTTTGAGACTGAGTATGGAGATTAGCAACCAAGTATGTGTCTTAAACTAAGTATAGAGATCAGCAAGCTTGTATGTGTCTTAAACTAAGTATAGAGATCAGCAAGCTTGTATGTGTTTGAAACTGAGTATAGAGATCAGCAAGCTTGTATGTGTTTGAAACTGAGTATAGAGATAGTTTATTGAGATCAGTAAATCTGGTTTGACATAGCGACTGGTTTGTTTATCTCCACGCGTATGTGCGGACTTTTACCCCTACAGCTTTTCATCTTGTCCACTCCAGCATTGATCACAGGCACACTTGAACCAGGTATCCTTACCGTAGTTTACAGTAATTATCGCCCCAGCTTTGACGTCTTGGATCATACGTACAAGTACTTTGACATTGGCTCTATTGTGGACTTCCACAAACGCCGCGTTCGGGTTGCACGAGTGACTAAGAAACCTTGTAGTAAATCCACAGTCTCGAGATTCAACGTAGACGTAATACCCCTTAGTCGACTTCGTGTTAAGTACCATCGTGTAGCCGGTGTTGTGCTTGAGAACTGGATCAATTTGGCTTTGCCGAATGCCATCATACTCGCACAAAACTCCAGCGTACTCTCCAACAATGTCCCCTACGTCGAGACTCACGGTTGTGAACACGCCTATACCGACACGCCCAAGATCGCAAAGTTTCAGCGTCTCAAGCGACCTGGGCGCGTTGCTGCATATTGCACTCAACCCGCACGTGTCTGGAGTGCAATACACTGACAACAAGGCGTTGTAGCACGTGTCGAGGAAACAGTCTCCTTTGCAGGTGCACATTCCATAGTCTCCGACGTCCCTGAAGGTAATGCCACCGCCGTTACGGCTCTCGTATATCTTCTCGACGTTATCTGGCCAGGGAACTTCAGCAGGGGAGTCGTCGGTTTCGCAACGAGGCGATACGTAAATTGGGCGACGCTCTCGCAAACTACGAAGTCTTGTCTTGATTCCCGGGAGCCTTAGCAAGGCTTTCACCTTTCTCGCCTTTGCCGACCTCGCATGGTATATGTTGGTCCCACTTCGTGTGGGAGCACACTTGGCTTGGTAGCGTCGGCCGCGGGCACGTGGCTGGTAGTAATCGCCCACTTTTACCTTCGCTTTGCGCCTGATTTTGTTTCGCTGGTGCCTCGTAGGTACCGATTCAATGTAGGCTTGTACTTCAAGCAGCTCTTTGTCTGTAGGATCCCTATCAGGCAGAAAATATTGGGCCGAGTCCTGCGCTGAGTCGGGTCGACTATCCAACCCAGCCACATCGTGTGCTCCACCAGCGCTTGCTTCTTCCACGCGAACACCATCTTCATTTAGTGTAGGAGAGGCTTCAAAGAGGGCTTCTGATTCTGACTCTGATTCGGAGAAGGCGAGGTCGACGACCTCAGGTGCAGCGTGATCGGCTTCAAAGAGAGCTTCTGATTCTGATTCTGAGAAGGTGAGGTCGACGACCTCAGGTGCAGCACTTTTGAGAGCGTTTTGGTCCAAACCCGCGCATACCAGATGTAGTTCAGGCTTGACCGCAGTAATTTGTGCATCTTCTGTCGTCTTAGACGTCGAATTGGCGGTGCTGGATGTGCTGACTCTTTTCGTTCGGACTGGCGTCGGTCTTTGAAAGCGACGACCTTTTCGATTCATCCTAGGCAGCCTAGAACGGATACCCTCGCTTTTCCCACGTACGATAGCTGCAGTAGCATTTATTGCTGCCTCAACAGCAGCAGAAAGACCCTCTCGGAGAGCGCTGGCCTGCGCTGGAACGTCGTAGAATCCGGGAACTAGTGTGAAGGTCCGAAGCTTGCGCCAGCGGGGATGTACAGCATTACCTTGTCGGTCGATGCGCCGTCTTACCATATTGGTAAGTGGTAACATCTCCTGGGAGTCTATCGATACTGGATAGGGGTCGTCTGGGCCGGAAGAAATTCTCCGCACGACTGCAACCCGAAGACCACGGCTATCGCCGCAAACAAAGGCTTGAGAGTAGTACTCGATAACATCGCCTGCGTGTAGCGATTCAGGAGGAAGCTGGGCAGCACTCAGCCCCACCATCTCGGCGGGCAAACGACTGGTTTCCTGGGATCACTCGACGTCTAGCAAGGGATTGCCAGCACTGCGAATGCAAAAGTAGCGTTACTTTGGAAAAATGATATGTACTTTTCAAATATTTACTTTTAAGTGTCACTTTTGGTCACCGTTACTTTCGATAGTGCTACTTAATGATACTTCAGAAATGCAGCTTTTGAAAGTGACGCCGTCGCGTCATAGGGTATAGGTTTGTTTAGCATCGCCGAGCGGACATGAAAAAGGCCTACGGGCCTGTACTGGCCTTGCGTATTGTGGGAGATGGGTTACTGTGTTTGTCAGATTTCTACATGTGTTTGTTATATTTCCTCCTCACCACCGGGCTCACCGCGAGCCCGGTGGTTCTTACCTTTGTAATAGCAGATACATGTACCGGTAGGAAAGAATCTTCGTGGTTTTAAACTTTAAAACCAAATAAATTAAAGAGGTCATGTATGCAACAAGATCGATCCTCTGCGGGATCAAAATTCACATCCAAATGTTAGCACTCTCAAATTCAATCAATCTAAAAAAACAATATCTCATCAAATTCAGTATCTTGGGCAATTCAGCTCAAGAAGAACTACTGTACCCGTTTTAATATCAATTCAAATTTGGCTTACTTATTTGTCAGCAAGATGTTTGTGGCAAGAAGACAATGGTCGCTTTAAGAAAAGAAAGTCAATTATGAATTGTATATTTTTTCTTAATCAGTTTTCGCAGCAGATCTAAAGCCGAGTTAGTTTCTGATTGATTTTCTTCAACTGCTCCACGTTGCCTTGCGATCGCCTCCGAACATCGTTTTCCGATTTCCAAATCGGTTTTTTTCCTTCCGCAAGCAGAAGGTGGCCTTGAGCCGATGCCACCAATTCAATTTATCGACATTCTCCAAGTCCGCTTCCTCAGCAGTGATAAGACCCAATTCTAGCAACAAACGCATCAATTGAGGAGGGTCAGTACAGTCAACCACTGTTCAAACTGGCAGCAAAGTCACTCCGTACCGATATATCGCCGTCTTTATGCAGCCACACTCTTACGATACTTGCGCCGGATACGAGGGGGAACCTTCAGAAGACAATGCCAATAAGTTCCACACTGGCCGAAAACTTAATCGATCTCCGTGTCTGGGTCTATTCTGTTGGCCTCGCTCATGATTTCCCTGACGCCATCGGAGAGCTTGCCGTGGAACAGATCAAGAGATTCAGGGTCGTTTTTATCCAGTTGCCTACCGTTCTTCCTTGCGTAGTAAAGGCTCACTTCGTCGACCGTACAGCGTCCTCTCAAGCGCACTATAGCTTTCTCGAGGAGCTCGCGCACTGTCTTCATATCGAAGTCTTCGTAAAACCAGTGGTCTGTCTCCACGACATTTGCAAATAGTCGCTCCATCTTGGTGAAATGCTGCAACTTCTCGAATGGCAGATTGTTTTGCAAGAATTAGGGGCTAGATTGCTGTGTTATGACTACATGCACAGTAGAAATATCGGTGAGAGTGCTAGAGAATCTCCTCATTAAGGACCACAAAGCAAGTTAGAGGAAATAACTCAGAAATGAGCAGTTGTTGTATGGTCTGATCGACTAAATGAGAGTAAGACGCGTGCCGTTGCTGGACAACTGCATGACTTCCAGTCCCTCGTAGTATTCGATGCAGGCATATAGCTGTTGAGAGGTGAAGCCCTTGCGCAGTACAACCGGTTCCAAATCGCTCATAGCGAGAACCTTCCCACGGTCGTTGGCGAACTCCAGTAGCAGGCGGAAAATCTTAGACGTGGCGTCTGTAGACCCAGAGCTTCGACCGTTGTTAACATTTCCTGCCTTCCCACCGTTTCCAGCTCCGTTAGCATCGTCCTGCTCCGTCAGTGACGCCTTCGACACGTACACGAGTCGAATGGCTTCGTCCACGTCTTGGTGAATCACTTCCGTCGAGAACCGCAGTCGTGCCAGAGCCTGCGACAGTCGTAAAATACTCAGAAGTTGACGGGCTGTCATGGCCGTCTGAGCGTCGTTAGCCCCTCCATCACCGAATTGTTGCCGGAACTGCTGTTGCTGCCGCTCACGCGCGTGTTCGTTGACGTCCTGTTGGCGGAGAGTGACGTACGCTTCGACGATGTATCCGCAGAGGTTCTCGGGAATGCTGGGCTGATACTGCTTGGCGATGGCGATGAAGTACCGCAAAACCTCCGGACGCACAGGCTCGAAGCTCATCTCCGGGTTTCGCGAGAAACGGTGGACGTACGTGACGTGGCGAGCAAGAGCCTCATCCTTCTCATAGTTGGCGACATCCAGCAGCAGGAAGAGCAGGTCGAAGCGAGACAGCAAAGCGTTGGGCAGGTTGATGTTCTGCGAAGCGCTGAGTTTCTTGTTGTAGCGACCGAAAATGGGGTTGGCAGCAGCCAGAACGGATGTGCGAGCGTTGAGTGTCGTTGTGATTCCAGCCTTGGCGATACTCACGGTCTGCTGCTCCATCACTTCGTGGATAGCTGTTGGAGCGGTTGAACTTCGCAAGGGCTTCACCTCTCAGCAGCTATATGCCTGCAACGAATACTACGAGGGTCCAGCAACACGCGTCTTACTCTCATTTAGCAGTTTAGACCAAAGTATTAGCTACAGTAAAAAAATCTCAACTAACAAAAAGCTATTTGTTTGAAAATCGTTTTAAGCTTAGTAAGGATTTAAACAATAGGTGGAGGCCTAATGAGAAAGTACCCCACACGCTCTCTCAGTCACTAACTTTCTTGCTAGAGATGAGGACTGTTTTCGCCGTCGTTGGCAGCGACCAGATAGTCGAGGAGCGAGTTAAGCCCGCGGAAACAATGAAAGATGTGATGCGCAGGGTTTCACAAAATCTCAACTCCCAGGACGTCGAAGACCTGGTCCTTGTGTACGAGATTGTAGACTCATTGCTGACAACCGACTTGGTCCTTAAGAAGCTGCAGCAAGGCAAGATTCCTCGCGACATTCGGCCTCGGATGAAGAAAGTGCCAATGAACTACCGATTTCGCGTTCGGTCCTCATATCAGGACCCGAATACTGTTGATTTTCTGATCGACATCCCTCAGCGAGGTGCTGATCCGCTTCGCCTTTCGTACGCATCTGAGCGTCGTCACTGTGGTACGTCTCCTTACCTTTGCTTCCCTATCGCTGAACCTTTGCTCATTCTAACCTATCTCAATAGCTCTAGCTACGAGCGCTGGAAGATGCGGTGCACTGAGCACTGCCTTGGCGACACTATCTCTGTCATCCTACCCGACCCGGCCGATTTCGTGTTACGATGTGTTGCAGTCGTGTTTGCGCTGATCGCTCTGGCCGCAGTTGCAGTGCTAGTGATCTGCCACAGGAAGTCCGAGGGAAGTACTTTTCAACGGGAGGACTACCATCCCACCAAAAATGATGAAGAATCAAACTTAGCGCTGCGTGACATCAGGTCGCTGTTTCAAGTGTGAATAGCGGCCACTTTGGATGAAGTACAAACTCGTCACAAGTGCAAAACTGCATGCTCGAGACGCATACGAAATTGCAACTAGTGATAAATTTGACTCAACTACCAGCTATACTTTGATTTCCTTTTAAAAAAAAATTAGGCGAGATATCTTCCTTTGTACCAGCCCCTTACTCGCAGAAGTTATCTTCTTTGGTAGTCGCAGCAGTATGTATCATCGTCTTCCGATTGTCAATTCGATGTTTCTTCCGCAAGCAGAAGGTGGCCTTGAGTCGATGCCACCAATTCAATTTATCGACATTCTCCAAGTCCGCTTCCTCAGCTGTGATAAGACCCAATTCTAGCAACAAACACATCAATTGAGGAGGGTCAGTACAGTCAACCACTGTTCAAACTGGCAGCAAAGTCACTCCGTACCGATATATCGCCGTCTTGTTGCAGCCACACTCTTACGATACTTGCGCCGGATACGAGGGGGAACCTCCAGCAAACAATGCCAGTAAGTTCCACACTGGCCGAAAACTTTATCGATCTCCGTGTCTGGGTCTATTCTGTTGGCCTCGCTCATGATTTCCCTGACGCCATCGGAGAGCTTGCCGTGGAACAGATCAAGAGATTCAGGGTCGTTTTTATCCAGTTGCCTACCGTTCTTCCTTGCGTAGTAAAGGCTCACTTCGTCGACTGTACAGCGTCCTCTCAAGCGCAGTATAGCTTTCTCAAGGAGCTCGCGCACTGTCTTCATTTCGAAGTCTTCGTAAAACCAGTGGTCTGTCTCCACGACATTTGCAAATAGTCGCTCCATCTTGGTGAAATGCTGCAACTTCTCGAATGGCAGATTGTTTTGCAAGAATTAGGGGCTAGATTGCTGTGTTATGACTACATGCACAGTAGAAATATCGGTGAGAGTGCTAGAGAATCTCCTCATTAAGGACCACAAAGCAAGTTAGAGGAAATAACTCAGAAATGAGCAGTTGTTGTATGGTCTGATCGACTAAATGAGAGTAAGACGCGTGCCGTTGCTGGACAACTGCATGACTTCCAGTCCCTCGTAGTATTCGATGCAGGCATATAGCTGCTGAGAGGTGAAGCCCTTGCGCAGTACAACCGGTTCCAAATCGCTCATAGCGAGAACCTTTCCACGGTCGTTGGCGAACTCCAGTAGCAGGCGGAAAATCTTGGACGTGGCGTCTGTAGACCCAGAGCTTCGACCGTTGTTAACATTTCCTGTCTTCCCACCGTTTCCAGCTCCGTTAGCATCGTCCTGCTCCGTCAGTGACGCCTTCGACACGTACACGAGTCGAATGGCTTCGTCCACGTCTTGGTGAATCACTTCCGTCGAGAACCGCAGTCGTGCCAGAGCCTGCGACAGTCGTAAAATACTCAGAAGTTGACGTGCGGTCATGGCCGTCTGAGCGTCGTTAGCCTCTCCATCACTGTATTGTTGTCGGAACTGCTGTTGCTGCCGCTCACGCGCGTGTTCGTTGACGTCCTGTTGGCGGAGAGTGACGTACGCTTCGACGATGTATCCGCAGAGGTTCTCGGGAATGCTGGGCTGATACTGCTTGGCGATGGCGATGAAGTACCGCAAAACCTCCGGACGCACAGGCTCGAAGCTCATCTCCGGGTTTCGCGAGAAACGGTGGACGTACGTGACGTGGCGAGCAAGAGCCTCATCCTTCTCATAGTTGGCGACATCCAGCAGCAGGAAGAGCAGGTCGAAGCGAGACAGCAAAGCGTTGGGCAGGTTGATGTTCTGCGAAGCGCTGAGTTTCTTGTTGTAGCGACCGAAAATGGGGTTGGCAGCAGCCAGAACGGATGTGCGAGCGTTGAGTGTCGTTGTGATTCCAGCCTTGGCGATACTCACGGTCTGCTGCTCCATCACTTCGTGGATAGCTGTCCGGTCTCCTTCCTCCATCTTATCGAACTCATCGATACAGCAAATGCCCATATCCGCCAGCACAAGAGCGCCTCCTTCCAGCGTCATCTCCTTTGTAGTGGCATCACGAACCACTGCAGCCGTCAAACCAACACCAGAACTGCCTTTTCCTGTCGTGTAGACACCTCGAGGAGCAACCGTAGCAATGTGTTTGAGTAGCTGAGACTTGGCCACTCCAGGGTCACCCATCAGTAGAACGTTGAGGTCACCACGTAGCTTCATTCCCTCATCCATACGCCGATGAGTAACAGAAACAGAGCCTTCTTGACGTCTTCATGGCCGTAAATCTCCGGTGCCAGCGATTGGGACAACACCTCGTACACGTTTTCCTCACCTTCTTGTAACCTCAACACGGCGGTTTCCATCGCCTCGGACGATTCCATCGCGGAGTACCGTTTCTTGTGGTTCACCACGTCCGTAGCCTCGAGATACGTCTCCGTTACAAGACCCATTTGCATCTGTCGCTGTGCTGAGTACGGAAGAGGCAGAAACACGCCACAGATCGTCACCAGCGCACCAGGCTCGCACGTCCGCGTGAGCTCTCCACGCAAATACACAGTTAACGAGCGAGGGATATGGCCCATTGGCACTTGATCCGGTAACTCCTGGAACTTGACCTCCTGGTACTTGTCGAACTTGGAAGCTTTTGTCTACATGATCAATCGACCTTGAGCCTTGTTCGTTTCACAGCGTTCACTTGGACACTGAGTCAGAGGGTTGAACTGTCGCGCCTTCACTTCCTGGTACACCTCGTACGCACAAGCTTCACACGTGTACGTAGCTACTGTAAGCAACGGCTTCACAGTGGACACGCGCGTCACCATTCCCTTGATACGTACCAGAGCGCCGACCTTGGCAGCTTTCACTTCTCGAATGGGAACAGCCTTCAACTTGACTCCAGGGATCAAATGCACCTCAAAGCGACGCATCAAAGCTGGAGGGAAAATGTTGGCGGTGTTGACGTTAGCTGCAGGTTGGCTACCGTCTTCATTGTCTTCTGTTTGTCTCTGCTGCGCCACCTCTTGAGCTCTGGACATCCTCAGCACGTCCAGAACGTCTTGAGAGTCGGAAATGTCCCTCGTAGGAGGCGGGAGGTTCTCGTCCACTGCGTCTGCGAAGAGAGAAATGTACCGACGAGCATTGCGCACAATGCGAGAGACGAAATTGGCGTCATCCTTCTCGAACTATAAGGGTTAAATCAATAAAAAATCAGCAAAACACTGAAGAGAGCTGTAATAAGGAGTAAAAAGCAACGTACAATCTGTACGTCGTCCAGGGAAATAGGGATTGACGTTCTCTCTCGGTTCGCCACCTCTTGCTGCGGTAAAATAACGGTAAAAAATAGTGAATAACCCATCGATTAGTGCAAACTCAATGCAAATTCATACCAACATCCGTGCGTACTTGGGGCCTAGTGATGGGTCGTCCAGATTCGACGTGAAGTGCAGGAGGAACTCAACGCATTTTGCTGTTACATTGAATTAATACCAGGCAGTTTAGCGACAAGTAGAGTGGGTTAAAAAGTGCTTAATCCGCGCGTTTACCTTTCTCTTCGACGTAGTTGGACATCCCCACGCCACCTGAAGCGCCCAGCCTTTAATTCTACTTTGCTATTGACAATTATGCTAACAGCCGTATCAAAAAAAATAGGCATCTTAATGTTAGCTTTCCGGACCTTTTTGTAGAGGAATGTCCCGACACCTAAAAGAAACATTAAGAAACTCGATCGCAAGCCAATCAGTCTCGTTTTAGAAACATGTAGTATTCCCAGTGTAAGTCGCAGACGATCTAGTACTGGAAGTTGCATTCTGTCCGTCGGTGTAATCAACTCATTTCATCTCTCCTTAAAAAGCTTCCATAAAGGAAGCATCCGTGTCGTTATAATACCATTTGTCCGTTATGCAAGTACAAAACTATAGAATGGTTTCTAAAAGCGACAGTGCCGATGATGGCCGGTGCTTAGCCCTTGTTGTTGTAGACCAGGTCTCTCGCCCACATCATCCTTGCTCTCTCCTTATCCGCTTCCTTGGTAGCTTTCTTGAGCGTCTTAGCTTCTTTCAACGTCTTCTTAACAGCGGGGACGGGGTTCGACTTCTTCAAAAGATCTTTGAGACCTCTTTCTTCTTCAAAGTCGTCATCGACGTCATCGTCATCGCGGTCATCGTTATTGAGGGCGTCGTCGCCATAGCCTCTTTTCTTTTTTTCGACGTATTCATTAGCAATGAGGCCATCGTTGACGTACTCCCCACGAAGCATACGCCTTCCTTCCGCGAGGGCAGAGTCGACAGCATTTGAATCTTTAACAGTAGAGAATGCCGTGGCACTGGAGTGAAGCGTGGCCACAACTGCAACTGCGAGAATGTAAGAGAGACGCATGATCTGCCCTTAGTATTCCACCGGTTAGTTGTTCGTAGAAGAGCGCAAATTGCAGAATGAGATGCCTACGTTTTGTCCTGATGAGGCGATTTCCTTCAAGTAAGTTCCTTGTGCGTTTTGTGACTGGCCTGCAACGTTTCTAGTTTTTTTACATACACATATATACATACATGCAAATTTGAAATTTGCATCATCGGTCATTTTCTCGAAAACCACTTGGATTTATGGCGAGGTCATGTGAGTAAAGGGCGTGACCAAACATGCTTTCTACCACGATTGTTCAACAACCTGCGACTTCCAACTCACTCTTCAATTGTAAGAACGTTTAACTCTGTACCAGTAAAACGATGAGTTTGTTTACGATGTACTTGCATGAAATCAAGATACATGCACATCAAATAATAATCACCTTCGGCAGCAGATCCGGTACTACAGACTGTAGTACTGTACATGTAATATCCTACTGTAGTACAGTAGAGGTTTTAGTCTACATGTATCTCGTTCCAATACATCTAGACAACATGATGTTCTAGGAAGTGCAGTACATGTAGACTGAGACATATTTAGGCGAGTATTGAAAGCACAACAATTACTACTGAAACATGTATGCAAATTCGAGTGGGGTATCCACCTTCCTGAATACTAGGAAACAATCAAGGTATCAAACATTCAAACCGTGATTTTTAGTATAAAACACGACACTACAAACACCGTAATCGTTTGTGTGGTACCGATAGCGGCAAACGATTACGAGTGCACCCTCCTAATAAACACGGGCAAGATCACAGGGATGGGAAGCTTCGGATGGGAAGCTTCGCGTTGGTGAGCCCGGTGGTTTTCACCTTTGTAATAGCAGATACATGTGCCGGTAGGAATCTTCGTGGTTTTAAACTTTAAAACCAAATAAATTAAAGAGGTCATGTACTGCGGGATCAAAAATTCACATCCAGATGTTAGCACTCTCAAATTCAATCAATCTCAAAAAGCAATATCTTATCAAATTCAGTATCTTGGGCAATTGCAATTAGTCGAGTGGCAGATTGTTTTGCAAGAATTAGGGGCTAGATTGCTGTGTTATGACTACATGCGCAGTAGAAATATCGGTGAGAGTGCTACATTAAGGACCACAAAGCAAGTTAGAGGAAATAACTCAGAAATGAGCAGTTGTTGTATGGTCTGATCGACTAAATGAGAGTAAGACGCGTGCCGTTGCTGGACAACTGCATCACTTCCAGTCCCTCGTAGTATTCGATGCAGGCATATAGCTGTTGAGAGGTGAAGCCCTTGCGCAGTACAACCGGTTCCAAATCGCTCATAGCGAGAACCTTCCCACGGTCGTTGGCGAACTCCAGTAGCAGGCGGAAGATCTTGGACGCGGCGTCTGTAGACCCAGAGCTTCGACCGTTGTTAACATTTCCTGCCTTCCCACCGTTTCCAGCTCCGTTAGCATCGTCCTGCTCCGTCAGTGACGCCTTCGACACGTACACGAGTCGAATGGCTTCGTCCACGTCTTGGTGAATCACTTCCGTCGAGAACCGCAGTCGTGCCAGAGCCTGCGACAGTCGTAAAATACTCAGAAGTTGACGTGCGGTCATGGCCGTCTGAGCGTCGTTAGCCCCTCCATCACCGAATTGTTGTCGGAACTGCTGTTGCTGCCGCTCACGCGCGTGTTCGTTGACGTCCTGTTGGCGGAGAGTGACGTACGCTTCGACGATGTATCCACAGAGGTTCTCGGGAATGCTGGGCTGGTACTGCTTGGCAATGGCGATGAAGTACCGCAAAACCTCCGGACGCACAGGCTCGAAGCTCATCTCCGGGTTTCGCGAGAAACGGTGGACGTACGTGACATGGCGAGCAAGAGCCTCATCCTTCTCATAGTTGGCGACATCCAGCAGCAGGAAGAGCAGGTCGAAGCGAGACAGCAAAGCGTTGGGCAGGTTGATGTTCTGGGAAGCGCTGAGTTTCTTGTTGTAGCGACCGAAAATGGGGTTGGCAGCAGCCAGAACGGACGTGCGAGCGTTGAGTGTCGTTGTGATTCCTGCCTTGGCGATACTCACGGTCTGCTGCTCCATCACTTCGTGGATAGCTGTCCGGTCTCCTTCCTCCATCTTATCGAACTCATCGATACAGCAAATGCCCATATCCGCCAGCACAAGAGCGCCTCCTTCCAGCGTCATCTCCTTCGTAGTGGCATCACGAACCACTGCAGCCGTCAAACCAACGCCAGAACTGCCTTTTCCTGTCGTATAGACGCCTCGAGGAGCGACTGTAGCAATGTGTTTGAGCAGCTGAGACTTGGCCACTCCAGGGTCACCCATCAGTAGAACGTTGAGGTCACCACGCAGCTTCATTCCTTCATCCATACGCTTCGTCACTCCACCGATGAGCAACAGCAGCAGAGCCTTCTTGACGTCCTCATGGCCGTAAATCTCCGGTGCCAGCGACTGGGACAGCACCTCGTACACGTTTTCCTCGCCTTCTTGTAACCTCAACACGGCGGTTTCCATCGCCTCGGACGATTCCATCGCGGAGTACCGTTTCTTGTGGTTCACCACGTCTGTAGCCTCGAGATACGTCTCCGTTACAAGACCCATTTGCATCTGTCGCTGTGCTGAGTACGGGAGAGGCAGAAACACACCACAGATCGTCACCAACGCACCAGGCTCGCACGTCCGTGTGAGCTCTCCACGCAAATACACAGTTAACGAGCGAGGGATATGGCCCATTGGCACTTGATCCGGTAACTCCTGGAACTTGACCTCCTGGTACTTGTCGAACTTGGAAGCTTTTGTCTGCATGATCAATCGGCCTTGAGCCTTGTTCGTCTCACAGCGTTCACTTGGACATTGAGTCAGAGGGTTGAACTGTCGCGCCTTCACTTCCTGGTACACCTCGTACGCACAAGCTTCACACGTGTACGTAGCTACTGTAAGCAACGGCTTCACAGTGGACACGCGCGTCACCATTCCCTTGATACGTACCAGAGCGCCGACCTTGGCAGCTTTCACTTCTCGAATGGGAACAGCTTTCAACTTGACTCCAGGGATCAAATGCACCTCAAAGCGACGCATCAAAGCTGGAGGGAAAATGTTGGCGGTGTTGACGTTAGCTGCAGGTTGACTACCGTCTTCATTGTCTTCTGTTTGTCTCTGCTGCGCCACCTCTTGAGCTCTGGACATCCTCAGCACGTCCAGAACATCTTGAGAGGCGGAAATGTCCCTCGTAGGAGGCGGGAGGTTCTCGTCCACTGCGTCTGCGAAGAGAGAAATGTACCGACGAGCATTGCGCACAATGCGAGAGACGAAATTGGCGTCATCCTTCTCGAACTATAAGGGTTAAATCAATAAAAATCAGCAAAACACTGAAGAGAGCTGTAATTAGGAGTAAAAAGCAACGTACAATTTGTACGTCGTCCAGGGAAATAGGGATTGACGTTCTCTCTCGGTTCGCCACCTCTTGCTGCGGTAAAATAACGGTAAAAAATAGTGAATAACCCATCGATTAGTGCAAACTCAATGCAAATTCATACCAACATCCGCGCGTACTTGGGGCCTAGTGATGGGTCTTCCAGATTCGACGTGAAGTGCAGCAGGAACTCAACGCATTTTGCTGTTATATTGAATTAATACCAGGCAGTTTAGCGACAAGTAGAGTGGGTTAAAAAGTGCTTAATCCGCGCGTTTACCTTTCTCTTCGACGTAGTTGGACATCCCCACGCCACCTGAACCGCCGGCGTCATCGGCACCAGCTCCGACACCCCCGAAGGTCTGCGAGAACTGCGACGACATGATTAACCCTTTTGCACTCGTTTAGTTTACCGCCAAAAACTATAAACCAATCAGGAGTGTTATTTTTCAGTTTGCAAGTTTTTGCAAATTGCAACATGCAAAAAGTCGCAAAAAAGGGATGCTAATGGCAACAGAAGCGTTAAAGCAACTACGAGAGGAGATTGATGCTGCTTTTCAAGCCCAACGACGGCCAAGTACCAGTCACAGAGCAGAATACCCTACATCGAAGGCTCTAACACCAAAATGGGGTCAAGTGACGGCGTTGCTGGCATCTGTAGATCGACCACCAGTTGAAGATACTTTAGGGTCTTTTCGAGAAGAAATTAACGAGCCAGAGCTTCATCAAGTGACTGCGGCTGAGAAACTACTACTGCTCCGGAAGTGTTTAACTCAATGGCGACGTATTGCTCACACCTCGGCAGTCGTTACGAGACTGCACAATCGATCTCGAAGATGTCAAGAACGGCGTCTTAGAGCCACAGTTTTCGTGGAATGGGAGAGAATATTAAGTTACCAACTAAAGGTAAAAGCAGCGAAAAACTCCGTGGAGAAACAGACGAGAATCGTGAATATTGCAGTAGCGTGGAGAAAATGGGCTGGTGCACATTGTCGTGCTGTGAAAATAAGGAGATTTTGTGAAAAACGACGTGTTAGGGTGAGCTGTGAAGCATTTTGCACTTGGATACTGGCAGCCAACCAACGAAGAATGTTTAAAAGATACAAACAGAAGGCAATGCAGCAGCTTCTTCGACGCTACTGGAGATGGTTAAAGTCTGCGATTGAGAGGCAACGGATGATTCATGACCAAGTGAAATTATTTCTTAAGCAACGAGTACTGAATTTAACACAGCATTGGTTTTTGCTATGGATCGAGTTTGTGGAACAGCGAAGGCGATGGCAATTTGCTGTTCGGTGGAGCGAGAAGAGAATTATGGGTGACGCCTATGACACTTGGAGGTGGAGTCATGAAGATACGAGACGTGTGCGTAACACTTTGCAGCTTGCCACTCGACGTCAACGTCGTCGAAAACTACGGCAAGTGGTGAAAATGTGGAGATTTCATGCCCAACTTGTTCTGAAACAAAAACGAGCACTTGAGACTGTGATTCACCGTCAACTTCAAATAAATGCTTTCATGAAGCTTGTGCTGAATGCAGAATACGATCGCAAGCGGGGGAAATCCGTTCAAGACTGGAAAATGCGTCTAGTATTGTGGAAATGGCTTAATCGCTCACACAGAGACCGGATGTTACGGCTTCGTGCAGAGTTTCTGAAGGAAAACCACCAGCGTTTGATTCTGCGTACCGCTGCATGGCGTCCATGGCGACGCAGTTACTTACTTTCCATCGCTCTCCAGAGATTTTCTGCTAAACAACGAGCTAAACGACTGCGAAAGTGCTGGGATGGGTTAGTTTTCACAGTCAACCAGCAAGAAATGCAACGGCTGGTTGTTGAAAGCCTAGTGGATAGGCGTGAAGTACGTGAATTACATCGAGTCATCCGCGCCTGGCGCGTTCGAACAAATCTTTTACGTGAAAGTAGGGACCTAGAGGTGAAGAGTGCGACTTTCTATCGTCATGGACTGCTGAAGAAGGCAATATCCCGTTGGAAAGCAGTTTACCACGTTGCATGCAAGAACAAAACTCTCGATACCATCGCAGTCAGACACTTAGTCGCTAAAATGGTGCAACACTGGGCGAAATGGGCTTATTGGAGCAGGCGGGAGCTGAGGGCAAGAATTTCTATCGTGAAAGAGCAACGACAGAGGAGACAGCTACGGCACAGTTTTAGTTACTGGAGAGAGAGAGTTCACGCTCGGCATCAACTACTTCGTGGCAAGATATTTCGTATGTGGAAACTGGGAATTGACATGCAACATCGACAAGGACAGTTACAAGAGCTGCAGCGTTTTTTTCTGCTTCGCTGGCGGTGGAAGCTGTGGAGAATGTTTATGTTGCAGTGTCAAAACTTACGCTCAAAAGCAGATCAAGCTCGGAAACAACGTGATAAACGTTTGTTGAGAGGATATTTCTTCTCTGTGTGGCTGCACAAAACTCGCAGATACAAGTTGGGGTCCAACATAGTCGCGAAAGTCGGTAAAAAGCACGTTTTGAGTTGCGCGCTATCACGATGGAGACAAAAGCAGCAACAAGTGAGAATGATTGGGATTGCAGAGGAATTTTATCGCAAGAAACTGTCCGCACGCTGTCTACGGTTGTTATTTGAGTTGACTGTGGGTCTCAAGCGCTCTGCCAGTGCATACTACCGACGACATCACCTAATGCGAGCATGGAGTTGCTGGTTTCAATACTTCACACTGAAGCGGCGTCGGTACGAAGCTTCGGTGTATTTCCACCGTCGTTCAAAGCTCAAAGCCGTTCGCTTGCTCCATTTGACAGCCGTCAAATCGATCTCGAGACGGAACCAACGTCTTGATGCCGAAGCGTGGCACGAAGTCGTCGTGCTTCAACGTATTCTGGTTAAATGGTTAGCAGCCGCACAACATTCTCGTCATTGTCGGTCTCTTGGGAAACGTCTGGCTTGGAATGTCGTTGGACGACGCGTTTTTCGCGAATGGCAGGATCAGTTGACAGAGAAGCAGAAACTGTTGAAAGCTACGGAATTCTACTCGTCCGTCCTAGTTACGCGGTCGTGGAATGCGCTTTTGCGCGTTACTAAACGACGTCAACTAGCACTGATCATGTGGAGCCACAGCATGACTCATTTCCGCTTGAACACTTTGCTTACGATCTGGAAAGACTTTATAAACTACCGACGTGGGCAATATGCGGTCACTGCCAGTATGTGTCGCATGCAAGAGCAACGACTACGACAGAGTATGTTCACAGCTTGGGTTCTCTTACTCACTACTCGAAGAATGGCAATACGTCGAGAAATTAGAGCAATACTGCAGTGGAGACAAGAATGTTTTGCACACTGGAAGCTGTGGCGAATATCTTGTCGATGGCAACGCACTCAGCAGTTACTTGCACTGAGCAAAGTTTTCTCTCAAGGACTAAAACGCTACGCTATCCAACAACAAGCTCGTCGTGAAATTTGCATCCAGACAGCTCGGAATCTGCTGCATCGATCCCTGTCTCAGTGGCGCATCGAGTTGTGGCTCGCTCTGAATCACAAGAAACTGGTCGTTGAGATCAAGCGAAACGCTCTGGAGCACTGGAAGAAGTTCGTGTCGGCCTGTCGCCAGAAGAGGCGATGGGAACTCTACGTCCAGCAATTGCATCGTTTGCAAACACGCAGCAAAACTTTGGCGTCCGACCAAACGGGTGGCACGTTTTGCAAAACAAGAGCTTTGCAATTGCAACTTAAACGCAATCGCGTCTTGATGACCCACGTGCTCCATGCCTGGTATCTTGTTGTGCAAACTCGTCGGCGTCGTACGCAAACTCGTGGGTTGGCATTATCGAAAAACGTGGTGAAACGCTCAAGGTTTAGCACGAGAAAAGTTGCATTGCAATTCTGGGCTCGCCAAGTGCTTGCAAAGTGTTTTTTTGCCTGGCAAATTGCCGCTATGGGTGCAGCACTAACGGACGATTTTGCTCCGTGCCTGAAGTCGACTCGCAGTACTTGAGCCGCTTCACAGAGTCCTAGCATAAGTCGCTGAAGGGCACCACTGCAGCAGACCATCGAACAGCTCCGTTGACGCCGGCAACGGGAGGCAACTCCGACACATCCAGCGACTCGTCCACCAGTTTCACGCGCTGCTCCTCCAAGAACGTTGGTGGTAGCTTAGTGGAGAAGACAAGCCCGCATAGAAGTCCGCAATACTGATTGCCTTTGCTCTTCAAGGTTAAACTAAAGATCGCGCGCTTTGATAGGCAGAAAAGTAGCTACACATGTTTACCTCATCATACTTGTCTCAGGCATTATATTATTTTTGCATTCCGAAAAACATTTTCGGCTCCCCCTTACAAAAACGAAGAGAAAGAAAACAATTGCCAATTAAAAATATTTATTTTTGACCACATGTCTCAGTATTAACCCACATGGCTACACTGAAACTAAAGCTCTGTAGGTGGGTCTTTCGATCAAAACACCCCGCGCAACCCGGTTTTTTTTAGAGTTTTATCAACTGGTTTTTCTAACGGTTAAAAAACGGTTCAACATACGGTTTTTGGACCGCATACCGTCATTGACAGCGTTTTTATTCTGTCTGGAACAGTAAAACTCTACTACGTCAGCCAACCAAAATTTGCAGTCTCCATTTGCACTCGCCCGTCATTTTTGCTTGGAGTTTATGTATGTGTGTTGCAAGTTGTCGAAAATGATGAGCATGACTTTTTATCGCTTCCTGAGGCGCTTAGCGCGTGGAGGAGCAAAATTCTACATGAGATTGCTGATTCGACGCAAACAATTAGCGCTAATAGACGATCTGTTGCATTTCCTCCTCTTCTTCTTCGATACTTGATGGTTGTGCATTTGCAGTCTGTCACTTAGGTGGAAGAAATATCGTTCGGTTTCTCGCCGTTTGCGACAACAAAGGGCTTTCCTGCAGACGGTCGAGCTGTCAAAAAGTACTGCTTGTGCTCTTGACCGGCGTCAGCAACTGACAGTTAAGCGCCAGCGAGCTGATTCTAGTCTCCCAGGTTGATTGATCCGAAGCTTTCTAGAGTTTGGGTTGGTGTTGGACGCTAAAATTTACGGGATCAGGAAAGAGCAACGCAAGCTTAGCGGCTTTCCAACGATGAAATGTCCACAGACAGCGACGTATGACCAAGACACTCAACAATTAATTAGCCACGAAACCATGAACTACAACTTCAATTAATCGAGTTGAAGCGAACTTTTGAAAGGAAAACGCCTTCGGTGATCCACAAGGAGCCGCATCAAGTCTCCAGTCCGGCCCCAAGTGCTCATGAAACGCATTGTCCGGCTAGTTGGATACTGACGGCACGTTCCGAGGAGAAGAAAACTTCCAAGAAAGAAAAAACAATACTTACCCGAGACTCCCGACTCTAGTTCAATAGGGACCTCGTTGCCATGTCCTGCAGTACTCCGGCGTTGGTTTGACTTTGCGATTCTTTGAGGCCAGATCTCACCGAAACCAAAGCACTGGAAGAGCGTCCACTGCATTAAATTGCTACCGTATCGGTGAGATGAAGTGGTCTGCGGTGCTTTTAACATTACAGCAGGGGGCTGAGTTACGTCGTGTCGTTCTCGTGTTTGACTGCAAAGATCATCGACGATAAAAAACGAGTACTTTTAGGCAACTTGTTCTTTACGATATCAAGAACAACAAGGTATCTGCCAGCCATATCAAGTTCGTTCGCAGCCACGGCGCTAAGTCTTCCAAATAGTCCAGACGTACGGAGTGCAAGTGCTTAATACCTCAGATTCGGCCGCTCTTCAGCACGAATTCTAAAGAAGAACAAGACTGTCGACGGGCTCTGCCAAACTTGCCACAAGCCGACGAACGCCCCATGGAAACTCTCACACCCGTCGTTTAACACCGTTAGCAACTCTTCTCGAAACGCTTGCAAGAAGCCAAGAAGCAAGAGCGGAGACCCATACTGAACCGATGGTGGTCTGTTCGCCATGGCCCGTTACTTGTGGGTTCTTCGTCTTAGCAGAATTCTCCAAGCGGCTAAAGCTCATTCCTCAATTCACCTTCCAGGTGTCTAACCAGCTTCACTCGCTGAAACAACCCCACTAAAGGACCAAGCAACGTTAAGAACGACCATGGCGCGTCTCGGACTCGCGTCTTTCTTGTTAGTCGCCGCCATGTTGGTGGTGACGGTATCGGGAGCTCAAGAAGTACTAGGGCTACTAGGGAACCTAGTGGGTACGGTGCTCGGCACGGTCAACTCGGTGGTCACGACTCTCGACTCGCTGGTGACGAAAGTGGTCGGTTACCTGTTCGATCCTCGCAGGATCATCATCATCCTGGATGACGACACCAAGGCGATCATTGACTCGGTAGCCGACTACAGCACCGACGTTTGGACGCCTGAGTACCGGACCCAGAACCTCGTGAACATCATGACTGCGCTCCAGAACCACAGAGATGAGACTCAAGGCCCGATACTGCAGTTGCTTGCGGCGGCGGGCGTCACGTTCAAGAGCAACTGGATCACCAACACCATCGAGATCGTGGACTGCCCCGTGAAACTCTTGCAGGATATCCTCGCTTTAAAAACGTTGTTGCTGCCCGTGAAGAAAGTCATCTATGACATCATCTTCGAATTGGACCCGATCGAAACAACCGCCGACTCCACCAACAACACTGCTGCTGCCGGTTGGGGGGCCTCGAAGATTCAGGCCACGAACGTTTGGGCCACAGGCAACACCGGACAGAACATCGTCGTCGGAACGATCGATACTGGAGTTCGCAGCACACATGAAGCTCTTGTGGACAACTGGGTGGGCGCGTACGGCTGGTATGACCCCGCTCAGAAGACCGCGACGCCGTACGATGACAATGGACACGGAACGCACACGGCGGCCACGATCGCTGGTAAGAAGGGGGTGGGGATCGCGCCTGGTGCCAAGTGGATGGCCTGCAAGGGATGTGGACCCAATTCATGCACGTTGTCTCTCTTGACAGCTTGTGCGCAGTTCATGTTGTGCCCGACGGACACGAACGGCAACAACTGCAACCCGGCGAAGGCACCTGACGTTGTCAGCAACAGTTGGGGCGCCGGCCAAGGACTCACGTACTTCCAGCCCAGTCTTGATGCTTGGGCTGCCGCTCGGATCTTCCCGGTCTTCTCGGCGGGCAATTCAGGCGCCAATGGCTGCGGCACCGTCGTGTCTCCCGGTGATTCCGCTAAGGCTTTTTCAGTCGGAGCTTCAGACATTAACGACGCTCTCGGCTCATTCAGTAGCGTTGGACCTGCTGCAAACGGCCTGGTGAAGCCTGATTTCACGGCACCGGGCGTGAGTGTTCGTTCCGCTTGGAACGGCAACAACGCGGACTACATGTCGGTCTCAGGGACGAGTATGGCCGCGCCACACTTGGCCGGTACCATCGCGCTCACATTGAGTGCACGCCCTGGCCTGTGCTTCGATGCTGTGAAGGCTATTCTGTCGGGATCCACCGCGAAGTCGCTGCCAAGTACGAGCAGGGCGTGCGGTGGAACGTCGAGCTCAACGTATCCGAACAACCAGTACGGCTACGGCCGCCTCAACGCTTTGAACGCTGTCAACGCAGCTGCCGCGTACTAAGCAGTAGGCTGCACTTCATTTTGTGAGTTCATGTAGGTAGCACCATCGATGTGTTTGGTTTCATTCCACTTCAACTACAGCTCTTCAATACATCCTGTACGCTTACTTGGTTGTAGCCACACTCTGACGTGAACTTACAGATAGTTTTTCATCCAATAGACCAGGCACTTCGTTCCCCATCGTGTCAAGGACTGGAGATGATGACATTCCCATGTTCATCCTCTTCATGACTACCACGAAGCACACGAAGTTGATTGCACTCACAGCTCCCATAGTGAAGAACATGTTCTCAAGGTGGTCCTCGTTCAGGTTGTCGGACGGGAGCGACTTGGAGAACATAATGGTGAAGACCGACGTGAGGATGGAGCCCATGGAGCTCATGAACAGGATCACAGCCTGTGCCATGGACTTGAGAGACATAGGCACCGACGAGTACACGAGGTCGTACGAGGTAACGTTGATCAGACACTCGGCAAGTCCGATGAAAATGTAGTTCGGGACTGCAGCTCCCCACGTGATGTCGTTCATGGGTTGCGAGCTACCACCGTCTAGAATCGGGTTACCATTGGTGTCCTGCAGAGCGCCAGCATTACGTCGAATGACCTCGAAGATCCCAGTCCAGAAGAGTCCAACAATAGCGATAGCGAGCCCCGTAGCCGCTCTCCCGAATTGGCTGGCAGGTTTGCCAGTCCATTTGTGGTACGCAGGGTAGACGATGGAGTCGAGAATGGGGATGCAGATGACGATGACAATTGGATCAAAGACTCCGAGCATAGCGCCAGGGATCTGAGAACTGTCCGGGTCGCTGGTATCGAGGCGCAAGTCGCACTGCTGCGTGATGGATTGGAAGTTGGCGTCGGTCTGGTCGTACGCGCAGTTCCAGATGATCGTGAAGGCCGAGTAAGGGAGAATTCGCACCAGTTTCTTGTATCCTTCGATACGTTCATCCTCGAAAGCTCCGCCCTGACTGACTTTAGATGCATCCAGGAAGGACTGATCTTGACCGATGTAAACCCACGACACGACTCCAGCCAGCACCAGCACAGCAGCGATGTAGGACAAGACGTTGCCAATATCCCCGTGTGACGCGGAGAATGCAGCAGCCACATTGACGACTAAAGCGCCCAAAAAGAAGCACATACTGAGGAGAAGGAGCAGACCTTTACGAGTCTGCTTGGAGTTGGCCCAGACAAGACGACATAACATGGAGATGGAGCGGTTGTTAGGTGGCTGGAACACGTAGCGAGGGTAACCGACACAAAGCATCAGCACAGCGAACGCCATCACACAGGCGCAGATCATGTACGTGGCGAAGTAGCCGTATTCGGCTGGAATCTGGGGTGAACCTTCCACACACAAGATAGACAGGTAGCCATAAGACACACCTGAACCCACGTTGATACAGAAGTAGAAGTACGAGAAGTACGTCTCCTTTTGGTGGACTTCGCTTGGGTCGTACGGGTTGAACTGGTCTGCACCGAGAGTGATCACGCTAGACTTGATACAGCCAGTGCCGATACCGATACCCACAAACAAACCGATGATGAAGATCGGGTTCACAGCAGCAGAGTTGGTCATGATAGTCGGGTACGCAGCGATAGCCACGAAAAAATCACCCACACAGTACCAGATACCGAACGTCAGGATGGTACGGAACCGACCCCACCGTTCGTCTGCCAGGTAGGCACCGAACAACGGCGTCAGGTAGCAGATAGACGTCCAGGTACTCTTCAAGGCACTAGCAGAAACCAAACTCCAGCCGATCTTTTGCATGAAGTTCTTGAGACCTTGGTTGATACCGAAGTAGCTTAAACGTTCGGCCAATTCCATCATGAGGATGAAGATGCAGACCTCGAATAAAATGCTCTTGTACTTGCGTGGACGAGCTTCCCACATCGTTTGGACGGGTTCGTAGGGCACTGCGGGTGAGCCCATGGGGGACTTGAGGGGGGCAGTAGTGACTCCCATGCTCTGCTCTTGCTCTTGAAGTCGAAGTAGGCGCTGGAAGTCCAATTGGAAAGTGAGAGAGTGCGAAACGCAGCAGTGGAGTGCCTTTATCCCCGTCGTGGCGCAGAGGGACGAAGAGATCACGAAACAGAGCCAATGGTCAGGCGTTGAACCTGTCATGCAAAAGTGGCCCATCTCCTATGTAGACGAACTCAAAGACAGGATGTAGACGAATCAGAGACGGGGCACCAACTTCAGGTTTCTCAGGCTCGGGTCTAGCAATGGGTGAGAGTTGCTAGAGACTGACAAATGAAGATCACTGAAATGATCACATCGACGTGACGGTTGCGTCAGTACATGCACGGCCACGGCCCTGTTGCTTGTCTTCCTCAGCTGTCTGGAGATGGCTGTGCTACTGCTGCACAAGAATTTTAATTCGAGGAGCGAGGACCACGTGATAAATATTAATCTACGACCTCAATTACGCCAGCGTTGCCTTGGTACAAATACAATGCAAGGACCCAGAAAAAGACAAACATTGTACATGTTTTGATGGAATTGACATGTACTACGTAGTAGTTGCCGATTGGAGCATTGAGTGAGCTGACGTCTTCAATATGGTACAATCGTTTTACAGTTGCTCAGGATCTGGATCTCTTCATCGCTTATGTGAAGCGCAAGACTCAAAAGAGTGTGTTTGAAAAGCGTTTTATTATCCGGCTTCACCCTATAAACAACATGCACACTTACTTGGTGGCCGCGACACTGTGACGGGAGCTCACAGAGATCTTTTCATCCATGAGGTCCTGGATCTCGTTGCCGAGATGGTCAAGTTCAGGCGACGATGACATGCCCATGTTCATCTTTCTCATGATAATAACGAAGAAGACGAAGTTGATGATACTGACTGCACCCACTGTGAAGAACATGTTCTCGAGGTGGTCCTCGTTCAGGTTGTCGGACGGGAGCGACTTGGAGAACATAATGGTGAAGACCGACGTCAGAATGGACCCCATGGAGCTCATGAACAAGATCACAGCCTGCGCCATGGACTTGAGAGACATCGGTACCGACGAGTACACGAGGTCGTAGGCAGTGACATTGATCAGACACTCGGCAAGTCCGATGAAGATGTAGTTAGGGACTGCAGCTCCCCACGTGATGTCGTTCATGGGTTGCGAGCTGCCACCGTCCAGGATCGGGTCTCCGTTTGCATCTCTCAATTCACCAGCGTTGCGTCGAATGACCTCGAAGATTCCAGCCCAGAAGATACCGACGATAGCGACAAGAAGACCAATGGCAGACTTGCCGAACTGACTCGGAGATTTACCAGCCCACTTCGTATACATCGGGTACACGATGGAGTCGAGAATGGGGATGCAAATGACGATGACAATTGGATCAAAGACTCCGAGCATAGCGCCAGGGATCTGAGAACTGTCCGGGTCGCTGGTATCAAGGCGCAAGTCACACTGCTGCGTGATGGACTGGAAGTTGGCGTCGGTCTGGTCGTACGCGCAGTTCCAGATGATCGTGAAGGCGGCGTACGGAAGCACACGCACCAATTTCTTGTACCCGTCGACGCGTACGTCGTCGAAAGCTCCGCCCTGACTGACCTTAGACGCGTCCAGGAAGGACTGATCCTGGCCGACGTAAACCCAACCGACAATACCGGCAAGAACGAGCACTGCGGCCACATAGGACAAAACGTTGCCGACGTTGCCCTTTGATGTGGTGAACGCAGCGATAACGTTAATGATAAGTGCACCCAAGAAGCTGAACGAGCTGGCCACGAGGATGAGCCCCTTGCGGGTCTGCTTGGCGTTGGCCCAACCAAGTTGGCACATCATGGAGATGGAGCGGTCGTTAGGCGGCTGGAACACGTAGCGAGGGTAGCCCACACACAGCATAATGATAGCTACAAGCATCACGACGGCGCAGATCATGTACGTGGCGAAATAGCCGTATTCAGCCGGGATCTGAGCAGATCCATCCACACACAAGATGGACAGGTAGCCATACGAGAAACCGGAACCGATATTGATGCAGAAGTAGAAGTACGAGAAGTACGTCTCCTTTTGGTGGACTTCGCTTGGGTCATGCGGGTTGAACTGGTCTGCACCGAGAGTGATCACGTTGGACTTGATCGCACCAGTACCAATACCGATACCCACAAACAAACCGATGATGAAGATCGGGTTCACAGCAGCAGAGTTGGTCATGATAGTCGGGTACGCAGCGATAGCCACGAGGAAGTCACCCACACAGTACCAGATACCGAACGTCAAGATGGTACGGAACCGACCCCACCGTTCGTCTGCCAGGTAGGCACCGAACAACGGCGTCAGGTAACAGATAGACGTCCAGGTGCTCTTCAAGGCGCTAGCGGAAACCAAACTCCAGCCGATCTTTTGCATGAAGTTCTTGAGACCTTGGTTGATACCGTAGTAACTCAAACGTTCGGCCAATTCCATCATGAGGATAAAGGAGCAGACTTGGAATAAGACGCTCTTGTACTTGCGTGGACGAGCTTCCCACATCGTCTGGACGGGTTCGTAGGGCACTGCGGGTGAACCCATGGGGGACTTGAGGGGGGCAGTGGTGACTCCCATGGCGGTCTCGAAGTTCTTGGCGATGTGAGCAGCGGAGATCGGATTGAGAAATGAACGACCTCCTAGACAGGGAGCTCTAGCCTAGAGCCTCTCTGCACGGCTCAGCATGTTACACAGCCACTGGATTGAGAAGGGACAAGACAACCAAGACTTGCAAAAACCAGTCGTAACCTATCACGAAACAAACTGTGCCCTGTTTTTTGTTTATGATCGCGCCACAAGTAAATTCCAGTGTGCACATGTAACCCTGCCGTAACCCCTCGAGTTTGAGCCAGAAGCTTGCAATACGCAGCGTGAGTCCACCACTAGCTGTGGTAGATGCACTAAGAGATGCCGTTGATAGCCACAGCTTGCAATTGAAATTCGTCTACACTTTCGTCTACAATTCTGCACATCACGTGGGGATGGGCACTTAATGCCAAAAAAGAAGACCATCTGGGGTGACTGAGCGCAAATTGAATACATATAGAGGACGGAGTTATCTAATTTAAGAGGGTAGTGTATGTCAAGCACGAATTAAGAGAAACATTCGCCTTCTATTCCTTGTCAAGTGACTCCTCTCTCTCTATTTCTTCACGTAGAACTGCTTGAGCATCTGCAAATATCATTATCAAACACGGCATGCATGGTCAGAACAATCCCTACAAACCCATTTAACAACAAAAGCCATCGTACCTCCTCCTCAAGCGGGTGAACTTCACCAGTGATCGCGAGGCAGTGCAGCGGAGCGCCAAAGTCAGCGGTCAGCAGCTCCTCCATAGTGCCTGCAATAATGGTCTGGTCCTTTTGACCCAGACGCGCCATGCCGACGCAGATTGTGTCCTTGCTATAGGCTCCTTCCTGACGCTTCTCCTCGATTTCAATGAGCTGTTCGATGGCCTGGTTCACTGTCATGAAACGGGGCGGCAGGAAGACCGTGCGGCCACGGCACATGGCCTCGAAGTCGGGCTCCTTCACCTTAATGTCCAACAGACAGAGCGTGTGCATTCCACCGCGGCGGTTGTACTGGATCTTCTCGTAGAAGCTATCGGGGCGCCACTCGTCCCGGAAAAAGGGGATGGACACGGTCTGGCCGAAGGAGTAAAGCTGCAGGCCGCAGGCTCCGGCGGCTCCCATGACGGAAGCGTTGTGGATCACCTCCACCTTGATATCAAGCTCTTTTGCACGCAGAATCAGATCTGAGTGCGTCGTAGCACACAAAGGGTCCCCCACCACCAGAAAAGCGACGTCATCCTCCTTGGCGTCGGCGAAGATCTGGTCTGCGCCCGTTTCGACACAGTCGCGATCGGCCAGAATGACCTCGCGACCGTAGAACTCGCCGAGTTTGTCCAGCTCCACGCCCAGAACGGACGTGTAGTTCTCCAGAAAGACCTTCTTCGACTTCTTGATGGCATTGAGGCCGCGAAGCGTCACGTCCTGCTCGTCACCGAGCCCGAGTCCAACCACGTAAAGCACCATGCTGTCTTCGTCTTCCTTTGCCAATCAATTATAAAAGTGATGTGTGCTTACACAACATTGTGTGTACGGGATGAGTGTAGGGGTTACGCGTGACAAGCGACGCGTCGACGTACCCCGGGGTTAGGTTAAGATGA
This sequence comes from Phytophthora capsici, assembly GCA_030324255.1. Classification (NCBI taxonomy): domain Eukaryota; phylum Oomycota; class Peronosporomycetes; order Peronosporales; family Peronosporaceae; genus Phytophthora; species Phytophthora capsici. Next base: position 3,699,377 of record CM059363.1, read on the forward strand.
AATAAAATCAGTTTTAAAACACTTAAAACTGGTTTTATTTTTATGCGGTCCTTAACGTTTTGTTCGCATTCTAGTCTTGATGCACCGCAGTGAGTAAAGGACTTCAGCCATGACTCTAGGAAACTCTGTCTTTGAGTCAAAGATGTGCAAGTTAAAGACTTTGAACGCAATCCGTTCTGCATCGATGGCTGCTGGCGAGATAGACCAGCGCCGAGGACTTGCATGCACCCATCTCCATTTTGCTGACACGGTGCAGATCCGTATCTCTCTCGGAGAAGCTCAACAAGAAGAGATAAACCGCCGCTCTTCAATTGATACATGTAGACGAGCTTTACTCGTGCTGCCGCTGCCCCAAGCAGAACACTTGTCCTGCGCCAGTTCCACCAGAAAACACTTAGCTCGCGCTGTCTGACAATCGCTGCAAACACAAATAAGCGTGGATTTGTGACACTATACGGTAGGTATCGATTTCTAGTTTCTGCAAATTGCAGACTGCAATCGGAGTTGACTCCTAACAAAACAACAAGCTGAACAGAACAACCACTTGACTTGATGGACACCGACACTACATGTAGACGGCGCCACCGGCTCAGCGAAAGTCACCGGCTCAGCCTGAGCCGGTGGCGAAAATGGAGACGAACGCCTGCCATTCCGCCATGAGGCGAAGATTTCGAGTCGACGTAATGGTCTCATGCCCTTTCTTTCTTGCTCAAGTTGACATGCTTGTCAAATCCGAATAGAGCGGGACCACCAAACTCGCCAATGAAGTCTCCGACACGCAGGTTGTCATCGGTGTTGATTTTCCAGCAGCTCCACTGCTCACGGAGACTGTCCTCAGTAGAAACGCAACGCAAGTCTTGGCACTCGCCGACCATATTGCTGCACACTGATGTTGCGGGGCAGGAGTATTTAACAGCATGGCTGCCTTACCAGTCTTGACACTCAAGGCTTGACCTAGATTCCATCGCGTTGGAAAATCGTGTTGCTTTATAAACGAATTCTGTCGCTACTGTATCAGTGGCCATGCATTGCATGCATTTTGCCTCCACCTCTATCGCAATTTGCGAAGTCCTGTTTTCGAGATGAAGATGGCGTGACAATTCTGATTAATGCATACAAGACCCAAGCTCTGTTCTCCGCTAACCATCGACGCACTTCTAGTTGCCGTCTCAGGTAACGTACGATGCACCTGAAGCTGTAGCCGAACTGACTGCAGGCGGCATCGCTTGTTGAATCCCATCTCCCCTCCGAGGTGATGCTCTACATGCACATGCGCCTAGCTCACGCTCACGTCGACGTCGCTCACTCCCTGTGGATCTGTAGCACTGCACGAGTCCTGCTCCTTACTTCATTTCCTGAATTCCTTTCAGGAGCGCAGCCCGTCAATCACCATGGGAGTCGCTGTCAAGTCGCCCGCTGGTTCGCCCGCGGTGCCCTACGAGACCGTGCAGACCGTGTGGGAGGCTCGTCCCCGCAAGTACAAGAGCATTTTGTTCGAGGTTTGTCTCTTCATCCTCATGATGGAATTGGCCGAACGTTTGAGTTACTACGGTATCAACCAAGGTCTCAAGAACTTCATGCAGGAGATCGGCTGGAGTTTGGTTTCTGCTAGTGCCTTGAAGAGCACCTGGACGTCTATCTGTTACCTGACGCCGTTGTTCGGTGCCTACCTGGCAGACGAACGGTGGGGTCGGTTCCGTACCATCTTGACGTTCGGTATCTGGTACTGTGTGGGTGATTTCCTCGTGGCTATCGCTGCGTACCCGACTATCATGACCAACTCTGCTGCTGTGAACCCGATCTTTATCATCGGTTTGTTTGTGGGTATCGGTATTGGTACTGGTGCGATCAAGTCCAACGTTATCACTCTCGGTGCAGACCAGTTCGACCCGCATGACCCAAGCGAAGTCCACCAGAAAGAGACGTACTTCTCGTACTTCTACTTCTGTATCAATGTCGGCGCTGGGTTCTCGTACGGTTACCTGTCTATCTTGTGTGTGGATGGATCTGCTCAGATCCCGGCTGAATACGGCTATTTCGCCACGTACATGATCTGCGCCGTCGTGATGCTCTTCGCCATCATTATGCTATGTGTGGGTTACCCTCGCTACGTCTTCATGCCGCCTAACGACCGCTCCATTTCCATGATGTGCCAACTTGGTTGGGCCAACGCCAAGCAGACACGCAAGGGCCTCATCCTCGTCTCGGCTACTTTCTGTCTCCTGGGAGCCTTAGTCGTCAATGTCATTGCTGCATTCACCGTCGACTCCGGCAACGTTGGCAACGCTCTGTCATACGTGGCTGCTGTATTGGTGCTCGCCGGTATCGTCGGTTGGGTTTACGCCGGCCAAGACCAATCCTTCCTGGACGTCTCTAAGAGTAGCATGGGTGGAACTTTCGATGACGAGCGTGTCGAGGGATACAAGAAACTGGTGCGAGTGCTCCCGTACGCCGCCTTCACGATCATCTGGAACTGCGCCTACGACCAGACCGACGCCAACTTCCAGTCCATCACGCAGCAGTGCGACTTGCGCCTCGATACCAGCGACCCGGACAGTTCTCAGATCCCTGGCGCTATGCTCGGAGTCTTTGATCCAATTGTCATCGTCATCTGCATCCCCATTCTCGACTCCATCGTGTACCCGATGTATACGAAATGGGCTGGCAAGTCTCCGAGTCAGTTCGGTAAGTCCGCAATCGGTCTTGCCATTGCCATCGTTGGCATCTTTTGGGCAGGAATCTTCGAGGTTATTCGACGCAATGCTGGTGCTCTGCAGGACGCCAATGGTGACCCGATTCTTGACGGTGGCAGTGATCAGCCTATGAACGACATCTCGTGGGCCGCTGCTATTCCAAACTACGTCTTCATTGCCCTGGCAGAGTGCTTGATCAATGTGACTTCGTACGACCTCGTGTACTCGTCGGTGCCTATGTCTCTCAAGTCCATGGCACAGGCTGTGATCTTGTTCATGAGCTCCATGGGCTCCATCCTCACGTCGGTCTTCACCATTATGTTCTCCAAGTCGCTCCCGTCCGACAACCTGAACGAGGACCACCTCGAGAACATGTTCTTCACAGTGGGGGCAGTCAGCATCATCAACTTCGTCTTCTTCGTTATTATCATGAGAAAGATGAACATGGGGATGTCATCGTCGCCTGAACTTGACCATCTCGGCAACGAGATCGTCAACGACAAGCTTTCGGTGGGGTCACGCCAGAGTTTCTCCAACGTTAAGTAAAGCCGTAGTAGTATATGCAGTAGTCTTCTTGGTAGCAGCATTTTTTTCCCGATCAAAACACGTTTTCCTTTTCACTTTTTTTCCAGTTTTCTTGCAACTGTTTGGCTACCGCCGGTAACTAACCGGTATCTACATTTCTTCAAAGTATTTCCGGTTTGTTTTAAACATTTCTACAGTTGGTACCGGTATGAGCAAATTTTCCTGAGTGTTTAAACGAAACCATGTATTATTGCTATGGCTGGCTTTACCAGCCACTCCGTTGCCTTGGACATGCATAGAGGCAGACCTCAGATGCGAACAATATTTCCACAACTAAGTACAACTGCTAGAGTTTCTTGCTCTGCTCACCTTCATACAGTAACAGCGACTTCAATCACTGCTTCTTTGAACTGGCCACGCAACCGTATACACCGGTATCGAGCAATGAGCAGTACGCTCCCGCCGGACAGTCACCGTTGCTCACCTGTGCCACGCACACATTGTCGGAATCAATGCACCCGTCGTGATCCCAACCGACCACACCGATCGTCTCCTCATAGTCGGAGCAGCCTTCCCACGGGGTCGACTCCTCCGCGCCGTCCTTGCATCCGTACACACCCGTGTCGAGCCACGCACAGTGCGCACCGCTCGGACAGGAGCCGTACGTGTTGGCAACGCAGACGTTGCCCGAGGCGACACAACCGTCCGAGCTCCAGCCTTCCACACCGATGCTCTGTTGTCCACTGGGGCAGCTCACCTTCTGGTTCTCCTTGTGGTGGTGGTGGTGGTGGTGGTGTTTCTTCGCGTTAGCCACACAACCGTACACACCGGTATCAAGTAATGAGCAGTATGCTCCCGCCGGACAGTCACCGTTGCTCACCTGTGCCACGCACACATTGTCGGAATCAATGCATCCGTCGTGATCCCAACCGACCACACCGATCGTCTCCTCATAGTCGGAACATCCCTCCCACGGTGTCGACTCCTCCGCGCCGTCCTTGCATCCGTACACACCCGTGTCGAGCCACGCACAGTGCGCACCGCTCGGACAGGAGCCGTACGTGTTGGCAACGCAGACGTTGCCCGAGGTGACACAACCGTCCGAGCTCCATCCTTCCACACCGATGCTCTGTTGTCCGCTGGGGCAGCTCACTTTCGTGTGAACGCGGACTCGAAGCTGTGACGCGGATACGGTCGAGGTCGTGACCACCAGGCCCACCGAGATGGCGACCAATAGTTTTGCGTGCAACATCTTGACTTGACTTGGCACTGGACTTGATTTGAGGTGGCGGAGGCGAATTCGAGAATGGAGGATCGTGCAGCGGCGGCAAATGCGCGTGGAGCTCCTGATTCAGGACCCTCAAGAGGCAAAGAGTGGATCTTGAGGCGACTCCTTGGGAAAGATATGGTCACGGGTCGGTGGCTGCATTTCGCCGTGCCAGAGAGAACATCTATACAACACATAGCTGCTGGACTCCTCTTGGCTTTCGCCTGAGTTGAACCCAAGTCCATCGGCGTACCGGTACACGGAATACATATTGTAATGATTTCCAAAAGACATGACTGTTAGCTTCAATCCGTGTGGCCCACTACATGTACTACAGCGCTACAGTTACGAAAATCTTGCTTCGTCAGCAAAAGCAATGGATACTTCGAATTGCGGACACTGATAGTGTAGTGAAAGACCACAGTCCACTAGAAATGGTCTATTCTTTCGCTACGTACACTTGCTTCGAAGCTGAATCTGAACCTGATGTGAGCGTTTACCGAGCGACATTAAAACAATTGTGGTCGAGATCAGCAACGGCACCCGTGCAATTCTTCCCAGCTCGGCATTGCCAATCGATCATAGCCTACGATCCGTAGGTCCATTGAACGCATCGAAAATATGTATTGTGCAACAGCTCGTAAACGCATGTATATTTTCGAAAGCTGTGAAAATATAGAACTCGACAACTTTCCATTTTTTACATACTTGTTTTTCATATTCTATTACCGATATATCCGCCATCCTACCGGTATAATAAATTATGGGAACCCATATTAACTTAGCGAACCTTGACACTTTCGGTCATCATGGGCCGATGGCAGCGCTGGGTTGATCCGCGCGTGGCGGTAAACGAGCGCTGGCATTCGAGTCGCACGGGGTATGTGCGGTCACCGACGCTCCTCGGCGATCACTTAGTGTCGCAGTTGCGGGAGCTCGCGAGGGCGACGGATGACGATATGGCGCTGGCTCGTACGGGTCAATTCCTGCACAAGAAACTCCGACGCTTTGAATTTGAGAACCGCCTGCTGCTTCGACTCGCAGACTCCGGTCGAGTCATTTTGTTACTGCAACGGTCGATCGAATCGATGTTGGGGATGAGCGACTTGTTGGAAAGTGAAATTCGAGAAATTTGGGATCGGAATTTGGAATCCGAACGACGCGAATGGATCCGAGAAATCGAGAATGTTTTAAAACATGACGAGAAAATGACATTAGAAATGGGGGACTGTCACCAGCAATTGCAGATTTTGACGCTGTTGAAGCACCAGTTGGCCCAGTACAGTGAGATACTGACGTCGAGGGAGCTTGATGTGGTTTCAGAGGTTTTTGACTGGGTGACTCGACACGGAAATGTGACGGTAGGAAGGCTGCCTCATTGGTTCGCGGCTTCGGAGTATGAGTGGTTTCGAGCGAAGAGAACTGCTGTGGAAGAAGGAGAAGAAGCTTGCGAGCGACAGGCCACACTCTGGGCGAAACTTCATCATCCAAATGTCCGGAAGTTCTTCGGTGCTTGTCATGTCGGAAACCCATTCGTGATTCATGAAGCGACCAGTGAGTTGCCACTTCAGTTGCAAACAGCTCCGAGGAGAAGGAGGCAGAGAAAGTCAAGGGGCGAACGAGCTGCTCTCAAGAAATTGAACAGGAGGGGAGATCGCGCACTTGGAAAAGCGACGCAAACATGGAGGCACCTACTAGGCTGCGCTCTTGGCCTCCAGTACGTACACGACCGCGGACTTGTACATCAACGCTTGACTACTGGGCATCTACTTTACTCACAGGCGTCCCAAAAGGGAGTTTTGAGCGGAATGGGGTTAATTCGACGGCGGGGAATTGAATTAAACGGTGAGCCATCCGTGCCGTCCGATATCCTCGCGCTTGGTCTTGCCATTTTCGAAATTACAGTGAAGAACCGATCGCCTGGCATGGGTATAACTTTTGAGAGACTCCCGGACGTTCGACCTGAGTTTATAAGACAAACGGAATGGAGTTTGCTGCTGGGCATGTGCGCACCTGATCCAGCGAAAAGGACGCACATGACTGACGTTGTGCACCAGTTACGTGTGTTAGCACAACGCACTCCTTCAGTTCCGAAATGTTTCACTAACGCTCCTGTCACTGTAGAAGATGTGAGTAGGTACAACATTCAGAGCCTGGGGATGACTCTCCCGGAGACGTTGGAGGAGATTCACCAGCTTTGTGACGAAGTGGACAACGACAACAATCGTCCTGTGTACGACCGGTTAGAGGACGTTTACCATCAACTTGCAGCTCGATCAAAACCGGTTCCAACGGTTCTTGTGGAGAGCTTTAGTCTCGTTGTCCTCCGCTTCCTGGACATGTTGGATCAACGTGCTCTGGGAGGAACAAGTGCTGTAGCAAGTATCTGCGCCTCAGCGACAGTCTCGGGGAAGAATTACAGTTTTCACCATGATATTGACACTCTGTTGCGCTCGTATGACATGGAGACTACAGCGTCTGTCCATCGTTGGCAGACAGTGTGGAGGGCAAATCGACAGCAACAAATTAACATGTTGAAGTCGTGTTTGGAAACGTCTGAAATGGTTCTAAACGAGATTCCAAATGCCGTGGACCGATCTGAAGCGCTAGTCTTAATGCAGTTCGCAGCGAAGAACCAGCTTGGAGACTCTCTACAGGACGACTTGAATGACCTTCCGTTGTGGTTTATCCCTCCGTACCAAGTTCAGCTAGGAAAACACATTGCGGCTGGCTCTTTTGGCGCTGTGTACGAGGGGGAATGGCTAGATACTGATGTGGTGGTGAAGCAGGTGTTACTAGATCCAAACGATAAGGAAAACTGGGAGCAGTTTCGACGTGAAGCGGACTTGTGGTTCTCGCTCAATCACCCAAACGTGATTAAACTTTACGGCGCCTGTCACCAAGGAAGACCATTTTTTGTATGCGAGCCGGCAAGTCATGGAACTCTTGCGACGTATTTAAAAGGAAAGAATCGACGCACCATTTGGTTTGCCATTGGGGATGCTGCGTTGGGCTTGCAGCATCTTCACGACCATGGGATCATTCACGGGGATATCAAAGGGAACAACATTCTCGTTTGTGATAGTACCGATGGCTATCCGACAGCTAAACTGGCAGATTTCGGCTTGAGTATCGTCACAACACGCTCAACGGCTCCTTCTAGTGATGAGAGTGGGGATTTGGGTGCTTTTAGGTGGAAAGCACCTGAATGTTTGCTTGGAGCTCGTCCTACGTTCGAATCGGACATTTATTCGTTTGGTATGTGCATCCTCGAGGCGATAAGTGGTGAATATCCGTGGGGAAATACACTTCCTGACGCAGTTGTAGCACGCAACGTGGTGGAAATGCAGCAGCTTCCAGCACGTCCTGAGTGCATGAGCGATGATGAGTGGCAACTAGTTACTCGGATGTGTCGGTACCAACCTCACCGTCGCATTCCTATCGGAGCTGTGATCAATTGTGCGTACAACCTCGCTGGTTAAAAAAGAATGGAGAAGGTGGGGAAGATTTTTGATCTAAATGCCATCATGTTGGATAACTGTAGCGACAATTACTACTGACTCATGTGGAGCCTTCGCAACGTGTTTGTTGGGCTAGTCGATGCGGTATAACGTCGGAGGAGCCGTCGCGTTCGGCTGGTTGGCCAATTCATCCACGGTCTTCCGAAGTTTCGGGTGGTCACCAGCAGGCGTCACGGGACCAAGACCCTCGAGATACTTGGGGTCCTGGGTAGGCAGTGAGTGGGGGTCGATGGTGTAGTAGTTTCCGTTGTTCGAGCCGGCCAGCTCGACGTTGGGGATGTTTTCAGTGGGGACGGCAGGGCCGGGGCCCCTAATCATGTCAGGGTCCACGCGCGTGAGCGTCTTGGGGTCAAGATTCAACATGTTGGTTGACTCAGAAGCGGCACCAGCGACCGCGATAGCAGCGAGAACAAGTCCAGCGAAAAACTTCATCTTGGCACTCAGCAAATTTGAGAATGAGGGATGAGGGAGTCGATGAATAGAGTAACTCTGCTGGTATCCACTGAGCTTATCGCAATGATCGTGGAGATCAGCAGACGACGTTGCAATTTGTTTTTGTTTGCGAGCGTTGGTAAACTCGTAACCTTTGGTCGCGTTGTGCAACGAGTCTTACCGAATCCTTTTGATACGTCGAGCAACAAGGGTAAAGTTACGGAGAACTCTCTAAACCAGATTCAAAGTTGTGGGAATTCAAGACGAGGGCATCAAAAGGATCAACGTGATTCCGATACTATCGTCACAACGCGATAAACCATGTGCAATGTGGCATTCCTATCGGAGAGTGATCAATTGTGCGTACAACCTTGCTGGTTTAAGAAGAATACGAATGGAGAAGTGTAAAGAATATTTGATCTAAAATGCCATCACGTTGGGTAATTACAACGACAATTACTTCTGAGTCGTCTGAGTCGAGCAGGCGTCGTCGGAAGCCTTAGCAATGTGCTTGTCGGGGTTGTTGCAGCTAGCAATGCCCAGTTCGCACGAGTTGCCGTACGTGACGCCGTCCGTGCCACAAACTGGTTCGTACACATCGGGGCAAACCTGGGCGCACTTCGAAGGGCTGTTGCCGCTGGAGCTGGTCGAAGCACCTTCCTGGTTCTGGAACTCCTTCCAAGCCTTGTTGAACTTCGCGTTTTGGCCGTAACCAGGCATACCGGGGAGCACGGCAGGTCCCAAACCCTCATACATCGCGGGGTTAAGCGTCGGAGGGGCCGTCTTGGTGGCATCCAGCGTGTTGGTGTTTCCGAAGTCGTTCATAGCCTTCTGTAGCTTCGGGTTGTCACCAGCAGGAATCATGGGACCAAGACCCTCGAGGTACTTAGGATCGAGGTACTTAGGATCCTGGGTAGGCAACGAGTGGGGGTCGATCGTGTAGTAGTTGCCACTACCGGAGCCCGCAAGAGAGTCCATGGCCTTCTTAAGCTTCGGGTTACTGCCTGGAGTCATAGGACCAAGACCTTCAATCGTAGAAGGGTTTCCACTCGGAAGCGTCTTGGGGTCGACAGTGAGGGTGTTGGTCGATTCCAACTTACGGTGGTTAGTAGTCGCTCCTTCCTTCTTGGTGAACTCCTCCCAGGCCTTGTTAGCCTTCTCGTTCTTGCCGTAACCGGGCATACCAGGGACCACCTGAGGGCCAAGACCTTCGAGATACTTGGGATCCATGGTAGGCAGCGAGTGCGGGTCGATGGTGTAGTAGTTGCCGCTACCGGAGCCGGCCAGCTCATCCATGGCCTTCTTGATCTTGGGGTTGTTTCCAGCGGGGACGGCAGGGCCCAGACCCGTAATCATGTCAGGATCCACCCGCGCGAGCGTCTTGGGGTCGACTGTCAACGTGTTGGTCGACTCCGAGGCGGCACCAGCGACCGCGATAGCAGCGAGAACAAGTCCAGCGGAAAACTTCATCTTGGCACTCAGCAAATTCGAGAATGAGCTAGGGAGTCCGCAATGAGCAGCGACGTCCTATCCGCTTTGCCTATCTTAGTGATCGTGGCGATTGTGTGGCTCGAATGGTTGATGCAGCCGTAGGATAAACTTCTCGTGTGGTTGTTCTCGTTCCTCCGCCTCAGATGTCTCTCGGCTGGTTTGCATGGGTTCGAACAGAAAAAACAGCAGCAGGGTTGGCCAGGCTGCGATGTTGGGCAAAGCTCGTTGTCCTGGACATGTCGGTTCCACAGCCGTTGGCGTTTCTTGTCACAAACAGTTTGGCAGAGGTGACAAATTGTCACTGGCAAATGAAGCGAACATGTATTTTCGGAATGCATCCAGTCTTACTAATGCTGCGCTCAATAACACCGTATGGTCGCGACAAATCTCGAGAGTCGCTTGAGCCGGGTCAAGGATCATTGCGTCCTTGGCTCTACAGACTGTAGTAAACACCAAGGTACATGTAAGCTCTTCTTCACCGGATAAGCGCAAATTTCTACATGGACGCATTACTCTCGTTTATATGATAAACAAGACTCTACGGTATGTAGCTGTGAAGGAACTGACGGCGTGCGTGACTAAACGATCGTCGTAACGACGTTGCAGTTTAGTTTTGTATTACGAGTTTGCCTAGCATAATACACATGCAAAGAGGGAGCTGTTGATGCGATAGCCATCGGCGCAAATCCGAAAATAATGAGTGCACTGACGTGTGGGCTGTAGGCTACAGGCCAGTGCACGGCTCATTTCCTTAATATCGCTGTAGTGGAAGCACCCGGATCCTGAATTCCACGCGTCATGAAGATCTGTATCGCTTTCGCTGCTCTCGTGCTCCTCGGCGCCTCTGAAGCCGCCGATTACCTCACTGCTGACCCCTCTACCATCACGACGATCAACCCTGTGAACCAGCTTCCTGGACCCGTAACATCGACGTCCACGCTAAACCCGAGCATGTATATGGGCATCGGCCCAGAGGTGTTCCCCGGCGAACCGGGGTACAAGAACCCTTTCGGTTCGTCCAGCAGCAGCGGTGTCGTCCCCACCTGCAACCAGGTTTGCCCGGACGAGTACGACCCTGTGTGCGGAACTGACGGCGTGACCTACAGCAACTCGTGCGAACTGGGCATCGCCAGCTGCAAGAACCCGGACAAGGCCATTGCAAAGAAATCGGACGGTCCCTGCTCGTAAGCTTCGTATCGGTATACAAGTTGTTTTTATCGAGAGTGAATGTTTGCTTCAACTTCAACATAAAGATACAACTTCAACTTCAACACAAATGTACAATTGCAAAATGTTTGTGTATTGATCAAAATCAAAACGAAGTCGCTACAGTAGATACAAAACGGCTTGAAAGCACCATAAGGGGTACTTCCAAGCCATTAGCGGCTCAAAAAAGGATTACCGCACCTAGTGCTTGGAGCTGGCAACGCAGCCGTACACACCAGTGTCGAGAAGCGAGCAGTAAGCACCTTCCGGACAGTCACCGTTGCTCACCTGGGCAACGCACACGTTGCTCGAGTTGATGCAGCCATCGTGGTCCCAGCCCACAACGCCAATAGTCTGCTCGTTGCCAGTACATCCAGTGGAGCTGGCCTCCTCGGGGCCGTCCTTGCAGCCATACACGCCAGTGTCCAGCATCTCACAGTGGGCGCCAGTAGGGCAGGCTCCATCAACCTGAGCGACACAAACGTTACCAGAGGTGACACAACCATCCTGCGACCAGCCAACAACGCCAATGCTCTCCTGGCCGCTGGGGCACGTGACGGACTTGTGGTGCGACTTGTGGTGGTGGTGACGCTTGGAAGAACCAGTGCCGACACAGCCGTACACGCCAGTGCTCAACTTCTGGCATGCAGAACCAGAAGGGCAGTCACCGTTGCTGACCTGGGCAACACACACGTTGCTCGAGGAGATGCAACCATCGTGTTCCCATCCAACAACGCCAATAGTCTGCTCGTTACCACTGCAACCGGCCCAGCTCGACGAGGCGGCACCGTCCTTGCAGCCGTAAACACCAGTGTCCAACCAGGCACAGTGAGCACCAGCGGGGCAAGCACCGTTAGTGTTAGCAACGCAGACATTGCCTGAGGCAACACAGCCATCCTGCGACCAGCCAGCAACAGCGATGCTCTCCTGGCCACTCGGGCACGTAGCAGTGGCCTTGTGGTGCGACTTGTGGTGGTGGCGTCTGGAACTCGCAACACATCCGTACACGCCCGTGTCCAGCTTCTGGCACGAAGCTCCCGACGGGCAGTCACCGTTGCTCACCTGGGCAACACAGACATTGTCCGAGTCGATGCAGCCATCGTGGTCCCATCCAACGACGCCAATAGTTTGCTCGTTCCCGCTGCATCCCGTTCCGCTCGAGGTCTCGTTGGTAGCAGCTCCGTCAGCACATCCGAAGACGCCAGTGTCCAGCTTCTCACAGTGGGCACCAGCGGGGCAGTCACCATCCACTTGGGCAACACACACATTGCCCGAGGTAACACAACCATCCTGCGACCAGCCAACAACGCCAATGGTTTCCTGACCGCTAGGACAAGTGACACTGGACTTGTGGTGTGACTTGTGGTGACGGTGGTTTGAAGTAGCCACACAGCCGTACACACCAGTGTCCAGCTTCTGGCACGAAGCTCCCGACGGACAGTCACCGTTGCTCACCTGGGCAACACACACGTTGCTCGAGTTGATGCAGCCATCGTGGTCCCAGCCCACTACGCCAATAGTCTGCTCGTTGCCAGTACATCCAGTGGAGCTGGCCTCCTCGGGGCCGTCCTTGCAGCCGTAAACGCCAGTGTCCAGCATCTCACAGTGGGCGCCAGTAGGGCAGGCTCCGTCAACCTGAGCGACACAGACGTTACCTGAAGTAACACAACCGTCCTGACTCCAGCCGACAACGCCAATGCTCTCCTGGCCGCTGGGGCACGTCACCTTGCCGTGCACGCGGACGCGAATGTGAGCGGCTTTTTCGGCCTGCGTCTGTGCGAGGGCCAGCACTGCGGCGATGGCGAAGGTCTTGGGCGCCAGCATCTTGACACTCTCTTGCTGCTTTGGGGGCAAATTCACAAGTGATGGAGATCCTGCAGCGGCGGGAGGTTAACCCATCGATTGGCGTGGTACGATTGGCTCGCGATCCCCTAGCCCGGATACGATCATTGGGTGAAACCGCCATCGTTATTTAAACTTGGACTTGGTATGCTGAAAGTCTGATTTATTTTTACACCTGCCTTCAACCAGCCATGCGGATTGTCGGTGCCTAGCAGAGCGTTGAATGAGCCTGAGTCTACCTGAGTCTGATAAACAGGCAGTCTTTAATTCCCCGAACAGCCTCTAACATATTTTCCTGACAGCATTTTATTGCTACCGGAATCTGATTCTTGCAAGTGGTGCCTCGAACATGTTCCAGGTGGATTTTAGCTGGAAAAATCCGACTTTGATGTTTAGTGTGGAGTACACAACTATCAGATAATACTTCAAATGGAGCGGCCTGGACGCTCGCTTGCTGCCGCGCGCTTAAGCGTGACAGCTCCAGATGACGGCCCCAGCGTGGCTGTGGCTCGCGAATGGTTCCGCGACGTGATTCTTCCCCACCGCGTGCGCGACAAGGAAGCTGGTGACGCGTTCCGGCTCGTGGACATGGGCGAAGACGCAACTGGCAGCGAATTGTTCCCCGTTTTCGACACTTGGTTGAGCGATCTCTCGGTCTTCGGCATTGGATTAGGATTATATTTCCGCATGTTATTGCAATTGAGTTTCTTGCTTTTTCTATTGGCGGCGGTGTCCATGCCCAGCATCGTCTACTTCGTCTCCTCCAGCTATTCCGGAAGTCTGGACTCGAGGAAGCTCGACTTTAGGATACTGGGGACGGCCGCTTGTACTCGGGAAGTGAGTGCAATTGACACTAGTGCAGCTAACAATACTGTCCGCAAGGTGACGATTAATGACTGTCCATTGGTGATGACACAACTTCATGTCGATATGATCGGATTGGGCATTCTCGCTGTCTATTGTCTCGTGGTTGCAGTGATGCAGACGAGAGATAAAGCCCATCTGGATGCATTAGAACAAACTGCGTCGGACTATTCCGTCGTGGTGAAAGATCCTAACGCTAATGCGTGGGACCCGAACGAGTGGGAAAGGTTTTTCGCTCAATTCGGACGAGTCAAGTTCGTCACGGTTTGTGTGGATAACGACCGGTTACTGTCAGCTCTGGCCAAGAAGAGGTACATGGAAGATATGCTCAAGATGGAGAGTGCAGACCCGGAGGTTGTGCGTTTGGCCTTGGAGAATGCTGCTGATCCGATGAAAAAGGCCCCGAAACAACCATTTTTACGTCGGTTAAGGCAGAAAAGCGGACTGGGAGGCTACGACTTAACCTACTGGAACGCAGAGCTGGATGCTCTTCGCCGTCGTATCGCAGCGATGTTGAAACACGATAGTTACCGTGTGTGGTCGGTATTCGTGATGTTCGAGACGGAAGAAGCACAACGACGTTGTTTACGAGAGACTCGAATCGGAGTATGTTCCACCATTATGGACTGGACCAGTACGGGCTTTTCCAACCGCCTCCGCTTCCGAGGGACCAATATTCTACACGTGGAACAAGCATCAGAGCCCTCGTCAATCCAATGGAAAAGTGCGGGAGTTTTATGGCGACGACGTGTATTGCAACAAACACTTACCATGACGATTGTAGGCGCGATGATGACTGGTGTTTATTTCCTCGCACTGTGGCTGAAAAACGACTACATTGGGGATGAAACGGAGTCGGATGAAAAGCGTCGCGGACGGCTTTTTATCCTTGCCTCTACGTTGGCGGTGACGGATATTATCGGTTGTCGCTTGCTGAGTTACGTGGACAGGCTGGAACAACATCAAACGAAGGAGCGGGAGCAGTTGTCTACACTAAACAAACTGCTGCTCTTTCGTGGATTTAATGGTGCTGTTGTACTGTATCTGCTCATGGACTTTACGGATATTCTATCGCAGGAAAATCTACTACAGATTCAAGCGTTGCTTATCGCCAACCTCATCACTGCGCCTGTGATCCAGCTATTGAGTCCGTTCGAGAAGTTCTATCGGTGGTACTATGGACCGAAAGCGAAGACCCAACGAAAGCTCAATTCGTACTATTCCGGTGCCTATTGGACACTGGCTGAGCGGTACACTCAAATCACGAAATCTGTGGGAATCGCGCTCTTTTTCAAGTCGCTGCTTCCAACGGGGCTCATTATTACGGCTTTATCCCTTCTTGTGAACTACTGGGTGGATAAATATTGTCTATTACGCAAGTGGAAAACCCCGCCAAGATACGACGGATTATTAGCCCGAGCTTCTCGCTATCATTTGTTACTGATGGCGTTGGTATCTCTTATCATGATGGGCCGTTGGTACAATGGTTGGCCGTTCGATCATGCCACACAACGAGCTGTGGCTGCTGCGAGGGAACAGACCGAGTCAAAATACGATTCCATTGTCAACACACTGCACATCGTTCTCCCGTTCCTTCGTGACGAATATCCGACCAAGGAGCAGCAGCATCTTATGGATGTTCTGTATTGGATCATCCTTATTGTCACGTGTTTAGTGGTGGCTTTTGTCCTTCTCAAGTCGCTTTTCCGCAGCTACATGCGGTATATTGTGGGCAATCTTGCCACTGGGTTTCTCGCTGGTCGTGCCAAGCAGTGCGATATCCCAGCGTCGGAGGTTTCGACGCTCAACGGCTACGTGCCGTCGTACGAGTCTTGGTACTCGGATTTCCCGTATCTTTCAGTACCATTGGACACCTTTGAGGCGCGTTATGTGAGCTGGAGCGGCAACCACGAAGCTTATTGCTTGGTGAACGACGTACTGGACGACCCTCAACTCGCTGAAAGTCTTGGAAACAAGCCCCTTCGCCAGCTTTTCGGTGCTTGCAAGCAGTACGATATGCCTGGAGCCAAGATGCGTCTCCCAGTGACGTCACTGGACTCCATCAGCCTGGTTTGAGGTCAAAGGTACGGAGTGACAATCGATTTGTGCGCATGTAGGTACTAATGAGTTATATTATTGTGTTATGAAAGAAATGAAGGCTCCAAGTACCCAACTTACCTGCAGTTTACTTAGCAGGTAACAGCCTCTTGAAAGTTGCCGTCTTCACTGCCCGCTACGACATTTTCAGGCACGGGAACTGTCGGATCTACTGCAATCTGCAGTGTTTCAGTCACGTCATCGTCGGTAGCTCCCGTTGAGAGTCGATCTGCCGCCTGGGCGAAGGAATCCTGCTGTCGGTACTCGCCAATACGCTCGGTACATTTCACCATCCAGCTGAACAGCTTCTGCGCGGCTTCAGTCTCCAGTTTGTACATCATGGCGTAGTTGAAGTGCGAGAGCGCCGTGACGAACATTTTGCTGGTCGAACTCAACGACGGCTGCGAGTTGTACACGTGCAGATCATCTACAGTCAACCGGTTGCTACCCAGAGCCACTTCGCTTGGGAACGGGGAGGAAGAGGCGTCGGAGCAGTCCAAGAACGCGAGGGTGACGTCGTTGAGGGCGCAGTTGGCCACGCAAAGGCCCGATTCGGCTCGGTTTTCTGCGTTCAACACCTCATTGACGAACATACTCTGCATCTTGAGCTCATGACCGAGCAGTGCGCACTCCCATTCGTGGTCAGCTTTACGTGCAACATCCCAGAAGGACATACAGTGAGGGTCTACGCCTTCGCTACTGGTGAATACGAGATTGGCAGGGGTGGAGTACAAACCCACAGGTGTCTCACAGTTGATCCCGGTTGTTTGGGGCAGGAAGGAGTCGAACAAGCCGCGCTTGACGGGGTTCAAGGTCACCTGTTGCCGCATATCCCCCATGACGTCCATACGAAGTTGCAGTGGCTCGGTACAATCCCCAAGCTTTCCGTTGTATTTCGTCAGTCCAAAGGCCATCGTCGTCGCAGCGATAATAGCTCCTTGGAGACTCACGTGTTCCTCCTTACAGCGAGCCATTGCACTCCGCATACAGCCTTCAGACCCCTGTGCGAACAAGGCAAAGCTCGGATTAAGTGGAGGCGGTGACCCGGAGAAATCACGTTGAGACTCGGACTGAATCGGCAGCAGAGGCACAAAAGCGTTCGTATCGAAGTTCATCAGCGGTTGCATGACGTACTTGGACACTGCTTCATGGACGACATTCATCCACGCGTTCACGTAGTGCGTTCCTTCGTACAGAGACTCACGCAGAGGAAGCTCCTTAGGAAGATCTGTGGGCGTTGAGCCACTGAGTTTCGCTACAGTCTGAAGAATTTCACGGAGAATCACAGTGCCCGATGTGGCGTCCGCCATGTAGTGGTCTGCGAAGAGGACGAGTCTGGCAAAGGTGTTGGTTGATTTCTCCACCCGGACGACAAGATAGAAGGGGAAGTTCTTTTCACGGTCTAAAGGTTTCTCGCATTCCTTCTGAACGAACTCCATCCAGCGGAGACTCGGGCTATCGGTGGAATTATCCAGAGCAGCGTTGACCCGTTCCTCCTCTGCTCGTTCTTCTTCGTCTGCAGTACATTCGTGGATGGTAAGAAGGTCTTTGAGCTCGGAAACGTCCGCAATTGGGGCACAGATCATGATTTTCTGCGGGGAACTTCCAGGGAGAATCGATGCACGCATCTTGGGGTGGCGGTTGAAGGTTTCGAGAACAGCTTGGGGTAGATGTTGCAGGAGTGTGGGGATGTCACCTCTTAACGTCGCAATGTGTGCAAGCTTGGCACTCGTACCAGGATCCATGGCGAAGAACCGTTCATAGCCGTAAAGTTGGTGGGTGGGGTGCGTCATGGTCAAGGAAAAGGAGAAATGAGAAGAGATGGACGAGAAGGAGCTGTATTTTTAGGGGAGAATGTGCCCTCAATGTCTGTGCAAGCAACGGAATTGTCGTTGAGCAATTGCCATTTTTACTGTGGGGGCTTTCTGGCGATTGCCGTTGGGGCTGGAGGAATTGTCTGTCTTGATAAGTGTTTTTGTTCAGCTTCTAGCCGTCGTCGTTGATACTGGAGCATTGAAATTAGAGGAAGGTTGGCAAGAAAAGAAAAAAGTGACAAACCTTTAGAGCTTTGAGCTCTTCTTCAGTTAGGACGATCTGAAATTCAAAAGTACGACAAGCTTCGATAGTTGTCGATGCCTTATACGACGAGCGTGAGTAGTGTCCAGGCTCCGAGCACGGGTGGAGCTCTGTGCCGGCCTCATCGACGCCATCGAGATCTGCTTTCAAGAAGAACCACTAAAAAGCTGTACAGAACAGAACAAACGCATGGATATACTCACAGTCCTCGGCGAGTTTCGCTTTCCGCCCAGCATTGGTCTTCGATCCTGCTACGTTCGGCTGGGCGACGCTACTTCCACGCAAAAGCCGACGCTTCTCCCACTTGTACAGTGGTTTGGCAGCTTTTAGCACGCCGATAGCTCCCTGGTGTTTCTTAGCACTTAGTCCTACTTTGGCTGCAGCTCTGGCTAATGCTGAGCCCATGAATGGAGTGACACGAACAGGAACTGGTCTCGTGCGTGGCCTACAGCAGCGAAAATCAATAGATTGCTCCACCTCAGACAGAAAGGAAGACGCACTTTTCAGCTCGAATACTCTCAGCGTTCAGTCTGGAAGGTGAGCGAAGATGCAGTGCAGCCTCTCGGAGTCGTGTGACCTGCTTTGCAACGATCTCCTGCAAAGGTCCCGGCCTCAGACTCCGACAGAAAGTGTCCACCGCATCAGCTCGTTGTATCAACTCGTCGCTGGCCTGTAGCACCAAAGCCCATTGTCAAACCTCTCCACTCTCTTTAATATTTTTTATTTACTTCTGCCGATCCAATTGAGAGTCGAGTTTGAACTAGTGTCTGCATCAAAGCGTCCACTTCAATTCTCCCATTAGGGTTTAGCTGCATCCTCCACTTCAATTCGAGCCAAACCTTCTCGAACTAACGCCGGAATCCGCTCCACCACCAATTCCGTCGGTGGATATCGGCTCTTAATTGCATCCTGATCCACATCTACGATCACTCCAGTAGAAAACCTCATTGGTATCATTTTCACCCTTTGCGTCGCTTTAAGATCACTTGGTGTACACATTATGTACCATTTACGTAACATTTGTGTATAATAATTTCTTCCCCCCCACCCCTATTATAAAACTTCCATCATAATGGACGAATTGACTGTCAAAGTGGTGAGCGGAACGTCCGAGAATCTACTCGTGCGCGTGGACCTGGCGTCCTCCTCGGTGCTCGGACTAAAGCAAGTGATCGAGCAGAAGGATGCGCGACGTTTCCCCGTGTCGGCGCAGCGTTTGATCTTCCAGGGCCAAATCCTGCAGGACGACAAGCTCCTAAAGGACTACAACGTGGCTGCAGGCTGCGCGTTGCATTTGACACTAACACCAGCAGCGGTGGCTGCAGCTAATACCGCAGCAGCTCAATCGACTGGACCGGCGCCTCCCATGCAATTACGGACATTTTTGCAGCAGATGCGCGATCAGGAGCCTCACGAACAGTACGCGACTGCTGTGCGGACACTGCAGAAGATCTGCAGCAACATTGTGGGTCATCCCAATGAGGAGAAGTACAGGAAGCTAAGGGTGGACAATGCGGCACTGAAGGCCAAGCTATTCGACAGGACTAGAGGTCAGGACAGTGTCAAGTTGGTGGGATTCCAGGACGGAGTGTTGGCGGGTCATTTGGTGCTTGTCCCGACGCCCGAGAAGTGGGAGAATCTAGTGGCGTGCAAAGCTGTGGTGGACTCTGTAGCGACGTCTTTGGGAACTGCTGCAGCTGCTCCTACGATGCCGTTCGGAGCACCGTCCACGGGAGCTTTTGGTGGAATGGGAGGGGACTTCGCGTCTCAGGCTCAGGCTTTGTTGCAGAATCCGGCAATGCTTCAGTCCATGGCGAGCAACCCCATGGTGCAGCAAATGGCCCAGCAGAACCCTATGCTGGCTCAAGCGCTGCAGAACCCGGCTTTACTGGCGCAGTCAATGCAGGCACTTCAGCAGAACCCCGCGATGATGCAGCAGATGAACCAAATGATGAGCGACCCGAACGCCATGGCGCGCATGCAGCAAATGATGGCTGGAGGTGGAATGGGTGGTCTTGGAGGGTTTGGAGGTTCCCCGTTTGGTGCAGCAGCTCCTTCAACGGCCGCTGCTAACCCGTTCGCAGCCGCGTCAAACCCATTTGCACCACCAGCTCCGACAGGTCCGGCCCCGACACCCACCCCTTCAACTCCTTCTACGTCTTCCGCTGCTGCTGCCGCGTCACCTTCAACTGAAAATGACGAAGCGTACGAAGAGGATGAGATTGCCAAGGCCATTGCGCGATCGCTTCAAGACCAGTAGATGGTAACATGTCGTAACTTACGACCTACTGATCGATCTGAAATTTGCTTTTCAGTTATATAGTCACAAAGTGTCAAAACTATTTTGGACTAAAATTTAGTCTGCAGTATTTTCATTGGTGTAAATTACAAAACATTTTCCACCAATCCCAGTAAATTCCCGGCATAGTCTGCACCGTTGGTGGCAGACGCGGATCGGGTCATTTCGTATTGGGTTGGCGCGTGTCGTGTCAATTATCTCCTTCTTCTGCGCTCTCTTTCGGGCTCTACAGAACGATATCAGGCCTCTCCTCTTGCATACGCCTTCCTGGTATCCTGCGCTATACGCACGTGCTTGTCCCGATCTCTGACGTGCTCTAGAAGTCTCGAAAAGTGAGAACCCAACCATAGCGACCGCACTCAAGCCAGTGATGGCGGGTGAGCAGCAGCAGGGGCCTGCAGACAGCGTCATTGGCAAGAGCAGCGTCTCTTCTGTGTCCCCCTCCAGTGGTAACAGCGGAGCGCAAGCTTTCGCCCCGTTACCGTTTGATGAGAGCCTAGTAGCGGCTTTGAGCGGTGCTTCCAGTGCTTCAGGGACTCAAAGTACAGCCGCATCAGGGGCAACCAGCAAGTCTGCAGCTGATTTCTTCCTGGACCAAATTTCAGCCGTTGTTTCCGACGAGAAGAAGTTTTCCGATGTGAGTTTAATCGTAAACCTTGAAAAATTTTCAGGAAATTGCTAATTGTTTGATGTTTTTTATTGCAGAATATAATGGACTTGATCCCGCCAGTGGAAGCTCCTGCCAGTCAAGCTGCAGTGAGCTCTGGCATCACGCCGACGTCTATTGGGATCCCATTACAGCCGCCTCCTGACCTGATGCTACGTGCTTTGTCGCCGCCGACGTCACTATTGCCGGACTTTGGAGATGTGGCTCCGTTGTCACTAGTTGGAGATGCAGTTGTGACCACCGCAGCAATCAGTTCAGGTGCGATTGCGATGCCTGCAACTGTGGCGGCACCAGCTACGACAACCGTGACGACTGCAGTGAAACGCGAGCTTCCTGTGGTGAAACCAGCAGTTGCAGGTGCTACAGCAGCGATGCGGAGAAAGGCGGAGCTGGCCACGGCAGCAAGTTTGGCGCACAAGAAGCAGAAAACGGAGAACATTAAGCCGGATCCAGTGGTGAAGGCAGCACCAGCAGCTCCCGTTTCGATGCATCAACAGATTCAGCAGCAACAGGTTCGGCATCATTTGCATGGCACCAGCAACCCCTTGAGTGCGTCTGCGGCAGCCGCTGCCGCTGCTGCGGCTGCGCGTGAAAAAGTGATGAAGGAACCGCAGTCCGGCGACTTGTATGAGTGCGTGATCACGAAGCGGAACGGCGGACTGGGACTTACACTCGCGTGTGTGGACGACCACGTTCAGATTACAGGACTTGCGCCGGATACGCCTGCTGCGAACAGTGGGATTTGCGTGGGTGATACGCTAGTGGCGGTGTCAGGACTACCGGTGCGTGGACTGCAGTTCTCGACGGTCATTGGCCGTCTGAAATCTACGTCGCGCAACTCAGTTGTACTCAAGCTTCGTCGCAATCCTTGTACGTTTAAATCTGTTTTCGTGTGTGTGAGGTGGGCTTCTAATGTCATTGGTATGGACTTCATTGTACAGTCCGGCAAAACGCGGTTAATTCTGCTGCATTCCGTGGGATTAAGCGACCTGGTCGTGGCATCATTAAAGGTTCCGACAGCAGCAATAGCGCCAATGTGCTGACAAGTAAGACGATGGCACTGGAGACGCGATTAGGTGGAGGTCTAGGCAACGGTTTGAATGGCTCAGCTGGAGTCTTGGGAGGCGCAGCAAGCGGTTTGCACAATGGCAACACAAGCGCTGGTTTAGACGATGCTCATCGCTCACATCACCCAGGAGTCACTGGGTTTGGAGCTACAGGTCTTCACCATACGCAACACCTGCAGATGCAGTTGAAATCGGAGCCTATGAACTCGACATATTTCCCCACAGATGCGTCCATTCTCACGATGGGAACGCCGGCCCCTGGATCCAGCAGCTCGGTTGCAGTTCCTCCCAGTGTCCTCGCGCCGTCGTCTTCATTCCCGAGTGATTCACAGACTGGTTGGAGAGTTGGGCTGGAAGAGAAGGAGCGTTACTATACAGAGTGCCGCGCGCTTCGTCATGAATTGGGTAGGGCTATGGTGGCCCAGCGTACTCAGAAGCGGGATACGGAGTTGTACACGTCTCAGTTACAGGCTATTGTAGACAAGTTTCAGGATCAAGTCAGGTCGTGTACTCCCGCTACTACTACAGAACCAGCAGCAGCTGAACAGAAAGATGAACTTACGTCTTTACGGCAGAAGCTAGTGGAGGCGAACCAGGCACTTGCCAAGCAGCAGACGGAGATGTTGGCGCTTCAAGAGCGAGAAGCACGGCATGCTCTGCCTGAAGCCCAGCGAGTCAAGTGGCAGTTGGTGTCGCACATGCGGAAGAGTGTACTCCAGATCGACTGCAAGGCGGCGTCCAAATTACCTTCCACACCAGCAGTTAAAAAGACCGGATCCGCCTCTTTAAGCTTTGAAGAGCGTTTGGATGGAGTCCGACCTAGTGCCTTTGCACTTCTGGTGGGACAGAGCAGCGTAAAGCCCACAGTCGAGTTGGATCTTGATGCGAAAGCATGTACAGAGGTAAGGATCCTCATAGAGGTATGTACTTGGAATCCTAAACTGACTGTGCTGTTGTTGTATTGATCAGTTACTGGGCTGGAATTTAAGAGAGATAGTGGTCCAAGCTGGGGGAACTTACACAGTGAACGTGGCTGATACCGTCCACATCAAGTATACTCGACCGGAGGAATCGCTCGTTGTCTCATGGACGCTCAGTGTGAAGGACAGTACGAAGAAGTGATGCCAGTATGCAAGGCGCAAATGCACATAGTATTGCAGAGGGCGCGCTATCCAAAGCAAGAGCAAACAGAACTAGACGCCAGCCCGATCAAAGTTAGGAAAAAAAATCTTTAGCAAGCAGTTCAACATCTTTTTTTCTATTTGTATGATCAATGGTCAGGTATGTCAAAAGCCCTCGTGCGGCTGAGGCATGGGCATCGGTACAGGTGACAGTGGATGAGGCGCTTGAAGGAACGGCACCTCCAGCATGTGTTCGTTCACAGCCGACATGATCTGATTCACAGCCTCGTCGATCTCTTCCTCGTTCTCACTGCCTTGGTGCTGGATTGCCCCATCCATCATCAAGACGTACGCGCGTACGAACTGCTGGCGAATGTACTTGTCCCGTGAGCCCTTGAGCACGTGCGCCACGTCGTAGCCCACTTCAAAGGGATCTTCGATACTCAACCGCGTTGTGAAACGCCATTGAGACGTGTGCCGCTTCTCATCCTTGGTTACAGTGCCGGCATCTGGACGACGAATACTCACAACGTCACGCGTGGCGT
Source organism: Phytophthora capsici (assembly GCA_030324255.1). Taxonomy (NCBI): domain Eukaryota; phylum Oomycota; class Peronosporomycetes; order Peronosporales; family Peronosporaceae; genus Phytophthora; species Phytophthora capsici. The sequence goes on from CM059363.1 coordinate 3,723,090, forward strand.
CGAACTGCAAGCCGAAGTAGCGGAGGAAACCAAGAAGTAACTCCCCAACCGTCTGAGTGTTGCGCGAGCAGAATTCACGAAGAACAGCCAGCTTCTCAGTCGGCTCACGGAACGCAAACGGATCATAGAAGTACGTTTCGATTCCACTGTGACCATCCGCACTAGCTGAAGGGTCCAATTCGTCACTGGGGCCACGGCACAACACGCTCGGCAGCTTCTCAGGAGGCTCATCCGGCCAGTTAGGGGGAAGGGCCTGCAATACAGGCAGCACAGGAGGATCTTGACGCTGGAGGAAGTGGATGAGCAAGAGCAGGTAGCCGTACGACGAGAGTGTTCCCTCGGCAGCACAATTCATGCGTCGCTGCTTGACGAAGCGCTTGATCACGTATGCCAACATACGCACACGAGGGTCAGCGCTGGCGTACGCGCGAAGTAGCGACGTGTTGCGCTGCGCCAGCCGATTCTCCACACACAAATCACACTCGATTCCTGAGGCGCGCGACACGAACATTACGATCGGGATACGCGCAGTCAGGCGAGTTGTATCCACCGAGGCGAACAGATCTGGGCGAGCTTCCAACCGCGTCACAACTTCCATTAGCATGCGCTGCTTCTCCTCAACCGTGGGCGTCGTGACTTCCGGAAGCACCAGGCACATGTCCATGTCGCTGTGTTCGTTCCCAAACTCGTTTGCGGAAGATCCGAACACGTCCAACTCGCACGTGAACGAGAGTTTCGAGATTACCTCAGCGTGAAGTTGGTCGTAGATCGACTGTCGAGAAGCTCGGAAGGCAGTGCGCTCAGGCATGAGCACTGCCGCTTCTCGTTCCACCCACCCAGTCAACGCCCGTGTGACGAACGGCGACGAGTGCAGCATCTTGCTTTCTCCGTCGTTCACTGAGTCGGTAGGAGGGATATCAATCGGCGCGAATCCAAAGTGTTCCAACCAAAACGCGCAACGATCGGCGTCGTTTGCGAAGTACAATCCGCTCACTTGGCAGAAGCGTTCACGTTGTATACGAGCAACGTCAGCCAACTGATCATCAGCAACCAGTTCTCTCACGTACTTGTTGGCCTCCACAGCGTTCAACACATTACGCAGTGTGCCGTGGAATGTCTCCATAGGGTGAGGGATGGTCTCAGTAGCGGCAAAAGACCGTGCGATGTCCTCCGCACGTCGCTCAAGTAAACGAAGACAGGCCTCCAATAGATCACCAAGAAGAGCATGACCGTGCAAAAACACAGTTTCCACTTGATCGACGAGGCGCATGAGCGCAAGGAGCGCGCTTAAAACCAGTCCTGCATCGCCATCAGTCACACCTTGCTGAAACTTGTCGTGTGTTGCTCGCAACGTGTCGATGAAGTGGCTGTACTCCAGACAAACCTTCAAGCGGTTGCTGCGAGCGATTGTCACATTCGAGTAGGCAACTTTGCCGTGGTGATGTCCGTCGTGATGGTCGTCATTCGAGTGACCTTGTCGCTTCCCATTCGGCTGATGACTGTGCCCACTCTTGTCTTCAAACACTCGGAACTCAAATTCACCAGGAGAACGTGGTGCACGGAATGTGATACGCGTATTCAGGAATCTGTAGTTACGGTGAAGCTTGTTCTCGAAAAGGACCTGTTTCACGAAAATAGGCTTGTCGTTTGTAGGTTGCCCCAGACGGAAGAGTCCAACAAGCAGAACTCGTCCGACAATGCACTCCTCAGCCAGCAAAGACACCTGAACCTTGATGTTGTCGTTGGGCTTCGTTACTTCAGGTGACACGTGGATAGAGTTGCCATGTCCTCCCGATAATGCGCTTGGAGCCGAGTTTTCACGATTAAGCTGCGGAGATTTAGCTGGAGAACGACGCGTACGCGACGGTGTTGAACTTCTCGAGTGAGATCCTCTTGGTGACATACCAGGCACAAAACCACCATGACCGCCGTTATTACTCGGGCTGGACGCAGGGAATCCTGGAAATCCTCCTCTCATCACCGGCGACTGCATGTTACCACCGGGAATACTCACATTTGGTGGGTATAACTCGCGCCCTCCGAGGCCTGCGTTGTTCCCACTGTTTAGTAGACTTAACAAGTCACTTCCAGACTGAGCCAAGGGCTGGCGCTGATGCTGTGGGGGCTGGAAAAGCAAATGGTCGTCCGTCGGAGGCTTCGGGTGCTGATACAGCGCAGCCATCTGCGCATTCATCTGGTCCCTCAGTGAAGCCGACGACGGCGAAGCAGACGAAAGACTGGTTGACGTGTCTCCCCATCCACCACTTCCAAGTTCCCTGCCACCGAGCATTCCTCCACTTAAGTCCAAATTGAGCATAGCACCCGAGAGATCGAAGCCACGTCGATCCGAGACGGAGGAAGGGCCTGTTGGTTCTGCACCCCTGCCTCCAAGACCTGAAGATCCTAGGCCAAACTCGTCCCTGGTCTGTCCATTGAGCTCCACACCTCCCAGAGACGCCAGGGAGCTCAAACCAGAGCCCATCGTGAATTCCTGTTGTTGGTGGAGCTGTTGCTGCTGCTGGAGGTGATAGAGAGCGCCTCCACCCTCATTAAGACCAGGAGAAGGCGGGAGTGGCGGTACCATGGGTGGATTCTGAGGCTGGTGATTAAGGCCCATCCCAAACTCCAGAGAGCCTCTGGGACCTGGAGAAGAAGAAGCAAGATTCAGACCAAGTCCTCCTAGCTCCAGACCGCTTCCCAGTTGACCACTGAAGGTATCATTGCCGAAAGCGCCGAAACTCTGGAAGGATGCTGTGTCCGAGTCAAAATGCCCATTTCCATTATTAGGCGAGCGTGGAGGCTGAGGCCACGCAGCCATTGGGACACTATTAATAGGACAGAGAAGTCAGCACACAATAACATCAGTGTAATCGAGTGTATATGGCTCGTAATGAGAGCAAAATTGGGCCAATAGAAAGAGAAAGATAGAGTCACATGATAGAGCTACGTACGTGTATCAGCACGAAGAGGGGGAGATGAATTTGTCCCGAGTAGATGGCGGCGACCTGCGGGCGGAGACCTTTGGATATGACAGTCACCCGCTAAAAGGGGGTGGTGTGTTGTACACCACATTCGGGTGGTGCACGCAGAACGATCATCGAAACATGATGTTGAAGTGCAAAATATAACTTTAAGAAAAATAAAAATGACAAGAAAGAGAACAATGGATATTCCCACACGCGCATTGTCCCAATTCTTCTCGATTCCCAACTTAATCCTTCTCAAAAGCTTCAATCATGATGGCTGGTGCGTGTTCCGAGTATACGGCGTTGGGAGACGAAGATCTTCCTGTTCAAGCGCTGCCTCACGTGAAGCCCAGAGCTTTAATCGTGGTGGCTGATGGTAGTGAAGATCTGGAGACGTTGGTTCTCTCGGATGTACTGGTCCGCGGTGGACTGCACGTCGTTATTGGGTCGGTTGGACGAACGAAGAACAATATCGTCATGGGCAACTACGGTTTACGCATTCAAGCCGAGAAACCGATCGAGGAATGCAGTTTCGAGAGCTACGAGCTCATTGTGGTGCCTGGGGTAAGTCGCTGTTCAGATTCTGCCATCGTTAACGTCTACTGATCTGTGTTAATAGGGGAATGGAGTGAGTCATGTGCGTGACTCGGATCTCGTGATCAAAATGCTGCTCTGGCAGCAACAAGCCGGTCGCTGGATCGCTGCGTCTTCTTCGGCACCTGCAGTTGTCTTGGAGCCTCATGGATTACTTGGCGAACGTGCCACTTGTTCGCTCGCACACGAACCGAAAATGACCCGCCAGTACGTGGACGAAGATGTGGTCGTTGATACTCGCTGCGTGACAAGCCAAGGCCCTGGAACGGCTGTGAAATTCGCACTGACACTGATTAAACTGCTGAACGGAGAGCTTCTGGCTCAGAAAGCTGCCGATGAGCTCCTTTATCCGTGGCCGTAGCTGCTTACATGTAGTTCATTTTGATTGAGAGATCCCACTTTTAAGGAAAGACTTGAGTCAATTAATCAACGACAGTCAAAAGGAACTGTTGTTGCCTACTTACAAGATGGCCATCAGCACCAGTCCAGTAGCAAGAGACACTCCAACGGCATACATGTTGGCACAAGCACTTGCACCGCTAGCCTGCTCGCTCGTTCTGATACCAGAAGATGCTGTAGCTGTGGAGTCGGAGGTGATAGTCGTAGTTGAGGTACTGGAGGCCGTTGTCGCACTCGGAGTGCTGGTCGACGTGGTGGTTGTTGCGCATGAACTGCTGGACACGCAGCCAGGCTCGCGAGACGGTGTGTTCACTTCGTCGCATGACTCGGAACCTTTAGATGTGTACTTGGACGAAGCGTTCGGCAGCGAAATCTTACTGGCATCCTGACCATCGTAGCTGCTGGCAGTCACCTCAGTAGCAGAAATGCAGATCGTGCCTGAGTTTTCAGCGTCAAGGTCCAAGTCGTCCACCTTAAGCGACGAAGTGAGCACAGTAATACTGGACTTGTCATGTGCCTGGAACTGACCATCTTCGCGAATTGTGATGCTGTCCGTGGTCAACTGCAGCGTTGCGCTGTCTGACAGCTCCAGCTTTAGATCCTGTAGACTCAGGGCCGAACTCGACACGTACACGGCACTCGAGTCGCTCGCCTTGATCTGAACCTCCTTGTTCGTGTTACTGGCGACTAGAACACCGTCCTCGATGACAACTTCCGCTGTCTTCTCAATCTCCACGTCGTTTACGATGTTGCTGGTCGATAGGAAGATCTCCGTTAACAAGTACCCGGTGGAGCTTGAGCTGCTACTGTCATACTTAACTTGAAGTTCTTCATCATCGTCGTTCGAGCCTACTTTTACAGCCTCCACTAGACTCTGAGAATCACCCGACACATTGACGTAGCCGAGGATTCCAGTCGGTAGGCTGCTCGAGTAGCTGACGAAGACGCGACCTGGAAGCTGCAGCTTAATAGAGTCGATCCTGTCGTCACCATCGTCCGAGCTGTCGTCCGAGCTGTCGTCGTCGTCATTGTCTCCGTTGTTGTTGTTGCCAGCAACGGTCAGCGTCCATTGCTTTACGAATCCGATATGCTCCGTGGTTGAGTCGACACTCTCCGTCGACGTAGATGTCGATGTAAAGTCAGGCTTGGCGGTAGTGAAGGCCCAAACTGAGACCAGCACAAGCAGAAGAAGCACAAACTGTTGACGCGTGATGGAGACCATTTTCAGTCAATCTTGAAGGTAGTTTTGGAGGCAATTGGCCAGTAGATGGTATTTTGAAGAATGAGGAGACGCCTACAGACAGCTAAAACGCGATTATTACCTGTCGCAGCAGACGTGTCATGTAGTTTCCTCGAGTCACCCACGTTTTGGCTCCATTCGACCGAGGGATTCGATCAGTGAAATCCGCTGCACAGGAATCAAAAACGGACAGAAACCTGTTGCTCGTGCCAAAATATTTCTCTGAGATGATTCGAGCAGACTTTGGACCAAGCAGCGCATGCTTCAAGTTGAAGCCTTCAACCACACTTTATCATCAGTCGGCCAGTTACGCAATGTCGCACGTGACTAAGCGCGTTGGACTCCCACGTACTTTAGGTTCACTGCTTGCCTGCCAGTGACAGGCTGCCATACAATACTTGGACACGACATGATTCCCCCAATGGCGAAGTCTTAAAGAAAGATACATTCCGTTGGTCGACGTACAAAGCCCAATTAAAAAATAATTTCAAAATAGACCAATTCAAGCTATTGCTTTAAATTCGTTTTCACAAAACAATTCGTAAAATATTATTGAAAATTGACATTTATTCAATGTCATTTTTTTTCATGATCAATCGGGAGTCCCGATTCGGGACCGTAAGTAATTAATACCGTGCTAAGCCCGGTGAAGCTCTGGATATTCATTACGAGTCCTAACGTAATGTTTATAAACAAACAATTACTTTTCCACACAATTTTATGAGTACTCCACTTCCTGCAAGGTAGCCTTCTTTTGCTCGACTTTTCGAGCTCCTTCTTCCGATTTAGCAACCCCGTCGCCTTTATCTCGGCATTTCTTGTTACGCTTGGAGCGTCGTTTGTAGTCACTGTCGTCGTCCTCATCGTCTTCGCTCGAACTACGTCGGTGTCGATGGCGACACCGACGTCGTCTTCGTCTGTGACTTCCATCCGAATTGTCCGAAGATGTTGATTCGGAATTGCTATCACTGGAGCCACGTCGACGTTGGCGCCGACATCGATGGCGACTAGTACGTTTTCCTCCGTCACTTTCACTCGAATCGCTGCTATCTCCATCTCGATGACGCTTTTTCTTGGCATGTTTACTCTTACTTCGAGTGCGATCGGAGTCTTCCACTGCAGCTCGAGATCTAGCACTTGTTGAAGATTCCTCAACGTCTCGTTGGCTCCATTTTCGCTCTTGACTGTGTTTCCGGTACTTCTTCTTACGTCTACGCGGCGATTCGTTCCCTTCTTCCTCTACAGTTCCAGTCTCTTTACGAGGAGAACGTGTAATCACAGGAGCGTCTTCCGCATCACTTCCTTCATTCGCTTCGCGCTTCTCTTTCTTGCGTTTCTCCTTCTTGTGCTTCTTCTTGTGCTTCTCATTAACACGCTGAGTTTCCTCATTCGCAACATTTCCATTGCCATTCTCTGCTTCTGCACTGCCATCGAGAAATTCCAAGTAGGACGACGGCACGTAGCCGACTTCCTCTCTAGCTTCACACTTGAGATACCCCGTACGCTTGGTAGAAAGCACTTTGACGATATCTCCCGCTCGTAGTGACAATTCTTCTTCTCCTGAAGCTCGACGGTCTCGTACTACACGTGCCATCGCTCCTTCCGCTGAGGGTTTCGCAACACCAGCACGACCAGTGTTAAGACTCGTTCGACTGGTTGTTGGACGAGACGCACGCACAGTCACATGGCCGGACGCGGTATTATCCACGAACGTCGTTGTCGCTGCCATCCCACCACTACTACCTGAGCCACCGCCTAGAGGTATGTTCGAGTACGAGTCGATGGCTTGGTAGTAAGCGCCGGCAACATGCCCCTCCCGTGTCTTCGCGATGGCGCTTTGTCGTTACGGTTATACGAGAGCTACAATAGGCTGGGATAGCAAAAGCGATAGGTATTTAACACGTACTCCGACGGTTTTTTTGGGTCTCTTTTTAAGTACGCGCAAGGGATTATCCAACGACCAGAGGAGAAAACGAGTGGCCAGGCTCCAAAGCATCGTACCATTCGCGCAATTGACTTCGGAGATATCACTACCGTCACGAGCAAGCTGATTCCAGGTCGTGCAAATCAAACTAAAGCCGGAATCGTCAACATGTCCAGAGAACACTAAAATACCGGCTAACAAGGCGAGTAACATTTATATATAACCATTCAATATTGCTCAGTTTAAGTGGATGCGACGCATGTGACGGCCGCCCATGCCCAACACTGTGCGTGCGTGCAGTTGAGAGATGTTGTCCATGACCACGAACTCGCCCTTCAGTGCGCGAACTCCTCCGAGTATAGTCGCTCCTGCAGTGTCTCCGTCACGAACTCGGCATCCACGTCCTTCACGTTCGAGGCCGGGTCGTAGATCACAGACGTCACGTACGTCGGGTGCATCTTGGTCTTCTCGGGTCCCCACGGTTCGTGGAACCGAAGTGCACAATCGACTTGGCCGGAGGCGCGGGCATGCTTGCTGCAGGGTCCATGGTGGCTAGTTGAAGCGGATGGCGGGAACCCGGGTTACCATCGTGCCCCGACAGCTGGGAAAACTACCGGTAGTACGCAGGTATATTATGTAAGCAATATATTAATACATGTACGTATATTATCAAATGGTTAGCTCGACGGCCTCTGGGCCAAGTTAAAAACTCTCACACTGCGATAGGCCTTGCTGCAAGAGATACATCACAACGCTCTCAGACTGCTGCCACTCGGAGCCACCGTAGCGGGCGTCCCAAGAATTCCAATCCTCGCGCAGTTTCGTTACTGACTCCACGCCAAATTTTTCGACAACTCGACTTAATGCAGCCTCGCTTCGTGTAGGGCCCTTCTTACGCTTACGCCGGGGAGCGGTTGCTTGTGAACCTCCACTAAGACGGCGGGTCAATCTCGTCCTCGGCCACTTTGGAAGTGAGCCTCCCAAACAAAAATAAATAATTCTCCAAAAGTTCGGTTTTATTTGCGGCGACCTGGGTTACCGCCAAGTGTTTCAGTTGATGTGGTCTTCGCTCGGTTACATTTTTTTCGGTTCGTATGCGGGTCCGGTCTAGGTAGCGGGTCTAGGTTTTTTATAAATTACTTTCATACTTTAGATCCAGTTCCTAGACCCCGACCAAAACAAAAGACAAAAATTACTGGGGGCGTTACTACTTTTTATCTGAACCACGTGTTGTTTTAGTGTCCGATTTGCGAAATGGCAAGATATGCGGACCATTGCACAGTTTCTTTTCTTGTTAGAGTTCCTAACCACAGCAACTTCTAAGCAACATTTTAGCAACTCAACAGCAACTTACACCCGAACCCTAAACCTGCCAAACCCTGACTTGAGGGGCTAATGTCACTTACTTAGCACACCGTGCGAAGGCTTCGCTTCGCACGTCGATGCTAACTCGTTCTCGTTGGTCCAGGGAGATTGACCCTAGTCTTGCAGCGCTACGCGCTGCGCTTGGTCTCGCCTGCCTTTCTTGGTTGCACATCAAAAGAGAAATGACGACCTGTTTTTAATTTTTTGACATACGAAATTAGCTCCAAGCCAGGAATTTTTGTTGGTAATATTGCGTCTAATGCTAGTAATTAGGAGTGTCTATAAGCAGATTATTTTTCGGATCAGATGGTTGGTCCGAATTTATCCGTAATATAAAGACAAAAAACCTTAGACCCGCTGACTAGACCGGACCGGCAGACGAACCAAAAAATCTACCCTTCGCTCGGCAAGTCTGCGTTTAATTACGCGATAGGATCAAGCGACGTCTCGCAGGATATTCGTCCGTTTCCACTTTCCGCAGCAACAGCTCGCCGGTCATCGGATGCGTCATCACCACGGAAGACGTGTGAACGAGGCTGCTCTGCTTGAAGAGCGACGTGCGGTATTACCACCAGGCATTGTGCCTCTCACTTTCAACCACCATGGCTCCCAACGCTACCACCCAATCCGCGCACTCCAGCGATCAAAACACCATCGACAAGAACGCTGTCACGACGCACTTCCTCACCAAGTTCACCGACCTGCAGAGCCGCTTTGACGCACCAACCGACCTGTTCGAGTCCAAGGGGAAACGTTTCCTAGAGACGACGATCGGCCGATTCGTGGACCAGAAGGAACCGATCACGATCGTGTTGCCCGGATTCCCGACCAAGACACCCAACCACGGTGGCAAAGTACTGGGTCCGTTACCGGACCGCGCGGAGGAGCTCGCACTCGCGCGCCTCGAGAACTTCTGGTGGGCACGCCTTTCGCGCTGTTGGGCATTACGCCTCTCTCTTAAATCACCAGCACTGGCGCTAGAACGATTGCTAGAGAGGCCCGACGCGCACGCCGTGCACGCTGCTGCGTATTTCGTCTTTCCCGTACACATTCTGCGACCGGGACACTGCTCGGTAAGGTATCCGTACGACCCTCGAGCCACTCGCGTCTCCGGTCATCCATGTTGATTTTAGCGAAGCTTTACCTGTGATGCAAGTCCCTCAATCTACAGGTACAGTCTTTTATCCAGGCCACTGGAGTAATCGTCTCTTTCAATCGGCTTCAGTCAGTCAGTATCCTTTCTCTTTCAATCTGCACATGTCTTCTTTCAATCAACCCTCCAGGCTACCGGTAGTGCAGTAACCGGCTTCAGTTACCGGCTTCAGTTACCGGCTTCAGTTACCGCGCCTAATTAATCTCGGTTGGGCTGGGCCCCAGCCACCTTTGGTGAACTGCTATCCCAGTAATATTTCGTATTTTCAGGTTGGAGCAACATCCACCTAAAACCAGATGGCATGATGTTGACCGTGGCGGCTTAGAACGACATTCAACTATGCTTTTGATGATCAACCGTAGGTTATAATGTGTTACGTCTTTTTAGCCTATTAATTATAAAGCATCAAGTGTTCATGTGTCACATAGTTTAGTTTATACAGGATCGTCGACCGCCCCTAAAACTCTGGATATGAATATCCAGAGAATAAAGATATTTGGAATGTGGACGACTCGTCCACATTCCAAATATCTTTATTCTCAGGACGAGTCTTCTTGCAATTATTCACGTCGGATGCTGATAACTTACCGGTATCACTGATTGTGAGTTCCACCAACTTTCTTATCACTATAAAGTTGGTGGAATACGTCTAACAAGAGGAGGTTATAGCAATCCAAACAAGCAGAAAGCACGAGGCATCAACACTTTTGATGCACCTCAAGGCCAGACCTCCACGCTAAATAGAAGATGGATATGAAAGGTTAGAACAGCAAAGCGTTACATGAAAAAGAGGGGCGGATTCCACATATCTGCCAACCACCTCGCGTTTCTCTCATAACTCGAGTGAATATGCCGATGGAGCATTTCTGTTCAACGACAAGCCAGTGTAAATCTTTATTGTTTCGAGATGTGTGTGACCAACTACCTAGCGTACCGAACGATCTGGATACCAAGTGGCTTCTAGTCCTCTGTTATTATCGAGAACAGCCATTACAAAAGTCATTACTGTGCTCCAACATTCGGATGTAAAATTAATTTGGGGAGATTGATTTTGTCATCACCCTTCGTGCTACATGTATAAGTGCTAGACTGGCGAAAGGATAGTTACTTTCGTAGCACAATAAAAGCAAAAGAAGACTAATCTGTGCGGTTTTATAGTAGAACGGCCGTGGCCACGCCAACAACAGCAGCAGCCATCGCAGCGAGACGAGGAACCGAAGACGCGTTCGTGTCGTCGCTAGCGTCGTCGTCATTGGCCGTCGTGGGGGCAGTCGTCACCGTCGTGGTAGTAGCCGACGTACTGCCAGCCGTGCCTGCCGTGGTGCCCGACGTCGACGAGTCCGCACAAGCACTAGACACGCACGACGGCTCACGAGCAGGTACGCTCGACTCATCGCAAGCGAAGGAGCCCGTGGAAGTGTACTTGCTGGAGGCATTGGGCATTGAGATGCGGCTGGCGTCTTGGCCTTCGTAGTTGGTGGCCGTCACCGTCTGCGCGCCGATGCAAATGGTGCCGGTGTTCTGCGCTTCCAGCTCCATCGTGGCCGCCTCAACGGACGAAGCCAGTAGCGAGATGGCTGCCGAACCCTGAGTGTCGATCTGCACCTCCTCCGTGGTCGATACACTTCCGACATTGAACTGGACGGTCGACGTCCCAGCAGCGTCCAGCTGCAACTGGCGGACGCTCACAGCTGCACTAGCTGCAGACACGTACACGGCGCTGGATCCGCCCGCCTCCACCTGCAGCTCTGCAGTGGTGCTGCTAGTCACCAGGACACCATCCTCAACGACAACTTGAGCAGATCGCTGGCTCTTGACGTCCGTCACGGCACCGTTCGACCCCAAGAAGATCTCCGTGAGCAGGTATCCGCTGAGTGTAGTGGCGGTGTTGTTGCCCAGACGCACGTTGAGCTCTCCGTCCGTATCATTGGCGTCATCATTATCATTGTCGTTGGAGTCATCGTTGCTGACGGTGACGGCGTCCACCACTGTCTGCGAGTCACCCGATACGTTCACATATCCAAGCACGCCAGTCGGTAGATTGCTCACGTAGCTCACGTAGACGCGGCCAGCGAGTTCCAGGTCGATGGAGTCGATGGTGTCGCCAGTGACGGCGGAGTTAAGCGTCCACTGCTTGACGAAACTCACGTGTTCCGTGCTTGAGGTTGTGGCCTCGGTGGTTCCGGAAGTGACGGTGAACTCGGCCGTAGCACGAGCGGTCATGGAAGCCGCGACGAGGAGAAGAGCTTGGATGTTCATAGTGTTGGTTTGGTAAAGACTGGGAAGGACTTGCTGCTTAGCTGTCGAGTTTGGAAATGAAGATCGCTATAAAGTCGGTAACGTCGCAGGCGAGAGAGGAGTAAACGGGCGTCGGACACCGAACAGGTTTACCGTACAGGAGCCACACACGGCTGTCTCGCCTCGTGCGCAGTGACCCACCTGCCTGCTGGGCTTGTCTGCGTGAGTGTCGCGGTGTCGCGCCGACTTGAAGAAACCGAGTCTGGTTATGCTGCGACAGCCGTTGGTGAAAATAGGTTCGCGGCGTTGGTGGGGCTTTCCACCCTTGCATTGGTTGTGTAGGAAATTCCTACTAGGAATGGGAAGGCAAGCGATGACTTTAGAGGTTTAAAGCGTCAAGGTATGCTACCGGTACATGTAGCTAATTTACTGTGTTTGAAGCGTGCAATGCGCCTGCGACAAGCCTGCGCAATCTACACACAGCCGGACTTTAATCAACATTCGGAGTGATACCGGATTAATTTTGCTGAAGCATGAATGGCTACACAGATTGGCAATGGTGGATATTTTCCAACGTGTACATGTTGAAGCGACTACAAGTACAGCATGCAGAGTTAATTCCAGTAAATGGACAAGACAATGAAGCTATTTCGTTGGACAGCATGTGCCAGCACCACTCGTCTTAGTGATAACTTACCTGCCCTCGTGTAGTGGCTGTCGTTGGTGGATATGTAAGTAAGTTGCATATAATACCAGTACCGCAAGACTAAGTCTTGTGGCGCGAGTGCAATTGGCAACGGATTTGTCAACTCTGCTACCTGCTAATGACAGTTCTTACATGTAGCGGCGTGTCTAAAGTTTTACTACAGTACATGCATTCTACAACTTGTAGATCGGGATAATTGTCGATAACCAGGTTCGTCAAAACAACCAAATCAGATATTTTCATAAAGTTCACATGAAAAGAGGAAGGTGTGGCAATGCTGACTTTTGTTAAAAGATCTCTAAAAAATTTTTTTTTAAAGATCTAAAAAAGTCTAGTTTTCAGTGGAATCGTTGAGGTCGTCGAGGTCGTTGTCAAGATCATTATCATCATCATCAAAGAGGTTGAGTCCATTGTTGGCAGCAGGGGCACCGGTGATCTTAGCAGCCTTACGGGCCGGCAGCTTCGCCTCCTCACAAGCAAACGTTCCCGTGGTGCCGTGCTTTTTGGCCGAGTTGGGCATAGAGATCTTGTTCTTGCCCTCGATGTCCCGAAACTTGGATTGCACCGTCTTCGCAGCAATGCAGATAGAACCCGAGGTCGCATCCAGATCCAGTGTGTTGGTTGAAATCGTGGACGCTAGCACTGTAATGCTCGAAGATCCTTGGGCATCCATTTGCAGTTCAGATCGGGCGGAGATGCTCTCCACGTTGTACTCAATAGTAGCAGTGCCCGTCGTCTCCAAACTGAGCTGACCAACGCTCACCGCAGTGTCGGGAGCTGACACGTAGACGGCACTCGAACCGGTGGCGTCGATCTGAAGTTCAGTCTTTCTACCCGACGTCACTAGGACACCGTCCTCAATGACCACCTGGGCTGAACGTTGGCTCTTCACATCTTTCACGGCATCGGGGGCAGCCAAGAAGATCTCAGTGAGCAAATAGCCGCTGGCCGCTCTGTTACTCAGCAAGACGTTGAGCTCTCCACCGTCGTTTTTGTCGTCATCGAACAGATCATCGAGATCGTTATCGATGTCGAGGTCATTATCCACATCCTTGCTCACGGTGACAGCTTCAACAATGGTTCGCGAGTCGCCAGACACGTTGACGTAGCCGATAACGCCGGTCGGGAGTCCGCTAACGTAGCTCACGTAGGCATTACCAGCAAGACTCAGATCGATCGAGTCGATCGATTTAGTGTTAGCATCGGCCTTCAGCGTCCATTGCTTGACGAAGTTGACGTTCTTGGAGGTGGAGGCCTTGACGATGGGCTTCGGGGAGACCTTGAAGTCCGCGGAGGCGTGAGCAGTCAACGAGGCGGCAGCAACAAGAAGGGCGTGGAAACTACTGAGCTTCATGGTCTGAGAGTGTCTTGCTTGCTTGAGGACTTGACGGGGTTTTCGAGAATGAGCTTTTGCAAGTGACCAGCAGCGACAGTCTGTATGATGACATATTGCAACTTCATTGAAGTTGCAATATGTCATCATGTGCTGTGCTGCAGGAGAGGGAACTTGGCTTTGCCGGTTGCTTACCTTGTTGCTAACATGTTGTTGGAGAGTGCATGGAGAGTGTCAATTGGAGACCGAAGCTACATGTACCGCAATGGTTGTTGCAGTTTTCACAGGATGTGCTTGAGCAAATGTACTGAATCTTAGATTCGGTATGGATATAGCAAACTTTGTGGTTTCAAAGCTAAAGTTTACTGTATTCATCCAGTTTTCGGAGTCCTAAGATTTCTCGTGATTCAACAAATCTGTTGATTTCAAACATGTGCAGCTCGAACAGCATTAATCAACATGAAAAAGAACCCCCCAGTCGCCATGCTATTCGCTCCTCTCTTTCCCGTTGCAACAGCTGCTGTGCAAATTGAACATTGCACTGCAAATTGCAAGTGCCATGGGCCTTGTAGATTCACCGTTTGTCACGGATCGTGATGGTGGTCACTGACCACTGGTCAGGCGTGAGTCAGTCGCTTCTGAAAGCTATCGGTACTGTACCATGTATACTACATGTAGTACATGTGGGCGACTTGTACAACGAAATCCCCTTCCGTCTTCGAGTGGGTCAATGTTGTCCCAGATACTAATAACCTCTGTGGAGAAACTGTGTCTTTTGTTTTCTGGAAAAGCAATGGTTCTTTTCATATATTTTCTTCTCTGGTGCTAGAACACAATAAAAGGAAAGAGAAAGCTAGCTACTCAAGACGGCTTTATAGTAGAACCGCCGTGGCCACACCAACGACAGCAGCAGCCATCGCAGCGAGACGCGGAACCGAAGACGCGTTCGTGTCGTCGCTAGTGTCGTCGTCATTAGCCGTCGTGGGGGCAGTCGTCACCGTAGGGGTAGTAGCCGACGTGCCGCTGCCAGCCGTGCCTGCCGTGGTGCCCGACGTCGACGAGTCCGCACAAGCACTAGACACGCACGACGGCTCACGGGCAGGTACGCTCGACTCATCGCAAGCGAAGGAGCCCGTGGAAGTGTACTTGCTGGAGGCATTGGGCATTGAGATGCGGCTGGCGTCTTGGCCTTCGTAGTTGGTGGCCGTCACCGTCTGCGCGCCGATGCAAATGGTGCCGGTGTTCTGCGCTTCCAGCTCCATCGTGGCCGCCTCAACGGACGACGCCAGTAGCGAGATTGCTGCCGAACCCTGAGTGTCGATCTGCACCTCCTCCGTGGTCGATACACTTCCGACATTGAACTGGACGGTCGACGTCCCAGCAGCGTCCAGCTGCAACTGGCGGACGCTCACAGCTGCACTAGCTGCAGACACGTACACGGCGCTGGATCCGCCCGCCTCCACCTGCAGCTCTGCAGTGGTGCTGCTAGTCACCAGGACACCATCCTCAACGACAACTTGAGCAGATCGCTGGCTCTTGACGTCCGTCACGGCACCGTTCGACCCCAAGAAGATCTCCGTGAGCAGGTATCCGCTGAGTGTAGTGGCGGTGTTGTTGCCCAGACGCACGTTGAGCTCTCCGTCCGTATCATTGGCGTCATCATTATCATTGTCGTTGGAGTCATCGTTGCTGACGGTGACGGCGTCCACCACTGTCTGCGAGTCACCCGATACGTTCACATATCCAAGCACGCCAGTCGGTAGATTGCTCACGTAGCTCACGTAGACGCGGCCAGCGAGTTCCAGGTCGATGGAGTCGATGGTGTCGCCAGTGACGGCGGAGTTAAGCGTCCACTGCTTGACGAAACTCACGTGTTCCGTGCTTGAGGTTGTGGCCTCGGTGGTTCCGGAAGTGACGGTGAACTCGGCCGTAGCACGAGCGGTCATGGAAGCCGCGACGAGGAGAAGAGCTTGGATGTTCATAGTGTTGGTTTGGTAAAGACTGGGAAGGACTTGCTGCTTAGCTGTCGAGTTTGGAAATGAAGATCGCTATAAAGTCGGTAACGTCGCAGGCGAGAGAGGAGTAAACGGGCGTCGGACACCGAACAGGTTTACCGTACAGGAGCCACACACGGCTGTCTCGCCTCGTGCGCAGTGACCCACCTGCCTGCTGGGCTTGTCTGCGTGAGTGTCGCGGTGTCGCGCCGACTTGAAGAAACCGAGTCTGGTTATGCTGCGACAGCCGTTGGTGAAAATAGGTTCGCGGCGTTGGTGGGGCTTTCCACCCTTGCATTGGTTGTGTAGGAAATTCCTACTAGGAATGGGAAGGCAAGCGATGACTTTAGAGGTTTAAAGCGTCAAGGTATGCTACCGGTACATGTAGCTAATTTACTGTGTTTGAAGCGTGCAATGCGCCTGCGACAAGCCTGCGCAATCTACACACAGCCGGACTTTAATCAACATTCGGAGTGATACCGGATTAATTTTGCTGAAGCATGAATGGCTACACAGATTGGCAATGGTGGATATTTTCCAACGTGTACATGTTGAAGCGACTACAAGTACAGCATGCAGAGTTAATTCCAGTAAATGGACAAGACAATGAAGCTATTTCGTTGGACAGCATGTGCCAGCACCACTCGTCTTAGTGATAACTTACCTGCCCTCGTGTAGTGGCTGTCGTTGGTGGATATGTAAGTAAGTTGCATATAATACCAGTACCGCAAGACTAAGTCTTGTGGCGCGAGTGCAATTGGCAACGGATTTGTCAACTCTGCTACCTGCTAATGACAGTTCTTACATGTAGCGGCGTGTCTAAAGTTTTACTACAGTACATGCATTCTACAACTTGTAGATCGGGATAATTGTCGATAACCAGGTTCGTCAAAACAACCAAATCAGATATTTTCATAAAGTTCACATGAAAAGAGGAAGGTGTGGCAATGCTGACTTTTGTTAAAAGATCTCTAAAAAATTTTTTTTTAAAGATCTAAAAAAGTCTAGTTTTCAGTGGAATCGTTGAGGTCGTCGAGGTCGTTGTCAAGATCATTATCATCATCATCAAAGAGGTTGAGTCCATTGTTGGCAGCAGGGGCACCGGTGATCTTAGCAGCCTTACGGGCCGGCAGCTTCGCCTCCTCACAAGCAAACGTTCCCGTGGTGCCGTGCTTTTTGGCCGAGTTGGGCATAGAGATCTTGTTCTTGCCCTCGATGTCCCGAAACTTGGATTGCACCGTCTTCGCAGCAATGCAGATAGAACCCGAGGTCGCATCCAGATCCAGTGTGTTGGTTGAAATCGTGGACGCTAGCACTGTAATGCTCGAAGATCCTTGGGCATCCATTTGCAGTTCAGATCGGGCGGAGATGCTCTCCACGTTGTACTCAATAGTAGCAGTGCCCGTCGTCTCCAAACTGAGCTGACCAACGCTCACCGCAGTGTCGGGAGCTGACACGTAGACGGCACTCGAACCGGTGGCGTCGATCTGAAGTTCAGTCTTTCTACCCGACGTCACTAGGACACCGTCCTCAATGACCACCTGGGCTGAACGTTGGCTCTTCACATCTTTCACGGCATCGGGGGCAGCCAAGAAGATCTCAGTGAGCAAATAGCCGCTGGCCGCTCTGTTACTCAGCAAGACGTTGAGCTCTCCACCGTCGTTTTTGTCGTCATCGAACAGATCATCGAGATCGTTATCGATGTCGAGGTCATTATCCACATCCTTGCTCACGGTGACAGCTTCAACAATGGTTCGCGAGTCGCCAGACACGTTGACGTAGCCGATAACGCCGGTCGGGAGTCCGCTAACGTAGCTCACGTAGGCATTACCAGCAAGACTCAGATCGATCGAGTCGATCGATTTAGTGTTAGCATCGGCCTTCAGCGTCCATTGCTTGACGAAGTTGACGTTCTTGGAGGTGGAGGCCTTGACGATGGGCTTCGGGGAGACCTTGAAGTCCGCGGAGGCGTGAGCAGTCAACGAGGCGGCAGCAACAAGAAGGGCGTGGAAACTACTGAGCTTCATGGTCTGAGAGTGTCTTGCTTGCTTGAGGACTTGACGGGGTTTTCGAGAATGAGCTTTTGCAAGTGACCAGCAGCGACAGTCTGTATGATGACATATTGCAACTTCATTGAAGTTGCAATATGTCATCATGTGCTGTGCTGCAGGAGAGGGAACTTGGCTTTGCCGGTTGCTTACCTTGTTGCTAACATGTTGTTGGAGAGTGCATGGAGAGTGTCAATTGGAGACCGAAGCTACATGTACCGCAATGGTTGTTGCAGTTTTCACAGGATGTGCTTGAGCAAATGTACTGAATCTTAGATTCGGTATGGATATAGCAAACTTTGTGGTTTCAAAGCTAAAGTTTACTGTATTCATCCAGTTTTCGGAGTCCTAAGATTTCTCGTGATTCAACAAATCTGTTGATTTCAAACATGTGCAGCTCGAACAGCATTAATCAACATGAAAAAGAACCCCCCAGTCGCCATGCTATTCGCTCCTCTCTTTCCCGTTGCAACAGCTGCTGTGCAAATTGAACATTGCACTGCAAATTGCAAGTGCCATGGGCCTTTTAGATTCACCGTTTGTCACGGATCGTGATGGTGGTCACTGACCACTGGTCAGGCGTGAGTCAGTCGCTTCTGAAAGCTATCGGTACTGTACCATGTATACTACATGTAGTACATGTGGGCGACTTGTACAACGAAATCCCCTTCCGTCTTCGAGTGGGTCAATGTTGTCCCAGATACTAATAACCTCTGTGGAGAAACTGTGTCTTTTGTTTTCTGGAAAAGCAATGGTTCTTTTCATATATTTTCTTCTCTGGTGCTAGAACACAATAAAAGGAAAGAGAAAGCTAGCTACTCAAGACGACTTTATAGTAGAACCGCCGTGGCCACACCAACGACAGCAGCAGCCATCGCAGCGAGACGCGGAACCGAAGACGCGTTCGTGTCGTCGCTAGTGTCGTCGTCATTAGCCGTCGTGGGGGCAGTCGTCACCGTAGGGGTAGTAGCCGACGTGCCGCTGCCAGCCGTGCCTGCCGTGGTGCCCGACGTCGACGAGTCCGCACAAGCACTAGACACGCACGACGGCTCACGGGCAGGTACGCTCGACTCATCGCAAGCGAAGGAGCCCGTGGAAGTGTACTTGCTGGAGGCATTGGGCATTGAGATGCGGCTGGCGTCTTGGCCTTCGTAGTTGGTGGCCGTCACCGTCTGCGCGCCGATGCAAATGGTGCCGGTGTTCTGCGCTTCCAGCTCCATCGTGGCCGCCTCAACGGACGACGCCAGTAGCGAGATTGCTGCCGAACCCTGAGTGTCGATCTGCACCTCCTCCGTGGTCGATACACTTCCGACATTGAACTGGACGGTCGACGTGCCGGCGGCGTCCAGCTGCAACTGGCGGACGCTCACGGCTGCACTAGCTGCAGATACGTACACGGCGCTGGATCCGCCCGCCTCCACCTGCAGCTCTGCAGTGGTGCTACTGGTCACCAGGACACCATCCTCAACCACGATTTGAGCAGATCGCTGGCTCTTGACGTCCGTCACGGCGCCGTTCGACCCCAAGAAGATCTCCGTGAGCAGGTATCCGCTCAGTGTAGTGGCGGTACTGTTGCCCAGACGCACGTTGAGCTCTCCGTCCGTATCATTGGCGTCATCATTATCATTGTCGTTGTCGTTGGAGTCATCGTTGCTGACGGTGACGGCGTCCACCACTGTCTGCGAGTCACCCGATACGTTCACATATCCAAGCACGCCAGTCGGTAGATTGTTCACGTAGCTCACGTAGACGCGGCCAGCGAGTTCCAGGTCGATGGAGTCGATGGTGTCGCCAGTGACGGCGGAGTTGAGCGTCCACTGTTTGACGAAACTCACGTGTTCCGTGCTTGAGGTGGTGGCCTCGGTGGTTCCGGAAGTGACAGTGAACTCGGCCGTAGCACGAGCGGTCATGGAAGCCGCGACGAGGAGAAGAGCTTGGATGTTCATAGTGTTGGTTTGATCGAAGTAAAGACTGGGAGGGACTTGCTGCTTAGCTGTCGAGTTTGGAAATGAAGATCGCTATAAAGTCGGTACAGTAACGCAGGTGAGAGGAGTACACGGGCGTCGGACACCGAACAGGTTGTACATGTACTGTACTGTACAGCGGAGCCACACACACGGCTGTCTCGCCTCGTGTGCAGTGATTCCACCTGCCTGTTGGGCTTGTCTGCGTGAGTGTCGCGGTGTCGCGGAGCTTGAAGAAACCGAGTCTGGTTATGCTGCGACAGCCGTTGGTGGAAAATAGGTTCGCGGCTTTGGCGGGGCTTTCCACGATGACTTGGCGGTGAAAATTGCTCTGCAACCGATACAGTGGACATCCACTTAGACGATGCGCTTGAGCTTAAAAGTTGTTGTTCCCTGACTGAAGTGTATGGTACATGTGTACTGGTACATGTATCTCATTTTTCCGTTTGTCACCGTGCTTGAAGTGTGCAACTCGCCTGCGACAAGCCTGCGCAATCCGGTTTTAATCACATGATTCAACGATTAATTTTGCTGAAGCCGAATGGCTACACAGATTAGCATCGGTGGATATTTTCCCTACATGTATTAAATACATGTTGAAGCGACTGCCATGCATAACCAATGGACACGATAATAATGAAGCTATTTCGTTGGACAGCACGTGCAGCACCGCTCGGTTTCGTGGTTACTTACCACCTGCCGTAAGCCTTCGTACATGTAAACTTCCTTGTGCAGGATCTTTTGTTGGGTGTCGTTGTCAGTTGCGTGGCGAATGTGAGAAGGCGAAATAAATTATCACATGTACAGTGTACATGCACTGCAAGTGCAGAGTGTCGTGAGAGCGCGTGAAAACCCGGTTACAGTACCTCATGCCATGTACTGAGCCACCAAGCAATATATAGTCCCTGGCTGCGTGTCAAAAGCAATTGATCGGGACAGTGAGTACATGTATCACCATTTCTACCTTCACAAGATAGGAATAACGCTGCAAGCCAAACGCATCACGCCCTTGTAGCGATTATTTCGGGTATGCACAACAGTACATCATCATTCAGCAACGTACTCAATGGTGTAAATCATACAGTACAGTACAGTACATTCCGATACTGTATTGAAACCGGTATTTAAGCTAGCTATCGCAGCATTCCAAAACTACCGGTTTTAGATCGGTATAAAAATAGACCCTGCCTCCAATACATGTATTATTAGTGTGTGACCAGTGACCTGCAAGTACATTGCAATATGACAGTAGCCCGAGTCGTAAACATTTTATCTCATTTTTGGCGTAAACGGTTAAGCCCCTCCCTCAACTGAGTGACGTTTGTTACCAGTTTGGAGGAGTCACCATGGCGTCCAAGGTCCCTTTGCTGCTGCTGTCGCTGGGGACGAGCTCCCTGCTGCTCCTGGGCGCCTCCACCCTCAGCGACACCGTAGCTAATACACCAGTCGTGCCTCTTGCCTTCTTTGCTTTGCTACCTACTCTCGTATCCATCACAATCGTCACCGAAGGACACGGCTGGGGCTTCTTCGCGTCATTGTGGGAAACGCTCGCCACCGTCGGTCGTCAGACTCAGGAACATAAATTAACCCCTACGGAAGTGTTAACCGCCGCGCGGGCCGAGCTGTTCAAGGCCTTTAGCGAGCGTTGGCCGCAGCACGGCCGGACGTCACTCAGCCGACCGCTCGGACTTAGTAGTCAACGACCTGAGGTTGTTTCGTCCAGTACAAGTGGTAGTTCTCTCTATGAACAGGTGAAAGGAAGCCTGAAGGACCACGTGTTCAGTCGAAGTGCAGCTGATGCTCCAGTGTATCTTATGGACCCAGCTACGGGTTATTTCTTGAGAGCTACACAACATCGTAAACTGGTGTTCACTACCAAGCCGAACGCTTCCTGTTTGTTCCATGTGGAGCGAGGTAAAACACACCATTGGGGCTTCCGAGCTGCAGCTACACAGAGATACATGGGGCAGAACTTTGTGCAGAAATTAATTGCAGCCAGCAAGAAACTACACGCGTGGGAATCCTTCCGTGTGCTGCAGAGACCAGGAGATAAAGGGGCGGGTGTCTGCAGTCCGCAAGTGTACTTGATTATGTGCTCAGCTCGATTCGGGAAGGGCATGTGGCTGGCCAACAAAGCTGGATCCATGAGCTTCGCACACCCTTCAGTCCCTACCAGCAGAAGCGGCAGTACGAGCTTTGAAGCTGAAGAAGATTCTCGAAGTGAACGTGACCACGGATCATCTCGTAAACGCGGCGTCTTCCTGTCCAAACAGTTTGATCATGCAATTGGATTCGTCTACAGCTCGGACTTGTCGTCGTTGGTGGCTCTTGCGGCTGAGACAGCGTCGCAGTCGAGTGTTTCGCCCACTTCACGTGCTTTGGCTAGAGCAGCGACGGCGCCTCACTTGACTGGAGGTTTACTGCAGGCCAAAGGCACTACGTTCCAGGCTCCGATGCTCACCAGTTGGGATAATGGGAACGTTCGTCTCCCGTGGCTGGAAGCTGTCGCTGAAGCGAACGCAGCATCTGGACGAACGCCGTCGTTCTTGGAGATGGCTGAGGAAGAGATGACAGAACTTACGACGGCGACTATACCCGGTTTGAGTGTCCATGAGTTCCTGGAGATGGTTGCTCCTCGTGCGGCGCGTCTCAAGTGCAAGAAAGATCGAACGTTGCTCACTCGATCTGCTCCAAGTGGATCGACAGCTTCCAGTGCAACGGCTAATTCTCCTGGGGAAAAGGGGGCGGATGAAATGCTTCGTGACTGGCACCCCCATCCTCGCTTTGGGCTTCTTCGGGCACTCAGTTATCGCCCGGATGCAGATACCATGGCTAATCTTCCTACGAATGGCAGCAGGAGGGCCAACAGCATGAAAGCAGTCGCCATTGAGCAGTATCACTCCTGCACGATCGATGATGACTTGTTGGATGATGATACGGACACAAACCATGGCAAAAGACCGCACAAAGCTGCATTCCGATCTAAGATCTACACGCTTAGTATCCCGTACAGCAACTGTTTCTCCATTGAGGTGCTCGTGGATGTCGAGGACGTTGCAGTCCCCGATGGTGAGAAGGAGCGGGGAAGTATTACCACACGTGAAGAAACCCCAGCGAACGACAAGATCAATGAAGCGCGAGCCAAGTCAGCTCTGCACATCCGATGGCGAGCAGGTACCGTGTTTTCAAGAGCTACGATGCTCAAGGCGCTGATAGAGCGTGGTGCTTTGGATGGGGTTCGTAGCAGTAGTGCGATGATACTGAAGCTCCTTCGAGACATGAACACCAGCCAGAACTTCGCGTCCCAAGCAGTGCGTCGTGGTTCTCTTTTGGGTGCTGATGCGCCGACAACTACCGACATTTCCGTCGCAAGTAGCGGTACAGAAGTGTCGTCCGGCCGTGGATCACGGGAAAAAGCGCGGGTGAAGCCGGATTTGGCCTTCCTACCCCGTACATTTGCGCTCGAAACCGTGAAAGGCCTCATTTCTGCGATTTCAGACGCGAATACCGACAGTCTCAGCACGTTACCTATCCAGCTCCCATGGAGACCTTTTAGTCGTGGTCAATCGTCAAGTCGCGGTATTTTATCGTCACAGGCTGCGATCGCTGCTACAGCTACACCATTTTTCGAGAGCGTCCCGGAAGAGTTTGCTCAAGTGCTGGAGGAGAATATGGGCAGTAAAGTGACAGCGCCCCTCTTTTTCGAGGCTTTGTTATCGGACGCTTGTTCGTTCTTCAGAACTGCCCATCCAGACAGCGGGACGATGGAGGTTGACATCAGTGCCTGGCGTGTCATCGTAGCACCAGGTCAGTCTCGTGAACGAACAAGTGGATGTATCCGTAAGCAGGTCTTCCGCATGCCGCTAAGCGGAATTCCAGGCGTTGAAGTAGCTCAAGTGGAGGATTTCCAATACTATGCGCTCGTGAAAGCCCGAGGTCAAGATCCGCCAGTATCTTCACTTCAAAGCACTGATAGCAGCCGGGGAGACAAACGGAGCAGCTTCGTCCAAAGCACCGGTGGATCTCACCCGGCATCGCTCGGTCGGGACAAGAAACGCCCGCCTTCTGGACTGAACAAGGAAGCAAAAGCCCGTGACACGAACCCCCTCAACTCGAAGCGTCGACGCTTGGAGTTTGGCATGAAGTTGTTCGTACCTTCTTTGCCTGAAGGATCTCAATTCTCGGTACGTTTGTGCGGATAACTTCGTGTATATGTTTGTCTAACCCTGTCGTCATAGATTGAGGTGCTTGCTATCGTGGAGCCTGCGGACGACGACTCATCCGACAACGTCCTTCGAATCTTCTTCGCTTCACCCCCGCGCCATCGACACCCCGAGACGCGTGGTCACGCCGTTGTAAACCCTCATGTGGTGGCTGGCGTCTTGCGTGGACTGAAGCAGATTTGGAAGCAGGTGGCACTCACCATGATGGAAATCTGCGAGACCAACAGTGACTATGTGGTGCTTCCCCACCAGCTTCAGCCGCAGGGACTTACATCTACGGGACTGGATGAGCAGGAGCTTTTCCTGCTACAACAGTCGCGAATGAACCCGAAGTTACCGACACATGACGAGTTGGCTTCGAAGCTCATCGAAGCGATTGCAGCGGTGTATTAGCGCTCGATGCTACTGTAGTTGGAAAGTTGTGTGCACTTTTGGTGTCCCCAGCGCCAGCCAAGTGTAGCGCTAGACTTTATTGAACATCATGTAACCAGGGAATCCTGCTCTTTTACTGTTGAGACCCTACGCCAGCGCGTGCCCCGCTCACACAACGAACTCTGAGTGAAAGGATTAAAACGTTGCGATTTGACTTCAAGGTCGTCTGTGCTACGTTACGCTTTGTAAGCACCGCTGCTACCGAAACGCGTGTTGCAATTGTAAGCCCAACAATACAAGGGCGACCTTTTTAGTGTTTGACGGTCGCCTTCGCTAATTGTCGGAGGCGAACATGTAAAAGATGTAAAACATTGGCTTGTGAAAACTCAATCCACTAGTAATTGCTGGTGGCGGTTGTATCTCAATGTCTTTTGCCACACTCACATTACTAGTGGTAGTTTTAATAACCGGTGCCCCCATCCTGTGCTATATCTCCGTACGGATACGTTGTCTTCACTGCACTGCCACGCTTTTCCCCTGCGCTCGGCCCGACGGAACGCCATGAGCCATGACCTTTTCATTTCCGATTTCGCGCTCCCGAGCTATCTCCAGTTGCTGGCCAAGAACGCTGATTAATCTCTTCGAACAGTGAAAGATGAAGCCAACGGGACTCGGTTCGCTTGCTCTGGTGGCCACGGCGGCCGCACTCTTCGCCTCTGCGGATGCTCACGGCAAGATGACTGTGCCTGCCTACAGGCAGATGTCAGAGAAGTACCACAAGGACTCGGGTGCGCTCATTAACATCGGCCTGAACGAGATGCAGATCGCCCCCATTGAAGGGCTTTCGCAGCACAAGCAGGCCGATTTCCCTCCTTCCGCGACGTTCAACCTTCAGAACGGATGCCGCGGTACTGTGTACGAGGAAGGCAGCGAGGTGACCACCATTCAACCCGGCTCGGATTTTGATGTAAAATGGAAGATTGAGGCCCCCCACCCGGGCTTCATGAAGCTGAGCATTCTCAAACCGAGCAAAGACGCCAAGGGTGTGATCACCTACAAGAGCTACAAGACTCTACTGAACATTGAACCGTTCGCTGAGAACGGCGGTGAAGACGGCACGACTGCTAAGATGCCTGCGGACGTCGAGGGTTGCGACAAGCCTGGAGATTGTGTGTTGCAGTTTTACTGGCACTCGGACATCGCCAAACAGACGTACCCGACGTGTGCTGATATTGTCGTGTCAGGAAGCGGAGGTGGCACTTCGACATCTACGACTACGGAATCATCGGATGCTGGTACGACCACTGGAGGCAATGACGAGTCGACCCCTTCGACGAATTCTACCCCCTCCTCCAACTCTACCCCATCATCGAACTCTACCCCCTCGTCGAACTCTACCCCATCATCGAATTCTACCCCCTCGTCGAACTCTACCCCGTCATCGAACTCTACCCCGTCGTCGAATTCGACTCCTTCGTCCAACTCGACTCCATCGACGAATGGTTCACCTTCGACTACGACAGCCCCGAGTTCCTTCAATTCTGACTCGTCCGTTGCTGGTGAGGCGGAGACGAGCAAGTGCGCTCGCCGTATGCGTCGTCACTAGTTTCGCCTTTGACGTAAGTTTTGAATGTTGTGCTGTATAAATCTGGTGGCAAGAATACCCCTTAAACCAACAACATAGTTGTCATTAGCGTACGTACATATCAAGTTTGAGTAGTACAGACAACGATGTGATCTCTTACTCTACGAAACTTAGTGCGCTGGATATGAGAGGCCTACTACAGATAACCATGCGTTTCTCTCTCTCTCTCTTGCTGGTGGTCTGGTATCTCGTGACGAGATTCTCGTCGCCGACGAGTCGTCGGTATCCGCAAGGTCAAGCTGAAGTGCACGCACACGCATCCGACGAACGACAGCATTGTTACGTGTGACTCGCGCTAGCCACCTTGGAGCATCCACCAGAAGGTAAAGCGCCCGTCAGGTTGAGCCTCTCAGTAGAACTAAGTCAGTACAACATTACAGATCCCAAGAAACACCTGACAGACTCGGGACTCATAAAGATAAACAAGTGTGATGAATTGCACACATTTAAACTCTAACAAAAAAACAACAAATCGCTCTCTAGAATCCTGAAACCTGTGCTTTATATTTCTTAATTGTATTTTGAGATCATTAGAAACCAAAGGTTTCGTCCGGCTCAGCTCGCTTAACGCCAGGTTCCTGTTCACAATCTGCCGGACTCCATTGTCGGATGTCCTCTTCATGGTTCCGTCGCGCTTTTCCGTCTTTCGGATCTACCGAGTAACGTCTCGACCTGAAGGTCCTCGCTCAGAAACTATCGCTCTCCTATCATTTTCACTTTGGCGTGCTACAGCTATCTAAACCCGAACAGTAAAACGACCCCATGCAACCTACTGGAATCGTCTCGCTTGCCTTGGTAGCCACCGCTGCCGCATTGTTCACGGCCGCCGATGCCCACGGTCAGATGCTGGTGCCCGACTATCGTCAAATCTCCGCCAAATTCCGCAAGGATTCAGGCGCCCTCTCTCAGGCTGGCGACCAGGAGCTGCAGTACGCGCCTGTCGAGAATCTGTCAGGTCGTTCGCAAAAGGATTTCCCAGAGGCTGCGACGTTCAACCTCATGAACGGATGTCGAGGCACTGTGTACGAGGAAGGCAACAATGTCACCACGTTGAAAGCTGGTGCTGACTTTGATGTCAAGTGGATCATCCAGGCACCCCACCCCGGCACGATGAAGCTGAGCATTGTCAAGCCGAGCAAGGACTCTGCCGGTAAAATCACGTACGAGAACTACAAGTCAATTCTAACCGTCGACCCGTTCGCCAACAACGGCGGTGAAGGCAGCACTACCGCGACGATGCCCACGGATGTGACCGGGTGCGACAGTGCCGGTGACTGCGCTCTGCAGTTCTACTGGCACTCGGACATCGCCAACCAGACCTACCCTACCTGTGCGGATATCATTGTGTCGGGTGGTAGTGGCGGCACCTCAACTACCGGTACTACCGCTGCTCCGACGGCTGCGTCTTCGGAGACTTCAGCTGCTGGAAGCGAGGAATCCACGGTCGGCTCCGCTGATGGTAGCAATGCTCAGACTACGCCGTCGACAGAGGAATCGACCGACGGTAGCACTGCACAGACTACGCCTTCGTCCAACACGACCCCGTCGACGAACACGACCCCGACGGCGACCACTGCGGCCCCACAGGTCACCACTGCGCCATCTACCGCTACGACTGCACCTAGCACCTCGACTACCGATTCATCCGTCGCTGGCGACTCGGACACTAACAAGTGTTCACGCCGCATGCGCCGCCAATAGATTTACATGTAGCAGTCGACTCGTAGTGGACGAAGAAGTCTATCGTTTTAAGTTTTTAAATGTTCTGTCGCGTGCGGTTGATGGTAAATTTACCGTAAACGTCAATGCCATCAGTGTCGTTTGTTCCTCCTCTTGTATTAATAAAGCTGCCGATCTTTAGGTTTTCAAGTCTCCTGACAGCCTGTCAGTGACAGGAGAACCAGCCTGGTTACCAGGCGCATGTTCTTGCACTTTTGAGGGTGGCATCCAGTCTTGCGCGATACTACAGTACTGTATCGCGTCCAGGTGGTTTGCGAGAACTTGGGTGAGGTGGGATCAGATGAACGTCGCGAACAGCGAAGCGACCACCAAGGTGCGTTAATCAATTTCAATTTGGACACCACCAGCATCAGCCTCCGTCGATATCACTGATTAATTTTCGTAACCTTTTTAATGAACTGTGTTGGCCACATTTGGTACGGAGGAGACTCACTCCGTCCGTAAGGCACTTGTATCCTCAATGACTGGTAGTCATGACTCATTTGGTGGTCGTGTATAACAGTGTAGAAGCCTGTCATGCAGTTTGATATCAAGAAGATTTGTAAAGTTATCTGGTCTTGTACAGCTGGAACCAAGGAGATGAATCACGGTGTTTTATGCGTGCCAGAGGGATTCTAATCTACCGACAAGTTGTCAAGTGTGTGCGATCTCAGTCACGTTCCATTCGCTGGCCGTCTTGCTGTTCGACTTGTTATCGGCTTCTCCTCACTCCTCAATTCGCATCCAGAGCAGCAGCACAGCCATGCCGTCAAGTACTTTCACGTCGCTCGTAGCCACCGCTCTCCTCTTCGCCGGAGTGGAAGGCCACGGTCTAATGCTTTTCCCGACGTACCGGCAGATGTCGGAGAAATTCCACAAGGACTCGGGTGCTCTCATTAACATCGGGCTGAACGAGATGCAGATCGCCCCTATCGAAGGTCTTTCGCAGCACAAACAGGTCGACTTCCCGCCGTCTCCGACGTTCAACCTCCTGAACGGATGCCGTGGCACCGTGTACGAGGAAGGCAGCAACGTTACCACCCTTCAACCAGGCAAGGACTTCGACGTTCGATGGAGGATTGATGCCCCTCACCCTGGTTTCATGAAGCTCAGCATTCTTAAGCCCAGTGAAGACGCTAAGGGCGTGATCACTTACAAGAGCTACAAGACCGTGTTGAACATCGAGCCTTTCGCTGAGCACGGAGGTGAGGGAAGTGCCACCGCCAAGATGCCCGCTAACGTTGAGGGGTGCGAAAAGGCCGGTGACTGCGTGCTGCAGTTTTACTGGCATTCGGACATCGCCGACCAGACGTACCCGACTTGTGCGGACATCATCGTGCCAGGAAGCGGCACCGGCGCCTCGACCACGCCGTCCGCCCCTGCTGCTGATACCTCGGAGGAAGGAAGTGATGAGGCTGCTACCACACCTGCCCCCGCTTCCCCCAAGGCTACAACTCCTGCTCCAACGACCCCGAAGCCTACTACAGCCGCCCCTAAGGCCGTCACCCCTGCCCCCGTCACAGATGCACCCGCGTCTGCTGCAACTAAGGGCGGCCAGAGCGATGAAGTCGCAGGTGAGGCCGAAGGTGCCGGTAAATGCTCCCGTCGCATGCGTCGCAACTAGAAAGTCGTGGTCAAAACGTAGTAGATGTCTAGTATCGTTGAAAAATGCAGTGTAACTTTCTTCGTCTTGAAAAACTGAAGCAGCGACTCGGTGGTCGATTGGATCCCATGCCACGTCACACGAATGCCTCTTCTCCGGCCAATGGCTGGCTAATGGGACGTGTAACGTCCATCACGTCGTTCTTACCACTTACATCGTTGAGTATTCCTGGCTGATGTTGTCCGGTGCTTTTCCTCTCCAGTGAAGAGGCGTTGACACATGAGAAGCTGCAACAACAAGTCACGTTTTGTCCGATCGCACGGCGAGAGACTTTCAAGACGCTTTTGACGTCCGTTACGGCGAAGCCGCAGTGGTCTTGGACTTCTTGAGCTCTCATTCCCTCTTTTTGCATCGACCGCCAACGTCTAAGACGTACTAATAAACTCAATTGCTCCAGCTTTAAAGATGAAGCTCTTCCGGTCCCAAATCGGCGCTTGTGCACTTGCACTCACGATGACGTCTATGCTACAAGCTGGTGTGGAAGCATGCACGGCTATCGCGGTGACGAGAGGAGCGAGTGCAGATAACTCAACGCTGATCGCTCACACGGACGACGCCGGTGGCGGTGCTGCGGATCTTCGCCTCGTTCGCGTTCCAGTCCAGGACCACGAGCCAGGTAGCAAACGCGCCGTGTACAATTTCAACGGTGGGTATCCGAGAGTCGTGGTGCCGGACCGTGGTGTTCACTACCAGCCTGTGTTCGACCCCGACGTCGAGAAGACTCAAGCGTACTCGACCCCTTTGGGGTACATCCCACAAGTGGATCACACGTACGCGTACTTCGACCAAGACTACGGGATGATGAACGAAGCGCAGCTCAGTATTGGCGAAAGCACGTGCGGTGCTAAGACTGTCGGCTGGCCGTTGGATGTGCCTGGGGGCAAGAACCTCTTTGGCATTGCAGAGCTCACTAAGATCGCCCTCGAACGCTGTGCCACTGCACGCTGCGCCGTCGATACAATGGGGACACTGGCTGAAAAATACGGATTTTACAGCGAGGACAGTGGAGATATGGCGAAACCGGACTACGGCGACTCGGCTGAGGCGCTTGTGATCGGTGACAAGTTTGGAGAGGTGTGGGTTTTCCACATAATGACCGGCAAAGACCATGCCGGCGCTGTATGGGCAGCCCAGCGTGTACCTGACGGTCACGTGACGGTGATCGCGAACGGCTTCACGATCCGGGAGATCGACCTCAGCCAACCTGACTGGTTCATGGCTTCGGCGAATGTACTAACGCTGGCGGAGGAGCAGGGCTGGTGGGACCCGAAAGGGGTCAAGCCCTTTGACTTCACTGCCGCGTACGGTTTTGCTGACAAAGACGCCATCGGTCCGCTTTACACCGGCCGTCGTGTCTGGCGCGTGTTTGATGTTCTTGCCCCCTCGCTTCAGCTTGATGCTCGTCTAGGCAGCTTCTCGCAGTACGCTACGTACCCGTTCTCCGTGAAACCTGACCGTCAAGTGGAGACGTTCCAGATCATGGATCTCCTTCGCGATCACTACGAAGGCACGCGCTACGACATGACCAAGGGTTTAGCTGCTGGTCCGTTCGGGAATCCGGTGCGGTGGTCGGGCAGCCCTGGAGGTGTCATTGGCGGTTGGGAACGCCCGATCTCCATGTACCGTACACTGTTCGCCTTCGTTCTCCAGAGTCGCAGCCACAAAGGACCGGATGCCGTCGGTGGTGTGGCATGGTACGCCCAGGGCGCTCCTCACGGCTCGGTGTTCGTACCGTTCTCCTGCGCACAAGAATCTATCCCGAAATCGTATCTATTAGGTCGTCAGAGCAAGTTCCACCCGCAGTCTGCTTGGTGGGCCTTCAACTTCGTCAACAACTGGAGTTTGTTGCGCTTTAACTCGATGAGCGTTGATATCCGTGGCAAGATTGATTCGCTACAGAAACTCGCCTTCTCTCGGCGCAGATCAATGGAGGAACAAGTACACAAAGAGCGACGGGGCAATGAGACTCAGCTTGCAGTGCGTCTTCAAGCCCAAAGTAACGAGTTCGCAGAACAGGTAGTGGCTCAGTGGTGGGACTTGGCATGGACGTTGGTTGCCAAGTTCAGCGATGGCTACATGACAACCGGTGAGGGACCGGAGCAACAGGCATCGATTGGATATCCGGCTTGGTGGCTGCAGGCCAGCGAGTTCGCGAAATGGCCCGGCGATACGTTCAAGCCCAAGAACAGCATGCGCAAGCAGCTCGTCGGTGTAGACAGCGTCACTGCTCAGGGTTTCGTTCGTCAGGCAGCTATAACTGGTAGCGTCGAGACTACTGACCCCAGCTACCCCATTGGTATCGCCTGGGTTATCATGGGCGCTGTACTTGGTGCTGGAATGGTTGCATTCGCCAAGAAACAGAGCCGACGTGATGGCTACACTGCGGTGGCATAAGGATTAAGATCCCACAAGAAGCAGGAAACCATCGTGATGATAATAGATCAACTTCGTCCATAGGTTTTTACAAGTACTCGACGATGAGTCATCGCTGTCACCGTAAGGAGTCGCACTTCTCTTGGGCATCGCATTGTATTTAGTAAATACTATTTACTCAACGGTACGGGCAAGCACGTACGCGTCCCCGAAGGTTCATGGCGCCTTTCGGCGACCCCCACATCAGGCCAGAGCCACTGTGAGCTGGTGATGAAGGTTGCTCGGGTGTTCCGACGAACGAATTCGAGCAAGCGGATGGCTGACACCGCTCAAGTGAAGCCTCAGCTGCGTTAATGCTCACAGGATGAGAGCATGACGCCAACTGAACCAATTAAACACATTAAGGCGCGTGTTCGCCATAGCTTTTGAGCATTATCGGAGCCCTTCAAGAAACAACCTGATATAATGTACCGCAATACCGGTACCATTGTGTGGATGGACGGGACAGCTGCTCCTCTCCTCTGCTTATCATACAGATTGCGGCTCTCCCAAACTATCTGTTCTAACAATAGGTCCTAGTTAAAAAGAGTCTACATTAAAATAACGTATTCTGATAATATTACTATTTATTACCGTTTCTACTTATTAATAGAGGCTCTGTTAAACGCGATCTTTTCGATTAGAACATCAGTTGGGACCTTGTAAAGCGCGCGCAAAGTGCCCGCAACACACTACGGACCAGTCACGCTCTGATCTCTTCAGCCCTTCGTGTCATTCGCCAACTCGCCAAGATCCATCAAGACAATGCAGGAGAATCGCCCAGAGGTGGCCGCGTACTTCGAGAAGCTGCTGCAGTCGCGACTCCACAGCCCGCCGATCCGTTGCGGCTTTGCTGATGACAAGGGCAAAGCCATCTTCGCCGGTCGGGACCTCAAAGCTGGAGAGCCCATTTGGACCGAAGCGCCCTTTGTAGCCATGCAACACGAGGATAATAAGGAGTTTGTGGACTGCTGCGACAATTGCTTCGTGCCGTTGATCGACAGTAAGGCGTGCTGGGCGCGGGTGGTTGCCAGTAGATCCGAAGTGGAAGGCGAAGAGGCCCCAGCTGATGAAGCTGCAGCTAGTGACGTGGACTTTGAAACAGCCATCGCGTTTTTACAAAAAGAAGGCGGCAAAAGCCCCGAAGAGAGCTACTTTTCAGTGTTTAAACTAGCTGAAAACCAGGTGAAATGCACGTGCGGAACGTTGTATTGCTCCGACAGCTGCAAAGAGAATGCGTACGCGCAACACCATGCCTTGTTGTGTCCTCATTCGGAAGAGAGGGACAACGCTATTGGGACATTCCTCAACCATACGCTCGTGACCAATGAGATCTTCCAATTGGCGGCCAAGGTCGTGGCCAAGATCATGTTGCTCTTCGTTGCTACACAGGACATGGCACAGGCAAGACAACCAGTTGACATGTTCTGTAAACTGCCCTGGTGGGAGGTCATCACCTCTGAAGACGACCTGGAAGAAGGAGAGACACTCGAGGAATACAGAGACAAGTTCCGCTCACTCATCTCCCAGACGTTCGAGTACTTTATCAACGGAGTCAAGGAGAACCTCGCACATTTGGAAGCACAGGGAGAACTCAATGGACTCTCGACTGACGCGGTTCTGTCCTCGTGCGAGGAAGTCCTGAACGTCGACTTCTTCAGCTGCGTAGTGGGGATGTTCGAGATGAACAACATTAGTATGGAGATCGACCACCCGTTCCACGCCTTGGGGGAGGCACTGAGCGAGGCCAGTCCTGAAGACAAGAAGGAGATGCCGCCGGTACTGTCTCGTGTCAAGGCGGCTCTGGAGAAGTTCGCGGAGCAACACAAGCAGCTCTGCGACTGTGAAGCGGAGAACGACCATGAACATGGAGAAGAGGAATGCTACGCACTGGACGAAGACTTCGTCGGTGTGGAGGGGACGGCTCTGTTCTCCGGCATTTGCACAATGAACCACAGCTGCGACCCGAACTGCACGGTGTTGTACACAAAAGACGGAGCTGCTCATGTTTTCGCGGTGCAAGACATTGGGGTAAGTTTTTTTTTATTTCGTAATTTTCAGAAGAGAAGGATACTAACTGGATTGTGCTATGTAGGCCGGTGAGGAGCTCTGCATCTCGTACATTGACGTCGACCAGGAGGTGAACGAACGCGAGGAATGTCTTCGGTAAGTACTCCGTTCAACTGTCGGATTGAATTTTAATAGTGGAAAATGTGGTCAACTAATTGGTGATCCTTGTGTCTTTTGACGTCGGTGGCCGACTAAGCAGGGAGTACCAGTTTGTTTGCCATTGCGATCGGTGCAACGAGGAGCGGAAGGCATAGAGATTTTGCAACATATGAGCGGAGGAGGTGGCCTCGACTGGCCGACCGCTTGTATTGCAAAGTCGTACGTCTCTCCACCGCATAAGCCCCTTCCTGTCTCCATTTTCGCCTTGGCGTGGACGCGTACTCCTAGGACATAAAATTAAAAGTTCGTTTGAAAAGTTTCCAGTATTGTCAACAGCACGCAAGACTTGAGATCGTTCGTACCAACTCAACTCGCCTATCAACCGCCGCTTCATACTGGAAGGTCGCGAATCCTACGCAAAACTCGATGACTCCCATTTCACCTGCACTTCAACGTCGTCGACTAGGCCAATGGCGACGTCTTGGCTGCGTTATGTTCATTGCAGCCACGGCTATCGCCTCTATGCTGGTCGACGCTGCCGCCGTCGGAACATTCAGCCCACAGAACTGCGTCAAATGCGAGGGGCTCCAGTACTGCACTATCATGAACGGCCAGTACCTGTTCGATCCCATCGCCGGATACTCCAGGTGAGGCCGGAAGTGCAATTTAACGGACGCAACTAACACTGTTGACTACAGGGAGACCACGACGCAGTTGGAAAAGCAAGGCGTGTGCGAGGACCTGGACGCCAAGACACTGGCACTCAGCCCCTTCGGCTTGAACATGCAGTTCAAGGACACCGCAGCTTGCCACAAGCTCGTGTGGAACTTCCACTGTTTATCGTGGGTGGCCACCACTTTCCAGCGACAAGTGAACGGCACGTCTGTGAGCTGTGCCAAAACGGAGGGATCTCCGGCAGTGCCGCTCCCTCCATGTCGGTCGCTTTGTGTGGAGGTCGCGGACAAGTGCGTTTACTCGCACCTGTATCGCTTGTATCTGGACGAAGTGTGCGGGAACATCCCATGTTTGACAGAAGTCCAAGAATCCGGAACCACAGACGCGAACGTTGCGGAGACGACGTGCATTTCGGGCACGTGGGTTTACGCTGCAAACAAGACGTTTTCACGCTGTTCCACCCGCACGTACGACCCACCAGCAGCGTTGGCAGCACGTGCTGTTGCTTGGAAGCTGCTGCTCTTCCTAGTGATAAATGGCCTGTATTTAATTTAACAAGGCTCGCTGGAATAGGTCTCAACGGCTTCTTCCATGTGATTGGTAGAAAATAAGAATTCTAGAACTCGATAGTGTTCCTGGAACTTTTTAAAGTCCAGCTCTCCGAGGAAGAGTCTCCTGATAGCGATGAATGACAATGAAGAAGAGATCAATTTGCCTCCCTGGAAGGCGCTCAAGTCCTCAGCACTTAGCAGCGTCAAAAGCAGCGGCTTGCGTACGCCCCAAGTCGATTGTAAGTTTGCGTTTCCTCTTCTTAAAATTAATTCTACTAACCCACTTGTCCTTAGTGAATCGCTATTCCAGTGTAGCTGCTCCGTATGGCCCAACTGACCCCGTGGCCAGCACCTACTTCCAGGTCGTCATCAGTAAAGCTAAAGCGCCGATCGTATGCGGCGATGCTGGCCCTGTGAAGGGCAAAGCTATCTACGCCGACCGAGAACTGCCCAAGGCGACGCGGATCTGGACTGAATCACCACTTGTAGCCATGCAGCACGAGCACAACAAAGATGTTTTGCCTAGCTGTCAGTTCTGCTACTTGCCGCTTCTTGGCGACGCCCAACAGCAATGGAACGACATCGTCTCGAGATTTAATGCTCAAGTCGGCCAGTCGGCCGATGGTAGGACGACAACCACGACCACAACAGAACAGTTACCTGTGGACGTAGACGCATTGGAGAAGGCATTGAAACTACTACGGATCACACCGCAGAGCTGCGGAATGGCTGGTCCTGGGG
The DNA here is from genome assembly GCA_030324255.1 of Phytophthora capsici. Classification (NCBI taxonomy): domain Eukaryota; phylum Oomycota; class Peronosporomycetes; order Peronosporales; family Peronosporaceae; genus Phytophthora; species Phytophthora capsici. The sequence continues at coordinate 3,759,184 of CM059363.1, forward strand.
CCAGATGTGCTTGTGGCGAGTTGTACTGCTCGAAGCTCTGCCGAATGCGAGCGCTCCACGAATACCACGGCATTTTATGTCCGAGGAACGACTCCTGCTCGGCAATGGGCGAGTTCATCGAGCACACACGCCACACGAATGATGTTTTTCTACTGGCAGCAAAGGTCATCGCCCGTGTGCTTTCCCGGTACCTTGTGTGGCGAGATGCTGTCAAAGCGCGTGAGCCCATCGACATGTTCTACAAGAAACCGTGGTGGGAGGTGGTGGTTGTGGAGCACGATGAGCTGCCACATCCGTCCAAAATCAGCCAGGAAGGATCAGACCAAACGACTGGCAGCAAAGGAACAACCAGCCAAGGTGGAGAGAGTACCGATAACGATGACAGATCACCGAAAGACGTGAAGGACATTGACGAGGAACAGAAGACTGATGCAGTTCAGGCAGACGGTCAGAGCTCACAGGAGAAGGAACAGAAGCAAGACGAAGGGGCCACTACGAACAGCTCAAGTAAAGCGCAGTGTTTGCAGGAAGTGTTGTCGATGACACATCAGCTGATGATCGATGCTCTGGAGTGCAATTTAGTGCGTCTTGAGCGAGAAGGCCAGCTGCGTGACGTGACAGTGGAGGAAATCTGGCGCTGCTGTTCGAGTGTGCTGAGCTTCGAGTTCTTCACTGCTCAGATCGGTCTCTTCGAGATGAACAACATCAGTATGGAGGTGGACAACCCTTTCCACGCCTTTATTGACATCCTGGATCCAGACGTGCAGAACGAAGTTGCCGCAGGAGACCCGGATCACAGTGACGGACAAACTGACAGCGTGTCACCGAGGGTACAGCCGCAGTTGAACGCCGAGGAGCAGGCTCTGGTAGCCAGCGTGCGTCGCGTGCTTTTGTGGGAGGAGGAGCGCTTAAAGGTGGTACAGGCACAAGAGCGTCTTGAGAGAAACAGCGGCGACCTGGACCGAGATTTCGACCCCTTGATCCCGCTGGGGTATCCTAGTATTGAAGGCACGGCGCTGTTCCCGATCATTTGTACGATGAACCACAGTTGTGACCCCAACTGCACAGTGTTGTACACGAAGAACGGCGATGGACATGTTGTGGCTATCCGCGACATTAAAAAAGGCGAGGAGCTCTGCATCTGCTACATCGACGTCGACATGGACGTGCAGACGCGCGAGGCGAATCTACGGGAGTACAAATTCAAGTGTTTCTGCTCCAGGTGCGTCCAGGAGCGTCAACAACTCGAGCAACAAGAGCAACCAACAGAAAATGACCAACCTTGTGCGTCGAAGCAGCTGAAAAGACCGAAGAGGAGTGGTGGCCGATAAGGAGGTGTGGGAACCTGCTGCTTAGGATAAAACGTCTTGCGTTAGACACTGTAGTAAAGATATCCAAAAGCACCAAAGAGCTGCGTCTGTATCAATACTTGACCGTAACCTCCTGACTCATAGTTGATACGTTGCAGCCACGCCTGAAATGCCGTTGAACAAGTACGTGTGGTTGAGTGGTTCGAACTGATGCGTAATGAGCTTGACAGCCTCCTGCGCTGCAACGCCCCCCATTAAAGCTGCGATGTTGTGCAGTTCAACTTGACAGGACCGAGTCATCTCCAGTGCGTGATCATTAGTGATCCACGCAGCCACGTCACTCCCGGCAGCCAGTTTCTTGGCCTTTGATACCAGCCACGTACCGTCTTGAGTCGCTGCGTTGTCTTCCGACCCAGGGTAGCGATTGAACTCGGACGCGAATGCAGCCACTGAACGGAGCATGAAGTACCAGATCAACGGTGACTGCTCCTTGTCCTCGTCTTCCAAATCCACACTCGATAAATCCACGTGCTTGTACTCCTGCGCTACCGTACGCGTCTCAAGCATACCAACACTCGGAGCATTCTTGCAAAATGCCGCTACTGTTTCGAACGAAATGCTGTCCTCAGGAAGCTTCAGCTCACGCAACCGCTGGCGTAGAATCTCGTGGACCTTCGTTGCATCCTCCTTCGCCTTGGTAACGTAAAGTTCCTGCAGAGCAACATAAGATTCCGTCGAGGCTGTCATATCCGGCACAACGCCAGTCACAGGTAATAGTCCGTCGTTCTGCTTGACAAAATCTGCCAGCGCTTGCGCCAGCAGCCAGAACTCCTTCGTATCCTTTGTCTTCTCCAACGTTTCCACTGAAACAGTGTGGGCCGGAGCAGCTTCCAACACTGGAGCAACTTCTTCCGGAACGCGAGGAGCCACGTACGCCTTGTAGGCATTCTCGGCTGCTTCAATAAAGTTCAATTCATGGCCTGGTGGCCCCCACGCCATCTCCTGCAGACTCTTCTTAAACGCGTCCTTCTCCGGGAACGTGGCTGGTGGCTGACCATTATGCTCTTCTTTCCACTTCTTCATGGCCTGAAGTAGCAGCACCACAAAGGGAACATGTGCATGTTCAATACTCGACAACGTATTTAAGTCAAAACTGTCTGCAAACTTCTGCAAAGTCGGGAACGGCTTCGACAGTCTCAGTTCGTGTCGAGGAGGGTCCAGTTTAGCGTCTGCGATGGCGTGTTGAGCCGCCTGCAGCCGTAAAGAGCCTAAAAAGCCGTAGGATGTCACTAAAAGCAGTGGAATCCTCTTAGCTAGACACAGTTCAGCTATTGTACTGGTCACCGCCTCGTTTAACTGTGTAGCCATCACCAAAGTGAACTGGTCCAAGTACTGGGGTTCGTCCTGCAACACCTGCTTGATATCAGCGTGGCGAGCGTCGCCAGCCACGTCCGAATTCATCTCCAGCAGCAGTTTAGCCACCGTTTCGGCCCTGGATTGGCCCACAGCGTCCGCTGTAACGAAGAAATTGTTGCTGGCATCGGCCAATGACACAGTGGCGTCGTCCAAAACTGTGAATCGACCCACACCGGGCAGCACGAGGTTCTTGAGCGCCTCCGAGGCTGTAGCACAGGACCCAACGAGAAGGACGTGGGTGGAGGCCAGGCGGCGCTGGCCCTCGGGCCCCCAGAGACGCAGTTGACGGTCGTACTTGTCCCCCATGAAAAGTAAGATTTGGAATGGAATAATTATTGAAAGAAGAAGTGTGCTTAAATGATTGATGGGTTTAGATGTTTGACACATGAAGTAGGATGCTTAAAAAAATATATTTTCTATCGAGTCAAGTCAACGCATTGACAGCGTGGATTACGCACCGGTATCCTGCAGTTGTCCTCGCCTTGGGACATTGGACGCGGGAATGAGAATCCTGGATGGTGTCTGCTAGGGAATCTTCGTGGGGATACTGTAATGCCAGTTTACTAGCGAAACAGGAATCGTTATTAATCTGAATAGGTACGAAAGGATTTAACGATTCGCGTTGTGCGTTCTCGACATTACAGCAACGTTCCAACTCAGTGCATCAATGGTATTAAATTATTGTACAGGACTACCTACGGGTGTGAACTTTGACCATTTAGCTCGCTGTTCGTCTGGAGTCTTTCGAGCTTGAATTAACATGATTGACGTGATTGAGTTCTCGCTGTTGCTCCGTCTTTCTTGGATCTTGTGGTGATTTTATCTTCGCTTTTGGAACGGCACTTCTTGTCGTCTTTAGATGAAATTCTTGATGTTGATGAGCGACGAACTTTGTTGCTTTGCTCTGTGGGGCTCATCATGACGGCGGCGTGCGGGGCGACGGTCAGTAGGTGGTTGGCAAACATTGCTCTGGTCTGTGCCTTGGCTGATGATCAACGGAGGAAATTGGAGAATGAATGAGCTCCCGTCCACTTAGATGATCCCCTCGCAATGAGCAAAGAATAGACTTGGAAAACCTTATCACGGAATATCCAGTTGCCACCGGTACCATCATCTTCTCGTCCAGATCTGAGAACGAGCGCTGTGGCGTCCGTCTATCCACGCATTTGACTTGCAAATGTGGGTCCAATGACGCTATAACCACCTTCATATACGTTGAGATCTGGAATGCGTGTTAACCCAAGGGTGCAACTAAAGTTTAGTCTACAGTAAATGGAAATGTTAGCCTGAAAGTGCAGGCATCGAAACGTCACCGGCTCAGGAAATCGACTAAAATCCGGCGAGATGTAGGCTCGATGTGCATTTGTATGATGGCACCGAAGCAAAGTTGTAGCCACAGTCGCATAATCCTCATTGTCGCACGAAAGCAGCACGTATCCTCCTGTGCTCCAGTCATTTGACCTTGTAGTGTTTCCCGGGTCCGAATACCAAATAACTCCAACACAGCGATGCGGGGGCCAACCCGCAAGAAAGTAGTAGCCGAATGTATTGATGTGTTGGTGACTTGGAAGATTGGAAAGTGAGTGCCTTGGGAGACCGTGAGTCTGGTGCTAACCAGCTCGTGCTCTCCAAGGTGAACCCAAGAGAGGCAGACTGTCGTGGACAGACTGAGAATGTACATGTAACGCACCAAAGGAAATATGCAGTTAGGCTTACTAAATTCTAGTACATATTGGTAAGGCAACATGCTTACCAAGATCACAGAGCTGCACCCATTGTCCACAGCTGAGTGCCGTCGGACACATGCGGGTCCTTCTGTGATCTTCACTGTCGACATCACTCGGTGACTGAGCCTGCCGCTCAGCACCAGATCCGGATGTCTGCCAACAAACTCGAGGTTCCACTGCGGTGATCCCAAGCTGGAAAACTCGGAATCCATTACACAGCCCCCGAAGCTTGGTTCACCGCACTACTCCGTCGGTCACCGACAACAGCATGTCTAGCTGCGCTGGCCACGGTCCCTACGACGACGTGTAGATCGGCTCGAAGTACTACAGGGAATCGCCGTGATTCCTGCAGTCGCGGTCATTGACCGGGTTTGGCGTCCTACAGGCTGGTCCAGTCCGTGTTCCCTGTCCAACCCAGTCGCGGTCTGCCCCAAACTTGACTGTACTCCTTCATGTGGAGCACTACCCTCACCGAGGATAGCTTCATTCTGCTGAACGTCTTGTTCTTGTACGGATCGTCGTCGCTTCCTGCCCGTCTGTTGTCGCCTTGCTGGACGCTTATTAGGACACTTACCACGACCATCGGAGCTCGGAGCGGTGGTGTCAACCTGTTGCCGATCGCCACTAGCAGCTGTAGCATTAACCCGGCGCCGGTCTCCATATACTGTCGCAGAGTCAGCCCGCCGCTGCTCTCCGCTCGGGTGTAGTTTGTTCCATGCTTCGAGAAGCTTCTGGTCATCTGACTGCTTCACGTAGTTGTCCACCAGGACACGAATTTCTTTCGCGAGGTCGGACAGCGGTTCGTATGAATCCTCGATGGGTTGTAGGCCTTTCCATCCGACTTGTATCTCGAAATCCTTGATCTCGTTGTTCCACCGATGATCCTTTAGTTTGTCGACAGCTAACACGATACCTTGGGACGATACATGTTCTAACAGCTCGTCGGTCACCTCCAAACTCTCATCAGCATACATCTTGAGCCTCGATGGATGTACATCCATTTCATCACCCGTAACTAAGTGCTGTACTCGGAATGAATGGACGTCGGCACGTACCACGCGATATGGCCCAACCCACGTCACCTGTAATTTATTACCGTGCTTCTCGTCTACTCGAGAACGGAGAACGAAATCGCCGACAGAGAAATTCACCAAATTCTCGCCTCGCTCGCGCTTCTTGTTTAGAAGACGCTGCTTCAATCGCTGATCCTCCACTGCACAATGCATGACCTGGATACTTTCCCGTAGCTCGGCTAGATACCCATCGATCTCTTCGGATTCAGGAATAGTCTGCAAGTTGTTGCAACCAGGGAGATAAAATTCACGTAAGGGAGTTGGGTTCTGCAGTCCAGTGAAAAGCTCCAATGGTGAATGGTTGCCAAGAGATGGCACAGCAGTGTGATTCAGATTTGCCTGTACCATCGGAACCAGATACACCCAATCCTTCTGACTTATCTTGTACGTGATAATCATTGCCCTGATGACTTGAAGGATGTCCCGATTAACTCTCTCGACGGATCCATTGATCCACGGACAGTATGCTGGCGTGAATGTCTGCTGCGTCCGTAGTCTGCGGCTTAACTCCGCCACCACTTCATTCTTGAAATGCGTACCCTGATCCGACATCCAATCCGGCGGAATGCCAAACCGTGAGTGCCATGCTAACAAAGCTTCCACCGTCACTCTGCTGTCAGCTGTGTCCGCCACGACTAACTCACAGTAGTGAGTAGCGTGGTCCTTCAGGACCAGGATATATTTGCTATCTCCATAACTTGGCCCCATAGAGAGAAAATCAAAATGTAAAACTTGGTTGCGTGTACTGCAGTTGATCACTTCGCCCCACGGACGTGGGATAATTTTCCCCCCTCGACAATGCAGGCACAGCAAACAATCTTTCACGAATTTCTTCACAATAACTGCGACGTTGTCGATCACAAAAAGTCGGTTCAGGTGAGTGATCATAGCCTTCTGGCCGCGATGACCTTGGGCTCCACAATGCGCAACGATGCATAATCGCTGGATCAACTCGGAAGCTTCCGAAGGAACCCAAATGCGTCGTCCTAGTGTAATCGTTCCGTCTTCTGCAGTTGACGACCCTGTCGGTTGCTCGTACTGAGATTGTACAGTACAAAGTTCCTCCAATGTTGGCCAAACGAAGTTTTCATCGTCCAGAGGTCGGAGTTTCACCCTGGTTGGCGCTGTTCGCCGCCGTACAGCTTTGATTCGTTTAACCGATGCCACAGGAGTGTGATTACCGGCCCAACGCGAGATCATGTCGGCCCATACATTGTCAGGACCTGGTACATGTTCGATGATGTACCTGAAATTCATGAGTTTCATCGCCCACCTGAGAAGTTTGCCCTTCACGTGCTTTTTGACACTCTCATGTGGCGCGAAAACATGGATCAAGTTTCTATGATCACAAAACATTCGAAATGGCTGAGGTCGTAGCAGCAGATAATCCATCTTCTCACATGCCAATACAATTGGCAGGGCTTCCTTTTCGATGACAGTCCAGTTTAACTGGCTGCCAGTGAAAGTCCCGCTCAAGCACTGGATGAGTCGGTGTTGCTGCTCGGTGACTGGCCGCTTCGGGTCGTACTCCTTCACTTGTGTCACGATAGCAGCCCAGCCAATGTCGGATGCGTCTGTGAAAAGGCACGTTGTGGCGTTATCGTCGGGGAAATCCAATGTTGTTGACGTCGCCAACAACTCCTTCACTTGATCAAAAGCCTGTCGTTCCTCCTCGTTCAACTTGATCTCAATTCCTGCTGCGGCACGTCGAGTACGCTTCGTGCTTGCAAGTGCTTCATCAAGACGTCGTTGGAGCGGGGCAACCTTCCGTGCAAAATCTACGAGGCTCTCTCGCATCCAGTTGATAGCACACACGAACTGTTGTAACTCCCCAGCAGTTGTTGGATACGGCAGTGATCGTAGAGTGTCAATCCTTGCTGGATCATGCCGAACACCTTGGTGATTGATCACACGCCCGCACCACTTTACTTCAGTCTGGTAGAGACTTGATTTCTTGACACTCAATTTCAAGCCAAACTGATTCAGCAAAGAGAAAAGCTCAGATAACTTCTCCAAATACACTTCAATGTCATCTGCGTACAGTAAGAGGTCATCGATCCAGATCAAAAGATGTTCATACAGCAAACTGGCGAAACACTCTTCCATCGTTTTCTGGAAGTGAATCGCAGCATCTGCACATCCCTGGGGTACACGGCGAGGAGTGAAAATCTTTTCATCAGTCATGTAGGACATGAATTCTTGACAGAGCTCAGCTAGAGGCAACTGCCAAAAACCCTTAAGGAAATCAAAGAGTCCGAAGTGCTTCATGTCACGTGCATTTTCCAAAACTAATGAAAGAATCGGCATCACAGCTGCCATCACTTCAGTCTGCTCATTTCTTGCTCGATAGTCCGTTGTTTGCCGCAAGTCCATGATGTCGGCGGACTTCTTGACTGGCAGAACGGGGCTCGCCCATCGACTCTTGGGGTTCTCGTAGACGAGTCCTAAATCCACAAGACGAGCATTGAATTCACGTAAGAACTTTCGGATGTGCGGAGGATATTTACGGGGCTTACACTTTGTAGGACGAGCCCCCTCCTTCAATCGCACTTCCAGTGGCGGCACGTTAGCGGGAGGGTCATCACGGAGTTCGAGCCGCCAAATGTCATAGGCATGGGCGGTCGTTCGCAATTGCTCCACGTACTCCACAGGAAATCCATTAGCCAGTGCGCGATCAATCAAACGCTCCACAGCGGCAAAAATATCATCATCGCCACTTGAATTAGACGCGTCCAGATTTACAGGCATCTCATCAGCCTCCAAATCAATCGGGTCACCACTGGTTTCATCTTCACAGCGCGTAGCTAGTTGTTCGAGCTGGTGGTCGACGTCAATCCCTAGCGAAGTTAATAGGTCATTACCCACTATGAATTCTCCGTCATCAATATCAACCACCAAAACGTCCACCATCTTCATTGGCTCCACAGGTCCAGCTGCCGTGTGTAGCATCAGATGTAACTTAGCTTTCAACTTGGCCGTCACTGTTGTCGATCCGAATGTCTGGTTCAGGATTGGAACTTCGAGTTCCTCGGCCGACACACTTGGGTCCAGAGTCTTCAATTGTTCCCAGTGTGAATGTCCAATTACCGTATAGTCAGATCCACTGTCGAGACAATATGGCAGCTCTAGCACACCATTCAGCATCACCACTCGATCAGCAGGTGGAAGTAATTCGCCAAGTCGTTTCGTCTTCGCCTTCTTATTCCCGCGTCCGTCGCGCATCTTCTTGTACAGCTCTTCCTTCTCCTGTCGAGAGGCTTGAGTGCATTCGCGCAACCAGTGCATCTCCTGGCACTTAGGGCATGGCCCTGGCGGGGGTTTCGACGGTCCAGAAGACGTAGGCTTGGGCTTGGAAAACGTAGCCTTGGGCTTGGATTCCGTTGAGGCCCGGTCTGCATCACCCTTGCTTGCCGCTGCGGAAGCCGGCTTGGGGTCCCAACGCTTCTTCTTGTCTGACTGATTTGACTTAGACTTGTCCTTGCTTTGTCCAGTCACGTCTCGCTTCTCTCGCTTCAGACGTACGTGTTGTCGCTCCAACTCGTTCGCCTTGTCTAGGATGAGTCGGAACAAAACTTTCGGATCCTTGGCAGCATCCGCGTGCGTAAAACGGACGCACTGCTTCACTTCCTGCTTCAAAGCCTTGGGAAGCAGATTCGCGATCAGTCTTTTGCACTTCTCTTTCGTGCCATTAGGCCCACTGAAGCATTCCGCGAGGCCGTTCTCGTCCACAATAGAGTTGAAAACCTTGTAGTAGTCTATCAACCGAGCATTCACGTCGCTCTCGCGGAGGTTGATGACCAGATTCTTCTTGAACAACTCCTTGATATCGGGAAGCGTGTCGTTCTTGATGCTGTGCACTATGTGCTCGATTTCTGCTAGCAGCATGCCTTCCGTTGCTTCGGCCGGCTGTACATTGAGCTTCAGATCGCAGAATACATCAAGTAGTTGAGGTTGAAAGGAATCCTTGATACTCTGCACCACCGCCTCGTAGTCTTCACCGGTCACTCGGCAGCGGGCTTGCATCTTGGACTCGTAGTCACGTCTTTCTCGCTTCCATCGAACCAAAGCCTCGTGCGAGACAGACTCGATCATTGGCGGCAAGATCGGCGTGAACAGTGGGACGGTACCAGTGGGTCCATCCGCATCAGCAGCGCGCACCATTCTGGTCACAGCTGCGTCTTCGAGGGTCCACCGACGGCCTTCAATCGGGAGATCAGGATCCTCGTCTCAGTAGATATGGCTTCGGTTCCACTGTGGGCAGGTCGGGTTTGTTGACAGTGTCCAAGCAGTGGTAATTCTACTAAAGAATTCTTTGTAGTGTTTCCCGGGTCCGAATACCAAATAACTCCAACACAGCGATGCGGGGGCCAACCCGCAAGAAAGTAGTAGCCGAATGTATTGATGTGTTGGTGACTTGGAAGATTGGAAAGTGAGTGCCTTGGGAGACCGTGAGTCTGGTGCTAACCAGCTCGTGCTCTCCAAGGTGAACCCAAGAGGGGCAGACTGTCGTGGACAGACTGAGAATGTACATGTAACGCACCAAAGGAAATATGCAGTTAGGCTTACTAAATTCTAGTACATATTGGTAAGGCAACATGCTTACCAAGATCACAGAGCTGCACCCATTGTCCACAGCTGAGTGCCGTCGGACACATGCGGGTCCTTCTGTGATCTTCACTGTCGACATCACTCGGTGACTGAGCCTGCCGCTCAGCACCAGATCCGGATGTCTGCCAACAAACTCGAGGTTCCACTGCGGTGATCCCAAGCTGGAAAACTCGGAATCCATTACAGACCTTCATTGTTTTAATTTTACTGTCTGTTAGATTAAAAGACCTTGAATGAAGCTCATTATGAACCCATTTCGACCGTTGAGCTGAACGTGAAGTGAAAGTTCCTGCCGACAGGCGTTAACCACGTGGCTGCCAACGGATCTGTGAACGACTGGTGTGGAATGCCGGTGCAGCACTAACTTAGTAGTGTCACTAAGAGTTAATGAGAGCAGTATATAGTGGGGAGACTTTAAGTCAAATGAACCCATCAGCTTCACATCGCTAGGCACGACGAGATCTTTCGCCCGAAGGTAATCAGTAAATTGCGATGAAGAGAAATACGCCATCACTCCTCCGAGGAAACAGAAATCTGTTAGCTACTGGTAAATAAACGTACAGCAAGTTGCGGTGATCAACTTGGCATTCCGAGACATAACTCCAAACCACTGGGGCTCACTCGTTTTGTACTTTAGTTGTTTATCATACCGATTCTGTCACCAGCGCTTCATGATCGCAAAGCGCGTTTGGTGACTTTTGGAGTTTCCAGTTCAAGTGCAACACCTTTAAGTTGGGCGGACGTTGCCTTAAACCTCAATCCGGTCTCGTCATCGCAAGTCTCTAGTACTTCAGTTTGGACATGTTCGCTAACCACTTCGTAACTACCGCGTCGCACGTCGCCGTGATGGTCGTGATCCCTAAAGACAGTCGACATTCGGTCTCTTCACAGAAGAAAACGGATACAGCGGCATCAACCAGTTGGAGACAATGGCATTGTTAGCAGAGAACAGAACCACACGGCAAATTACACGTTCTGAATATGAAATTCTTGTTATCTAAGTTTCAGCAAAAAAAAACTTGTTGTAAGATAAGTTGTGTAAGAACGAATGGGACTGTCAGGTTTGTCGCCTAGAGTCTGTCGAGAGCGTGCGGGTTCGCCCTTCCATAGGCAGCCGTGAACAATTCATACTTTTTGCGATTCTCGGCGGTCATGAGGCCATTCATACCCGTCAGCTTGTCCTTGATATAGGCCGGCGTCCTATTCTTCGAGACCCAGCTCTCCGCCTTTTCAGTCCATTTGGCGAGTTGTGCCGCTGTAAAATTCCTCTCTTCCTCCTCGTCGTCATCGTATTTGCCGTTCTTCTGGTCATATTTGTCATCTTCGTCGGCGGCGTAGTAGCGCAGAGACCTCTTACCGTTGTTGGTTTCGAGAGCGCGAGCTGGAGCGTCAGCCGAAGTCATCACATGGCCTTCACCCGAGACGGTGGCGGTAGCGTTGGAGTTGGAGAGAATGGCGGCCGAAGTGAGGAGCAGGAAGTAAGAGAAACGCATTCTTAGAGCTGGGGTTGCTTTGGGTGCTGGAGACTTGAGTGCTGCGTTGAAAAGTGCGAAGTGAGTCGGGAAGTTGCGAGGGAATAGTTTTAGTACCTGTACTACACGTTGTTGCTCGTTATCACCCGTAAAATTAAAGCTAGATATGTTGGGCAAAAACGTCGAGGGCTTACGCCGAGCCACCGATACTAGTACATGTAGCTGCTGTGAGGATCGCACAACTTGAATAGCAAAGCACAAGATGGAAAGTTGGTGAGACGTACTTGATTATTCTGTGATTATTTTGGGTTCTACTCATGCACGATACAGAGCCGACGATACTACATCGCGTGACGAATCTCTTTTCCGTGAAATCTCCGCACGTCAAGACGACATAAAATAATCACAGAATAATCAAGTACGTCTCACCAACTTTCCATCTTGTGCTTTGCTATTCAAGTTGTGCGATCCTCACAGCAAGCTACATGTACTAGTATCGGTGGCTCGGCGTAAGCCCTCGACGTTTATGTCCAACATATCTAGCTTTAATTTTACGGGTGATAACGAGCAACAACGTGTAGTACAGGTACTAAAACTATTCCCTCGCAACTTCCGACTCACTTCGGCACTTTTCAACGCAGCACTCAAGTCTCCAGAACCCAAAGCAACCTCAACACTAAGAATGCGTTTCTTTTACTTCCTGCTCCTCACTTCGGCCGCCCTTCTCTCCAACTGCAACGCTACCGCCACCGTCTCGGGTGAAGGCCATGTGATGACTTCGGCTGACGCTCCAGCTCGCGCTCTCGAAACCAACAACGGTAAGAGGTCTCTACGCTACTACGCCACCGACGAAGATGTCGAGACCGACAAATATGACCAGAAGAACGGCAAATACGACAACGACGACGAGGAAGAGAGGAATTTACAGCGGCACAACTCGCCAAATGGACTGAAAAGGCGGAGAGCTGGGTCCCGAAGAATAGGACGCCGGGAATACGAAAGTGACGGTGGAAGATGAGTCTGAAAATGCGTCACCGGCTCAGGAAAGTGTGTATATACTACGGCACTGAAGCAAATTGTAGTTATAGTCGCATTGCACATTGTAGGAACAGTCGCATGATCGCGCTGATAAGTCTTTGTTCCAGTCGTTGGACCTTCGTGGCTCTTATTCTTACTGTCTGCTAGATTAAAAACCTTGAGTGAACCCATTTTGGCCGTTGGGCTGAACGGGAAGTGAAAGTTCCTGCCGACAGGCGTTAACCACGTGGCTGCCAACGGATCTGTGAACGACTGGTGTGGAATGCCGGTGCAGCACTAACTTAGTAGTGCCACTAAGAGTAGAGTTTAAGTCAAATGAACCCATCGGCTTCACATCGCTAGGCTTGACGAGAGATCTTTAGCCGAAGGTAATCAATATTGCGATGAAGACAGATACGCCATCACTTCTTCTGAGGAAACAGAAATCTACTGGCTACTGGTAAATGTAAGTTGTAGCGATCGCCGGCTAAAACGGCGGATGAAAATTGCTCCTGCGTATCTATTAACCCTTCAACTTGGAGTCATTCCGAGTCAAACTTTCCAAACCACTGATGCTCCTAGAGCTTATTCAGAGCGTCTCGCTTTGTCGGTCCAGAGTTTAGTTGTTTAGCTTCATACCGGTTCTGTGAGCAGCGTTTCAACGCTTTCGCGTGGTCGCAAAGTGTATCCATCGCGTTTGGCGACTTATGGAGCTTCGAGTCTGGCGTCCGTCACACGAAAGAGTGCAGCCAGCGCCTTGAAGTTGGGCGGGCGTCGCCTCATTCCTCAATCCGCTCTCGTCCTCGCAAGCCGCCAGTTCTTCCGCTCGGAAATGTTCGCTAACCACTTCGCAACCATCGCGCCACACGCCGCCGTCATGGTCGTGAGCCCCAAGGACAGTCGCACCGCATCCCCCACAACGAAAGACCCGGCCAAGAAGTACCGCCGTGCCAAGAGCGAGCGAAATGCCAACACAGACAAGAAAACGCCGGAAATCCGCATCGCCGCCCGGCAAACGTGCTGAAGTATCTGTCACCCTTCAAAGTTCTGTATTATACCTTAAGTAAATGATCATTTTTCAAAACAATATAAAGTGTTCATTCATTTATCAAAGAACTTTAGCTGTACTTGTATCTCGCTATCGTTTAATTGAAGGAGTAGCCCTGGAGTGTGGCACGAGGAGCGAAAGTGAAGGTGCCAGGCTCGTACGACTCGACGTGGGAAGCCATTTGAGCGATGGAGCAACAGCCGCAGCAGAAGCTGAAGGCGGCGTCCTCGGCGTGGGAGCCTGGGATGCTGAACAGAGTACGAATGCGCCATCGCATTCGCATGTGGCAAAGAGCTGAGATGACAGCGCACAACCAGAAGAGGAACTGCAAGAAGCCGCTATCAGCGATCGCCGTGATAAGCGCCAGGAGGTAGAGGCCTCCAAAGAGACCCAAGACGTGGTAGAACGGCATCAGCCCAAGGCGAGCCGAGATCTGAGCAACTGCAATACCAGGGCAGCAACAAGACATGACACCTACAAGAGAGTAAAGACTGTTAGCAGATATCCAAGTTAAAAGTGCAAGCAGAGAGATAACGCTTACCATTTGGCACCATTGAGTCAGTAAAGCCAAAGAGACCGGTCTTCCAGCGGCCAGTCACGATGCCATTCGAATCTGCGCCTTGGTTGCTGTTGTCGCCATCAGCAATGCTAACCGTCACGTCGTTCTCCTTGGTCGGCGGCTCGAACTTCATGGTGGTTCAAAGGCTTTGAAGGCTTGTTGGTTGGGGTGGGGAAATCGAGGAATGAGCTTTAGTTGGCAGCGTGGTCTGGTCAACATTAGCCTTCGTGTTCTGATCACATGCCTAACATTAGGCTGAAACAACCCCATACGGCCGACGTCTTCCAAGACTCAGACAACCGAGTATCTGTCATCTATATCCATCTCCAACGGATCAGCTCAGAACACGCACGACTGGATTGGATAGGAATAGTTGCAGGATAATCTCCACAAGAACGCACCGTACGACTTCAAGCAGTATTAACTTGCTACATGTCAAAGACGGATCGGACCTTGCGGTTGCCACTTTCTTTCGTAACAAACTCGTCCTCGGGGTCACTGTCATCATCGTTATCGTTACCAAAGAAGTCCATCTCGTCGCCAAAGCCTCCGTTCAGTGCTCCCAGTCGCTGACCCGATTCCAGATCAACGGCCACGTGCATGTAGCGGGTTTCGTTCATTCTGTTCTCCATCGCGTGTAGTTTTCGTCGTAAATAGATGAAGCTCCCAACGAGAACAATCGAGCAAAGCACAGTCGGTAGTACAGAATGGTAGAACGTCCGATGACTATCCTCCATTTTCTTCGTGACCAGAGCCATAAGGAGGAAAAGCTGCAGGTCAAACGTGCCATGAATCAGAACAGCTGGAAAGATTACCGCGAGCTTCGTACGCCAGCGTCCTAGATCCGTTTTCGCGGCGTCGGTGCCCCGCTGTTCACTTCCACCTTGTCGATGAGCCAGCAGCCGTTCCGCCATCCGTACACCAGTAATTCCACCACATATGCAATGCAGCGGTGCGCTCGAGACACTGCGCAGTAGCGCAGTCTCCATCTTATCGCGAAATGTTGGCGCCAGAAGGGAAAAGGCCGTATTTTCCATGACGGAGAACCCCAACGCACCTGCAACAACTGCCAGAAACACCACGAACGCATGGTTGGCGTGTGGGCGGTGGTAGAAGAGCAGTCGGCTCGGATGGCACATCCTGCCTCGAAGTGCACCATGACGTTGCTGGCGCTGTTTCAACGCCGAAAACGCCGGCACAGACCCACTTTTTCCTTTACAGCAGCACAATAAGCTGCGAATACAGCCTCCACCACCAGATCTTCCGCAGCAGCAGCTTCCTTGGACAACCCAGTACTTCATAAACTCCTCCACCAGTGCAGCCACAATAAATGCGAGGCCGAACAGGAACAAAAAGTACCCGACGGTCTTGTCCACCTTAAGACTCATGAGAATCTTCCCCAGCTTCACGCCATGTGCTGAGGCTGGTTTGCTGTTGCTTGTGGTATTGAAATATTTGCGCAATTGGCTCAGAATTGAGTCCCGCTGGTCGAAAAAGCACACTGAGGCCAGCAATGGACCTAACGTCAGCTGGCCAACAAGGGCAAGCACTGGGATAATGAAGGCTCCGCCTAAAAACGTCCGGAAAAGCTGGTCGATCTCTCGATCTCTGCGTATAAAGAATAAAAAGTAGTTAATAAAATATTAACGAGAAATATCGGGTATTGGGTCTCGTACGTGACTCCATGGTGCTGCTGCTGGCGGAAGACCCACCAGAAGAAGAGGAGGACAGGAATAGACAGCACGAGAAGCACTGGAATCACTTGAATCTGGCCGATTATCTACAAAAAACATCAAAATTATTGATAAAAGGGTTAGAATACGATTTTTAAACGACATCCGGGTACCACCATACTTACAGCGAGGAACAGGGAGAAGCCCAGTATAGATATGACATACTGCCGGCGACTGTAGCGCTGTATCACAGCCAGCAACGGCATGGCGTCCACGCGGCAACGAGGAAGTGAAGGGGGTACGCGGAGAATGATGAGAATGAAATGGGGTACACTTTATGTTTTCCACGTAAATGTCCTATCGTTGGGCATATTTAGTGTTACTTCATCAGTTATTCATTTTCACAGGCCAACTTCAACTTGACAATTTTTTTCATAACATTTAATTAGAGAACGGATGAAATTTACACAAATGTGGTCGCCAATTCTGACAGCAGGAGCAAAGAGTGGAGGTTTAAAAAACAAGGAGAACTCATGAGTAACGAATATACGCATTTGGCGCGCCAGCGGCTCTGCCACGCGAGATCTATTTTGTCACAACACCAAGCAACACCGGCAGCATGGACGAAGATGGCACGAAGACCCCCCCTCCCCGGGAGTCTCCCGACTTCAGTGAGGGCAAGAGTAAGAAAGAACTTACGACTGTGAACAAGAACGAGAGCAAAGGTAGGAGCGAAGATGCAAGCGTGAGCGAAGGCGAAGAAAAAGGTGACGAGGAAGTCAAAAGCGAAGGGGAAGGCAGTAAGGAAGCCAATGGCGACGAGGAAGTCAAAGACGAAGTATCACCGGGGGACACGTCCGAGAGTTACGAATGTGAGCTTGTGGACGAGGCTGATGGGACCACAGCGATCTATGTGGACATATGCTATCTCTGGAAGCAATGTGCTTTCAAAAACCCCATAAAACGCAGTGACTTCATTGAAGCGGGTGAAGGAGCGGGTTTAGAAACCATCCGTGTGGCAACGAACGGCAAGGACTGTGGAAAACTGAAACGGGGTTCACAAACTGGTCGTCGCCACTGGAAAAAAGACGAGAGTTTTGCGAAGTTTATCAAAAAAATGGAGCATGATACCACGAAGCAAAATCAAAGCTACGCAATTGACAAAAGTTTTCTCAAGGCCTTCTCGAAGATCGTAGCGGATGATATCGCTTGCCTTTATCTCGTGGATACAGCCGAGGTAATGGACGGCGGCAAGAAGCTGTTCAAGTATGGCCGTACAAAAAATCTCAAAAACCGATTCTTCGACCACGCCAAAACGAATGGCAACAAAGCAACTCTCAGCTCTGTGATCTTTATCCCCACCGACTGTCTCCCCGAAGCAGAAGCGACTCTGAAAGCTTGCATTGGCAGGACCAACCATTATAAAAAGCTAGACAATTCGAACGATGCAG
Source organism: Phytophthora capsici (assembly GCA_030324255.1). Lineage (NCBI taxonomy): Eukaryota > Oomycota > Peronosporomycetes > Peronosporales > Peronosporaceae > Phytophthora > Phytophthora capsici. The sequence goes on from CM059363.1 coordinate 3,776,538, forward strand.
ACGATTAAAACGATGACGATGTGAACGATACCGTCGATGAGAACGATGCGGACGAAAACGATGTGGATGATACCGTCGATGAGAACGATGCGGACGAAGCGCAAGAAGCTAAAAAAGAAAAAGAGGCGACAGAGCTCATTGTTCTTGACGAAGACGGCCTCAGGTCTGTACGGTCTACTATGAAAATGATCGCAGGCAAGTATTCCGGCGAGAGGACTCTCCTTATAGCACAACACGAGGCAGAAATGAAAGATCTCTCGCACAAGAATGAGCTCATTGAGCTAAAACTTCAGCATGAACAGGAGATCAAGCTGCTCATGGAAGAAAACACGAAGTTGCGCCAGACGATTGCGGACATGACGATCAAAGAACTCACCGAAACTATTAGTCGCCTCAAGGAAAACAGCTCAAGAGACTGCTGATTTGTTCAGTTCGACGAGCAACGCATTCTCGCTTGCTTTGTTTTCAAGTAAAACAAAGCGAGCGAACTCAGCTAGCCGTTATTTCTCGATGCTAAGAACAATATAATCATTTCATATCTTTTGTTTTGCAAATGTGCACAAATCTTTCGCAAAGACCTTTGCGTCGCAGATATCCTAGCTTTGAATGAGTTGAGCAAGCGTGTTGATCGTATTGCAGGCGTGTTTATTTCGATTCTGCTAAAGAAAGGCTAACTATCGCTCACACAGAGCTCTTGAATTCATCGCAGAAAGTGTTGCTGATCTAAATCGTCAAAGCAATAACAGGCTACTAATGGGACAACGTACTTGTTGTTATTTTTTAGCGCAGACTCGCCGTGGTACCGGTATGCACTCAATACATGTAGTCCAAGGAATGTTACTACGTAGTATTCACTTTCACATGTCAACATCAACTTGACAACCTTTGCTGCAAGCAAAGTTTGTACTGCAAACTGCAGCAAGGACAAGACCACAGGCCATTCATTACATTTAAAAGTCTCAGTGCTATTTGATTTTACTGCTTCTCGCAACCGGAGTCGTCCGACGTACAGAGCTGACAGATTTGCGATCGGTACGAGCGTTTGCAGCCGAATTCCGACTCGGCGCATAGCGGACTGTTCTCGTAGCACGGCGGATTCAACGCCGATAGCTCGCTGATCGTCGGTAGTGCACGCATGAGACCACCGTCGCTCGTCGTGGCGTTAGTAGACACCAGCGCGTCATAGGCAGACACGAGCTTCTCGACACGCTCAGCATTGGCGTCGCTGTCGCCAGGATTGGCCCAGAACTCGATGCCTTCAACCAGATCGACGACAGTGGACAGCACATTGGTCAACAGAGACAGCACGCCCGTGACGATAGAGACGCTGAATTCCACCCCACCAGCTTTGCAGAACTCAGAGTAATCAGCGTACTTCTTCCCCGTTGCCGGGTTGGTCATAGATGTGATCCCCACGACGTCGTCCAGCAGAATGTAACCCAAGATCTCGTACGTGAAGGAGCAAGTCACTCCGTCCGGTTCTTGCCCAAGCTCACACATGCCACCTGCGTATTTACTGCGGCATGAATCGGTCTTGTCGTCCCAGAGCTCCTGAGGGCAGCTGTTGGGGAACGAGAACCAGTAGTTGTGCGGGTACGGCGCGATAGCTTCGTTGTCTTGCAGTGTACCTCCAACACAGAAGCCCAGTTCAGGCTGCCCGCCAGCGCCGATGTACTGGTTGCACACGTCCGGGAAGGATCCGTCTTCGTTGGGGTTACATCGACCACCGTCCATGGGCATGAAAGGGCAGCTCTCGACTGCGAAGTTGTGCTCGTCTGTAGCGTTCACGTAGTAATCCATGGCTGCAGTGGGCTGCACCGTTGTTGTCTGGTAGAATACGACGTACTTGATGTTGTTCTTCCGCTCACAGTCAGTGATGACAGAGGCGTTGATGCACTCAGCTTGAACATATTTGAGCGCGCCTTCGACAGACGCCATATTGACAGTGTCCAGTACGGCACGGTATTTCTCGTCGAAAGTTTCGTAGTAGGCTGACACGAAGCGCTGGTGCTCAGCGTTCCACTCAGGTTTGTCGCCCTGAACACGCACGCCCAACCGAGTCACTTTCGTGAAAGAAGAGGAGGAGGAACTAGAGGAAGTCGATGCAGAAGCCGACGAGGAAGCAGCTGAAGCAGAAGTGGATGTTGATGAGATCGAACCACTGGAGGCTGAGGTAGAACCCTGCGTAGGGGCCGAACTACCGGAAGCAGACGTCGAGGTTTGCAGACTACCAGAGGAACCTGAAGCAGAAGTTGACGTCTGCTGAATTGGGGCCAAACTATCAGAGCCGGAAGCCGACGTCTGCTGGACTGGGCTTGAAGTATCAGTAGAACCAGAAGTGGACGCTTGCTGGACTGGAGTCGAACCAGCAGAAGAACCCGAAGTGGAAGCCGACGCCTGCTGGACTGGAGTAGGATTATCAGAGGAACCTGATGCAGTAGTGGACGTTTGCTGGACGGGTGTTGAATTATCCGAGGACCCGGATTCAGAAGACTGGATCGGCGTTGAGTTGGATGATGCAGCAGAAGAAGCAGTTGATGACTGAGTCGGGGTCGAGTCTGTAGAAGCTGAAGATGTAGACGATTGCGTTGGGGTTGAGTCAATAGATGAACCTGAAGCGGAGAACGAAGCGGGGGCCACAGTGGGCGAGGAAGCCTGCGAGCTAGTGTTGCTGTCAACATCACTGCTTTGACCAGCGTTGGCCTTAGAACCGCCCACGCTGCTGTCCTGCTGGCCAGTCTGACTGCTTTGGTTGGCAGCGGGGGCAGACCCGTCTTGAACCGTGTCACTAGAGCCCTTGCTGTTGGAGCCAGTGTTACCCTTGCTTGATGCAGCACCATTGTTGCTCGACGCGGATCCGCCAACACCGCTCTCATCACTGCCTGCCGAGGTAGTTCCATCCGCGGATCCCTTGGTCGGAGCGGTGGTTGTGCCGTCACTGCCCTGCGTTGTCGGGTCGTCATCGTTCTGACTGGCGGTAGCATCGCTTCCAGACGAACTAGTCACCAGAGTGTCGTCGCTGTAAGTCGAGCTAGAAGCAGCCACTTGGGTAGCGTCGCTGCCAGTGGTAGAACTGGAAGCAGCGACCTCAGTGGTGCTACTACCGGCAGAACTGGTCTGCTGGGTAGAATTACTTCCCGCAACCTGTGTGGCATCGTCGCCAGTGGTAGAACTGGAATCTGTCTGTTGAGTGACGTCGCTGCCAGCGGTAGAACTGGATCCAGCAACCTCCGTAATATCGCTCCCAGCGGTAGAACTAGAAGCCTCCGTTTGTGTAGTGCCGTCGCTACCGGTAGAGCTGGAAACCGGGACCGTCGGTTTGTCGGAGTTGTAGCTGTCTCCAGTATTCGCGAAGCCCGATCCCGTGTTACAGATCCTGCCCTTGGCGTCCACAGATGCTGTGGTGACGGCCAGCGCCGCGCAGATGGCCAGACCCAAGGAGAAGACCTTCATTGATCAAAGAACCGAGGGATAACGAGGTGTTGCCCTGGGAGCGCAAGAGCTGAAGTGATCGGAGCGGACATATCGGCCAGGAGAGACCGTTGCAAAGTTGATCCAGTGGCGTGACTACCGCAGCCCATCTGTCGTCCGGGAGCGCAGATCTGACGGCTGCGGGGCGTTGTAGAGGATGTGCAGGATTACCAGGCAGCATTTTGCATGCATTCGGACCGCCGTCTCGTTGCTGGCGACCAGCACGGATGCAAGCCGCCACCTGGATTGCGCTCGAAAATTGCAGAGACCTGTTCCGCCCGTATGAAGCAAGACATTTCGATGGTACGCATGGCGACCACCTGGACACTACCGCTCGCTCTATGAGCCTGTTCACTACGTAGCTGGAGATCTGACTTGCTCCAGATGGAGCTTTACTGGAACTTCCAGGCAAATGGTTTAAAACTGTGAAACTCACCTTGTAGTCACCGATTCCGGCTCCTGTCGCTACGTCGGGCAGCCAGCAGTGATCAACTTTTGCTTGCTGGAATCGGAACGGTGACCTGACAATTGCTTCGAAATCTCTGTTGACGAATCTCATGCAGTCTACCGAGTGACGCCCGCAGGAAATTCCTCGAGCGTTGGCCAGGCTGAATCGGCGATTCAATCGCAGTCTCCAGCTGCTGGCTAGAGTGTCTGTTGCTAATATCACAGGGGTCAGACACCGTTGCAAGCTGTCTTGGTTCCAGCCTGGAAATCCTAGATCGAAGATAAGCAAGTTGTGCCCTGGACGCGGGACAGTAGCTTCATTTCGAGCTGTCGCGTGAATGTGAAGGAGAGAAGCGCAAGGCACGTATTGAAACGAGACCTCTCGACGTCGAGACGCAAGAAGTTTGCGGCCACCGCAATTTACGGCGAAGAGGTTGGTCCTTGTCGTCGCTTTGAAATCCCGGCTCTTCAGTATCCAGTGATAGGAGTGGGACCACAAGGACATTGGAGGACATTTTATCGGTTTTGCAGTCTCACAAATAATTATTACGAATCGGTTACTGTACTTATTTATTACGGTAAATCTACAGCCCATGTTTTCAGAATGGAAGGGGTGAAATAGCCCACAAATCTCACTGGAGCGCGCAAACTAAATTGACGCCAGCAGCGTTTTAGAGACACGAACGGCCCCCAGCTTTTACTCCAGGGCCATTCGTAGGTCTATTCTTCCCTGTGAGATGCTGGGCCGGTCTTTTTAGGGCTCACAGTGCCGATTCTTCCACTTCTGACAGCTTCGATTCCTCTTATCCAACCAGTCTCTTATTATATTTGTCAAATTATCAATTTCATGGGAAGAACGGTATGTTCACGTTGTAGTCTCTATCGTCCAGTTCTAGCAGGAATTTGCTATTGTGCTGATAGATTTCCAGCTCTCCAGCTTCGAACGACGGAATGACAACGCGCAGGAATCTAAGGTTACGATTTTAAGTAATCAAAGCATCATTGCATTCCACCTTCGCACAGAGCGGATCTCGGTCAGTACGGAGACCTGGATCTTCGCTCGGAGTGCGACTACCGAAGAAGGATCGTCACCTTGAGTCAAGGCTTCACCGGCAGCTTTAAAAAGAGTTAACCCACTCGTGGACGTGTACAGCAAATAAATCATGATTCTGAGACAATCGATCAGGAGCAAGGCAAATGGTGAAGATTACAGAACGTCCCTCTTCATGGCTCATGCATTTTGGGCTGTCGGATAATCACTGGACCAGATTTTGTGGCGTCAATATCCAGGATATCATGTCGGCATGGCCTCTGCACGGTGCATGACGAGGGTGCACTGCACCCTCGCCATTATTAGATTTCCCCTGCGCCACCCACGATGCCCGTCTCGTTCCCCCCTCCCGGTACGTCCGATGGCACTCTCGTCGACGTTGACCTCGAAATTGTGTCTGCGAAAGGCATCACTGCCGGTGACTACCTCGGTCTGAGAGCTGCTCTTAAAGGCAGTCTGTCATCCAGTGACGCGTACGTCACTATCGAGATCGACGGCAATCTCGTGGCCTGGACGCGGCCTATCTTCGACACTCTCGAGCCCGAGTGGAACGACAAGTTTTTCTTCAAGAACGTCCAGCAGAACTCGACGTTCAAGCTCACCTTGTTCGACAAGGACATCGACGCTGATGACGAGCTCGGACAAGCGACATTCAACCCTGTCCACACGATCCTTGACACGGAGACGACGTTCGACCTGCCGATCACCCTAAACGAGAGCAAGGCTGGTACTCTCAAGATCAATGTCAATTGCCGCCAGGTTGACGCTGATGAATTCGCAACAGTGGAGGAAGTTGGTCCTGTGCGCTACTCGGTACACTCGAGTTTGTCCGCCGGACTGCTCACAATGCTGACTAGTAACGATTCCAGACTGGAGTCCTTGGCATACCGTGTCCAGCTGCACAATATCCCAAAGTTCCTGCCGAATGACAACGAGTGGAACAAGAACTACCCGACCATCCAGCGGATCTTCTCTCCTGACTACCCGGAGTCTCCAGTACTGCGTCAAGCGGTCATGACTCAACATGCAGTGATTTATCAGCACGGCCATGAATGTACGCAATACGGTGCGATCTCGTCCCCGGAGGAATTCTTTAAGCTCATCCACGATGGCCGGCGAGACGATAAACCGGTGCTTTTCACGTACGCAATCACTTCCAAGGGCTGGTACTTCTCCGAAACTGGTGCGGCGTTCTTCAAGGATATGTTGTCCAAGCACATGCTGCACTCGGGAGCTGCCTTCTCGGTTAAGTACGCAGGCGAGTTCCATATTGAGAAGGTCAATGACGAATCGCTCAAGCTCGTGATCGACAACAACAGCGGCACGTACGCGCCACCACAGGAGGAACTGCCTCAGCTTCAAGAGCTGATGGAAAACAACTTCCCAGGGATTCTATGTGAGGCTGTCGACCGGGACGATGAAGCTCTAGTCGAGGCACGTAAGGAGATCCTCGCTGCATGGGAATAAAGAGAAGAATTATAAGCAGGAATCAATAGACTTATGATTTGATTCTGACAAATGACCATCACTCTGCTCATCAAGTTGAAGCAAGGACAGACGGTATTACTACTGGTGGGTACGGTTTTACCGACGTGGGTAAAGTTTGTTTGCGGTAACTGCGTTTCTCATCAATTCACATCAGAATTGTCGCCATGGGCCAAGCTCCTTCCAGCGCTAACGGGACGCGCACTTTAACGCACGCGACACCCACGTTGTTCCCACTACCTTCAGATGAATCCGACCTACCAGAGGATGCTGTGCTCGATGTGGAGCTTGAGATTGTGTCCGCCAAAGTACGAAATATTCCTTACCTGTGAAGTGGCAATTGGCATGTTGTAACATCTGTACCAGGGCATTGTAGCAGGTGACTATCTGGGCGTCACAGCGCTAATGAAAGGCCAATTGAGTTCCAGTGACGCCTACGCTGTGATCGAAGTGGATGGCCAAAAAGTGGCCTGGACGCACCCCATCTTCTCCACTTTGGAGCCTGTTTGGAACGAGAAATTCTTCTTCCGGAATGTCCGACCCGACTCACTCTGTAAACTCTACCTGTTCGACAAAGACGTGAATGCCGATGACGAATTGGGAGAGACTCAATTCACAGCGACCAATACGGACGGAGCGATATCCACGTTTGAGTTGGCTATTTCACTCAACAACAGGAACGCGGGCACAATTGTCGTCAAGGTTAAGTCAAACCCTGTTGAACCCATGCGTCGTGTTGTGTTCCACGAGTACGGACCGGTTCGTTATTCGACGCACTCGAGTGTGACTGCCGGTTTGATGACGATGTCGACGTCGAACGACGCCCGGATCGAGTCTTTGGCGTACCACATTCAGCTTCACAACATCCCGCAGTACTTGACCAGGGACCACGAGTGGAACAAGAACTATCCGACAATCCAAAAGATTTTCTCGCCTGACTATCCGGGGTCACCCGTGCTTCGTCAGGCAATTATGACCCAGCACGCGGTGATTTACACACACGGCCCGAGTAACACAAAGTACGGAGCCATCTCGTCACCTATTGAGTTTTTCAAGCTGATTCATGATGGTCAACGACAAGGAAAACAAGTGCTTTTCACCTACGTGATTACCAAGAATGGCTGGTACTTCTCGGAGACTGGTGCTGCGTTTTTCAAGGACATGCTGTCGAAGCACATGCTGCATTCTGGTGCCGCCTTCTCCATCTTGTACGTGCCATTAGGCGTGGATTTTTGCAATTGTAGAGCAACTACTTACCTTTTTGTTGTTGTACATTAGATATGCTGGAGAATTCTTCGTTGAGAACAATCTCTTTGGCGAGCCCAAGCTTAGTATTAACAACGACAGTGGCACGTATGCACCACCCAAGGAAGACCTGCCGCATCTCAAGGCATTAATCGAAGACAATTTCCCCGGAATGGCAGTGGAGGCATTAGATCGCGACAACGAAGACTTGCAGAAAACTCGCAAGGAGATCCTGGACTCCTGGCTTTAAAATGGCAAGGAACAGAACAATTGTAGGACAACATACTACTCGTTTTTTATTTTGTTTCCTTTATAAGAACGAGAAATTCGTTCGGTGCAGTTCTATCAAGCCGCCCACGCGTCCAGAATCTCCTTACGCTTCTCCTTCAGTTCCGGACTTCCGCGGTCCAGTGCTTCAACTGAAATTCCGGGGAAGTTGGTCTCCAGTAGAGCCTTGAGTTGAGGTAGTTCCTCCTTGGGTGGAGCGTACGTACCGCTGTTGTTGTCGATGAACAGCTTGAACTCTCCCGAAGAGCTCTTTTCAATGTGGAACTCTCCTGCGTACTTGACGTTGAACTGCGCACCGGAGTGCAGCATGTGCTTGGATAGAATATCCTTAAAGAACGCCGCTCCAGTCTCCGAAAAGTACCAACCGGTCGAGATGATGGCGTACGTGAAGAGCACAGGCTTGTCCAGCCGCTTACCGTCGTGTAGTAAGTCGAAGAAGTCGGCAGCCCCCTTAAACTCCCCATAAACTGTGTCCGCGTCGTGCTTGTACACTACTGCGTGCTCCGTAGCCACAGCCTTCCTCAGAATGGGCGACTCTGGGTGGTCAGGGGAGAAAATCTTGATCACGGGCTTGTGGTTGTGATTCCACTCGTTGTCCTGGGCCAGGAAGCTCGGGATGTCGTGCAACTGCACGTGATAGGCGAGAGATTGACGTTTGTCCTCGTCCGTAGTGGTGTCGGTGATGATTCCATTGATAAAACTCGAGTGCACGGAGTAATGGACGGGTCCGACCTGTTCCAGATGGCCGTCACCGACGACCGAAGTCGGATGCGACTTGACTTTCACCACAATGGTGCCGGCCGGTTTGTCTTCACGCGTAATAGGTAGTTCGAACGTCGTTTCTACACCTTCAGTGTTTGCCGCTGTGAATTGCGTCTGGCCCAAGGCGTCGTCGGCCTCGAAGTCCTTGTCCAGAAGGTAGAGCTTGCAGATTGTGTCGGGTTTGACGTTCCGGAAGAAGAATTTCTCGTTCCACACAGGTTCCAACGTGGAGAAGATGGGACGTGTCCAGGCCACCTTCTGACCGTCCACTTCGATCAAGGCGTAGGCGTCGCTGGAAGCCACGTGGCCCTGGAGTGCGGCCTTGGCGGTGAAGTAGTCGCCAGCAGCAATGTCCTTAGCAGAGACGATCTCAAGCTCAACGTCAAGAACCGAATTCTCAGGCACAGCCACAGATTCGGAGGCTGGTGTTGAATTGGAAGTGGATTCGGAGGGAGTGGAGGAAGCTTGGCCCATTGTTGCGGAGGTGTTCGTCTGACGTGGCAAATTGAAGAATGAGGCCAGCTGGTTGTGATTTTTTTATCATGATTTTTTTTTGCTGAGCCGGGTCAAGTTGCCATCAACAACATTTCCAGGGCAGGCAATTTGCAGCGAACAGGGCACCTACAAGCACGCGTACAATATAATGTACTGTGCATGCCGACGGCAATTTGCCATTCTTGAATCGCCGTGATATATTATTGCCGCTACATGGCTCAGCTGCTTTGGATACGTTCGATGATCGATCGAATCCATCTGGAAATCCTCTCAGCTGACTGCAAGCTTGGATTGATACAGTAAAGAGAGACTTGTTTTACCCTCTCAGTGAAAATAATTTTCTTAACCTACAAAAGCTGCAGTGCAATATCCATGACGTGCTTCATCAGATTGTTCTCGCACTGGAAACGTCTACCAATAGCCAGGGGTTGGAAAATAAAATATATAATTGTATTGATTTTCAGAAAAAAAATAATCCGTCATTTCCGTATCGACCAAAACAATAATAAGTACTGCAATTATTGTATGCAATTGATAGGGTTAGGCCCATGCCGAACCGGGCGTCAATCGTGCCATCCGTGCCATAGGGGTAGGCATCAACTCAGGTGCCATTTTCGTCATGCCGAACCGAACTCGGTGTGTGCCATGCAGATTTCGTCGAACAGCAACTTCTCCCATACTCAGCTTCGTAGCACACAAATGACTCGATCTCGCAGCTCGTAGCGGAAGACCGCTGTGTTGCGGTGGGCACTGAGCACCATTTTGTGATTTCAAGTGGAGCGTGAAGCCCTGTACGAACGGGGATGAAGGAGCTGGCTTCTATAGCCGCTGCTGGAAGCAATGCTGTAGCTGGAGATGTTGATACAATGGAAGTGCAAGCCCGCACGTAATCGCCGTAAATTCGAATATGGCGCGTGGCATGGCATGGCACTTCGCGGAGCCATGGCACTTTCGCGCTGCCATCGATGGCAAGTTGCCCCCTAGCCCGCTCATCTGGCAGTCCAATCAGATGCCGTCGTGGCACGGATGGCACGACATGGCACGATTGACGCCCGGTTCGGCATGGGCCTTAGAGCGGTGTACTTGTAGTTTTTTTTTTTTTTTCACCACACAGGGTTCGAGTCCCACACCAGTACGAGAAGCTGGTGGTTGTCACCAGGACTTTTGCCCTGATATAGGGGTAATCAAACAAACAAAAAAATGAGCCGCCGACGGCAAGATAGTTCACCAGCGGTATGGGTTTTACATCTCTCTTATTATTATATGCAGCAATTCTGAAGAGAATAAGAGGGTTCATAACTATGTATACTCTGCATCTTCCTCGTCGCCATCGGCCGATTCATTGTATCCTAGCAGATAGGTGAAGTCCCAGAGCTTTTGGTTGGCACTTAGAAACACCAACATCTCAAAGTTTGCTGGAACGCACAGGGTTGATTCTCTATTTGTGTTTTTAAAAACTCAATATAATTATTACGGGGACAATTGTATATTGTACGGAAATCTCTTTTTACCAATAATCCGTAATTCCGTCAATACAATTGCGCAATTATTATATTATAATAACTTTTTCCGACCCCTGCCAATAGCCAGCCGTAATCTGGACAGATGGATACTTTCATGTCTCAGAGGAATCAGAACCGCACACGTACGTGGCACACATGTACTTGCGATCTTTTAGCGTAACAGACGCTGATGACTCTCACTTTCCAATTCTCCCCCTTCCTCTCACTTCACCATGGGCAACTCTTCTTCCTCCTCCTCCTCCTCTCACGGCTCTACCCCTGTACCTGAGAACTCCGTCCTAGACGTTGAACTCGAAATCGTCTCGGCCAAAGACATCGCGGCCGGCGACTACTTCGACATGAAGGCGGCACTCAAGGGCAAAGTCTCCTCTAGCGACGCCTACGCCTTGATCGAAGTGGGCGGCCAGAAAGTGGCGTGGACACGTCCCATCTTCGACACTTTGGAGCCGGTTTGGAACGAGAAATTCTTCTTTAAAAACGTCAAACCGGACACAGTGTGCAAACTTTTCCTCCTTGACGAGGACTTTAACGGAGACGACGCCCTTGGTCAGACGCAGTTCACAGCTGCTAATACGGACGGGTCCGAGACGACGTTCGAGCTGCCGATCAAACGTAACGACAAACCGGCGGGAACAATCATTGTTAAGGTGAAATCCCACGCCACCAAGGCACATGGAGACGGCAAACTGCAACAGTACGGACCTGTGCACTACTCAACCCACTTGAGTATCGGCTCGGGTGTTTTGTCCGAGTTGTCAGCCGACGACAAGCTGCAAGCCTCTGCCTTCCACTTGCAGCTGCACGATATCTCTCAGATCTTGACTAATGATCACGAGTGGAACAAGAACTACCCTACCATTCAAAAGATCTTTTCACCGGATCATCCGGAATCTCCTGCGCTTCGGAAGGCTGTTGCTACGGAGCATGAGATCATTTACCGACACGGAGGGACGACTGAGTATGGCACGTTGAAGGAATCGTCGGATTTCTTCAAACTCGTCAACTACGGCCGTCGGGAGGAGAAACCGGTGCTGTTCACGTACGCCATCACGTCCACGGGGTGGTATTTCTCTGAGACGGGCGCGTCTTTCTTCAAGGACATGCTCTCCAAGCACATGCTGCACGCTGGTGCTGCCTTCTCCGTTAAGTACGCGGGTGAATTCCACATTGACAAGGGCCACTTCGGCAAGTACAAGCTGTACATCGACAACAACAGCGGTACGTACGCCCCACCCAAGGCAGATTTACCCAAGCTCAAGCAGATCTTCGAAGTCAACTTCCCAGGTATCTCAGTTGAGGCCAGAGACCGCGACGATGAAGATCTCAAGAAGTCTCGTCAGGAAATCCTGGACGCTTGGGCCTAAGGAGACCATCAACTCGTTCAAAAGCTCTTGTCGTGGTTCATTTCCAACGTCTTGAAGTAATTTAGGAAAGAAAAAAACAATACTTACGATCTAATTCCAGCGATGTTGTAGTTTTCATCACTACCAGTGGAAAATGACGAGGATTAACGTGCGTTTACAGAGATCGGTTGATCGGTTCATTCGAAAGTGGGAAGCAGTTCAAGTGGAGCTTCATGGTCATTATTCCGTTGAGCGCTTTGCTGCTATGAACGAGTACAGTCGCTCTACCAGCTTATGGCGTTCCGTAATGGTTCTCATTTCATCACCATTGCCGTGCCTTATCTTGGTGGCTTTACTCGACGCGATCCCCCTCGAAGCTCCAGCCAAAGGTTTCACACACAGTGCTACGACTTGGATACGAGCAACGTTGACGTGTTTCGTTTACACACACTGTGCGGTCGAGCAGCTTCGACTGTACAGTCCAAACCTCAAGTTAACTCCAATACTGGGCCTCTGGATTTCTCTACCAACAGCAGTACTCACGAATGCCCTAGCGTCGATTTTGGCGGCATTCATTTGCTACCCTTTACCGTTTGCTTCACTGCTTCTGTCAGGTCCGTGGCTTGGTTTTATGACCTTTTTTCTATTACGAGTTCGTGGACCTCATATGCGCGCAAACCCTCAAGCTGTGAAAGATGTGGTACGCTTTGCTACCATTTCTGGGGCTCAAGTATCAATCGTCATCGTCTACGCGGGTTTTAACACCATTTTTACCAACATGTCGCCAACATACCAGCCCTTATTTGCCTTATTAATCCCCGTTTTCAAGATGACACAGAAAAATATCCTCAGTCGGATTCTCGCTGGTAAGGATGATTCGAAACCACAAGTGGTGATTCTAAATGTTGAGATTTTCAACGCACTTTTCATCTCGAATTGTATGCAGAACTCCCAGACTATTGGCACCAGTATTACTCTCATTTCTGTGGATATTCTGCAGGCAGCTATCTCTTTATTAGACTTGTATCGGATGAGAAGCGACGTTGATAACATTTTGAACAAACTTGGAGTCAGTAGCAATGCCTTGATATCAACAGCGGAAAGAATCCTGGAGAAGTATCCGACAGCAACAAACCGCCGACCAACAATGCTAACAAGATCTGCTCATATGTGGGCAATCAATTCTTCAGCACAATTTGCCAGAGTTTCTTTAAAGAAAAAACAAGTGTTACCGACAATGAGCATGGAGTGTGGCGAATATCGACTGCCAATTCCAACTCCTAGACTTCTTTCTCTTAAGGATGCTTCACGTGTATCTTCCGTACAATTCGGTTCTATTGCCAAAGGAGCTGAAACTTCTTCAGCTACCTCAACAACAGATCTCAATAAACTATCGAGTAAAGAGCACTACTGGGTACTCAAGAAGGCTCTACAAGTACTTTACCTCACTGAGTTCATGTTGCTTACCGAGTTTGCCGAAGTTTTGGTTCCCGTAATTTATAGTGGCTATTTGGCAATTCTTTACCACTTCCCCAACCGACAGTATTACCCTCAACTTACGAATCTTTCGGACCAAGAGCTTTGGTATAAAGTTTTCAGTGTGTTGCAATACGGAATCCTCGAGTTGGTCTCGCTCTTCCTACTTGTTGTCGTGTTGAACCGCCTTGTACACACCCAGTCGCTAAAGCAATTGGCTTTTGTGTTAGAACGGGAGTTTCTCATGGTTCAGCCGAAACTAATTCTCTGGGTTACCATGACATTGCAGTCAACATTGCCACAAATGGGTAAGTTTCCTGACTTTTCTTTTTAGTATCTTACCAATTAGCTTAAACATCGTTTGCTTCTACAACAGGAGTGGATTACAGCTTTAAATTTGCTTGGCTTCACAACAACAGCACCGATTTGCAAGCAAACTGAACAATGGCTACAAGACCCCTGCCTTGACACAATTCGAGTCATATGCCGTACAAACTTTGCAGATCTGTGAGCGATACGACCTTTTGCATCCGAATTCGGCCTCTTTACAAACCCTGCTGTTCTCAAAGCACGGAGGGTTCAAAGCCGTGAGTTCGGCCACTGTGGGCAAAGGTTTCATCACTCCTCCGTCGCTCGTCGATGGATTATTTCGCACTAAAGTACCGTACGCTGCAACAACTTTTTCCGCTCTTGCAGCGTTGGCGTCGCTGTCTCCAGGGTTCTCCCAGAAATCCAAGCCGTCGAGCCATGTGACTTGATCTCCAGCTACTGCGACGCTGAATTCGACGCCTCCAGCCGCACAAAACTCGGAATAATCGACGTAGTTCGACCCCGTATTGGGATTCACCATAGAAGTGATCCCCACGACGTCGTCCAGCGGGATATAACCCAGCACGTCGTATTTAAACGTACACGTGTCCCCATCAGGCTCCACTCCAAGTGGACACATGCCACCGGGATATTCACTTCGACAGGTATCCGTCTTGGCACTCCAGCGATTTAGAGGACAGCTATTCGGAAAGGAGAACCAGTAGTTGTGAGGGTATGGCGCAATGGCTTCGTTGTCCTGTAAGGAACCTCCAACACAAAAGCCGAGATCCGGTTGGCCGTTTGTTCCGCTGTACTGGTTGCATCCGTCCGGGAATGAGCCATCGGCTTTCGGGTTGCATTGGCCACCGTCCATAGGCAGGAAAGGGCAACGTTCGACTGCGAAATCGTATTCATTCGTAGCTTGGGCGTAGTATTCCATCGCTGCAGTGGGCTGAACGATCGTCGTCTGGTAGAAAACGACGTACTTGATGTTGTTTTTACGTCTGCAGTTATGGACAACAGACGAATTGATACATTCGGCCTGGACGTATTTGAGAGCACCTTCAACTGCAGCCATGTTGACGGTATCCAGTACAGCTCGGTATTTCTCGTCGAACGTTGTGTAGTATGTTGACACGAATCGTTGGTTGTCGGAGTTCCATTGGGGCTTGTCACCTTGGACTCGAGCGTGCAGAGACGTCACTTTCTGGAAAGGTTTTGGACTGGGACTATCAGTAGGAGGAGGCGAGGAAGTAGGAGGTGAAGAGCTGGCAGATTGACCGCCTAGGACGGTTGTGACTGTGTTGCCAACAGCAGAAACTGTACCGACCAGAGTATTGGTAAGCGTAGTCAGAAGGGAGTCCGTCGTCGCGACTAGTGAAGCGCACCAAATGATGGTCAAAGCTGACAAAGTCTTCATCGTTAAAAGGTTTTTCTCTGAGTACTTGGTGCTGAAGAAGCAAAAGTGGAAATGGGAAGATCTACAGACCGTTTGCTACATGGACAAACATTACTACCATCTTGGATAAAGTACACAACGTTGACAAAGTTGGTTTCAGTGCAGTGACCAGAACGTTTGCAATGCAAATTGCACGGAGTTTCAGTTGCTAAATGTATGGTCGCCAGTCACTCAGTCTTCCGTAATTCTCTCTGCTACTGTACCAGCCTGTCCTGTCCATCTCGACCCTCCACCAAAAGACAAATGTCATTTTCAGCATCGAACGCACATGAACTCCGTTAGATAGTGCCTATATGTCAGATTTAGGTCAAGTACTGAACCAGATAGATAGCACTTCCACATTAAAGAGGACGGAACTTTCCCTAGCGCAAGATACTCTTTTATTGCAGTTTCACACGATCATCAAGGTTATATACTACTGCTTTTCAGGTGAAACTGGTACTTGATTGAAGTGGCGATTACTTGCGCATTGGCAGTTGATCCGTGTGGAATCGACGCCTCATCCAGTCCCTCACTGGCCCCAGTACAACGTAGTTTTCAAACACGATCGCAGCAAGAACGTTCCCAACTAATAGTACAAAATACTTAACTCGAAACGTCAGAGGCATCGGAATATCCGGTAAAACCACAACGTTCGTACTGCTCGAGATGCGGAAGATATCGGTCAACGTTCCTGGCTTACCAAGTAGGAGACACAGATCCAGAACTGCCAGGCCAAAGAACAGCAACAGTAACGGATAATTCTTCCAGATCGGAGCTCGATACCTCGAACCGAAACTGAAGACCCAAGCTGCTACTTGTTGTTGAGTAATAATCGTGAAAAATAAAGTTGTAGCCATGTGGTTGTCTGAAAGTAGCCACCATTTAGCCAGATCCACATTATCCGGACTGAATGGACAATACCAACGTTGAGAAGTGAGCATACAGATCCCAGATACAAGAAATATCACGTTAATCGTTTCTTGTCCCAGTATTGACAGTAAAGTCGATGGGCCGATGAGGCTTGACGTTGGGCGTTGGTCTCTTAAATCTGATAATGGCTGGGATAAGGTGATCACGTAGGAGAGACCTACAAGGGTTAATCCATCAGCTAAGATGAAAAATCCCTCAGATAAAATCGTCGCGTTATACCATTGGAATAACCTCAAAGTGGATCCAATAACCCCATACATAATGAGAAACTTAACCGAAGCGAAGGAGGTGGCTAAACTGCATCTCCCTTCTCGGCAAATATCCACAACGGATTGAATCGTCTTGGGTTTACTCGTAAATGGGGAAACTACAGAGGCATCTGCATCACTAAGTGCGATTCCAGCATGAGCAATACGAAGAGCTCCACAATCGTTACCTCCATCTCCACACATCCCAGTCACAGCACCAGCATCCATGTGCAGTTTAACACACTCGACTTTATCATCTGGAGTCATCCGACTGAAAATCCGAATGTGAAAGAGCAGTTGCTGGATTTCACCCATACTTTTCAAGAGGTTAAATGCTGCTCCAGTCACTGCGAGCTCCACGTCTTGTCCATTCGTCAAGTTCTTTACCGTCTGATGATCCAACACGACGCCAGTTTCCACATCTCGCCATTGGACAGTACCGGTTTTTGCATTTAACCCACTTCCAGTTCTTTCAACATCGGCGAAAATCACACGTGAATCTGGTGCAACCATGCCGCTGTTCCGTGCAATATAACACCCACACATGGCATTATCTCCTGTGATCATCACTACACGGATATCCCCCGCTTTTAGCTGCTTAATGGCGTCTTCCGAGTCTTCTTTCAGTTCATTTCGGAATAAAATCAAGCCTAGTAGAGATAAATTCTCGTCAATTGCCTCTCGATCCGATAAAAACGTGTCGATCTGCTGCTTCGTCCAGTTACTTGGTAATTCCCGATACGAAAGCCCCAAGACGTAACATCCGTCTTTCGCCAGTCGATCGGCAGTTTCTTTGTAGTTAATTGGTACACTGTCAGGCTTACTTAACTGCTGCATTCGCTCGTAAGATCCTTTGCAAAAGACCAATAATCTCCCAGTCACTTTATTCCGAACAATGACACTCATGGACATCCGATGGTGATCAAAGTCAAAGCGTTTGACGAATTCCAGCTCATATCCAGTAGGGGATTTCACGACCGGTTGCTGACCTTCTCGCTCTAAAAGTTGCCATCCTGTCGCCTCGAACATCCGCACTTCAACTTCATTTCCGACCAGATTCCCATCCAGAGACCCAAGAGAATGGCAAGTGGCAAGAGCACATTTTGTCACTTCCATCAGGTTGTTCGTGTCCTTGGTAACTGGTAAAAACGAGTTGGAGATCAGATCTACCGGTTGAATCCCGAGATAATCCAGCCCTTGTTTCGTTAAAGTGCCGGTTTTGTCAAAACAAAAGACGCGAACTTTGCCACAAAGTGAGATTCTTTTCACGTTTAAGGAGAAAATCCCTTTCTTTTCGAGTCTGCTAGACGCATTGACCTGTCCGACTGTAATAACCACTGGGAGTAAGGGACTTACAACTGCTGAAATCATGAAAATACAGTAGCAAAAAGCCGTCATTTTGTTGTTGAATTTCCCATTCCCCAAGAGAAACGAGATACCAACACCACACGCCACGGTAGAATACATCAGCAGCAGCACAATGAGAGCTTTTAAGTGCTCGTCGTACTTGAATCGCATCGGAACTGGGAAAAGAATCGACTGGATTAATTCTCCTTTGGTCGTATGAGCTCCAGTCGTCTGAACAACAGCGTGAATCTCTTCATTCCGGCCGGAAGACAGCACGAAAGTACCAGAAAACAATGTATGTCTTTTTCCTCGCCCTTGAGCGTCATAAACTGTATCACTGTGGTCTGGAATCGGAGATTTCTGTACTGGCATGGACTCTCCAGTCAACATGGACTCGTCACAGACAGTAGATCCCTTCACAATGACCATATCACAAGGTAAAATCCAGTTTTCAGACACTTTGATCAAGTCTCCAGGCACTAAGTACGACGATTCAAGTGTCTGCCATCGAGAGTCACGAAATATTGCCACGTCTGTGCGATATCTGGTCATTTTCACTATAGCAGCTTGCATTTGACGTTTTGTGTAGATATTAATTATTGCAGTGCCGAGAATGACCAGTGTCATGACGAAGCCCATGTTCCAGTACGTGAAGTAGTACCAGACGTAGTAGCACATGATCTGGTAGATGTAGAACAGCGTGAGGATTTCCTGTAGTACTGAGGATAATACCGAAGGCATATTGACATCTACAGCATTCGGTCCTATCTTTTGGATACGAGAATCCGCTTCAATGGTTGTCAACCCCGTAGTACCCAGAGCTCCAATGTCAGCATATGTAGTTCCGATGGATATTTCAGTCGGGATAAACTCTTTAGTTTCATCGCTGTAAATGTATCTCAAGTGCTGGAAATCCACCACGCGATTCTTGGATATTATCTCCACTCGAACGGTTTCTTGATATCCGCGGAGTTTTCCGGATTTTCGAAACCAATTCTCGATTTTTGCCACTAGAGCAGAAATTCCTGAACGATCCGTTAACATGATCTCCGTATCGTCCGTTTTCAGCATGTGCACGAAGTCACATTGACTTAATGGACTTGATACGCGGAAGAAGTTGAGGATATCTTGCTGGTAAAGGACAACTGCAATGAGCCAAACCGCTGCAAATATCCAGACCAGGAAGAAAACGGTGGCACTAGCACTTTCAGGATCGAAAAGGTGAGGGTTGAAGCTCTCGTAGTAGTCGCAGATGATAATGATCAGTAGAGCGTGGAGAAATATCGTTACCAGGACGAAATATCCGAATACCAATTGTCCTTGACGTGAAGAAGAATATCCTGTCTGGATTAAATCCAACGGTCTTGAATTTACCTCTGAAATAAGTTCATAAGGAGGACGCGAGATCATTCCTTTAAAATCAAGAGCAGATTTATCCTCATCGATAACTGAGCAATTCTTTCGGCGGTGGATATTCCACCATGCCAACAGAGCGAAACAGATCAAGTATACAAAGTATACAGCCACTAGTGGAGGTTCACTGAACGTTGTGAACTGGAAATCTCCACGTTTTCGGTCACTAACGCACGAGATTTTTCTGTCTTCATCTACGGATCCATCTGCCAACATGAGACTCTCACAGTGGGCTCCAATAGGGAACGACGCGTTGTTGTTCCTCGGGTTGGTAGGGGACGTCCAATAGACGGAATCATCTCGAGAATCAGCCACAAGGGACGAATTCTCCCTGCCACACTGTAGCTTCTGCTGTAATTCACCCGAGGTAAAGTCAATTACCACCGTTTGCATCCTACAAACAGTCTCCGGGTCGTCGTAAGTGAAGATTGGGGTGTCTGGAGTGTATCTTACGTATGGAAAATTAACCTGACGAGGTTCGTTCCACCCCAAACGATAGTCTTCTTCATAGTCGCCCCCTATAGGTCTTCTGAACTTGGTATACACCTCACGAGAAGAAGGAGATGTCGAACAGCAGTAGAATTCAGGCTGGTGGCGTTCAGGACACGCAGGATAAACCATTGTCTTGGACGAATGTTAAACTGAGACTGACCGACCCAACTCGATGCAACGGATAAAGCTAACGGATCATTTATTCCAGGAAACGATGGGTACAGATCTTATCTTACGCTAAAGCACTGGACGCTCTTACCTCAACATGAAAAAGTAGGATAATCTTCAGAGAAATCTATTTTTTCTTTGATCTTCTTCAAAAGACAAGAATAACACTTCACTTATTCAAGAAGATGCCTCAGCAATCCCCTTCGATCTCAACACACGACGTTCAAGATTACCTGCACGGACAGACAAAGGTTTATCTGCTCTTATCACCCAATTATCCATAATATCCTCACTTTTCCGTTTAGTTGTGTGACTGTCGTATCGAAAACGCGTACATGTACATGAGACTTCCCAGTCGTAATAATGGGGATCGACCGCCTACTCCTGTATCTCTTGATCGTAAAGTGCTTTCGTCATCGTGCAGCAACTTACCATCTCGGAAGCATCTTGTAATTGATACAGTAACAAGACCGTCCTCCGCTTTCGAGCGTCGCGAAGAAAAACCTCGAGGGATTTTGAAGAAAACGCAATCTCCAGTGATGTCAGGCCGTAAAAAATCCCCAGACGAGTGGTTTCAGCACGTTATGACTGCGAAAATGCTGTCGCCAATCGACCTGTGCGATATATTCTCGTACGGAGACGCTAGGAAGCACCCGCTAGTGTCATTGAGCCACGTGTGTGAGGTTCTCTTTGATCTAGACCCCGAAGCAGGGGATGGAGTTGACCCATTCACGGAAGAAATGGAGGTAAAAGGATCGAAGAGGATGGGATTTTGCAGATACTAACATTTTATCCTGGCTTTTGTGTTCTAGGAATTCCTCTATCAGTTTGCAACTGAATCAAATGGAGAAATCCTCGTCAACATCCGAGAAGCTCTACGAGCGCTGGATATTTGGCAATCCCGATCCGAATTGGCTTCCGATCCGCAGGCAAAAGCGAAAATTCTCGAATCCAAAAACAAAAAACTCCAACAGGTTATATCCAGTCTCCAGGACGAAAATTTGAGGCTCAGTCGACAATTGGACTCAGCACGATCCACTGAGGAATCCACGTCTGTAGCTTCTTTACCTTCAAGCCGAGAGAAAATATCCACTGGTCAGGTTTCTCCTGTAAGAAACGAAACCAGACATTCCCAAACATTTCCGCCCTCTCCACGGCGTCAAAAAGCCAGTCCCAGGACAAAGCTGTCTGTTGTAAACCTCCATGAGCAGGAGCTCGTCGAGATGGCGAGCCAGCTACAATTGTACGTGGTTCGTTGTGAAATTTATCCCAAATTCTGACCTAATTGTCATATTTGGGATGCTCAGCTCTGGTGTGAAGCGTCTGGAGGAATTACTGACCCAAGGTGACCCAGAATCCACGGGATTCGTGAATTTGAAGCAGCTCCGCTGGATTCTGGGCGATCAATTCGATCTAAAAGTGACTGAAGCGCGGCTAATCGAGATTTGTATGGGCATGAACTTCAACGCAGGCGCTCAATTAGACTACAAGGAATTTCTGAACGTTTTGATGGATATTCTCATCTACGCGTTGCCGGATATTCGTGAGTCTGCCAAGCGGAACTGTCTGCTGCGACTTGATGAGTATTTCCAAAGTGGATTTCCTCCTGGACGTGGGAAAATCTATAATCTGCTGGCTTCTTTGTGCTCCAAGTTCGACTTGGAAGGCGACCAAATGATCCGAATTGCGGATTTAATCCGTCTTTTTCATGTTGAATTGGAAAAACACCACGCACTGGTACTGCGGTTCCCACTTGAAGAGCACGAAACAATCCAATTAGCTCAGCCTTTTATCCAGCGGAACGATGGATTTCTCAATTACACTGAATTTCTGGATGGACTCTTGGGACCATCTTCACAGGATTTTAACTCTGGAGGCCAGTGCAAGAGAGCTTTTCAATGGGATTTTTGGCGAAGTATCTACATGAGTTTATGCGGTGGCGACTCCCGAATGGAACTCAAAGTGCAGACTCAATTGGATAAAATCATGGCAAAAGTAGACTCGGAGGGGACATTCACGATCTCCACGAGATATTTCGCACGTGTATTTGAACGTCACCTGAGTCCAGAGGAGATGGAGATTCTGAGTGCAGTGTTGGAAGTGTCAGACCGAGATTTACGATACGACGTGCTGTTAAACTTGGTGTTTGGAGCTCCATCGCTGCGTGATGATATTTTCTTCAGCTGTATCCGTAAGAAGCTGCTGCGTGGACAAAACCGGATTGAACGCTATTTGGCTACTGAAAAATCCTCCCACAAACTTCAGCTGCAGGATTTTCACGATGTTTTCACTGCTCAAGCTCACGAGCAACCGTTGAAGACCGTCGAGATGCTCTTCCTATTCGCATTGGTGGATTCAAGACATGAAGGAGCAATCAAAGCGAAAACACTCGAGGAATTTCTGTCCACGAGGTGCTGGCAAGAGAAAAAATCTCCAAACGGTGAAAAATATCCAGTCACTAAAGATGTTGAAGAAATCAAGAAACTCGTCGGTAAGAGCTGTTCCGAGTACGATTTACTGGGGAAACTGATGGATCTTTCTCGGAATACACAAGGGTGGATATCCCAAGAGATTTTGTTGAAGCAAGTGGATAAAATGCTGATGAAAACTGGTAATGGCGTTCAACAAGAAGATCTGAAATCTTTTGTACAGGATATTTTCAACACCACAAATTCACGTCGAGATGCAATACACTACGACGCGTTCTTTGACTCTTTGATGGATTGGGAAGCTGTGGCTGATAAATTGAAATTGCCCAATTCCCTTGTGGAGGTGAAAAAAGTCTTGGATAAATTCGACTGGGAGCACACGGGTGTAATTCCAAGTGGGGATTGGAATAAAGCCTACCGCTTATTAAGTGTCGATCGTCTCGCCATGGCTGAATGGGAAGTCCGAGTGCTCCAACGAAGGTTTCCCGGCCCAATTCGGCAACATGACGGATTAAACATTGCTTATGACCATTTTTTCCTGTTTTTACTGGACTTTCAACAACGCCAAGCTCGGAAAGCTTTACAAGTCCGAGTGGTTCAACTTTTCCAACAACGTCTGCCCTCAACCGTATCAACAGCAGAGATGGAGCGTGTATTTCGAGCTCTTGATACGGACAAGAAAGGTCATTTCAACGCAGCAGACTTGAAGTCGTATCTAACGAAAGAATTCGCACGGGAAAACGAAGAACCCGCCACGACCGAACTCTTGAACAATGAAGACGTTTTAGCCTCTGTGATGCGCTTGCTTGCAGGTTCTTCAGCCTCCAGCGATAATCCTCCAGTTACTGTAAGTTTCCAGCAGTTCCGAGAATTCGCTAGCTCATTCAACTCGAAACCCCACAAACCCCACAGCTTCCAAGTTCATTCATCAGGTCCGATAAAAGACACAGCTGCTAGTCAAACTATATCCAGTTTGCGAGCTCTTGAGACGGCGATTTTGGACATTGCAGGGGAATTTTCAGATCTCAAAGGGAATATTTTACCATCTCGAGCTTTTCGGTATTTTTCTAAACACCCTTCGAGTCCACTTGAACGTTCGTTAAACAGTCCTACGCGTGGATTTAATCGCTCAAGGGAACTGGAGCCATTAACTCCGACGCAACTGAAACGTCTGCTGATAAATTACCACAATATGGAGGTATCAACACACCTGATAAGCCAATTCTTCCTGCACATCGGTTCTCCATCCAAAGACTCGCTGGATCTCCTTCATTTCGCCCAATGGCTTGCGCCTCTCTCACTCGAACTCCAAGCCAAAGTTCGACGAGTAATTCGGCAGATGATCGTCAAGGGGAAAGCAGGAGGAGGAAAACTGGATCTTGACCGATTTATCGCCCAATTGCAGAGAAAACTGCAGGATTCGCCTCAGTTCATGGCAAAGAGGGGAAATCTCCCTCTCCAGTGTGTTTCTTTGCCGCTGTTACTGTCGAAACTGCATCAACTTGACATTCCACTGGAGAAACATGAGATTTTGACGCTTTTACGACATTTCGGAATGGCGGGGAACCTCGACAATGTCGATTATGCGCTCTTCCTCCAGCGTTTGTATGAGTTAAACACGTCGATAAATTAGACACGTTGGTATGAAATGACTTTGGATTCATGAGCATATCGCTTGTGTTCGCCATTGCTGTTAAATCATAAAAATATAAAATCAGTTTAAACGCATTTCAACCAGCAGAAAGATGTCAAACGTACAAGAAGCACATGATAATGAACGTAGACGCCACCATCGTTGCTAATATCCACTCTGGACTGCTATAAGAAGGCTCAGCACTTAATTGCGTGCGTAACAGCGTGCTTAACGCCGGAACTGTGGCGGCTGAAAGGGAATTCCCACAAAGTTGTTGGAGAGCTGCCACAGTCGCTTCACTGGTCGGAAACGCACACTCAACGCCCAGTTCTAACGCAATGGGCTGAATTGGACCCAAAACGAACCCGAGGAACAGTAGACTTGCTAACGTGGCGTGAATTTCCACTTTGGGGACCATTCGAAAGAGAATAATTCCAGCAACAACCAGTACTAAGCAGAGCTGCAAGGCCGTCTTGTGGCTCCTCTTGCTGTCCACAAATCGACTGATGAATTGACTTCCAACGAGAGAACTCACGATAAAAGCAGCGCCGAAAATTCCGATTTCGTTTGTCGAAAAGTCAGTAACGTCCAGGAATTTGGTTAAAAGTGCCGAAATCGAGTTTAAAGCGCATTCTGCCACAGAAAACGCCACCACAGTATGCCAAAATCCACTGTGGGAGAACGCGGTAGCCCACTGCCCCCAGTCGTAGTCGTCTTCAAGGTGGGATTTGGTTACGAATTGATGTTTGCCTTCTTTTGGGTACGATCGGAAGCACAAGAGAGCTACTACCCAAGCTCCAGCTGCTAATACAGCGATACAGAAGTTGTAATACGGGATTTCACCACTAGAAACGACCACGAAGGGTGCCGTAAGATAAACGATAGCGGTCCCCAGTTCATTGGAATTGATAGCGATGCTGGTGGATGTCGCACGGAGAGAAGGCGGAAACCAATTCGCGGATAAAACCGCGGGGGAATTCACCATAAAAGGCATGGCGAAAGACGCAACAAGTTGTCCTAATACAGTCACGTAAGGCTCTTGAGAAGTGTCGAGAGAGCACGAAAAATAGCGAACAAATGCTCCTCCCGCCTGTAAAAATCCACCCAGTAGAACCCCAAAGCGAAGCCCAAACTTGTCCATTACCCAGGAACCAATGAAAGAGCATGGGATGTACGAGATGAAGTAGATCGTGATCAAGTGTTCCGAGCGGATCTTCAACAGATAAAGGTTATTTATATGAAAATAAGGGTTATTTACTTAAAACTTACCTGTTCTTGCCATCTCGTCTCAACGATACTATCAATTGGTGCGTACGAGTAACAAATGGCCTGGTTAATGGCACTAAGTACTGACAGTATCGCGAGCATGGACCATTTGGCTCGTGAGTCTCTTTGTACGACAGATCTGGACCGTTCTCTTGGCTTCGGGAGTAAAATACCTGCTTCAGCTGCAAGACTTTGATATTATTTGCTGTGCGTTGCTAGTACAATTGTAGTCACGAACCTTTAACGGTGGAATTAGCATCTACTTCTGCTGGCATTTTGTACGAACGAAACAAAAAATAATGAAATCTTGAGTAGATTCTTGGATCGCGGCGTTTCACAGTCTATCCGGGACCGTTGATTCACAAGATCGCAATTGGACCGTCGCAGTTTAACATTTACTAGACAAATGCTGAAGGCAGTAATACTACTTAACTCTGAATTGGGCTGAATTGCCTTGAGCAAATCTCTTTTTCCTTCCCTTTTGAGAACTGCGCGCCACTCAAAAACTTCCCTAATAGAGCGTCAACACGCACTCTGCCAAAGAAAACACCACTACTGTATGCCAGAATCCGCTGTGGGTAATGACGCCAGGATCTGTCCAATTAACGTGAGGTAGACTTCATCCGTAGCACTGAAGAAGCACGTAAACTGGCACCGAATGCTTGCAAGAAGCTTCCAAGTAGCGTAGACCTTTCTGATCCATGATTTAGGACTCCAGAAAGGAACAAGGGATGCATGAGATGAAGTAAACGATGATAAGTTGTTCAGAATGGAGCTGTCAATAAAGAAAGAGTGAGGAAAATAATTTGTCAGTAGCTATAGGACGTTTACTTACTCGGTGATTCCATCGATCCGACGATACTGGACATTGGGGCGTAAGATTAGCAACTAATGACAACCATCGAGCTACTTCCACCTCAGAAAGTCTGCGACATGGTACAAATTCGTCAACATGTAGTCGTATCATCATGTCCTCAACGTTAACCCACAGGCTCACACTGAAACCTCGTCTCATTTAAACAACCTGGTACGTACAAACCCTCAAAACGTGCACAAAACACTCGTTATTACACAGTCGCCGCTTTTTCAGATCCGGTGGGCTCTTTTGTAGGTTCGTCCGGGTTACTACAGGGTATCACGATCTTGGTTTCGAAGTGGAACCTCTTGTGCTCACCGTCACTGTCATATAAGCAAGTTAAACGTCAAACATGTTGTAAAGAGTATTTTACTTACAAGAAGGAAAAAACCAACAGCGTCGCAGTGGTCATGAACACCATAATCCATTCGGGACTCCCGTAGAAATATCTGGGTGACATTCCTTTTGTTGCTCCAACATTCGTCCGTTCAAGAGAACTCAAAAGTGGAACTGTGATCGCAGAGAACAAGTTCCCAAAGAGTTGTTGCAGTGCAGCGACAGTCGTTTCGCTCGTTGGGTAGGCACATTCGACGCCCAATTCAAGGCCGATCGGTTGTAAAGGACCGAGAACAGCTCCGAGAAACAACAAACAGGCGAGTGTGGCCTTCACTTCGTCTTTAGGCACCAAGCGAAATAAAACGAGGCCAATTGCCGTTAAAACGAGGCAAATCTGCATCGCTGTCTTGTGGTTACGCTGTCTGTCCACGTAATGACTGATAAATTGGCCGCCGATGAGAGAACTGACGATAAAAGCAGCCCCAACCAGGCCGATCTGCGGCTTGGACAACTGAGTCGCACCCAGGAACTTCCCCAATAACGCACTGAGAGTATTAAACACACATTCTGCTAGTGAAAAGGCCACGAGTGTATGCCAGAAGCCATTGTGGGTGAAGGCGCTTTTCCATTGCCCCCAGTCATATTCATCATGAGCAGCCGAGTTGTGTACAGCTGGAGAACCATCGAGAGACTTTGGAGACGACCGGAAGAAGAAGAACGCCACTATCCACGTAGCAACAGCACATATCGCTATGTACAGGTTATATTCGGGGACTTCCTCACTGGAAAGCACGATGAACGGGGCTGTAAGATAAACCACTGCAGTGCCCAAGTTATTCGCGTTAAGTGCGACGCTGGTGGACGTCGCTCTCATGGACGGTGGGAACCAATTAGCCGATAGAACAGCAGGAGAATTGACCATGAAAGCCATCGCGAAGGACGAGAGCGTTTGGCCCAGCATCATCATGTAGATTTCGTCCGTGAGATTCAGTTTGCATGATAAATATCGTAAAGTTGCTCCAACAGCCTGTAGAAATCCACCCAGTAGAACTCCACAGCGAAGCCCGAACTTGTCCATGAGCCACGAGCCCGTGAAGGAGCATGGGATGTAAGAGATGAAGAAGATTGAGATAAGGTGTTCGGACGGGAGCTGTATAAGTAAGATATTAGATTTTGAATTGGAAAAAAGTAAGAAAAAAATATCTTACACGTTGTTTCCACCGATCTTCCACGATGCTGGCAACAGGTGCGAACGAGTAGCAAATGGCTTGGTTAACGGCGCTTAATACTGACAGAATGGTCAGCATGATCCATTTGAGGTGCGGGTTCTTTTCAACCGCTACTACATCCTTCGGGTGGGGTAGTACAGTGCCGTAAGCTGGTAAGGAAACATGATTTAGTATTAGGGGTGTACACAGAGGGCTAGAAAGCGTAACCTTTGGTAGGAATTTCTTTATAAACTAGCGCTGGCATGTTGATCCATGCCAACGATCCGTATCACGACTAGTCATCTACCAACCCCATGTTTGCGTGGGTGGATTGAGTGAATAACCCGCTTTAGATATGGATTAAATTGGTTTTAAGAATGAAAACCCATTTGGAGTGTGGGTTAATTGAAGTTGAAGTGTAAAAAACACACTTGTCAGCAGATTCTTGCCGTCGTATCATCCATCTCCTCCTCACTGGAAATAGTCCGAGTGTCCTCGTCCTGGATGGTGCGTGGTAAGACAATTCTCCTTTCGTGTGTGTGTCGATTGTATCTCCCATTACTACAGCAATACCCAATTAGTTACCAATAAAACCCATTAAACCCATTCACGTACTAGAAGCAGAAAATGATGAACGTCGCCATCGTCGCTATCGCCATGATCCACTCCGGACTAGCAAAGAAATAGCGATCTCCAAACTGCGACCGTTGCAGAGCACTAAGTCCTGGTACTGCAATCGCTGATAGAAAATTCCCACAAAGCTGTTGCAGTGCCGCTACAGTCGGTTCGCTGGTTGGATATGCGCATTCCACCCCAAGCTCGAGTACAATTGGCTGGATTGGACCCAGTACAGCTCCAAGAAGCAGCAAAGTGACCAGAGTGGCGTGAACTTCCACTTTAGGTACGATACGAAACAAAACGGTGGCAATGGTGGTCAATAGTAGACACACTAGCGTTACCATTCGATGGTTGCGCTTCTTGTCCACTTGAAGGCTGATAATTTGACCCCCAACGAGAGAACTGACGATGAAAGCGGCTCCAATGATCCCCACTTGGGTCTTCGAGAATGAAGTCGAACCGAGAAACTTCCCCAGTAGAGCAGTCAAGGCGTTGATGACGCATTCTGCTACCGAGAAGGCTACAATTGTGTGGCAGAAACCAGCACATTTGAATGCAGTCCACCATTGACTCCATTCGTATTGAGCTTCCAACTTGGAGATGGCTACAGCTGGGAATTGCTGGTCTTCAGGCGTTGGGGCGGATCGAAAGTAAACAGCAGCAACGACGCAGGCTACGACAGCGACGAGAGTATTGATCAAGTTCCACATTGGAATATCTTGGCTGGATCTGACAATGAACGGGGCCACCAAGAACACAATTGCCGCTCCCAAGGCGTTGGCATTGAGAGCTGTACTTGTCGCTGTGGCTCGCATTGAAGGTGGGAACCAGTTGGCTGATAGAAGAGGGGGAGAATTCACCATGAACGGCATCGCGAGCGACGCCAGAAACTGGCCGAACATCGTTAAGTAAATCTCTTCGGATGGATCGAAAAAGCACGCAACATATCGTAATCCAGCGCCAATTGCCTGCAAGAAGCCTCCAAGTATGACGCCGTAGCTCAAACCTTTTCTATCCATGATCCACGAACCGATGAATGCACTGGGGATGTACGAGATGAAGTAAACTGTAATGAGGGATTCAGCCTGGAGCTGGAGAAAAAAACATTTGAGTTTCAAATTGTAGCAAAAAATAAAGATTTACTTACGCGATGTTCCCATCTGTCCTCGACGATGCTCGAAATGGGCGCGTACGAGTAACAAATCGCTTGATTCACAGCACTAAGCACGGATAGAATCGCTAGCATAACCCACTTATGATAACAGACTTTTGGGGTTCGAGCGATCAGTTGTTTCACATGAGGCTTCTGCAGTAACATTGCTGTTTTCTCGTTAGATTTTCCCATACCATAGTGCAGTTATACGTCGAGATCTTACCATCAATCTCAATAGTATCGCAACCCACTGTCATTTCTCCCTGTTAACTGAGATCAGTATACCTCGAAGATCTTCTTGTTGATGAAGACACCAACAGTCTAAAGAGGGGCGCTATTAGGCTTGGGCACACGTGTGCCTTACCGACAGTCTCCGACCAGATCTTTTGAGTGAGAAGAGGGGGAGTGACCATTCACCGTTCTCCTCTGTCCGTACGTTCTTCTACGAAACCCACGTGCATATCATATATCGTTCAAGAAAGGCGATTTTCAAACGAGCGATAGTACTGTATTCGATTAGGAAGTTAGAGTGTATCCATGGATAGCATTGGCTGCCGTTAGAAAAAGCTTCCTGTGCCTCTGGAAGCTCTGGTGATTAGAATCTGCTCTTTGTTACGAGATCGGGATTTCTTGGCCGCTTCGTGCTCGAACCGCTTGTACTTGCCGTTGCTGTAAGGTAAACAAATTAGTAGCGAATTCGAGTGGAAAGCTACAAGATCAACGTACAAGAAGCAAAAGATGATAAAGGTCACGGTGGACATAGCCACCATGACCCACTCAGGACTTGCGTAGAAATACTGCGGAGGAACGTGCCCAGTTGAATCAACGTGCGTTCTGCGTAAAGCACTCAAACCAGGCACCACAATAGCCGACAAAAAGTTCCCACAGAGTTGTTGAAGCGCAGCGACAGTCGCTTCACTGGTTGGATAAGCACATTCCACGCCCAGTTCCAGTACAATTGGCTGTAATGGACCGAGAACAGCACCCAGGAACATGAGACTCACCAGTGTGGCGTGTACGTTCACCTTTGGAACCAGTCGAAAGGAAGCAATTGCCACTGCAGTCAATAGGAGACAGAGTTGCAGCGCTGTCTTGTGGTTCCTCTTCTTGTCCACATACTGACTGATGACTTGGCCGCCAATGAGGGAACAGACTATGAAAGCAGCTCCGACAATGCCAATTTGGGCCTTGGAGAAGTGTGCAATACTCAGGAACTTGCCTAATAGAGCACACATGGCGTTCAAGACGCACTCAGCTACAGAAAAAGCTATCACAGTGTGCCAAAACCCAGTATGAGTGAATGCAGTGGCCCATTGGCCCCATTCGTACTCGTCACGTAGCTGAACATCGGAGATAATTGACTGCGCGACTCCAGTTTTCGGAAACGACTGGAAGAAAAAGTAGGCAATGACCCACGAGACTGTGGCAACCCAGTACGGGACGTCAGTGCTGGAGAGAACGATGAACGGAGCGGATAGGTATACAAATGCAGTGCCCATTGCGTTGGCGTTGACTGCTACACTGGTGGATGTTGCACGCATGTGAGGGGGGAACCAGTTCGCAGAGAGAACTGCAGGAGAATTGACCATGAATGGCATCGCAATGGAAGCTACGATTTGACCCAGTAAAGTCACATAAGCTTCTCCAGTAGGCTCAAAAACACACGCGAAATAGCGTAATGCAGCGCCAAGAGCTTGTAAAAAGCCTCCGAGAAGAATTCCGTATCGTAATCCCTTTTTGTCCATGATCCAAGACCCCACAAAGGAGCAGGGGATGTACGAGATGAAGTATACAGTGATGAGTTCCGTCGAATGCAACTACAGAATCGAAACAATTCTTAGAATTGAAGATAGAGACACCTTACAGACGATAATACGCACCCGTTCTTGCCACCGTTTCTCGACGATACTGGCAATGGGCGCGTATGAGTAGCAAATGCCCTGGTTAATGGCGGTAAGAACCGAGAGAATGATCAGCATAAACCACTTCCTGTATGCATTACGAGGAGTTGTGTTTATTGTCTTGGATCGATCCTTCTGTCCTAGGAAGGTGCCATAATCTACATACAAACGTCTTAGTTCAACAGTATAAAACTAGAGTATTTAAAAACTTCGACGTACCACCGTTCTCCATGTCTTCGTAAACTACCGTGGACATTTTCGTTGGGCTCATCGAGCCCCGTAGCACGAGCATGTCGTCGCTATTTCGCCGTTGAATTCCTACTGTACGTATTTCTTGGGTTCTTTTTTCAGGGCTCTGGTTGATCCCATATTGGCAACTGCTGAGACTACAAAGCTGCCACAATAGCTGGGATTCGAAACTCCCACTGATCCAGTTCCTAAAATGATAGGCTCGACGCGTTCGTCGTCACGTGTCGATAAGAAGAGAGAGCGGGTAGTTGGAGCCAACCATACATGCGGCACTTGTAATTTAGCGTTCTAGAGTATGCAGCATTTTCATTCATCTTAGAGCACATAAATTTCTACAATTCCGTATACAGGTATACATAACATGTACCTCGTGACAATCACTCTGATGGGTCGCATTAAAATATTTTGAATGAATAGTAGGAATGAATAGTATAGTCGTATAGTAATACAATATACTGGTACATAATATGTTATTTATAGTAATACAATATACTGGTACATAATATGTTATTTTATGTACCAGTATATTGTATTACTATACGACTATACTATTCATTCCTACTATTCATTCAAAATATTTTAATGCGACCCATCAGAGTGATTGTCACGAGGTACATGCACTAAAGAAGCAGCAAGCGATGAGCTACGAGCTGCAATTTCCCGAACCAGAGGAGACTAGCGCGTTGCTACGAGACGTAACGGCGTTTCTAGATGCGTATGACAGTGAAGGCGTCGCGACCTCTCTCAATATTTTACAAAGAAGAGATCGAGGCAAGAAGCGGTGGGCGAAAGACCATCCAGGGTACGACCGACAGCGACGTGAGAAGAAGAAGGCTGAACGAGAAGCATTACGTAATCTGGTCTCTCAATATGAAGCTCAATTGGAACTACTACGTGTACAGAATCCTATGGAACTGAAACAGAGGTGGGTCGATGCTGCAACAATGGAAGAAGAGAAGCGACGCAAGGCTGAGGACCTAAACCATCATTTGAAATCGGTGCTTCGCCATCAATTGAAGACTGCTCAGACACTCCAAAGTTTCATTTCGATGGAATCGAACCTTGTCCAGGTAAGGGTTTTGTGTGTGTGGATTCCACACATACTGGAAGTGTTGCTCCATTTGTTTTATTTACGATGTGATCGTTTTTGCCTAGCGCGTACAGTCTATTATGAACGGTGAAGCACCTTGCACAGTGCCTACGCCTACAGTCTCGTTTTCTAGTCTCGGATATATATCTGGATACCTTAAACGGGTATTCAAGGATCTCCATGCGACTGCGGACTATGTGTTTTCATCGCCTTTGCTATTGGATGCAAGAACTTCAGCGGCGTTAACGAGTGTTTCTACGGTCAAGCAGCAAGATCCGATTGCAGGTTCTTGTATTGAGTTGCTCTTTTCAACACCTTTAAGTTGCAGCTACGAAGCTGCAGTACCATTGTTGTGGGATATGCTGCTAAACCGACAGACATTTGGACCAGAGGCAGATTGTGAAGTGAAGGTGTGTAGTTGCTCATTCTCAACGAGCGTTTTGTGATTATTATCGTCCTTCGGAGTATTAACTGATTTCTTTTTTACTGCAGATGAAGTACCTGACGCTAAACTCAGCAGAGTTTGGATTCTCGGTCAATTTTGGAGCCCTGGACAAGTCAGAAGCATTAAATGGCGTAACGCTTATGGGGAAGTTTGAGAATTCGGAAAGTGCTCTTTTTGTATGGACATCGCTGCTGGTTGAGCCCAACGGACACCCTGCGTTAAGCTCTCAAGGCTGGATTTCGATACAACGTAGTTTATCTGAAAGAGAAACGGTTGTGCAAACGTGCAGTCGCCTCTCTGGTAAACACTTCGGAATGCCTGGGGGAAGCGTAGGCATGGATCTTCCATTGGCGAAAAGGCACCAGGTAAAGGTGAAGTCTAGAATTGAGCGCGTGCAGCAGATTATCCTAGATCGTGCCGAGCTACAGAGTTTGGTTGGTAAGTAGAAACGGTCTGTGATGAACTGGAATTGAGATAAGCTTAGTCTCGTGTCAAATACTCATTCCTTACTGATCCAGTAATTTGGCTCCGTCTCCGGAGTTGATGAGTCCTGCTGTGACTGCATTTTCAACAATGTAATCCTGCTCGCTCAACTGATGAGTACAAATTTTGAAGTAGATTGGCTGATAATTTCAGAAACAGAAACAGGGAAAGTCTCACTAAAACCAAGTGTACGTAAAACAATATGTTATCATATTTTTTTTGTAGGACGTAATTATCTTGTGAGACGTAAAATGCGGTCGAAAAAGCCAGTCTTCGCATACATAACGTAATATGACAGCCACTGTGCTAAGCGCTGTCTGCCACATTAGGCATGATGGAGTTGTGGATTTGAGTGAGCGGTGGATTTGACGTTCTCTTGTGTTGAGTATGTTAGACGGACGTAATTCAGTGTATTAGTCTTTATTTGTTAAGACTTATCTATTCTGCTAACGGGATTCGTATTTTTCTCAAGTGAGCGTGCCGTCACCACTGTACTAAACATGAGCATGATTCAATCCACACATTTTGTCACTGGCCTCACAGTTCCAAACGTGCGCTCAACACCACAACCAACTACAGTATGAACACCACCACGCTCTTCCCTCCCAGCCAGAAACACTTCAGTGACGCCGTCATTGGCGCTGTGATGCAGCGCGATCAGCACTTCCGTGCCCGACTGAAGAGCGAGCAATCGCCTCCAGCTCCACACTTTCAGTCTTCTTCGTCGGCATCGAGTCGTCTGCCTTCTCTGCCTAGGCCACAACCTCTAACTGGCCGTAAACGCGTGTCTCCGGACGGTTTAAGCCTCCCTGCGACGTGCTCGAAGACACAAAAGACCCGAGAAGCTTCGTCTACAGACGATTTGGACGCTAAATTTCTCGCGGATGTCGAACTGCGTCGTCAGCGCAACCGGATGCATCAGGCTCGTTACAAGCTCAAGCAGCGTAAACTGGTTGCAGACCTCGAAAAGTCGGTCAAATCTCTGAAGGAAGAGGTGCAGGAGCTCGAGATGCACCATCGTCTGGCCTCCTACGGTCTCCCAACGAACACGACAGTTTGGGCGGTAGCAGCCGAGTTCTTCCGTCTCTTCAGACATGGAGTGAAAGGTCCAGTGCTGAAGCAGGAGTCTTCAACGTTCCTTCCCAAGCATAACCAAGCGCAATGGGACTTCGTGCAGTCCACAATGGCTGCAGACGTTACGGACGGGATCGTGTTTGGCGTCCAGCAGCTCATGGAGAACTTGGCACAGCAGTCTCGCTGCTTCGAAGAGATCGACGTGCTGCCTCTACGTATGGACGAAGGCCCTGAGGATTCGCTCATTGTCACCACCAGGTGTGAGCTCAAAATTACAGAAAGAACGTTGTCCTATGGCTTCCCTAACTTGGTACAGGACGGACGATGGTCCCCTCTCGCGAATTTGATGTTTGGTCAGAAGATTTTTATCCAAGGAACGACCCACTTCGTGTGGGATCACTCCAGTGGCCGAGTGACTCGTCTTGTCAGTAAAGCGGATCTGATGACACCTCTGTTACGTCTAGTAGGCAGCTTGGAACACGTAGCACAAGTATTCGACGGTGCTCGAATGACTCCAAGCGGAGCGGTTAAACAGGAGTGGTAGTTTGTAGAGTGTTGATCTTTGAGGCTAAGAATGATTGTTCATTGAATAATTGTAGTATTACTAGTACTACATATTTTGTATCACTTGGTGATTTGCACCATGAGCTCTGAGCTGCAGCTACCGGGGCCGGAGGAGGCCCACGCTTTACTTCAGGACGTCCTGGTCTTCCTGGATGAAAGAGGAGGTGCCGTTGTATCTCCTAGCTGTGTGCAGACGGTTAATGATGTCAAGAAGAGACGGTCGAAAGGTTATTCCCCAGACTACGAACGCTGTCGACGCGAGAAGAAAAAAGCGGAGAGAGAAGCTCTTCGCACTCAAGTGACACAGTACGAGACGCAACTGGAGCTGCTGAAGTTGCAGAAACCAGTTCAAACGGCTAGTTCCAAGTGGGGCTGGCTGGAAAAGACCACAGAAGAAGAGGAGAAGCGACTGAAGGCGGAAGAACTCAACCACCAGCTCCGAGGGCTGCTACTTCAGCAGTTTAACGTCGCCCAAACCTTCCAGAACTTTATTTCCCAGGAAACGGGCTTTGCACAGGTTTGTACTCCGTTATTCAGGTTTTTCTATAGTGAACTGAGTGTGTCTTTGTGGTTTTGATTC
Organism: Phytophthora capsici; assembly: GCA_030324255.1. Taxonomy (NCBI): domain Eukaryota; phylum Oomycota; class Peronosporomycetes; order Peronosporales; family Peronosporaceae; genus Phytophthora; species Phytophthora capsici. Next base: position 3,812,357 of record CM059363.1, read on the forward strand.
CCAGCGTGTGCAGTCCGTTCTGAGCTGTTACCCGCCTTGTGCTGCTCCTACTGCTTTAAGCTCGTTCTCAAGTCTCAATGCCATTACAGAACATCTACGAAGAGCTTTTGTCCGACTCCGGGAGTCTTCTGACTACGTTTTTGACTCGGCTTCAGTGTTCAGAGACGACGAAAACTCCCTGGGAGCTCTGATGTGCTCCGCGAACGTGAAGTTTCAAGACCCTCTCTCTGGTCCCTGTCTTGAGTTGCTGAGCTCGACACCTCTGAGTTGCAGTAAGGATATTGCTGGGTCGTTATTATGGAAGATGATGCTGGCAAAAGAGGTGTTTGGGCCAAACTCTGGTTGTTACACGATGAAGGTGATGGTTTTACGGCATTCAAATAAGGTTTCGAGGGTCTAACGACGTATTTCGCTTTGTAGACGAAGGAATTGACGCAAACCACAGCGCATTTCGGGTATTCCGTCGACTTTAACTCTCCTGACACCTCTGGAAACGTTGATGGCGTCACTTTAATGGAGAACTTCGAGGATAAAGGTCGCTCTCTTCTCGTCTGGACGTCCATGATGGTAGAATCCGAGGGGAAGCCTTTCTTCAGGTCACAGGGATGGATTTCAGTAGCAGAAATCCCTAACAAAGACGGAGAATGCGTTGTTCGCATGTGCAGTCGACTATCTGGCCGGCATTTCGGCGTCCAATGTGATAGTGATAAAGTCGACGTCTCTGTCGCTAGGAAACACCAATTCATGGCCAAGTCGAGGCAGGAACGTGTACAACTTAAGATTCTGGAGCGTGTAGATGAACAACAGTTGAAAAATGAGACGTAAGAATGCGGTTGAAAAGCCAGTCACTGCATAACGTAATGTGACCAGCAGCTTTGCTAGGAATTGTCTGCCACTGTGGTTTAATGTGGAAGTACCACATTAGGCATGATCGAGTACTGGATTTGATTGAGTAGTGGATTTGACGTTATCATTTGTTGCGTCTCCTAGGCGAAGGCAATTATTTGTTCTTCATGACTTATCTATTTTACTTAGCAATTTGCAAATGTCTCAATGAGCGTCTCCTACCTGGCATTGCCCGCCTCTACTAAACAATAGTAAGCCTTAGGGTAATTCAGTTCGAGCCAAGGGCAACAACCAGCATAACCTATTTATCAGCTCTTTTCTCTTCTTCTAAGCATTAATCCAGCCACTTTGTCACTGCCTGTACAGTACTACTCTGTCCCAAAAATGCTGCAAGAATATGCTTTTCCTGATCTTTATTCGCTGAAACAGCGCAAATGCGCTTGTAATTGGTAGAAATGAATCGGCCACATACTGTGCTTTTGAATGGTGTGCGCGGCTTGTCGAGGCCCGCAAAATTGGCTCTGAATCAGTCAAAATTGTGCCGGCGTGGGGCAAATTCATCATGTGTGAGAGATGCACATTTAGGATTTCGCCCACCCCCGCCATAGCGCCCCTAATGCCCGCCTCCAAGACTAAGGAGCTAAGCGAAGAAGACCGTTGCCGTGTCGTTTCGGCTGTGCTGAGTGTCTCCACGGACGAAAAGCCTGCTTGGGGAACTCAAACAGCCCCGATCTGAATGTGCTGGATCTGGGGCTGTTTGCAGTGATCCAGTCCCGACCGGAACAGCAGTTAACGAGAGACTTTGATGAGCTCATTGCGGCGGTTAAGCTGCGTACTGGGAGCTTCCACCGTCTACTATAAATGCCGCCTTCCTAAGCTTGCAAACGACAATGGATAAGTTCATTGAGGACAAGGGTGGAAACGACTTCAAACCTGTCCACCTTGGGAATGCTCACCTGGAGAAGGAGGGAAGACTTCCCTTGAGCATCCGATGCTCCAGTAGAGCTGCTGAGGTCCTGTCACTATAATAGAGATTTGAATACATAGTGAAATCAAGTAAAACGTTGGTGTAAAGCCGATCCGTGTAACTTTTTCAGGACAGAGTAGAAAATAGTACAATGTTACTGGCAAAACAGGGTTTGGTTCGTCACGAACAGCTGCCACGTTGATGAGATGAGCGCTGTCCTGCTAAGATGAGATGAGTGCTGTCCGTGGTAAGATGAGATGAGTGTTGAAACCTGAGGTTGACGTCCAATTTGCATCTACAGTTAACTACGTTCCGGCACCCCAACAGCTACCAATGAACTTCAGTACTCCCCACCGGCCAAGTATCCATGCCACATGCCTCTTGAATCAGTTCCAAACGTGCACTCAACACCACAACCAGCTACAGTATGAACACCACCACGCTCTTCCCTCCCAGCCAGAAACACTTCAGTGACGCCGTCATTGGCGCTGTGGTGCAGCGCGATCAGCACTTCCGTGCCCGCCTGAAGAGTAAGGAATCGTCTCCATCTCCACACTTCCAGTCTTCTTCGTCGGCATCGAGTCGTCTGTCTTCTTTGCCTCGGCCACAGTCTCTAACTGGCCGTAAGCGTGTGTTTTCGGACGGTTTAAACCTCTCTGCGACGTACTCCAAGACGCAAAAGACCCGAGAAGCTTCGTCTACAGACGATTTGGACGCTAAATTTCTCGCGGATGTCGAACTGCGTCGTCAGCGCAACCGGATGCATCAGGCTCGCTACAAGCTCAAGCAGCGTAAACTGGTTGCAGACCTCGAGAAGTCGGTCAAATCTCTGAAGGAAGAGGTGCAGGAGCTCGAGATGCACCATCGTCTGGTCTCCTACGGTCTCCCAACGAACACGACAGTTTGGGCGGTAGCAGCCGAGTTCTTCCGTCTCTTCAGACATGGAGTGAAAGGCCCAGTGCTGAGGCAGGAGTCTTCAACGTTCCTTCCCAAGCATAATCAAGCGCAATGGGACTTTATGCAGTCCACAATGGCTGCTGACGTTACGGACGGGATGGTGTCTGGCGTCCAGCAGCTCATGGAGAACTTGGCACAGCAGTCGCGCTGCTACGACAAGATCGACGTGCTGCCTCTACGTATGGACGAAGGCCCTGGAGATTCGCTCATTGTCACCACCAGGTGTGAGCTCAAAATTACAGAAAGAACGTTGTCCTATGGCTTCCCTAACTTGGTACGGGACGGCCGATGGTCCCCTCTCGCGGATTTGATGTTTGGTCAGAAGATTGTTATCCAAGGAACGACCCACTTCATGTGGGATCAGTCCAGTGGCCGAGTGACTCGTCTTGTCAGTAAAGCGGATCTGGTGACACCTTTGTTACGTCTACTAGGCAGTTTGGAACACGTAGCACAAGTATTCGACGGTGCTCGAATGACTCCAAGCGGTGTGGTTGGTAGTTTGTAGAGTGTTGATCTTTGAGGTTAAGAATGATTGTTCATTGAGTATCACTTGGTGATAAATTTGTATCAATTGTATTGTATCACTTGGTGATTTGTATCAATGAGCTCAGAGCTGCAGCTACCGGGACCGGAAGAGGCCCACGCTTTACTACAGGACGTCCTGTCCTTCCTGGATGAAAGAGAAGGATCTCCTACCAGTGTGCAGACGGTTAATGATGTCAAGAAGAGACGGTCGAAAGGTTATTCCCCAGACTACGAACGCTGTCGACGCGAGAAGAAAAAGGCGGAGAGAGAAGCTCTTCGCACTCAAGTGGCACAGTACGAGACGCAACTGGAGCTGCTGAAGTTGCAGAAACCAGTGAAAACGGTTAGTTCCAAGTGGGGCTGGTTAGAATTGACCACAGAAGAAGAGGAGAAGCGACTGAAGGCGGAAGAACTCAACCACCAGCTCCGAGGGCTGCTACTTCAGCAGTTTAACGTCGTCCAAACCTTCCAGAACTTTATTTCCCAGGAAAAAGGCTTTGCACAGGTTTGTACTATGTTATCCAGATCTTTTCTATAGTGAACTGAGTGTGTCTTTGTGGTTTTGATTCCCAGCGTGTGCAGTCCGTTCTGAGCTGTTACCCGCCTTGTGCTGCTCCTACTGCTTTAAGCTCGTTCTCAAGTCTCAATGCCATTACAGAACATCTACGAGGAGCTTTTGTCCGACTCCGGGAGTCTTCTGACTACGTTTTTGCCTCGGCTTCAATGTTCAGAGACGACGAGAACTCCCTGGGAGCTCTGATGTGCTCGGCGAACGTGAAGTTTCAAGACCCTCTCTCTGGTCCCTGTCTTGAGTTGCTGAGCTCGACACCTCTGAGTTGCAGTAAGGATATTGCTGGGTCGTTATTATGGAAGATGATGCTGGCAAAAGAGGTGTTTGGGCCAAACTCTGGTTGTTACACGATGAAGGTGATGGTTTTACGGCATTCAAATAAGGTTTCGAGGGTCTAACGACGTTTTACGCTTTGTAGACGAAGGAATTGACGCAAACCACAGCGCATTTCGGGTATTCCGTCGACTTTAGCGCTTCTGACACCTCTGGAAACGTTGATGGCGTCACTTTAATGGAGAACTTCGAGGATAAAGGTCGCTCTCTTCTCGTCTGGACGTCCATGATGGTAGAATCCGAGGGGAAACCTTTCTTCAGGTCGCAGGGATGGATTTCAGTAGCAGAAATCCCTAACAAAGACGGAGAATGTGTCGTTCGCATGTGCAGTCGACTATCTGGCCGGCATTTCGGCGTCCAATGTGATAGTGATCAAGTCGACGTCCCTGTGGCTAGGAAACACCAATTCATGGCCAAGTCGAGGCAGGAACGTGTACAACTTAAGATTCTGGAGCGTGTAGATGAACAACAGTTAAATAAATGAAGCCAATTCCGCCATTTCTAAAAAATACAAGTACTAAAGAATTAATATATTTTTTATCAGTTGATGGAGCTGCCGTTCCCAGAGCCTGAAGAGACCCAGGCCTTGTTGCAAGACGTGTTGGTGTTCCTAGAGGACGCTACATGGGTCGACACAGCCACAACGTCCTCTGTACGACCGGAGAAGAGACGCAAGACGGAGAAAGTGGAGAAAGAGGCTCTTCGCAGCCAAATAACCCAGTACGAGACGCAGCTAGAGCTTCTAGGACTTCAGAAATCTGAATCCTGTACAAGAAGCAACTGGGATTGGATGGATGCTGCGACATGCTAGGACTTGGGGAGCCAGCAGGCTCAACCGAGCTGTCATCCTGCATGGAGAAGAAGAACGCCTAGAAGCTTCGGAGTAGCAAGGCAGAAGGCCTTACAGGGACTTGAGGGGCTTGGCTTTGCCTTGGCAATTGTGGAAGTGAGTCACGCAGGACCCAAGTGCGCGCAGCGCACTCCGCCGAAGCCTCACCCTCGCAACCCGTACGTGTATATTAGCAATAGCTATAATTGTGCTGATCTTGTGCTTGACGTTGAGTGTGCGCAGCACAGCTCCAGAGTCTTACCCGCGGGGCAATCTCGGCAACAGGCAGCGCCTGTGCAACGTCAGCAACGGCAGGAGTTCCGCCCGCAGGACGACTTCGGTCAGCAGGAGTTCCGTCCGCAGGACGACTTTAGCAGCAGGAGTTCCGCCCGCAGGACGGCTTCAATAGCAGGCAGCGCCTGCATGACTGCAACAAGCTGGACAGCGCAGCGTCCTGTTCCAGCGCATCGTGCGCTGCTGCGCAGCGCTCAACGGGGATCTTCAGTGCCTGAGGATGAGTTCCAGCAGCGCCTGCGGCGCTGCAGCGTTGGCCTCTGTGCAGCATGCCCAGCGTGGTATCTCACACTCCCACTCGCACTCGACGCGCGTCGAGCACCGCAAGTGTCGAGGGCGGACCGCACAGCACGTCGTATCTTCTCCCGTAGGGACATCGCAGGATCTTCGCAGGATCTTCGTCCGGAACCGGAGGTATCTCTGTCGCAGCAGGTCTCCGTAGCTTGAGCAGGTTTGTGTTGTAGCAGTAGCTTTGCAGCTTCAATAATACACGTCACCATTAATCGTCCACACCGTCTTGACCTTCCTCATCGCTTGTAGCTTGTACTCGCAGAGTAGAAGCAGTAGAAGTAGCAGTAGTCGCTGCAGCAGCAGTAGTAGCAGAAGAGAGTAGGCAGATAGGCATCACTTTCAGCTGTTCGCGGAACTGGCTGAACTTGGCCCGCGCAAGAGGCTTGGTCATGATGTCAGCCGTATTTTCGTTGGTAGGCACATGCAGTGTCTTCAACTTGCCGTCTTCGACCATGTGACGAATAAGGTGGTACTTGTTTCGGATGTGTTTTGTGTTCGAGTGCTTACCAGGTTTCTCTGTCAGGTACAGTGCCGCCTGGTTATCACCGCGCAACAGTGGCGTGGCCGCAGGCCACTTCAATTCCTCGCACAAACCCACAATCCACAGAATGTCCTTGACGCCCTCGTTCATCGCCACGTACTCGGCCTCCGTGCTCGATTGGGCATTGATGCCCTGTTTCCTTGAAGCGTAGGAGATGACGTTGCCGTCAAGTAGAGTCACGTAGCCAGAGACAGACTTAGAGTCGTCAGGATCATTCGCGTAGTCAGAGTCCGTAAACGCAGTAATACAGACATCTTTGCCGAGAACTACATCCATGTGCAATGCGTAGTCTCTTGTTTGCAGCAGGTAACGCAGCACCCGCTGAGCTTCTCGGAAATGGCTCTCTGTGTAGCAGGACAGATACTTCCCGAGATGACGAACCGCGTGAGCAATATCTGGCCTCGAGATAGACACGAGGTACTGCAATCCTCCAACCAATTCACGGTAAGGCATGTCACTGGGCTTCAGTTTGTTTTTGACTTGAGCTCTGGATTCCGTAGTAGCTTGGGGTGTCCAGCAGCCGTAGGAATTAGCCAAACCAAACTTCTTTAACAGCTTGTCAATATGAGATCGTTGGCTATAGATCACCTTGTTGTTGATAGCATCCAAAGTAACCTCGATCCCAAGCAGGTACTTGACCTCGCCCATGCTTGTCAACGTGAACTTGGCTTCAAGTTGCGCCGCAACCTTGGAACACAGCGCAGCTGGTCCCATCAGCAGTAGATCGTCAACGTAGACAGTCAAAAGCATGTCGACCTCATCGTTGTTGTATTTCACGTAGAGTCCGTAATCGCTGTCAAGTCGTGTGAGCCCTAAGCTCACCAGGAAGACGTGCAACGTCTTGTTCCACACCGCAGGTGCTTGCTTTAATCCGTAAAGCGACTTGATCAGCTCGCAAATCATTTCGCCACCAGGTAATCCTTCAGTAGATCCAGCAGGTATCTCCATGAAGATTCGTTCTTCCAATAGACCGTAAAGAAAAGCAGTTTTCACGTCATATTGGTTGACATCCCAGCCTCGTTTCCTTGCGTACAGAACAGCAGCTCTGATGGTCTCGAAGCGGATGACCGGGGCGTAAGTTTCCAGGTAGTCGATGCCGAAGTGTTGTTTAAATCCGTGAATAACAAGACGCGCCTTGAATCTCTTGACTCGTCCTTTTGCATCTCGTTTGACTGTGTAGATCCACTTGTTCGTAATCACAGTTTGCGACTTGGCTTTGGCTCTTGCCACAAGCTTCCAGGTCCCGTGCTGGCGTAGCGACGTCAGCTCTTCCTTCATGGCAGCTTCCCATTCAGGCCAGAAGTCGCTCTTCTTTGCTTGCTTGTAAGTATTCGGGATCGGAATGTCTTGTGTCGTATTGATGACTGAGCCGACGACGTACTCCTTCAGGTGAGCAGGCAGCTTCTTCGCGCGGCGAGTAGCACTGGCTCTTGGTTCTGCAGCAGCAGCCGCAGGCTTCTTAGAAGGTCTGTACTCGTCGTCAGCATCTTCGGCTTTGCGTTTCACTAATCGGCTTGACATCCTGGTCTTTGTCTGCGCAGCAGACGGCTTCGGGCAGCTTGCCCTCACAGCTTCAGTCGGCATCGACGACAACTGTGCAGGTACATTTCGCTCTCCCACTTGCTCTGGACTGGTGGCTAACTCGGGCTGTTTACCAAGTCTGCCAACGTTCGGCAATACGGACGACCGCAGCGTGTCTCCGGCTTCAGGAAAGAAACGGTCTTCGAGCGAGTTCACGATCGGCACCACCGGAATCTCATCAGGTAAGGCAGCGTTGCCATGTTTGTAAGTGTTCAACAGTAGTTGCTTCACGTAGGCTTGGGCAGCAGTAAATTTCTCATGACAAACCACGTTTCCACTTCGCTTGTTGATAATACCGCCGGTCTTCAAGTTCAGTAGTTTGTATCCTTTCGTGTTTGTAGAGTAGCCAAGGAACAGAGCCATCTCGGCACGCGGGTCGAGCTTGTCTCTCGTCGAAGTCCTTTCCTTCGGAATATGCGAATGTACCAGGCATCCCCAGGTCCGCAGGTACCGTAGGGTAGGTTTCTTGCCATGTAGAGCTTCATGAGGCGACTTGCCATCCAGCGCAGCTGTAGGCAACAGGTTCACCGTATCCACGACGTGGAGGAGAGCTTCTCCCCATAGCAGTTCCGTCTGGCTAGCAGCATGCAGCACAGCACGTAGTCGTGGCAGCACGAGTCCATTTGCTCGTTCTACAATAGCATTCTCCTCAGGAGAATAGGAGTTGGTGTTTTCAATCCCAATGCCGAGAGCCTCGCAGAAGTTCTCCAGCATAGTGCTCAGGAATTCTCCACCTTGGTCTGAGTGCAATGTCACCACCGTACGAGACTCCTTCTTGAACTTGTTGTTGAGCTTCAAGATCAAAGTCTTTATCTTGTCCTCTGCATCGCTCTTCTGCGCAAGTAGATAGCACCACTTGTACCGCGTAGCTTCGTCTACTACTAGCAGAAACATCGTTTCACCTGTGATCGTCACGTCGCCGACGGAACAGAGATCCACAGAGAGCTTCTCCAGCGGGTGTTTACGACGCTCAGGGTTTCGTTTGTAGGACATGCGCTTAAGCTTAGCAGTAATACAGGGTACACATTCGTAGGTTGAAAGCGAGTTCACATTCACCTTAATGCCAAAGTCAGCGTTGCTGGTAGCCAACTCTCGAATGGTCTTCATGTTTACGTGGCCTAGGCGGTTGTGCAACAACCCCATTACGTTGTTACGGGCTTCCACCGCAGCAACTAATCGGTGCGAACGCTTCGTACGTAGGCGGTAAAGCTTGTCGTAGCGATCAAATCGCAGCTTGATCTTGTCCTTAATGAGCCAGGCTGTGCGCTGGTCTTTACTGAACTGGACGACAAAGCCGCAGGCTTGCATATATCCAAGACTCATCAGGTTCACATGGGCGTTTGGCGAATAGTGCACGTCATCGAGACGTCTGGGCTCCCACTGACCTGTTAGTTGGTTCTTCACGCGCATTACCACACTACCACTCGCATCCAAGGCTTCCGTTTGTCCAAGTGCCATCTTCAGTTCTCCACAGTTTCCACGTTCCACGTAAGAAAGGCAAGACAGGTCTCCACATAAATTCACTTGCGATCCACTGTCAAGTAGCCATTCCATTTCATCAGGTAGTAGATCAGGTAGGCAGTTGTCTTCATGATTGCTCATCACCATGCCGACTAATCCCCCGCGTGCATCTGCAGGAGATCGTGGAGGCGTAGAAGTAGGCGAGAACTGATCAGAGTCCGCCGCAGGCGGTGGAGGCTTGGTCTCCAGTTCATCACGTAGCTGCTTCGCGGCTTGTTCACCAAGTATGTGGCGAACTTCGTCAAACGTAAAGCCAACTACAGCAGGTTGGGCTTGTGGGTGCGCAGCACCTCTACCACCGCTCGTGAACACTCCACCAGAGAAAGACTGCACTCGGTCTTGGTTTCCAGCAGCTTGCTGGTTCGCTCCTTTGCATTCCTTATCGCCCTTCCAATGTCCTTTCTGTCCACACTCTTTGCATGTCGAGTTCTTTTTCTTCTTGGCCATGTTCGAGGCTCTCGAGCTTGTAGACGAATTGCTTGACATGGAGCGATTACGGTTGCCACCGTACTTGCCACCTCGCTGGCGTGGCTGTTTCCCCTTTCCACCCTGCTGGGTGAAGTTGGCTTGCAGTTGAGGCCGTCCGCTGGATAGTCCTCTGCCGCTTGATGCACCACCACTGGCAGCTGCTCCATGTTGTTCGCGAGCACGGGCAGTCATCTCGGCGTTCACCAACTCAGCACGCGACGCGTAGATAGTAAAGTCGTTCGCTTGAACACCACGGCGGGTTACGTCGTCGGTAATCTTGGGGTATACATTCATGGCGTTGGTGAGCATCAACCTCGCCACTCTGCTATCAGAAATAGGATCGTTGTTTTCAGATAGAATGCGCTGCATCTTCAACAAATCCTTGATGTAGTCTTCCACGTTCTCATCCTGCTGGAGTTTACGTGCATACAGGTCTGCCAGCACCATGTCCGTGTTGACACCAGGTCCCACGGCCGAAATCCTGGCCACAGCAGTATAGGATCCGCTTGTAGTACAGTTTCCTCGTAACGTAGCAACACCTCATCAGAGATACTCGACACCAACAGTCCTTGGGCTTTGCGGCGTCGAACGTCCCAACAGTTCCTCTGGGCAGGCGTCATGTCGTCGCGCAGCGGCTCATTCCCCTGCACCAGCTGCTCCAAGCGAGACATCCCGAGTCCTGCCATCACACGCAGGCGCCACGTCGGGTACTCGGACGGCTGAGCGAGCTTCTTTCCCACGTCAAACTTGGTGACAGACTCGATCTTGGGCATGTCGGCAGCTTCTTGTTCTTGCGCGCGGGCAGGAACCACGTCACCAGCAGGTACGTGCGCTTGGTAGGTGCTTGTAGGTTGACCGTAGGTCTTGTTACGAGGTACAGGCTGAGTGATCGGGCGCGGCCGATCTCCGTAGCTTGTCTGCGAGCTTGGCTGCGCTCCAGAAAGCCGAAAGTCTTGTGAGGCCGTTATCGTTCCGTCGCTGACAGAATGTTCGATTGCCACCTCCCCCAAATCTCGTTGCTGATTGGCCGAAGTCTCCGTAGGGTTTGGGCTCATAACCTGCGACATGCTAGGACTTGGGGAGCCAGCAGGCTCAACCGAGCTGTCATCCTGCATGGAGAAGAAGAACGCCTAGAAGCTTCGGAGTAGCAAGGCAGAAGGCCTTACAGGGACTTGAGGGGCTTGGCTTTGCCTTGGCAATTGTGGAAGTGAGTCACGCAGGACCCAAGTGCGCGCAGCGCACTCCGCCGAAGCCTCACCCTCGCAACCCGTACGTGTATATTAGCAATAGCTATAATTGTGCTGATCTTGTGCTTGACGTTGAGTGTGCGCAGCACAGCTCCAGAGTCTTACCCGCGGGGCAATCTCGGCAACAGGCAGCGCCTGTGCAACGTCAGCAACGGCAGGAGTTCCGCCCGCAGGACGACTTCGGTCAGCAGGAGTTCCGTCCGCAGGACGACTTTAGCAGCAGGAGTTCCGCCCGCAGGACGGCTTCAATAGCAGGCAGCGCCTGCATGACTGCAACAAGCTGGACAGCGCAGCGTCCTGTTCCAGCGCATCGTGCGCTGCTGCGCAGCGCTCAACGGGGATCTTCAGTGCCTGAGGATGAGTTCCAGCAGCGCCTGCGGCGCTGCAGCGTTGGCCTCTGTGCAGCATGCCCAGCGTGGTATCTCACAGATGCTGCTACTGAGGAAGAAGAGAGACGACAACAGGCCGAGGAGGTTAATAGACAGCTGAAATCGATCCTCACACAGCAAATTGCCAGAATCCGCAAGATTCAGGAGCTCGTCGTACAACAACCAGCTTTAGCCCAGGTACAGTCAATAGATGGTTGTCATTTGGTCCTTCTCTAAACTCTTGACTGCCAGTGTGTCCAGGAATTGATGAATGAGAGCTTACCCAGCGCCACGATAACACCGACCGTCATATTCCAAAACTTTGGAGCGATTGCTGCCTATGTCAAGAGGACTGTGGATCAACTCCATACGGAGTTTTGTGGCTGGAATTCTATGGAGGAAGCGCTGATGAGCTCAGTTAATGTCAAGAATGGTGAGGCGCCTTTTCTAGAGCTCCGTAGCACCACTCCTCTGGCCTGCGGGTATGAAGAAGGTGTGCAGTTGTTGTGGGATATGCTGCTGGAGAAGAAAGTTCTAGGGTCGAACACTGGAAGCTACAGGATGAAGGTTCGTGAAACTATTTTCTTTCAACAATTTCAACCTTATAACTATCAGTATTTCTGCTCTATAGACAAAGCAATTGACCCAGTCCTCGGCGGAGTTTGGGTATTCTACAGACTCTAATGGACTTGGGACCCTCAACGGGGTGACTTTGTTCGAGAAAAGCGAAGAAGAAGGTCAGACTATTCTCCTCTGGGCTTCGATGATGGTAGAACCAGACGGGAAACCTTTTTGCAGCTCCCAGGGATACCTCTCAGTCACGAGACTTCCAAGCAACCCTCAGCAAGAATCTCTCGTACGTAGCTCCAGTCGTCTGGCAGGTAAACTGTTCGGACTTTCAGGTCGAAGCCCTAAGGCAAGACAACACTTGATCGCTTCAAAGAGACGACTTGAGCACGCTCAGCTGAGGATCATGGAACGTGCGGAGCTGCAGGTTCAGACATCTGCTACGTGATGAAGCTGGCGAGATCCTCTCTGCCAGTCTCAATCAGCATCTTCCTTTGCAGCATGTGATGTTTCGTCTTCATTTTCGCGCCGATGGCTCCCAGTGCGTGATTTCGGACTTGATCGATGTGTTCACCCTCAATATACGTGCAGCCTTTGGCTTTCTCGGAACTGAGTCGGTAATTTACACGCAGGACGGATTCTTGCGAGTTGGAAGGCGCCGAACGAGCTGCAGCCATCCACGAACACTCTCGAAACGAGATCTTGCCGCTGTGGTGGAAGGAGATCGCAGCCCAAATGACGAGCTCGCAGTCATCCTCATTGTGTCGTCTTAGCAGTCCGACGCCATCCAAACACTCGTTGACTCTCGATCCGCCAAGATCCACTGTGAATTCCTTCTCCACCTCTCCTTCTGTATACGTCCTTTGCACCTGTAGATATACGTTAACCTTATCAATGAGTCCCTTTACTACCAGCCAGAAGGATAGTTTACTTACTCGAGTCCTGCGCACTTTCAAGCTCGGTTGAGAAGTGTCAGGCATGGAGAACATGGCAGACAAAAGCTCTCGAGCTGAGTCCAAGCCGCAGTCCAGTGGGGTTTCAGATGTCAACTGTGTCGTAGGACCTGTTTTAGGGTCTAAGCGTACGTTGTAGTGGCAAGCAAGAGCTGGAATCGACGCTGCTGCTCCTGTTACGGGATCGACAGTGGCTTTCGCTTCATGGTACATTTTATCCATCAGCGTCATGATCTCTCTTCTCACAGCTTCTGGGTCATTCCTCAACGTAGTAGTGTCATAATTTACGACTGTCGATGGCTTACACTGCGAAGAACTCAACAGCATTGAACTAGCCAAAGACACTGTCTAAAAAATAACTTAGTAAAAACAGTAGCGCGCGTTCGCGCACGAGGTCTTTCAGCTTACTACAGCAATGACTACAAGATGAAGTAGAAAACTTCTCCTCCTATCTTATACTTACAAGATAGGATATTATTATTATTACTAAGAACTCCGAACGTGTAGTGACGCGTCTTCTTCGCTTCGGGCCCCGAATGAAATGTTGTATACATATATAGAGAGAGAGATTAGGGGGGGTCAAAACGAACCAAAAAGGCGGTCAGGGTTTTCCCAAACAAACGCCCACGATTTTTACAAATTAATGACCACAATCATAGCGAAGGGGGTCAAAGTAGCCAATAAAACAAATACTACTGTAGTAGTTACATTTCTGGTCGTAGCCAATCAGAACTGGGTTCAACCCGCACTCATTATTTTCCCGGCACCATGCCGAATGCCTCCGAGCGACAGCACCTTCTCGTCGAGTTAGTGGATATCATCGCTGTGTCGGCATTAGAAAACGATGACGACGAAGTATGGTTCGCTTTAGACATCCTCGATGGTTTCGATGAGGCGTTTCCCCTGGACACACCGACAGAGGACTTAGCGGAGATATTCGCGCTGGTGTATAGGAGCCGCTACATCACCCCTCGCGATCTCTACACCAAAAGCCGTGATTTCGCTATGAACTACTTTGTCCTGCTTCCAGACGACAGTTTTCGCCAGCTAACGCGGATGACAAAACCCACGTTCCTCTACGTGTTATCGGAGATCAAGGATCACCCCATTTTCCACAACAAAAGCAACAATGAGCAAGCGGGCGTGTAGCAGTCGCGTTGGGCCGCTTTGGGAACTATGGAAATGGGGCGTCACTGGGGCGAACGCTGAAGCTGTGGGGAGTTAGCAAAGGGACGGTTCACCTCTACACGTATCGAGTTATGATGGCTCTAAAAACTCTCCAGAAGAAGTTTGTGGTGTGGCCTAACGCGAAGAAGCGCAAGGAAATGTCCAGGAGGATGCAAGTCAAGGGGTTCAAAGGTTGTGTGGGGTTTATCGATGGGACTACGTTTCCTCTTTCTCAGAAGCCAGCGATCGACGGCGAATGCTACTTCGACAGAAAGAGCCGTTACAGTATCAATGCTCAAGTTGTTTGCGATGACCAAAGGAGAATTATTGCATTCTACTCTGGGTGGCCAGGCTTTTGCTCGGATAGTACAGTGTACCGCAACATGCAGCTCGCTAAACCTTCTTGCAAGCCGCTCTACTTCTCGGAAGGGCAATACTTAATTGCAGACTCGGCTTATCCTGCGGATCGTGTTAACAATACGTTGATTCCTGCGTTCAAGAAAAACATGAAGGGCAACGATATCGAAGCGTTCAACACTTGCGTTGCCCATGTTCGAGTGGTCAACGAGCACACAATTGGAGTCCTTAAAGGACGGTGGTCGTCGTTGAAAGAGCTCCGGATACAACTCAACAAAAAGGAAGACATGAATAGGATCCTGGATTGGGTAAATGCGTGTGTTGTCTTGCACAACATGGTCATCACCTTCGGTGATGACTGGTACAGTGACGATGATAGTTCCGGTGAGGAAAACTCTAGTGATGACAGCTCTAGTGTCGATGGGTTTAGTGGTGACGCCTCAAACGACGAAAATGACGAGGACCCTGCCTTGACAGCTGATCAAGATCCATTTCTCTTTCGACGCCGGGTCAAAGTGAAGGCAATTGGAAAAGGAAAGAACGTTGGTGGCATTCTGTGGTACCGCGCGAATTTTACTGGATAGTGAAAATCACAGCATTTGGTCCTACTCAAGATGGTAATAAAAACTTGACGGCTCTGGTAATGCTACTGCATTCGAAATCTCATTCTGCATAATCCTCTTCATCAGAAAGTGAATCGCCGCTGTTGCTGGCCATTTTGACCGCTTCAGCGCCAACTGTGCGTCCATTTCCTACAGGAATATACATCGGTGAGTCTACATGTAATGAGCTACTTTCCGTACACTTACGAGTAGGGTAGGCACGTTCCACGATGCTAATATAAGCTTCGATATCTGCGGCAGATTTGCCTTGGTTTACCAATGCAATAACGAGGTCGTTTCGGCGTGCAGCATCTTGTTGCATCTTTCGCTCTTTAAATTCCCGCTTCCATTGGCGACTGTCTTGGTCAAGTTTGCGCTTGAAGAAATCTAACTTGGCTTCGTTGTTTTTGGCATAAGCAGCGGAAATCGACATGCGCGATTCTTGGGCTGTCTGACGCTTGGGTGGCTTTTCGGTTCCTGCGATGGTGTTGTTTCCGCTCGCTAGATCTGATACTTGCTGAAAATCAACTGAACGTCGATTCCGTTGTCTCTTGTGTGAAGAGTACGTGTTTGTATGGCAGGACTTTGTTGTAGATGCCGAGTCGTTGGCAGAAGCACTTCTTGCCTCCTCACTGCCCATTGATTGGCCATTTGCTCCACTATTCCCACCCGACGTCTCATCCGGCGTCACACCTTCTTCCCCTGCTTCTCCTTGGTTCACGCGGGCATCTCTTTCTTCATTGTCTTCCGATCGAGGTGGGAATAACCGTCGTAACGAAACTCGTACTCAGTAATGGCATCGTCAGGGCTACAAGATCCTTGCTCATCAGTCGCACTTTGTGGTGTGACAGCGCCTAGCTGGGTCGTGGCTGCTGGCAGAAGTTGGGCTTCTCCCTGAAGAGGCTATCCATTCGCTCGAAATGTGGACACATATCATTAATTTTGTCGTTGATGGTCATGCCCTTGTTGCTCTCCTGTGCTGTGAGGCCCATTCCGGTTTCTGACTCCTTTATCTTGAGGGTCTTCGTGTACTTTGTTTTGTATCTGGACCACCGACTACGCATACTTGCTGCTGTGAGCTCAGGCTTGTTCGGATTTGTGGAGTATATGTAGAGATGCTGCGCTAGCATGCGAAACGCTGCCGCCTTGGTTATCTTGGGCTTTCCGCCGACTGGGGGCTTCTTCGATGAGCCGTGGATCAACTCGAAATGCTCTGGTTCTTCCATCCAACCGACAATAATGCGGTAGTCATCGTTCGTAAGATGTACCTTGGACGCGGTCTCCTCGCTCATAGCTGCGCTTAACCAGAGAAATATGAGTCACAGAGGCTATACTTACAGAAGTAAACAACACAGGAGCTTATCAGTGCCTTGAATTGGGCGGCGCTTGTGCAGGAAGCACACGAGACCAACGTATAGCTGCTTACCGCAAAGGAAATGTGGGAGTGATGGTCGATTTCAGCTTTCAGAGGGTTTGTTTGTTTACTGAAACGGCCATCTTTCAAACGCACCTGCTACAGGGCAGGTTCATTTCTGAACAGCTATGTTTTTCGAAACAAAACACACACGATTTTCCAAACAAAACACACACGATTTCGGCCAACTTTGACTCCCCCTATTATATTTACGTTGCAGTTTTCGTACTAAAAATACTTTGTTTCCGTCTTAGATGCTGTGACGCTTCGTTCACTCTACGATCCAAGACGGAGAAGGTAGGTGTAATTGTAGAAGAGCTGTTTGTGGTCTGATTGCTCCGCATTTGTTTGTTAAGGTTAACTCGATGAAGTAGATTTTGATGACGACTACGTATTGGTGAGAATCATTTATAGAAAACTTATGTGTGTTGTTGCGCTTTCCTCTGATTGAACTCATGTTGGTCTACAGTAGAAGAGTAAGGCGGTAAAGCTACAAGCTGGATGAGGCGCTGGATTTCCGTCACGGTCGCTTCGTTCGGCTTGAATTTTGTTCAAATATTCTTTAGTGATTTCTTGGGTGAGGGTGAGGCCATTCAAACTCACTGCCCTTGAGAGAGCTACGTATAGGGTTTGGTTGGCTGTCCCTCGTTGGCGTTTAAGTGGTGTTACGACAACTCCATTATGGCAAGTCTGGCCCTGCAGTTTTTCGGTAGTACAAGAAAACGCGGGCACAGCTGCGAATTGGTCCACGGTAACAAAAGATTGGGCTAAGTTGGGTATGTTCTTCAGCTGAAGACGTGTATGTAGAAGTGGAAGTCCAACAACGCCTTCTTCGTATCCAGCGACAAGTGTAGTGTGGGGTCCAAACAGTTTAATAAGCAGCAACTGCGGACGTTGCACGAGCCGATGAATAATAACACCTTCTACGCTATATCGCGTTGTTTCTAATTCGTTGGGCGCTGGATACGTACCAACGATTGATCCCACGACACCACTGGCAATTACATCAGCATCCAGGAGCAGAGGGTGCTTGCGAGTCAGCATAACAGGCATGCCGATGCCCGGTCGTCGACTGCTGGAAATACCACAAGGTGCCTACAGAAACTGTGTGGTCCACAGTGTCCACTTAGAAACACTGTACCATTCTGGCACAGTTGAACCTGGGGGAAAGCAGACTGACACATACTGGAATCAAGTGAGCAGGCGCCCCATATTTAGTGATTTCATTTCATTGGCTATCTTGTCAACTTTTACGAATGGCTACATGGATACTTCGCGAACCGTTGCTTCCCGGTGAACTATCGATTTCTAATTAGATATTTATATGTTACTTTTTTATATCTGCAGCCATTTACTTAATCTTAGAAACTACCGTTAAGTAGACGTCCTTATCCTGTATAATTTCTCTAGTAAAGGGGAAAAAAAATTGGCCACATTCACAAGTTTGAGGGTGTCCCATACGACTCTTGCGATCGGGGGCGGTATACAAAAAGCAAGATGCGACATAAATAAACAGCAAAAAAACACCCGGGTTTTGTCACAATCGGTTTCAAACACTACGGTACTACCCCGATTTTCAAAAAAATCAAAAAGGTGCCCTTTAGAAACGCTGTTTGCACGGTAGCTTTCAGCTTAAGCTGAAAGAACAATTATAAAAAACAAATGAATACTTCGAAGTAAATAACTTACCTCCATCGACTGCCGTTTATTCAGCACGGACTGCAGACTCTTGGACCATTTCTTCTCAGCTGCTAGAGCCTTCTTCAGCGACTGGTTGAGCAGTTCCGCTTCCACTCGCTGCTTCAGAATCTCTGGAGTGACACAACTCGATTCTCTCGACATTTCCGAGCTTCTGCCACTCTCTTTCAACTGCGTTAAATACGATTCCAGACGTTGCGCCTGCATTTCCAGCTGCATTCGCTCCTCCTTCTGCCGTCGACGCCGACGAAAGTCTCGTTCGCGATTCTGTTCCCGACGACTGCGCTTGACACCACTTGATTCACTTTCCCTGGATATATCCGACAGCATTGGGATGTCGTCGTAGGCGTCGATCATGTCAAAAGCTTCTTGGACTGTGGCCTGGCAATCCTCATCGTCCTCCAGCAGCACGAAGCTCATGCTGGTCACGGAGCAATAATGGAGCCAGTGTTATGTTGGGAGTCCTAACTTGTGACAAGGCATGTACAGTCCACCCTGTCTAGGACCGTCTGCACAGATAATAGTAATTTAAAGTACTACTCATATGTCTGAAAGAGTAAATTACATTGTATTATACTACATTTTATCTTTTCATTTCTAAAAAATATCAAGGCAATACTAAATTTTAGTACACAACGGCTTGTTCGATCAAGAGTCAGTGTCTTGATTCAAGACACTGTTCTAGCGATTCTACATACCTCATATCGCTACACTGCTGTTGTAGTCTTCACAGCTGGACCAACAACTTCCTGTTAGACGAAATCGAACACTTCTTGCTTGGTTAAGCCGACAAAGGGCTACGTGCGTCTCTTCCACTATTACTAATTACTAAAAAAATTTCCAATACAAAGCTGAAGTAGACACAGCTCTGAGGCAAGATCGCTCATAACACGCCTATTTCACACCGTCCAGAGCGACGCCAATTGCTTCTATCACTTAAAGAACGATGACTACTCGGTTAGGTTCCGAATACCGGAGAGTTGCGTCAAGATATTGGATTTTCACCCTCGCTTCAATCCCCTCGGTGAAAGCACGTTCTGTGTTTGGTTTTACTTGTACGTGAACATCAAATTCAGTTAGAATTTAACTTTAACCGTTCTCGAAGCGTAGATATCTTACGCTGGCGCTATTATACTTGAAAAGTCGCGTTGCCAATGGCACTTGCCATAGCAGGGTACCGGGTACACGAATCCGTTTCGGCGTCATATTTTGCGTTCTCGAACAAGTTGCGTAAAATGCACACGGATTGCTCCATTCACACATTATCAGTGGAAAAAGCCGCTGTTTTAAAAGCAGTGGGATTTTAAAACAGCGGCTTTTTCCACTATCAAGCGCAGCGTGCTTTCGGAATATTCTCTTGAGTGCCTTCATAGTCTCGATCTGCTACTATACGTAGCTCTTCATTTGCTTTTCAGCGTCTCTGTGGATCTTCTCTTTGCCCTGTGAGATGGCGTTGAGTTGCGGAGGAATGGTGCAACTTGTTGAAATTTCCATTTATCGAATATATATAATACTGTAATGATAATGATCATGTCACCTGATAAGTCAAGTGACGTTAGACTGTTATCTCATATCGTATCACCGCCACGGCATTTACTGTGTCAATGTGGCATTTTAGCCAAGCCCCGATCTCTCAGCCTCTTGAGGAATAGCGTATGTACGCTGGCTACATCACCGTGGCACCACATAAAGCTAAGCTGCCACTACTCGCTTTTACCAACTCCAGTTCATCACGCACCCTACAGAGATTATTCATCGCAAGCACCTTCCTCGACCTCTGCCGTCTGCTTGTAACATCCAGCTACCAGTATTGTATTGCAATAACGCTGGGGGTGTTCTTTCCAATGTAAGGTTCTTGCTCGTCCACACAGCAGTACCGGATACTACGCAGTATAACACATCATGATGAACAGTTTAAAAAAATGGCTTTGATTTTTTTTACAGGCATGTGTTGCTCCACTGGAAATCAGGCGAAATCGATGCGTTTTCAAATAGTACCGATACGGCCTCTAGATTCCCTAGGAGTCGAAGCATAGGCGTCAACAGGTCTGACTGAATCGTAAGACTCGTCACTCGTCCAAGAGCTGCATCCCACTCAAAACGAGCATTTCCACGAGCAGTAATCCTAATCCCCAATACGGAATTAGCCAAACGCGCTTCTCGAACACTGTTCTTGCCATGCTGGTTAGATAATCGCGGGAATACCTTCTCGAGTGTGCGTTCAGTGATGATGAAGCTCGTCGCGGTTGTGGCAATGAGAGAATTATCTGATTCCTTCCCAAGTCCCTCCAAATCCACCGTGAAGTCCTTGAACCAAAGCGTTTGGCATTTCCACGCCTGAATGATCGATCCTGCGCCACAACAGGAATTAAATACCACGTTTTCCGCCATATTTGCTTGCAGGAAGTCCAGCTGTGGAGATTTCGGGGCAATAAGCTTCGACTGGAGCACCATTGGCGGTTCTTGAATGCCGAAGCGAAAGACCTGAAAGTACTTCAGAGCGATGTCCCACATCGTCTGGTTCGATGGGACACTGACGGACAAGACATGCCGTTTCTCCTCCAACTTTTCGATCTCATTCCGCAGTTGAACCGTATTCACCTCGAGCTTCAGCGCCAAGTTGTTCTTCTTCTTCCGGTACCGAATCTGCCGCATTCGACGCAGTTCGCGTTGACGCTCCTTCCTCGCCGCAATCGTCTTTTTGCTGGTGAGTTCCTCACCCAGTACATCAAGTTCGTCTCTCGTTCTCTTTGGTGTATTCGGCGTAGTTGACCGGCTTCTCTGGTGGCCACGAACGTCAGAAGACTGAGACGATGCCACATCCTCCTCGTCGACATAGTCGTCGGCCATCCAGCCTCGTTGCACAACGCTGCCGATCACAATGTCACTGAAGAGTTGGCTGTTGGGTGCCCGTAAAGTGCAGCCGTCCATGATAACGGGTGCTGACGTTGTGTACTGTAGTTTGATCGCCGATTTCTAAATGACGACAGCTCATCTCTGAGAGTTGTGGCTGGTGCAAAAGGTGATTCGTATTCACAAAAATACATATACAAATGAGACGAAATGATCTGTCAAATTCTCGGTGTTCCTTTGTTGAGTCCTCTTCGTGTACCGACAGTTGCTGTAGATTCAGATGTGCAGCTTGCATATGCTTGGTACTACATGTACATAATACGTATACATGTACATGTAACTAGGTTTCGTATTTTGAATTTCTCCCAACCTTGTACATTTTGTTTTTCTTCTTTCACATATTGTCATTTGCGTTTATCCGTTCTATTTCGTCTTCAAGAGACTGTGCTCGGTGTCTTTCTGGGTCGACTCGATCATTTCTTGTGCGAGATGAGCAACCAACTCACAAACTTTGTCAGTGAAATCCCGACGACTTTCCAGCACTTGATTTGCTTCGAGAGTCGCTCCAAAACAGAATTTAAGGAGGCAGACACCGGGCGACACCTCTGACAGGATGCACCACGTTTTCTCAAGGTACCGAATACCGTCAACTGCCACTCCAAAAACTTCCAAAATGTCGTTTTGACCCGACAACACGATGACTTCTCGATTGTGCTCAGCATATTTAATTCCAGTGAAGCGATACTGGATCTTCACGCGCTCTTCAAGCTCTAATGTCGTGGCACGAGCTACGACACTTCTCTTTAGTGCAGGCTAACATATCGTTAGATTTTTGATAAAAACATTTGTGCTCGAATTGTTGAGAATTACGTACCGGAACGTGTTTGTCCTCCTCGCTTTCGTAATTTGAAGCCATTTTACTCATAAGCGCGTTCGCCAGTACGCGATAGTCGAATGGGAGAACATCGCACTTGAGAAACTCAATGTGAGTCTTAGACGGTGATAGTGGTTGACTGTTGATCTGTATAAACGGCGATCGAATGGTTCCTAGGCCATTCAGTTGAAGTACGCGGTCGGTATCTCCGAACAGTTTGCTTAGCGAGCTGCTCAAATGGTTCAAAATCTCCATCTCGTCACTTGGACTTTTTGAAATCACGTTTACATTAAACCACCGGGTCAAATGCGGCGATTGCTACAAAACAAAACGTCAAAAAGAGGATATTAACTCTAATGCAATACGAAAAGTGCGTGCAGTATTCCTTACCTTCGTCAGCACTTGCTTCTGAAAGAGTCTTTTGAGCGTCTTGATGGTTTTCAGCTGCGTTTCAATCATTTCTCGAAGGTGACTATTCTCCGTTTCGGCCTCTTTCCGGAGTTTCTTTTGCTTCTTCGTCAGTCCTTGCCAAGCTCCAAGTCGTGTCTGCAGAGCCAAACTAGTGTGTGCATCTTCCGAAACCGAAGAATTATTAACGCTTGAGCGTCCCAGGGCCTTGAGTTCCTTCACTCGGTCTTGCAACTTGGCAGCCTCCACCCGAAGCTGAAGAAGCTCCAGTTTCTGAAGATCTCGCGACCGATTTCGGCCAGGAACCTCCAGTTTGGCCTTGACCCGAGCGATTTCTTGTACGTCAGCGCTGAGTTGACGGCGAGGGCATTTCTTTCCGTTGTGGCTTGGCTTGACAACTACGATAGGGAAGTCGTCTACACTGGAACTTCTATCATCACTGCTGTGGCCCGAGGACAGTTCAGTTACGTCGTCACAGTCGTCAAAGAACGCCAGTGCCACCTCAAGGGCCTGGAGTTCGTCACCGCTCATCACTTGCATTGAATTAGGCTAGAAGGAGCTTGTTGCACGGTCGAAAGTGAAAGTGAATGGTCAATGAGCGAGGATGAGAGAGGAAAAATAGTTTGAGAACAGGACGATTCTGGGTAGGTTAACTGAGACTCAGAGCATGCACATGTTTCCAATTTTATTTACTTTAACGCATAAGAAAGAAGCAACTGATGACCACGTGGAGTGATTCGTATGGTTGCTCCGGCTCGATGCACCAAAAATTACGATGGTGTCACTTGTGGCGTCACTTGAATTGAACGTAGAATGAGGTGACCGACAGTAACTGACTGTGGTGATCGCTTTGGGTCTTCAAAATCGAGGACGCTATCTACATGAGGGGAAATGTCCAGAGGAATCACGTTGTAACAGTTAGCCAGAACGATTGAGCAGGGGGTCATTCTTGTTGTACCTTATACTTTAGGCTTTAATGGGTACTGTATTCACCTTTCAGAAGCATCCAGACGACCTAAGAAGAGTTTCGGTAACTTGCATCGTCATTACCATTGCCCATAAGAAGTGAATACTTTATTCTCTTGACATGGTCATGGATGATAGCACGACCGTTACTAGGAAACCCGAGGATTACAGGCAAAGCTTCAGGTTGTAGATTGTTTTAACAGATATCTATTTCCTTCATGGAAGCACTCACACACCAAGATTACTGGCTGCCATTGCAGGTGGTTAAAGTGATGTCAGTGTGCTACTCTTGAAGTAAAAAGCTTAGCAGGGCGGTCCGTTGGATGACAAAGGCGTGTGAAAGATGCCATACTTGATTCGTATACCGGTATGCACGAAATACAACATCAATTCTTACCCCTTTGAACTCAGAGCCTCGCGAAAGCTAGGATCCGATATTGGGCTGCATTGACCAATGCTACTTATGCCATACAATAGTA
The DNA here is from genome assembly GCA_030324255.1 of Phytophthora capsici. NCBI lineage: Eukaryota > Oomycota > Peronosporomycetes > Peronosporales > Peronosporaceae > Phytophthora > Phytophthora capsici. The sequence goes on from CM059363.1 coordinate 3,836,034, forward strand.
CTGCTAGAAGAATACTTCGGCTCTTCTTAACTTTTATAGACCCAAATTGACTTGTTCAAGGATAATTCGCTAATCCTTTGTTATTCGTACTTAGCGAAGTGCAACACCAAAGTGTAATCCTGCTAGCCCAACTGATGAGCACTCGCATAAATGGCCCAGTGCGAGACCACCACTTGCCATTGTCGTATCAGCATCTCAATCAGCAGACCAGTCTCCAATTTTTATCAACTTGGTTCACTTCTTTCCAGCGCAGTAACCTCATGCCCACCACCAACCACTTCAAGCATACGGTACACCGGTTCATGGTCCGAATAAATGAAGATCAACATACTCTCCAGTAGAGAATCACTATGTCGTCCCAGCTTATGCGGTACAGAATTGCGAGCTGGTCTCACATTGTGAGGCTTGCACTTTACCTTCTGGCAACTTAATGTAAAGTTGCGCCACGAAACGTATCCGAGCAGTTTCACAGCGGATTATGGCGTCCGAAGTCGCCAGCTTCATGCTGGACGAGGCGACGGTCTTGTCGCTACTGGAAGGTTGCGATATGGCAGATGACGTCAATGCCATCCCGTCAGATCTGATTGAGTCTCCGCCGAGTCCTCAACCTCCCACCCGCACAAGTTCCAGTCGGTGCTCGTGGCGTCTGCAACGGCGAGACGAAGTTGCGGCTCTGCAGCAAACGGAGAAGCAATTGCGGACTCAGTTGCAGCAACTTAAGCTTCAGATGCGTGTCAAAAGTCGGAATTTGGCGACGAAAAAACACTTTCAATCACTACTTAACGGTGTTTTAACATGGGAGGAGATCTGCAATATGCAATTAACGAGGAGAAAGCAAAGTGAAGCTGAGAATGCAAAACTGAAGGATGAAATGAAGCAGAAAATGTGGCAGGCCAAGGCGATTCTCAAGGGATTCAAGAGACGATTACGGAATGAGGTTGGGATTATTTCTTTCACTTATTAGTTGTTGTCATCCTTATTATTTTGCTGTTGTTGTTGTTGTAGGTATTGAGCTCTTCTATCAAAATGAGTAGGCGTTATGGAGTGGATACAAAAGGAGTGACCATGCCGACAGATAACGAAAAAGTCTTCTGTGAGCTGATGCAAGGGTTGGATGAAATGTATGCTGGAGTGGATGTTTTTTTCGAGAATATTGGGATCCAAGACGTCCCTTGTCCTGGTAGGAAGAATACGACACCGAGGAGTAAAGCGGAAGGGAAATTTGTCGAGGTTTTGGACTGTTATGCGGTTCCGTTTGGGCTACAAGAGACTGAAAAGGCGATTTGGAGGTGTCTGGAGATGGAGGATCCGCAAAGACCCAAACCGGCATTTGTTCAGGTAATATTTCGCTCTTTGTCTTGGTATTTATTCTTTATCTTACTTGTGACTGTTCTTCTGGTCGTAGAGTTTTGGCAAATGTGAAAACACATTTCGACAGAGTATGTGTAGCGCTTTCACTGCTAGTAACGTTCACGTTCGTGTCATCCTGCGGAAAGCTGGCCGGAAATATGTTGAGGAAGATCGAGCAGTGTTTATTTTTCGTCGGTTGATTGAGCCAGTGTCGGATGTCCCCATCGCGTTTCAGGAGACAACACGACTGATTGTTCGGCACGGTCCACGATCTGATGCCGGTCCTACAACAATTATCGAATCGCATCGACAATCCACAACAAGTCACGATACCTATGCTCTTGGAGTGCATCGAGTGCCTCGGACATTCATTGACTTGGGAGTTGCAGCCTGGGAAAGCTCAATCACTCGATTTAATCATTTCGTGGAGGACACATTGATCCAAGAATCCTGTCGGCACTTTTAACGGACAGCGAGTGGCCTCTGTTGATAAATGAATGTTTTGATAGCCGCTGGAGCGCTAAAATAAATTTTCATCGGGAACAACTTCACTTAAAAATGTTTAACACCATCGAAGAAAATTATTTCGGCCAACAAGGAGAAACTAAAAGCCAGTCTCAACTATATATGAAGCACGTCTTGATAATTGGAGAACGTAAAGTTGGTAGAGCTGCAGATGTTAAGCATTTGAATTTCAAAGTAATCCAAATTTGGGTTACGCTCAAGAAATAATCCAAAACTGGTTACGCTCCATTAGGAATGTTGCTAACTTGTGCATCACTATCTCTACGTGTCCTCAAGGCATCAGTGCTGTTCAATGAAAAATATGGCACTCACAAACGAATTTGCTTCGCCCGATAATATCAACAACAACAAGATGACCAAAATCGCCATCGTCTTCTACTCCACGTTCGGCCACGTCACCAAAATGGCTGCAGCAATCCAGGCTGGCATTCAATCGGTGCCCAACGTTGAAGCTGAGATGTACCAAGTGAAGGAGACGCTCAACGAACAAGTACTCGACAAGCTTCACGCGCCTCCCAAGCTCGACTTCCCAGTCGCGACGCCTGACGTCCTCAAGAACGCGGATGGTATCATGCTGGGTTTCCCCACGCATTTCGGAATGGTTCCGGCCCAGATGAAGGCCCTTTTCGATTCTTGCGGAGCTCTGTGGATGAAAGGGGAATTGATCGGCAAGCCGTGCGGTGTATTTTTCAGCTGTGGATCCCGTGGCGGAGGTCAGGAAGTGTCTGCTATGAGCACGACGCCGTACATTGCGCATCTGGGCATGCTCTTCGTGCCGTTGGCGCTGCGTGGCAACGTCATTGAGGCTTCGGATGAATTGCACGGATGCAGTCTATGGGGCTCCGGCACTGTGGCCGGTAGTGACAGATCGCGCCAACCATCCGACTTAGAGCTGAAGGTGGCGCAGATGCAAGGCGAGAAGTTTGCAGAGATCACGAAGAAGCTGTCGGCGTAGAACAAAACGATCAGTGTCAATTGTTGAACAAACCTGAATGAACAATTCGACCGTGAAAAAAAACTCAAATGTTTCCTTTTTCGAATTCCCCCTACAGTAACTGCAGTTTAATTCTTACGCTTTGAGCTTCTTGGCGATCTCCGCGAAGCTTTGGCCCTGAATCTTAGCAATCTCCAGCTCCAGCTCCGTCGGCTGACGTGATCCGTCTCCATTCGCGAGGGTACCAGCTCCCCACGGACTACCACCATGCACCTCGTCGTTGGAACCAACCAGAGGGGATCGATAGCCCAACGGCACGAAGTTCATGCCGTGGTGGGCGATGAACGGGGTCATACTCATTGCCGTCGTCTCCTGACCACCACCCAGGGATCCAGTGCTGAAGAAAACGCCGCAGGGTTTGCCGATCAAGTCTCCCTTGGCCCACAGACCTCCACAAGCGTCGAACAGCCCCTTGACCTGCGCCGGAAGCATACCAAAACGAGTGGGGAAGCCTAGTAGAATGCCATCAGCGTTCTTCAGGACGTCGGGGGTGGCAATAGGCAGATCGGGCTTCGGCGGGGCGTGCAGTTTCTGGAGCAGCTCGTCGTTCAACGTCTCCTGGACTTGGTACACACTAGCTTTAACACCAGGCACAGAGGTGACGCCGGCCTTGATGGACGACGCCAACTTGGCCACATGGCCGTACATGGAGTAGTAAATGATAGCGACGTTGGTCATGGCGAGCGAATTGACTTATGCGAAGTCAGAGCCGAAGGTGTCCGGTGGATCACTTGCTACAAACGTCATCAATTGGTAATTTACCAGTCACAAGTATTTTACCTTCAACGTGGCGTCTGATGATTGCAAATCAAGTTTTAACCTCATTTTTACCTTAATTCTTCAGATTTAGCTACAGATCAATGAGTGCCGACGATCGCAATCTCTTGGACGACGTGGCGCTGTCTGCGGAGCTGCCCCTAGGCTTCCTGGATGAACTAATAGGCACGGACCTCCTTCCGCCGTCGGATGTTGATCTGACGGCTCAAACGCAGTCCTTTACTGGGTTTTCAGAGACGTCCCACACGCCCAATTTCGGACAATTTGAGGTATTCAATACGGCGGATTCTACGCTGCGTTCACCGTTAAAAGGACTGCCATCTGATGTAGCTCAAGAAGAGCAACATTTTGGAATGTCTAGAGGTCGAAATGCTGCAGAAATGACGTCGCAATTGCATTTTCAAGGAATGGATCAGGAGAAAAGGGGGATTTCGAAGCCCCCGATGCAAAACTCAACACGGAAACGGCAGAAGGAAGAGCTCAACTACCTCCGGAACAAAGTGCAAGCTTTAGAGCAAGAGCTGGAAGCCACACGCCGAGAATTGATGTCCTCCAAAGGGGAAGACAAGGAAAACAAAACACTTTCGGTACAAATTAGAGGACGTGCCATGAGATGGCAACGTATCGCCAAGCGCCAATTGGTCGAGAAACAACGAGCTGAGATGCAGAACTTGCAGCTAAAGGAGTCGCTCACGGACCAGATCAAATTGGCTCGTAGTCTCCAGAAGTTGCTAAAGAAGAACAGCTCAAGGAGAGACGAAGGCACAGAAGCAGCACAACTCCAAGCACGACTAGAGTTCAGTAATTATTGCAGTGGATCGAGTGAAGACGCACTGTACGAGACTCTGCTACGAGATATGGACGCAGTTTATGGGGAGGTTGATACTGTTTGTGCACGGCATCCAGTCATGCAGAGTCTGGAGGAGGGATCGGATGTCTCGAGTCTTCATGTGGGCGAGACGGAAGCTCTACGCATATTGAACTGAGGCTATCACACCAGAGAACCAGCTCTGCGGGTCAAAACTTGGCTCCATCTCGGCGCGCCTTCTCGCGCAGCGCCATTAGCACCTCCGCCTCCCTCTTTGCTTTCTTCGACTGCTTCTTGGCAGCGTAGTGATTCCCGTTGTGCCGCGCGTGCACTAACTTAGGCGCTTTCTGGCCCGTCCGATGCGTTTCGCGCGGCGTCAGGAGCTGCCCGTTGGACGTCAGCGTCCAGCTGTGGCCTTTGCGCGCGTGGTTGTTTAATTCCCTGCGAGCGACGTCAATCCTCTGCTCGATTTCTCTTTTCACCGACCGGATCGCTTGATTCGTCCCGACGAGCTCGAGCTCTTGGCAATTGAGCGACTTGTTCTCCGATCGGAGCGAGCACTTGGCCATTCCCTCGGTCGAGCGCAGGTACTTGATAAACACTCCGCCTTGCCCGATGATACGGCCGACTGCTTCGCCTGGAATCATGATGGAAACGTGGCGCAAAGAGAGCTTTGGATCTCCTACCTCGTCGGCGCTCATGCCTTCCTTCAGCTGCATTCTGTTCTTGCCCGCGTTGCTCATGATTGGCTGTGCGCAACGTGTTTTAAGTTATAACCTTTGTAAAGTAAATGCCATGAATGTTATATCTGTAAAATGGGTGTCAGTTGTGACTCACAACTTGTGAGTACATGTATATATATTACGGTGGGCAATGAGAATGTCACCCTATTTTTTCGAGAATGTACACAAATGATATTTTCCAAAACTTGAATGGCTACTGATGTAATATGTTTGTAATGACTCATTACGCGCTCAGGCTCGCTTTCACTCTTCGATTTGCCAGCATGGCGACAGCTGCTGAGTCAAGTACGAAGAGAAGACCTCCAGATCGCAAGAACAAGCATTTGTGCGTTCAACTGTTCAAGAATTAGAATAATTCATACCAGAATCAAGTGTTGTCAGGTAGCTGGAAGACTAGCCGTGTGCTTGAAGTCGATGTCATTCTCCCAAAAACGAGGATCGACTGGCCCGTGAGACAACTTCTGCGTATGAATACGTCTTGGGCTGTATCAACAGTCGATGCAAGACAAACTTCTGAAACCAAGACGTGAACGCTCCGAGGAAGATTCTGGGCTGAAGAAAGAGTGGGTGGAAAGCCTTGTAGCGTACGCGCTACGAGAAAGCATAGCCACACCACAACCACATATTCGCTGTATGGAGATACCAGTAGACATTCGCCATGAGAAACCAGAATATTCAAACCCGTTCAATGATTACTTAGGCAGCGATCGCGTCAATGCTGAGTCACAATTGCTGACAACTCTGCTGAACAATATCTGAAACTACTTGCCGCACTTTGGCCCGAGCACAAGCAGCTGAGTTTGAATCATAAATGCGGGGCTCTCGTCGTGAAGGCAATGCAAGAACGCAAGAAGCCAAGTAGATCAACAAAGAAGTTTTAACGAAAATTTGACAACTGAGCGAGAAGTAGGACGTGTGCGATTTTGAGTAGGGTTAGGTAATTTTGTGTACATCATGCACACAATTTTCCTAATACTACAACAGGTATGTCCTTTCAGAAGGGCCGCAGTAGGGTAAGGGTTATGGCTCTTTTTTAATGCAATTTGGATACATATCGCACGGGACGCATCCGGAGCCTGCGCACGTTTGAAAAAATCTGCACTTCACTATCGAATCTACCGCGAAGCTATCTGCTCTACTGGTGCGAAAGGCCCACGACGCACGTGCGACTACTAAGGTTATAGGCACATGTATTTTATGAATAGTCTGTTTTGGTTCAATGTAATATATTTGTTTTGGTTATTGTATGCAGTATGGAAATCTCTGAACTGTTATCGACGCCAGGATACGTGTGTGACGATTGTCACCACGACTTTGGGCGTTCAGACCACCTACGGCTGCACCAGCAAGGACGCTGCCGCGGTATCCCAGCGCCACCGTGCCAGCTTTGTGACGTGTGTTGGCAGTGGGTCAAAGGGAACAACCACCATGTCACGCGCCATCAGAGAGGCAGTAGATGTCGCAATCTCGCCGATCGCATCGAGCACCGGAACCAGATCGCTGCAGCGAGGCGACAACGCGACGCAGCATACCACCGAGAGCGACGTCGTCAGCAACGGGAGTCAGCTGGAACCCAAGACCAGGTGGTGGAATCTGATCGCATACAAGATCAGTTGGACCAGCTGCTTGAGTCGGATGATGGGCAAGATCCGTCAGACCATGTGGATGATTGCGGCACGGACAATCCGACTCAGCCTGATTTCGCCCAAGATCAAGTTGCTCGTGACGACGCCGAGGACCAGGTGTATGATGATTACGCACATGATCTTCTTGATCATCTGGTGATGATTGGAGATGATGATCTTTCCGACATTGTTGCCATGCCCAACCTTTTGGAGCTAGAGCACCAAGACAATGACAACCACCAAGAGATTCAAGGTGCACAAGATGACCAAGTTCGTCAGGAAAATGAGGAAGAGGAGCACGTCCAGGCACCTGGTAACCAAGAATCAAGCAAGGCTACGGGGCGCGACGGTGTTACCGATTGCGTCATATGCCTGGATCCTCTCGATGGTGAGACATGGGTGTGTAATCAAGACAGTTGTCGGCAGCCGTACCACCGAGTGTGCATCAAGCGGACAATCCCTATTGACCAACGGTGCAGCAACTGCCGCGCCAACGTGAATCTTGAAGTTGAAGACGATGAAGTCATCATTGTCCAGCATGTGGCGGCACCACCAAAGTGTGTGGTTTGCCTCAACGTCATCACGGGTGTGGTACTGGAAGGGCCTCAATGTAGCCACACGGTTGACTACGAGTGCCTAGTGACGTACAACGCTCAATATCTGCGCAATACTCGATCCCGTGACTTGCAGTGCCCAGCGTGTTCGCAGCCGTTCCCAGTCCCAGAGGAGCTAACCTTCAGTGATGAGGAAAACGATGAAGGATTGGAAGAAAACGCCTTGGAGTATGAAGAACCGGATGAAGAATCAAAATCAGAAGATGCGCAAGACGATGGAGACAACAGTGTCGACGAATACCACGCGAGTGACTTCAACAGCTCTTCTGACAGCGATGAGGATTACGCCCCATAACGATTTGAAGTAGACATGAGTGGTACTGGTAAAAATTTGAAGGCGCAAATCCGTCATTTCCATTTTGTATAGGATTTTGTAAAGTATCAAGAGTACAATAAGGGACGATAGTACAATAAAGGACGACGGTACAATACGGGACGATAGTACAATAAAGGAAGACGGTACTATACGGGACGATGATACAATAAAGGACGATGGTACAATAAGGGACGACAGTACTATAAAGGACGATGGTACTATAAAGGAAGATGGTACAATAAGGGACGACAGTACAATTAAGGACGATGGTATACAGCTACAATACTGGTTCACCTTCGCTTATGAAGCTTACGAATTGCTGCAAGGATCTTGTTGACGGTGAGTTCCTCGCCAATGAAGGTTGTGAAGTGCTTCTCGAACTTGTCTTGGTCATCGTCGTACTGTTCGCGAATGAACTCGGCGATAATCTTCATCCTGGAGAGGCGCGAGCAATGAACTTTTCGTTCATGTGAAAGCATGTCAACTCCCGCGCGATACTGGTGGCAGTCCGGGCCCGCATTCCAGTACTGATGAACATAATCTTTCCACGACTTGGCGTCCGGGAGCTCAGACACTAGTGCTGTCGTATCAGGTCCTGGCCCAAGATTTCCAGCCGCTGGCGACTCTATATCATCGTCACACAACTGTTCCTCGGTTGAACGTGGTATCTTGCTAATATTCTTGACCATATCGTGTAGCCCTTGAAGCAGTGACTTCAGCTCTCCCAACTCGGTATTAGATGTTTCGGTGTCCTCTTGTGCATCTGCTGATTCGGTCGTAGGCTGAGTGTCCTGTGTAGTGTCGTCTAGTAACTGGGAGCTTCCATAGTCTATATCCCGTATACCTTCGAGAGTCGCGCTACTGCATGACACCGCGTCCGGAGCCAACGAGTCACCCAACTGGTTCTCTTCTCGATCCAGCACGTCGTCGAGCAGATACCTAGTTACAGTTTCGGACTTTTCGCTTGGTGCCCAACCTGCCCACCACTTCACGAGCTTTAGTGACCACCGTCGATCTTCAGGGGCAAACATGAACCTGTACTGTGCGCCGCCTCGACGGAAACAGTGGGAAGTAAGCCAAATCTCATCACCAAGAAGGTTTCGGCTGATTCCAGCGGCCTCAGCGATAATGTTCAATACCTGAGTAAAGTTGCTATCTGACATTGGCGAGCCCCATTTTATTCCCACGGTAGCAAATGAGTAGCCGCCCGCCGAAACCCCTGTCTCCCTCCTTCGCTTCTTCGACGCACCGCGTGGTACCTTCGTCAATGATGGAAACGCATAGTCGCTGTCACGCCAGGTGTGGTGAAGCTTCTTCCGCGCGTACGTAAACCATCTATCCAAGAAAGTCAATGCTTCAGCTGCCCGTTCTTCATTTGAGAGATGATGGAGTGAGTAGGTTCGACTTGCGAGGGGATCATGATCTGTCTTCCGATCACGAATAGTGAAACAGCCAAACTCAATGTTGCTGTCATCAACGCGCGATTTTCGTTTGAGGCCAAGCTGAATATCGCCCTTTTTCATGAGCAAGACTTCGTTGATACGGCACATGCCATAGAAGCTGAGGGAACAAACCGCAGAAAACCATAACCGCATGGTATCGTTGAACATCGAATTCGACTCCAAGAATGTGATGATCTTTGTCAGCATCAATAAGGACATTGGAGACGCACGCTTTGGGGTTCGCTCGCGTTTCTTGGACTTGCTGAGACCGGCAAGAATCTGCGTGATGGCTGCTGAGCGTGCAGGGTTTCCTCGAGGTACTGGGGTGCCGTCCGGAGAAGTCTCAACAACCCAACGACCGTGTGGGTGGCCACCCGCTAGCATCTCAGGTTTTGTGTAGTGCCAGCTAAGCGCAGCGCGAAGCTTTTCAGCTGGCCATTGACTTGAGTTAGAGGTGGCGAGTAAGTTGATATACGCGGCAACCACACCGGGTAACTCCACAAAGCGTTCCTTCAGTGGGTCTGGGTAGCCTTCGCTTTTACAAAACGATGAGAAGCGCCGAAGACTGCTGCTGTAGTCGCTACACGTCCGGCTCTCGAGTCTTTGATCAGCAAAACGGGCTGCGGCGATAGCAGCTTGGTAGAGTCGACTTGTGGTTGGCAGATCCATTAGCGCCTTCGTCACGTGTTGGTCTTAGCAGCAAAAGTTGAAGTGAAGGCCTCTTTCCTTTGGAGGAGTGTCTCGGGTATACGTCGTCCCTTATTGTACTACCCAAATTGTCGTCCCTCAATGTACTACCCAAACTGTCGTCCCTTATAGTACCTCATATGTACACGCAGTGGTGCTGACAAAGGAGTTGTACAGGAAATGAATGACTTTTTATGTGTGCATATTTTTGACCAATCAAGGCACATCGCACGGTCATTTATTTTGCTCGCACTGGTGGGAGAAGTTGATTTATTCAGTAGTTGCGTAAAAATCTCTAACGCTTTGATCACAAATGAATGATCGTGCGGAAATGTTCCTGACTCGAAGTCCTTTGAGGCTACTAACGCGGCTGAGTCCGACGTAGCATTCTCCGTGAACGAAATTTCTCTCGCAATCGATTTCCAGCAGCTTCAGCGTTGCTCCTTGAGCTCTGTGGATACTCATGGCATATCCCAGCCTAACAGGTAGATACTGGAACAGCGTTCTGGCTTTCGTGAAGTCCTCGGCGTCAGGATCTCGATAATCAATGTACGGGATGGTGACAATGTTCCTGTCGACCGTTTCAATATCGATCTCGTCGGGCTTAAGTGTGACGATCCTCCCCTGCGTTCCGTTGACAATCGATGTCGAAATGTTGAAAGTCACGAGCACTTGTGCATCTTCCACGAGCCGTACTTCTGGTGGAATGGCATATGCCTCCATGTAACTTTTAACTTTCACACCATCCACATCCATCATTTTGATTGTGTAGGCGATAGGTTCAACTCGTTTACTTTCGCAGATGTGTCGAAGCACATCTTCGTTGATCTTGTCGGCTTCGTCATTAGTTGACAGCAACTTCGTAGGCTCCATTCCGTTCGCATATTTAGGATCAATACTAGTGTGCTGTTTCAACAACTTGAGCGTCTCCTTCGAGAACCTGGCAAATCGAGCTATTTTGAGGATCTTGAGAAACACGCGATTGTTCTGGCGGAAGCATTTGGTGAGCGAAAACTTGACCACTTCTGCCGCTTTGTACGCAGCAGACTTGAACATGAATGCTCCTTGTACTGGTTTCAGCTGACACATGTCTCCAACGAAGACCATCTGGATCCCCCCAAACGGTACCTCCGACTTGCGAATGAGCTGGAGGTATTTGTTGATGTCATCCAGCAGTCTCGCCGATATCATTGACACTTCATCGATGATGATCGTTTGTACAGCTCTTAGTGCGATGTAAGTCTTGCGCTTGTAGCGAAGACTCGATAGTGTATCATACCAATGTTCTGGCTTGCCCTTGCCAAGTCCGATCCCGAAATACGAATGTAGGGTTCTTCCGCCTATCAGTGCAGCTACTCTTCCAGTGGACGCACAAACTGACACCACTGGAGCTTCTTTCAAATCATTCAGATCGGGATCACATCTCGGGTAGCGTTCAAGGAACCACTCTGTAGAGTGACGCTCGCGAAGCCAACAACTTGACCGTCGTTTCAATGGTTTCTGATTTGCCGTAGCCAGCCGGCGCAAGCAGCGCAAAGTTGCGCTTCTCCTTGACGACTAAGCTCATAAACTCGAGCTGCTCTTCTGAGAAGTGAACTTCGGATTGGTCGATAATCGCTTGGTACATATCAGTTGCCTCTGCCTTCGATTCTTCCTTGTCGTCAAGCACGGATCTGTCGATACGCGCATTCTTGGATTCCTCGTCGGAGTCGGAGTCAGAGTCAGAGTCAGAGTCAGAGTCAGAGTCAGAGTCAGAGTCAGAGTCAGAGTCAGAGTCAGAGTCAGAGTCAGAGTCAGTAGCGTAGTATTCGCTCCATTTTGGTCTCATCGCGAAAGAGTGCTCCTCCGCGTCCAAAACAATCTTCCTCAAGAGATCTTGGAGCTTCTTGACATCCATATTGACTGTACGGGCGATACTTCTGAGGTCGTAGCTGTTGCGTATGGCATATGCGAGCAGTCGATGGCTCGTGAAGCGCGCTTCCATTGTGTCTCACCTTCTTCTCACGAGATCAAAACGAGAATGAGATCTCATTTCTCGTGTATAGATTTTGGTACTTGACAAATCCAGTTATAGCCAATCAACGTGCACAAAAAATCAAATTCGCATGTACAGTCGTGCACCTCGTATATGGCGGGGTGGACCATATAGAGTCTACGAGCTGCGAATGTTTATACAGTCGTGCACCTCGTATTCGGCGGGGTGGACCATATAGAGTCTACGAGCTGCGAATGTTTATACAGGAACAGATGGAATCCAAATGTACTACTTTGTATTACCTTAATTAAGTACAAATCTCAAATCTATCTTCGACACAATACCAGTGTGGCGTTGCCGTGCCATCGCTTGTAGGCCTCGAGCCGCTTCATGAGATACTCGCCGGACGAGCGCTGCGAAGCCGCGCAAAACATTTTGCGGAGAGAGTGAGCATTCGGGACGTCTTCGTAGTCCCTCTTGTGCTTTAGAATGCCTTGGAGGGTGGCGCGCTTCACGTGGGTTTGAAAATCTTGGTGACCCGCTGAGTGCGCTGAGACAGTGTCCATGATGGCTCTGTGGCTGCCTTCCTGTAAATGTTTGCTTATTGGCGAGATTCAACGTAGAATAGGCGGACGGGCGACGTGCCATGGCGTTTTGCGACATAATTTAAAATGAGCTGTTGTATAGTGAAGTGAAGTGAGTTAACCATTGAGGTTATTTGGTCCAAAGGAGATGGGCAACTCATTTGCGCAATGCATGTGGCGCAATCATTAGATTGTGCAGGTTATACCGCCTTACCTGAGTCTTTACCGACGTTTTCTCATTACGGAACGACTATAATAGCCAATAGGGGGAGTCAAAGTTTGCGTTTTTGCCTGTCATATTTTGGCGTGTACCCATGTCATATTTTGACACGATTTCTGTGATATTTTGTCGCGATGACCTGTCATTTCAAAAATCACCTACCTCGGGAGCAGGACGATTCCTTGACATTTCCAATAATAAAAAAATGATCCGACGATGGGGGTATGTTATATTTTGGAGTGTACCCATGTTATATTTTGGAACGATTTCTGTCATTATTTGGTGCGCCGACCAGTCATATTTTGTCAGCCAAACGTCAGGTTTGACTCCCCCTAATAGCAGCTATAATTGGCAACATATGATGTTGTTTTCTGGCCGCACTAAAATGCTATACCGAAGCGACTAAAACGTCGTTCTCGTGCTCGGCTGCATATTAAGTTTTTCTTCAGCACTCAATCCCCCAACTTGCTATAGTCTATTCCTCGACTCGCTATGGGGCGTCAGTGCATCACCGGAACGGGCAAGAAACCAAGAGACTACAGCAGAATGGGCTTCTACTGCTCTGGGATGATGGGTTAGAACGCCTCCGAAAGCAAGTCGCGGATCATCACGCGTTGGAAGTCTATCGGGCTGCGCAACGACTAGGAATTGCTGCTCGCGTTGAGAACTCTCTTAGGTTGGAGAGGCAGGATTTGTCCACAGACCACATTACCGAAATTCAGCAGGAGGCGCCAAGCTCCGCGTTACGCCTCCAGACCGAGACGACATCGTGTCTTGGGTCTGTTCAAGCTGGAAAAGCCTCACAACACCGACAATTGTAGGTGGCTTTGCTAAGGTTGGTATCCTTGGTGACACGCGCGTAGGAGACGTAGATGCCGAAGATCCTGAAGTCGCGATGCCCGATTTGATCGAGAAGCTAAAGAACTTAGATGCGCTAAGCGACTTAGGAGACGACGGGGACCTCGACGATTGATATTTCTTAGCATAATTCTTACCTTGACTGCTGCTAATCTTTTGGTACTTACCCTATTCATCATTACACATGTTTGCCTTCACCCGAATCACCCATGTCGGTGAAGACTCAGGTAAGGCGGTACTGGGATAGCAAAGCATGAAATGCTGCTGCTGGTACAGCCCAAATCGGGTTAATTCGGACTCGGTAACTGAAGCCAGTAACTGAAGCCGGTACTGAAAGGTGTTGACTTAATATCTCGACAGCAACGCAGCGCACTGGGTTAGACTCGACTTAGAATCTTTGCTAACCTCCCTCTTTAGTATTACTGGGTTAGACTCGACTTAGAATCTTTGCTAACCTACCTCCGAAACCCAGAGGAGATGAGTGTGGCCAATGCAGATGTCGAAGAGGCGGTTCGCAGCACTGTAAACAGTTTGATGTCGCCTGCTGCAGTGGGGAAGGTGGATACTCGACATGCAAAGCATGTAACGGGTCGGATCTCCAACTCCCGGGGGATGGAAATGACGGGTCTGTTTAGGACTTGAACGAGGCGGGTGACGTCGACGATGACATCTCCAACCAAGCTCAAGTCTCACTGCCAGGGATTGTGTTCTCTCGCGAATCAGTTTTGCATCGGTCGATATCTCGGATTGCAGCAGAGCTGGAATTGGGAAAAAAAACTACGGCTGCTGCAACTTCCACTCCCCGCACGTAATGTTTCAGCTCGGCGTCGTGAGCACATCTTAGAGCGCGGTGGAGAAAATTTGACAGGCGCAGAGTTTGCAATTGTTGAGGAAGCGATCGCCCACCAACGTACGTTTGATGCCATTCCGGAGGAACTTTGTAAAAAGATTTGGAGCCATGAGTCGGAGCGCACAGCTAAAGTTTTGGGAACTCTAGCGGATCTGGGATTGGAATTACCACACAAGATCGGGATGAAGCACCTGGTTCGGATTCTTCGAGCCGGGTACACGGATGGCCAAGATGGCGTGCTGTCCCGGGCGTTGAAAGATAACGCACTTGGTGGTCTTTTTCCCTTTAACCAGCAGGTTCGAATTGTCTTAAACGAGAACGACGGCACGGACCACAACGTCTCTGCAACTAGCGACCGGATTGGTGCGGAGCGTCGCAGTGTGAACGAACTAGATTCGATCCGCATTGTTGGTTTTACAGAAAAGACGTACAGCTTCGCTAACACACTGCCACTGGTTTGTACTACATGGGGTCATCTTGCTCAAGGAACCAACAATCTGGTCAAAGGCTCCGTGCTGATTGTTCGTAATGGCTCAGTTTCGGACTATAACAACCTCCGGTCGCTTTCTATTGCAGCAGGATCTGACATACTCCAAGACCCTGCTTGCGCCCCTGCCGAGGAATTACATAACTGGTATGTAAACCTCCCGTCGTCCTACAACTTCCACCGACTTACCATTTAAGAAAGTAGTCAGCCCGTAGTGTTCTGCAACGGTGCTCACCTGTTGCTCCGCTCTCTACAGAGCCGCTAGTGGCATACACAATCAGCCTTCTCGGACGAGGGTCCCCTGTTCCAACGGCTGCAGCGCTTTTAACGTAAGGACAAATAGTCATCCTTTTCATCCCCATTCTCTCCTTTTACCTGTCACTTCGCCCCTAATCTTATTTGTGAAAGCTAATTGGCTATCCCAGCCTATTCTCTCTCGTTAAGCCATACCGGGGCCGAAAACGAGGTGCACGACTGTATTGCAAATCAAGTTTTAACCTCATTTTTACAGGAGTTCAGTTTTACATTAATTCTTCATATTTATCTACTGATTACTGGTAATGAGTGCCGACGATCGCAATCTCTTGGACGACGTGGCGCTGTCTGCGGAGCTGCCCCCAGGCTTCCTGGATGAACTAATAGGCACGGACCTCCTGCCGCTGTCGGGTGTTAATCTGGCGGCTCAAACTCAGCCGTTTACTGGGTATTCAGAGACGTCTCACACGCCCATTTTCGGACAATTTGAGGTATTCAATGCGGCGGATTCTACGCTGCGTTCACCGTTAAAAGGACTGCCAGCTGGTGTAGCTCAAGAAGAGCGACATGTTGGGGTGTCTAGAGGTCAAAATGCTGCAGAAATGACGTCGCAATTGCATTTTCAAGGAATGGATCAGGAGAAAAGGGGGATTTCCAAGCCCCCGATGCAGAACTCAACACGGAAACGGCAAAAGGAAGAGCTCAACTACCTCCGGGACAAAGTGCAAGCTTTAGAGCAACAGTTGGAAGCCACACGACGAGAATTAATGTCCTCCAAAGGGGAAGACAAGGAAAACAAGACACTTTCGGTACAAATTAGAGGACGTGCCATGAGATGGCAACGTATCGCCAAGCGCCAGTTGGTGGAGAAACAACGAGCTGAGATGCAGAACTTGCAGCTAAAGGAGTCGCTCACAGACCAGATCAAATTGGCTCGTAGTCTCCAGAAGTTGCTAAAGAAGAACAGCTCAAGGAGAGACGAAGGCACAGAAGCAGCACAACTCCAAGCACGACTAGAGTTCAGTAATTATTGCAGTGGATCGAGCGAAGACGCACTGTACGAGACTCTGCTGCGAGATATGGACGCAGTTTATGGGGAAGTTGATACTGTGTGTGCACGGCATCCAGTCATGCAGAGTCTGGAGGAGGGATCAGATGTCTCAAGTCTTCATGTGGGCGAGACGGAAGCTCTAACGTTGGAAGCGACCAACTCGAAAGTGGTTCCGTTCGGAATGGAGGAGACCTGTTCAGCGGTATGGCGCTGTTTATCCAGAGACCACGTTAAGTTAGCGGACGGCACATATCACGCTGTTGCCAGCTCATCAGATACGATTCGAGCGAAGGCCATCACCACATTACGTGTGAATAATACGGCAGCGCGAATGCAGATGCGGTTTGCGATGAAGAAATACGTGGAACAAGGTCGATTAGTGATTACTCTCGAGTCAGCTTCAGAGAGCGAGGGGCCACGTGATGTCCTGCATGGACTCAAGATGATGCAGCGCGCGTGGGTCGTCATTCGTCCTGTACCATTTGAAGCCGCAGTTGGTGAAGAACCTTGCGACGAGACAATTATCCAACTCTGTATGCGCCTTACACCATCCCTATCAGCTGCTGTACTTGACACCCCTGGCCAACGCACTGGTGCGATTACAGAGCTGCTTCTTGAAGCTGTTCATCGAAATTTGAGTTGGCTCTTTCAAACGGTGGAGAATATCTTGATGGAGCACGATTTTGGAGCTGGGTCGCTGTAAGCAAAGGACTGGATGATGTGACCAATTGACGCTCAATCTGTGCTGCAATTCCCATTATGTGGAGTCCTTAGATGGAGTATTCTGGTCAAGTTTGTACGTTGGGCGATTGCTGGCAGATCGCGATTGGTCCTACAGTCCACTTCAACGTATGGGCCAATCACCATTCGCCAAGTCAAGGTTGTCAAGCATGACAGATGGCTACATTTCGGAGGTGATCTACTGAAGTTCCGACCACAACTACATTTCCAACGTACTGGTACTTACTAACTATCAAAGGAAACAATTGAAGCATGGGCAACTACGTAAGTCAGTATCTGGAAGCTGCGCTGGACCGGATGGCCAATTATTGGACGAAACCGAGCCGGATTCTCCTGTTAGGCCTCGACGGTGCAGGGAAGACGACGATACTGTACAAAATGAAGCTCGGTGAAGCGATCACGACGATTCCAACCATTGGGTTCAACGTCGAGACGTTCAAGTACAAGAACATCGAGTTTACGGCCTGGGATATCGGCGGTCAAAGCAAATTGCGTCCTCTGTGGCGTTTCTACTACGAAGGTGCGGACGCGTTGATCTTCGTGATCGATTCGGCTGATCGCGACCGGATTGACGAGGCGGTGTATGAACTGCATCGAGTCTTTGAGGACGACGCGTTACGTGATTGCAAGCTGCTGGTACTGGCCAACAAGCAGGATCAGCCGGGCTGTATGCACGTGGAGGAGCTTCGTGAAAAGCTGGCACTGCATCGTGTGACCAGAAACTCCTCGTACATATCGAAGACAGTGGCTCTGACTGGCCAAGGCGTTGACGAAGGAATGATGTGGCTGAGCAAGATCGTCACTGGGAAGTAGCGGCGTCGTCATGGCAAAACTTGGTAGAAATACAGACGAATGACGATCTTTATTGTACAGGTACATAATGCATACAACAAACCGTTTTTCCCCACCATCTTCCCCATCGTGCGTGAGTTGGAGTGCAAACGCAAGCGTTGATCGATCCTACATTTGCGTTTCAGCCCAAGAGACATCGAGTATCCTCGACGAGCAGAAGTTTCTCCAGCACGTGGTGCATGACGATCACAGTGCGATGATAGCAGCCCACAAGGACATTTGCCAGTGTCCCGACAGCCACAGCACTAGCTGGAAACTCCGTCTGACCTAGAGGTGAAATCCGCATACATGTTTGTGTGAAGCTCATGGTACAGTTTGGATCGACACAGGCCGTGTATGTGAGCGGACGAAGGACATTCCAACCTCTTTCATGCAGCCGGATATCCAGCGAACCTTCGGTCTGCACCATGGCGTTCCAGACGCAGATGATCCGCTTCCGGCCATCTTCAGACCATTCGTAAAAGCGCTTCACAGTTAACCAGACAGTCACACGAGTTTCAGCACTGGGAAGTTGTACCAGGTCGGAGACTTTGACTGCCACTACGTCGTCGGTGACCTCACGAACCTCGTACAATCCAGGATGGAACTCGGCGTTCCGGTCGGCGAGACACTGCCATACAGCTTGATCCACAGCGTTGAGGCTGAACGGGAAGACCTTGCATTCGCTGTTTTCCAGAAACACCCCGTCACCACTTGAACGCAGAGCTGCTGAACACGCCATGTCGCCTTCAAAGTGGGCGAGACCAGTCGACTGGAAGATGCCGTCGGTCTGTCGGTACTGCGTCTCCAGCTCCACTCGAAGCGAGTCGAAGATGGCGGCTTCACTGTCAAACAGACAGCCATGAAAGAATTTCTCCGGTCGACTTTTACTCTGCAACGCTCGGATGACCTGCACATGACAAACACGACAGGACATTGATAAGGTCGGGGATGGTTCGATGGAAGCACTGTTACTACGATATACAAACACAACTATTGGCTTACAGCTCGGGGGTTGCGGAAGGCCACTTCGAGCTGCTTGAGAGCTCGCAGCTGCTGCTCGGCCATGACCCGGAGGCGTTTGTTCTGCTTCATGGATTTCTCGTACTCGGCCTTCTGGAACGTCGCGATACGCTCCCAAAGCCCCTCACTGGATGCCACAGATCCGGTCGGACTGGCCATACCGTCCACACCTGCAGGGCTTCCTCTGTCTTTTACTGTCGGATTCTGAGCTGGAGACCCGGGATTGTTGTTCGCGAGCAGCTCTGGTTGCGGGACTAAGTTGAACACGATGGCCGTCTCCATTGCCTTCTCTTTGTCCGCTAAAGCCTGTAGTCGCAGCGTCTCCAGAGTCTGTTCCAGCTGTCTCACTCGTCCGCGGAGATACTGTACTTCATCCTTCGGGTTCATACGGCGTTGAGGTGTGCCCTTGGCCTCATGAATTGGTTTCGTCTTAACTGACTTGGTCTTCTCGGAATTAATTCGTGCTGCAGGAGTGCGAGTGACACTCACATCTGTGATAGTGGATTTTACTCTCCATTGCTCCATCGGCTGCTTGAGCTTAGCAGTCACCGCTCCGTGGTAGACGCCACCCATGACGTCTTCGTCCGTGTCATCTCCCCCGAAGTCCAGCATGGCGGGACTTCCGAAATTTGGACGAGCAGCCAATGACGTGACTCCCAGGCCCGAGTCATCACCTTCTGCTGCTCCAGAGCATCGTTCGTCCTGCTGGCGGTGTCTGTAGCTACTGTTGCGTCGTGAGGCACGTCGAGGACGAAGTGGAGGCACATCCAAGTCTTCGTCGTCCGAATCGAAGATGATGGGCGAAGCGTTGGCTGATGTGGAGCCCTCACCGGGTTCGTAGGCCTCGTCCACGAGCTCCATGACGTCGTGGAGCACCAAGACGCCGTCCGGGTCGCCGGGGAGGTCCGTCACGCACATGATGCCAGGAATTCGCTAATGACTGAGGAAATGTATGGAAATGGCACTGTGCGTATTGAGAAATGCACGTTATTTTGGAGGAGAAAAGAAGGTTAGGGTAAGAGAATAGTTAGATAATGTAGCGAAGGTGAGTTTTGTTTGCAGTTGTAACAGGAGGCTTATTTGCTATGACCCGTAAAATGCGGGCGTTTCGGCTACATTCAACCTCATCCTTCGAATGCGCTACAGTACTCGACACTCGCCACTGCAATTTACGTGTGCCAAGAACTGTTGTACATATGCAAGTAATAATGGAGCCTTTTCAGATACTTTTGATCGACTGGGCTGCATTTCTACGTGAAAATGACGGATGAGGCGGCGACTGCAGTTGAGAGACAAGCAGATTCCAACTGAGTACACGCATTTTCACTAAACAATACGAACATGGCTGGTTCCAGCGCAGCGAGAGAGAGATGTTCAGCCCATGTGATGGTTAAAACGATTGATTTCTCACAAGAAAACAAAGCCATGCAGGTGAAGGCCTGCCATTGACGTGTCCAATTGAGACGCAGGAGGACGTCAAATCGCCTTCTTATTAATTGTCTTGGATGGCGTTCATTACCGATTACTTGTAATTGGGTCGTGAAGTCGATGGCTTGAAGCAAACGCATCGACAAGCTAACGAAGAAGGTCCGGTCTTTCTACTTGCCGTACCGCAAATGTTGTCGTGTATCTTTGGTCTCAATGACAAGAATTCGTTGGCATCAGCAGTGATCTGCATTCCACTCGACGTCTTCCAAAGCAGAGCATTCAACGCAATCGATCCCAATCAGCCAACGAGCGAGCTCGGAAGGTAGGTTTCTATAGGGAGCTGCACCATGTACATGTAAGATGTATTGCAGGCAACATTGGAGTTCGCAACCACCGTGGTAAAATTCACCTAGACGTCTTTGCAAACGCGCAGAATCGAAGTGGTCGGGTGGTGAAGCACGACCACCAAATTGGTGGCACCAACACGATATATGCACGCCACGTATCATCACGATAGTCTCGATTGCTGCTCAACCCATTTGTATTCCTAAACGCTTTTCTCGGCTAACGCACCACTGGATTCCGATGTTCCATCGACGATATCCCTCGTGCATTCGTTATGTGCATCGTGGTGACATAACACTTGGAAAGCGACCAGCGCATGAGGACAAGAATTTTGCTCCAATTCTCCACATCCTAAGTACAAGGCTCCTCGGAGCTGGTAGCCAGCATCTTGCGTGCCATCAACGCTTGCTTCATCATCGTACGCTGTGAGCTGACGAATTCCACCACTGACATCATTGGCGCCTGTTGTTTGACGTCCGTTGCTTGGCCATGTCCCCGTGCAATGTAATGTCTACGCCGAACACTAACATCGAGTATGGGTACGAGAGAAACGCAGCAATTGGACGGTTCAGGCGGATCCCTACACTTGGATGCCCTTGAAGGCGGTTGATCAGCTCTCGGCGTTAAATACTACAAGTGACGCGATGACACAAGGCCCAACACGCGCGTGACATCGACTGGCGGTACTGTACCCCCCGAAGTTCGGGTGGGCTGGGACGCCAGGCATCATCCGCCCTCTAAGGGAGCACAATGCACCCGATCCAGGAAGCTCATTGTCCATTTTCCGTCTTCGAGCGCACTTGAGCACTGACCGACAACCAACTGCAGCAGCTAAACATCATGGTGAACTGGGTGGAGAACTACCGCAACGCCAACTGGCCGATGGTCTACTACATCACGCTCGTGCACATTGGCGCCGTGGTGGGCGCCACATGCCTGCCGGAATGCAAGACGCAGACGTACTGGTGGCTCTTCGGACTGTACGTTCTCAACGGATTGGGCATCACTATGGGCGCGCATCGCCTGTGGGCACACCGCAGCTACAAGGCGTGTGGTCTCATCCGCTTCCTGCTCATGTTGTGCAACTCCATGGCCAATCAAGGCACCATCTTCCACTGGAGTCGTGATCACCGCGTGCACCACAAGTACTCGGACACTAGCGCGGATCCGCACAACTCTGGACGTGGCTTCTTCTTCGCGCACATGGGCTGGTTGCTGGTGAAGAAGGATCCCAAAGTGATCAAGGCTGGCGAGGGCCTCAACTACGACGACCTGTGGGCTGACTGGACAGTTGTTCTGCAGGAGAAGCTCAACCCGTGGGGCAACCTCTTCATGTGCTTCGTGTTCCCCATGATGGTGACCATGCACTTCGCCGGCGAGAACTGGTTCAACGCACTCTTCGTCTGTGGCTTCCTCCGTTACGTGCTGGACCTACACGCTACGTGGCTTGTAAACAGTGCCACACACTTCTACGGTTCGGCTGAGTACGACGATACCATTTGCCCACGTGACAACTGGCTTGTGTCTGTCTTGGCACTGGGGGAGGGTTGGCACAACTGGCACCACAAGTTCCCGTACGACTACTCCACGGGCGAGGGCGAGTTCCTGCAGTTCAACCCCACCAAGCTCCTCATTGATATCTGCGCGCTCTTCGGCCTCATCACGGAGCGTAAACGCGCCACTGCTATCTGGCATCGCATGCGTGACGCCCGTACCAAGGGAAAACTGGCTGACGTTGTGGATCCGGAAGGTGATGATCCGCTAAGGGCTTTCGCGGATCTCAAGTCCAAGATGCTGTAGGCAACACCAAGCGTTCAGTTTGTTGGGTCATACATTCGTAGCTAGCAGAGAGCTCTACTGAGCTAGCAGCAGCTCCGCGTAATATACTTCTGCTCACATACTTCATGTTGAAGTGGCCCGTACCCAAAATAATGAAGGGTCTTGTATTCGAAGCTGTCCAATTGACCATCACTCCTCGCTTTTTAACCCTAGAAAGAAGCATGTCGTCTGATCTGCTCCTGAATCTCCCCATTAATGACGCCTGTGCGCTCAATTCCCCGCTGTTGGACGATGTCCCGACGCTAGACGACCTTTTACTGTCTGGGGACGAAGAATTGGGCGAGAATTTCCTCGCTAAACCTCAAACTAGCGACTGTCCAACTGATCTGGACCCTACGCTGCTGTTTCCCGAGACTGTTGAGCTCGTGGAGGACGTTTCTGAGCCTGTTAGTAGTCAGAATAGCCCTGGTGACGCCCCCAGCAAACTGCAGACGTCTCCAGACCACGTAAATGTCAATTATGATCTCATATCTAGCACAAAACCAGCTCCTCGACGTAAAAGACGCAAAGATGAGCTGGATTATCTTCGAGTGAAGGCTAAAGAGTTGGAAGAGCAGCTTCAGCAGCTACAGAAGAATGAGGACGCGACTGAAGGGGCCCATGAAAAAGTATGGAGGAAAGTGGCGAGACGTCAGCTTGAAGGCAAGAAAAGAGCGATAAGGGAGAACGAGAAGCTTCGAGGCATGGTGGAGGGACAACTGTCCATTGTCCAGAATCTAGAGAAGCTACTCAGGAAGCGCTCGGCTTTGGAGGAATCTGGGGCCTGGGAAAATGAAAGGAAACGGGTCCGTGTCGAGTACGAGACCGAAAATGTCGTTTTTGACAGGATCTTGGAGCAATTGGACCAACAGTACAAGGAAACAGACACTGCATTTCGACAAAATGCCTTCGCGGGCAAGAAGATGGACGGTCAGCATGTGCAAGTCAAGCCTGACGGTGTCTACGGTATGTTTATGGAGTTTCTCTCTTCTAAAATTCTACCTTTTGAGCTGCACACGACGGCGACGCAGTTCTGGCGCTGCATGGCTCAGCCACACCTCAAGCTTCGAGATGGACATTATTCGGTGGGTGCTCTTACACATATTCAATGGGTTGTGAACAGTGTGGTAACAGACTTTTCGTCTTTGTACAGTTAATTGATGGAACGGAAGATACCCTTTCGGCGAAGATGGCATTCACGGTGCAGCACAATCAACACCAAGTGCTGAAGGATGCCTGGTTTGCTGTGAAACGCTACGTTGAGGAGGATCGGTGTGTGTTTGTGTGGGCTTGCGAAACAAAAGTCAAAGGAACTCTTAGTAGTGCTCAGAGTATGCGACATCGTGACACTGGGTGGACGTTGGTCGAGCGTTACAGCAGTGGCGACGATTCCTTGGAGTCGTGTATCATCCAGACATGTGTTCGAGTGCGGACAGAATTGCCGGAGGTGATGCCACGAAGTCAGGAAGAACTCATGCTACTAACTGACATTGTGAGCAGTTCATTCCTCGAGAATCTCGATGGAATTCACCAGTCTGTGGAAGATGCCCTGCTTGAAGAAACGATGAGGATTACCTGAACTGTGTCTGATATCAGAACTCCAAGTCACATTGGAAAGGTACGAGCGTTTGAGTCTAAATGGTCAATTCGTTTGTGTATTGCTGATTGTATTGCTTACTTACGAGTACTTACCTATCTAGAATGCTTCGCAGTTTCCTCCTCAAGTATTAGGCTTTCTATGATCGCGTCGTTGCCTGTTTCGACGTCTTCACGTGACTGAAGCACGAAGTCTGTCAGTGTTCCAACTTCCCACTGTGCGTTAAAGTCAACGTCGGGAGATATCGTCGAGTACGATTGAGTCAGAGTCGCTGATCCGCTACTAAGTTCCATCGGAGCGCGTTTCAGTATGATCCATCCCGACTCACAAAATGTGAGACCACCAGTCAGTGCCCCGGGAAGCTGGATTTCGTCGATAATGGAGTGGCGAACTAGGATGATTCGGTCACTTTCAACATACCGACGAGTCACTTGCCTCCCAAAGAGGACAGCAACGTTGATGCCATGGTTGATTTCGACTCCAAATTTACGCAGCATGGTATTGCCTCTCATCTCGACGTGCTGAAAGGTAAACGATAATCGTACGTCAGTTCTACATTTTTGTGCATAGTTACACTCGAAAAGCTTACCTCTTCGATGTATTTGTTGAATTTGTGACCGGTCTCCGTTAGAAAACGCCAAGTTGCTCGGCTGACTGTGTCAATATCAAACGGCCAGAGTTTACTGTCCTGGAACTCGAGAAACATTCCAGCAGACTCGCTGTATTTGACGTCTTGTTTCCGAATAACGGGGTTCGCCAACGGTGCCCTGGGACTTCGCGCAATCTTTTTGTCAGTGTTCGTGTACAGCTCATCAAGATACCGCAGCATTCCATCATAGAGCGATGCGGTGTTGTTCGCATCGTGCAGCAAGGGCCTTGTGCGCTTTGGGGTGTTCAACATCTACACAAAGCAAACGACAGGTAAGTAAACAGGTTTTGAAAAGAAGGCGGAAATTGTACCTGATCTTCATCGCGAGTGCGTTGCAGAGAATTCGCTTGAGACTCTTCGCCATCTTTACCTGTGTCTTCAGTTTTTCACGCAGCTTTGCATTTTCGATCTCAACCATTTCTCGTTGATTTTTCTGTCGTTTAGCCATAGTCTTCCATAGAGCGATGGAATGCTCTGTCTGCACGGAGTTTTGCTGTTCCCCAGAATCCAGCGGAGAAGACCGATCGCTGTCCGAGTTATCTTTCAGTTCGTGAAGTTTGTTTTGCATCTCTTTCACTTTCAAGCGCAAGCATTCGAGCTCTTCATTTCGACTAACCCGAGGTCGACCAGATTTCTTCGTGATAGCGGCTACGTGCAGTGTCTGGCGTTTACCTTGTTTCGCAGGAAAAGTCTCTTCCAGCACTTCACCGCAACTTGTTGAGGGTTTTTCAATAGTCGAAGGCTCAAAATGTGATGAACTGGGCTCCCTGAACAGTTCATCTAGGTCGTCCAGCCATGCAATGTCCGTCGTATCTGAAGGAGTTGAAGTTTCCTGGCCAACTTCCAAGCCGCTTCCACCTACAACAGTTAGAAACTCATCGAAATCAACTGAGTCCTGTTGGAGAACTTGCATCCTGACTGACGAAATAGTGAATGAAAACAGCGTGGAGAACGACGTCGGTTAGCCACTTGTTGGTCCGCTCAGATTCGAGGAGGTAGGGCTTCAAACCAGTTATTTGTGCATATGAAATCTGTACTATCTCTTAGTAACCCAAAATATCGGAAGGGATTCAGAACGTTATTATGATGCTCGTTTTGCTGCTTCCTCCAGTAGTAAGTTCTCTACGATACTTTCGTTCCCGACCTCCATGTCTTCACGAGACTGTAGTACAAAGTCAGTCAATGCGCTAACTTCCCATTGTGCGTCTAGATCCACGTCCGGCGTGAGTGTCGAGTACGATTGAAGCAGTGTCATTGACCCAGAAGCAGATACTTGTCCCGTCACGTCTTTCAGCACGACCCAGCCAATATCTCGAAAAGTTATTCCTCCTGTATTGGTGCCTTCCAGTTCGACGCGGTCGATGACGGAGCTTCGAACGATCACTATCCTGTCGCTTTCAACATATCGACGAATTGCTTGTCTTCCCCCCATCTTCGCCACACGCTCGTCCTCGTCCTGCGTGATCTCGACACCAAATCTGCGCAGAATTGAATTATCCATCGTCTCAGCCGACTGCTTCGAAAGACAAACCGGTTAGTTATTCAAGTCGTAGTGATACGAGGATTTGTAGCTGCGTACCTCTTCGAAGTATGCGTTAAACTTTATGCCAGGCTCGCTCATATGCCGCCAAATAGCTCGGCTGACAGCATTCACGTCGAACGGAATGAGTTTGCTGTGCACAAACTCCAGGAACATGCCAGAAAAGTCGTTGTATTTGACGTCTTGCTCGCGGAGAAGTGGTTGAGAGCCCGTTGCTACTGGGCACAAGCCCATACGCTCATTGGTAAGAGCATACAGCGCGTCAAGACTCTGCACTAGCGGGTTAAATTCTCCTCCAGTAGGTACAGCTTGGCCAGATGCAAGGTGTTTCAATCGTTTCGGGATTTCCCCAGTAATCTACACAATAGCGATGGTTAAACAGTGATATCAGTGATACAAAACAATATAAACGCACCTGTTCTGCTGCTCGGTCACGTTTCCGTAGAATCCGCTGCAAACTCTTGGCCATTCGAACCTGCGTCTTGAGTTTCTCCCGTAGTTTGGTATTCTCCGTCTCCACCAAGTCCCGTTGGCTTTTCTGTCTCTCCGCCATCTTCTTCCAGAGCGCAATCGACTGTTCCAGTTGCATCGCAGCTTTTTCATCATTAGGAACAACAGGAGCTGGAGATCCTCCGCCTTCTGCACGATCCTTGAGTTGCTGCAGTTGATCTTCCATCTGAGTGACCTTCTCTCGCAAATACTCCAGCTCTTCCTTACGACTAACACGATGACGACGAAGAGTTGTAGAGCTTGAACTTCCCAGGGAATTGGAAGACGCTATCGGTGTCGGATTTCGCCCCAGATCAGCACTACTAGGCATCGTAGTAGTTGGAGAAGGTCGTCGACCGTCATCCACAAAGAGCTCTTCCAAACTGGCGCCTTGTGCTTTGTCCGTTGTTGAGATCTCCTCGTCCATCCAGCCATCGCTGTCGTGCGAGTCCCCCATCTCGAAGTCGGCGATAAACGCGAGCACATCTTGCAGTCCCGTGGGCTCGTTCCCGAAGGCGTTGGGGGTTAAACCACTCATGCCTCCAGGTCCTTGCGGACGTCTTGTACTTTGAATTATGAGACGATCTGGAGCTGTCCCAGCCATGTGGCAAAGCCTCTCTTCCTGCGCCAGAGCTTCCTCTATGTGCGGCCTGCCGTGGAAAGAAGGCAATCAGCTGTCCGACTCCGCTGGGTTTTTAGGGACGGATCTGGCATTGATAAGGTATTCGATCACCACCTTCACGGGGACGAAAGACCAAGTGGAGACCGAGAAGAAAATCCACTACAGTAGCAACCTCGCAACTGGTTTCGGTAGCAGATCTCGCATTGGATCCCTGCAGAGATGTAAGTCTCTGCATGTTCGTGGTCATTTTGACGTGATAAGAACTGGATTTTGTTAGCGTTCGAGCCCTTCAGCGCGTGGAAGTGTGTCAACTTGACATCCAAACATTTGGCGTAAACGATCTTTGTCATCAGCTACGCGATCACCTTCATCAATGTGACGACGGGAATTCCATGGACTCCATTGTTGACCTCCCCTGCTCAGTCCCTCTCCTTAGTCGAACTTCACGAAATCCGTAACATTCTCCGTGAGTTACGACTGGAGACAGTAATACATGGTACATTATACCATTGCGACTCAATTTGAGTCGTATTCAAAGAGCAAATTAATCGTTCATTTGTAGTGCCGACATGTGAAGGCTCCACAAAGTGTTAACATGCTGTGGCACAGCATCAGAACGATTTGCCTTGCCACCCAGCTGGATTCTTGCGGCACGGAGACTCCGCTTTTAGTCTCCTAATAACGGCGCAGCACCACAACACCAGTCAAACTTGAATCATGATGCTGGAGAATACCGAAAGTCTCGACTCGGTCTTCTCGTTCCTCGCACAGATCGACCTGCCGGACGACCTACCAGGAACGTTGGGGATCTCCCACGCGGACGAAGCTGTGCTTGACGCCTTGTGCCACGACGAACTCGATCTGCACGAGGCAGAGGCGTCTGCTGTAACACCAGACCAAGACTCACAGAGCGATGAGAGTCTAGAAACGTCGAGTTTACAGACCGCTGTAAGACCCAAGAGACAGAGAGTTTCGACGAAGCAGCAGATCGTCACTCTGAAGGAGGAAGTTCGGGAGCTCAATGGCTTGCTACGGAGATTGCAATCGAAGACCGAATCCATTGAGGCTCAAGCGCCTAATGAACAGATCGCAGATTCGATGTGGCAGAATCTTGCTGCAAGACAACTGGAACGTCGTGTAAAGTCAGAGGAAGAGAACGCGAGACTGAAAGAAATGATGCAGATCCAGATTCTAGAAGCGAGGAACTTGCGACGTATATTGAAGCGTCGAACGAGGATCGACATGATGGAGGACATGCTGGGGCTCAAACGACCAAAACTGTCTGAGTACCGAATCCCAGACGATAACCCTCAAGTCTTCGAGAACATGTTGCAAGACGTTGATCAACTGTACGTTGGAGTGAACGAAGTTTTGACTCAAAAGGGAATCTACGATCTCCCTATTCCGAGTCGAAACAGTGAGCCCAGACATAACATCAATTCGGGCCTGTTCCTCGAAATCAGCCAGCGACATCGAGTGCCATTTGATCTCAAGACAACTGCAAGTGCAATGTGGAAGTTCTTGGGTCAGAGTACAATGATCCAAGGGATGAAGAGTGTGGAGGAATTCGCCCCTCGAGTGAACACTTCCAGTCACTACTTTGAGCAGACGAGCGATATCATCAAGAGAAGCTTCTTGATAGAAACGACCAACCGGAATAATGTCAAAGGCTCACAGATCCGGACAATCGCGAGGAAATACGTGGAGAATGACCGTGTCGTCTTCATCTGCAAGAACTTAGTGGAGCAGCTTTTGCATGAGAGCGGAGAAACGACCAATTATTTCACGCGGACGACGCTGCGTATCGTTATCCGCGTTGAAGATTCTGTCGACGTCACTGCCCTCATCGACAGCTACTTCACTGCCACAAGAGTTGAGAGGGGCGTCCCCTCTATTCGAACGTCAGCTAGTCTTGCCAGTGGTGACACTATCGTCCCACGCAGCTACATGTACACCACTGGTGTAGCTGAGTGGGACGATATGATGTCTCGCGTGATGGATCAGGTAGAAAGCTTGGCGATCGACGAATCCATTCACTCGATCGGATAAATACTACGTGTATTAATAGTAGCTACATTAATAAGTCTTTCAAACCTACCATTATTAATACATGTACTGTAGTTGGTTAGCTCGTTCCTTTTATATGTATCGGGTAATATCCGACGGGTATGGGCTCTGTATGATTTGCTGTGGAATGGACGTCGCCATCTGCCGCTGGATTTTGCTGTGTCCCATAAGGACGAATCGAGGACCAGCCGTAAGCTCCAGGTTGATCACGAAGGGAGAGTCGACTCAGTCATCAATTAGTCAATTACGACGTTCTACGCAATGCTGGACGACACTGAGACCCTCGACTCCGTCTTTTCGTACCTCGCGCAGATCGACCTGCCCAGTGGGTTAACAACTCTCGAGGAGGCTGTCGACAATCATGAAATGCTGTCGATTGGGATCTCACGCGAGGACGAAGCCAAACTCAACGCCTTATGCCACGACGACGTTGATTTAGAGGCGTCTGCATCCAGTCCAGCATCTTCCGTAGTTTCCAGTCCTCAACCGAGCGAGAACAGTACCGGGAAGGTCAAACCTAAACGAGTTCGAATTTCTAAAAAGCAGCAGATCGATACTTTACGAGCAGAAGTTCAAGAACTCAACCAGGAGCTGCAGAGTCTTTTGCCTGGACTAAATGCTGAAGTCCATCCACAGCCAGAGTCCATGTGGCGAGATATCGCTGAAAGGCAATTAAAACGCCGTGAAGAATCTGAAGCGGAGAATTTAAAACTACGAGAAATGGTACAGATCCAGATCCACGAAGCCAGAAATTTGCGGCGTGTGCTCAAGCGCCGAACCAAAATCGAAATGATGGAGGAAATGCTGGGCATGAAACGACAAAAACGCTTGGCGAACAGCGCATTAGACAACAACCCAGAGGTGTTTGAGGACATGTTGCGAGATATAGACGAGCTCTACGTCGGTGTAGCGGATCTGTTTGTCCAAAAAGGGATCTATGATCTTCCAGTTCCAAGTCGAAGGAGTGAACCGAGACACAACGTCACTAGCGGCCTCTTCCTCGAGTCAAGTTACCGCCACAGAGTACCATTCGACCTCCGCACAACTGAACAGGCGATGTGGAAGGTAATGGGGCAAAATATGTTTTACGGTTCGCAAATTGCCAAAAACTTTGGCGCCCGCATCCAGTTCCACGACCACCACGTCGAGGAGACGAACGATACAATCAAAACCAGCTTCTTCGTGGACATTGCCGGGTTCGGAGACGTCGGGGGCGCCCATATCAGGAAAGTCGTAAGGAAGTACGTGGAAAATGACCGCGTTGTCTTCATCTGCAAGAACTTGATGATGCCCATACTGCAGACCAAGGAGCCAAGCTCGGGCTTTCACTCGAGAACGACATTGCGCGTTGTTCTTCGATCTGAGGCGTCACAATCTTGCAAAACCTCACTTATCGACAGCCACTTCACTGGGACACGGTACAACAATGGCGGTCCTGGCTCTAGTATCATTCATTCTTCAACTAATATGGCCACTGGAGTTGCTGTGTGGGACGAAGTGATTTCTCGAATCGCTCATCAAGTTGAAAGCTTGGCGATTGACGAATCCTGCACCAAGCGTAGCGGATAATCCGTAGCGTTCTTCTCCTTACTGGTTATTTTTTTGATCCATCCCGTGTTCCATCAGTAAATTTTCCAACGTTTGGGTCCGTGCAGCGACGAGGTTTTGCCATGCAACCATTTCGTATTCACCGAGTAAATCGGAGTTATTGACAGTATTACCAGCTTGGTTGCCGTGGCGCTCCACGTCAAAGTAGCAGGATATTGCTGCTTTGTCTGGATTTCCGCCAGGCTGAATAACAACATAGCGATGTTCCCAGTACTGCACACCTGCGACGGAAATGGATCCGAAGGACGTTGGCTGCATGAACGAACTGGACACTACAATCGTGCACGAATCCGTAACGAATTTCCGAGCCACTTTGCGAATCAACACGTCAACCTGTACCTGGTTGTAGCTGTAGGCTGCACGCCAAGAGCTGGTTCTTGTGCTTTTGTCGGTATCACCTACATTAATACAGTAATTCCCGGCACCTTCGATGCCTCGCTGGCCCATCGTATCCCAAACGGCCTGGTCGGCTACCCGCCGGCAAAAAGGGTAGACCTTCCGGCTGTGATGAACGAAAACAACGTCGAAACAAGGCTTTGCTCGACGCCAATCTGCAGGAAATACTGGCGAAACAGCAACTCTAACGACCTCGAGGTACATCCCGTCCAATTTGCTCGCCAATTCTTGAAATACGGCAACGTTGTCCGTTGATACCGAAACTAAAGATGAATTCAAACTCTTTACGCCGAACACTTCCTTCATAATCTGAACCACCAACAAGCATTAGGTCCCTAGTCACGAGATACCTCATAAAATAGTCCTACCTGAACATCCGTGCGGACGTTTGACCTCAAAATCCACCGCAGATTTCGCGTTTTTCGCCGCTGAGTCTTTAAAATCTTCTTGAGCTGCTCATTCTTCGCTTCTGATTGCTCCCGTTGACTACGCTGCAAATGCGCAACGTGCTCCCAAATCGCTACATTTTGCGCCCCGGTCCCTCCGTCTTTAGTGTTTCCAGCTTTAAGCCGTCTTAGCTCATCTCTTGTGACCGTTAAGTCTGCTACTTGGCGTCTCAGTTTCTCAATCTCATCCTTTGGCGTTCTTCGCCTGCGAGGTTTTAATTGAATTGACACCGACTTCGTATTGTTGGATAGAGCATTGATTCCTTCTTGCTCGCGGCCAAGAGTGAGTTTAGGCGAAGAATTTTCGGAACTAGGTGGGTCCGACTCCGAACTAGTGAAGCCACAGTCGACAAGAAACGCCACGGCCTCATCTAACGTGGTGGCGTTGGGGAGAGGCAAGTCTTCAGCATCGAATTCCATTCTTCTAACGCTTTTCTAAGAGATCTCACTGCCGGTTTGGGGCTTATTCAGTATCACAGGTAGTTAGTTTTTGACACTTTTGGACTCAAAAGTTTTCTCAGTGGTTGTATTTTCACCTCTTCTCGGACGACTACAATAACAGCCATAGAGAAAGCTTTTCCTCACTTGATGAACGGAAGCGCTAGTAGGCAGCTTGCAGATCGGTTGGAAGGTCAACGACTGGTATCCTGAATGGGTTCCATCAGTAAGAGCTTGTAATTGAGACGAGCCTAGTTTCATCGGGAAGCTCTTCGAATTGCCGTTCCGTTGCATTTTTCCATCCTTGCGCGTGAATTTGCTCCCGGGCTTTTCAGTACTCGTGACAAGAAGAAACGTCGTCACACTTTTATCAAGCGTTGTCGGTGTAAAGAGCACTTGAAACAGACTTACGCAAAACACTGGATTTACCGATTCCTGGTACGCTACAGTGTAGCTGGTGCAATCAACGCCGAGGTTGGGAAGGAGGCCGTAAACAGCAACTGAAGTCACGAGTTGAGAAGATCCACTGCAGCCGAGAGGTGCGCGCGAACCTCGTCGCGACGACACTGCGTTCCATTTGGCATTCCTATTTGTATATCCTTTATCAATGTATAGTTCGAAACTGAAGAAAAGTATTAGATAACCTGTTTATTCGTATAATACCGACAATTATAATACAGTTCTGTCAATTCAAATCATGCAGTATGGTGCATGTTGATGGCGAAAACCAAAGCGTTTTTCCAGCGTAAACTTGGCCAAACATACATTTACTGGCAACCTGCGTTTTCGCCATTGGTCTCTCGATTACGCAAAGTGCAACAGCTCCAGTACATCGTCCTTAGTTGCAGACCTTCACTTTCCAATTCGCTTCAAGTCCGACGTTGACAAAAATGCCTCAATATGAAGTGGAGACGCTTGAGGCAGCTCTCAACTTTATCTCCCAGTACGAACTGTCAACAACGGTCGAGTCCAGCGCAGTGAACGTCACTTCGGCCTTCCAGCACTCGCACAAGCTCCAGAAGACGCACTCGCTCGAAATCCCCGAAGAAATCGACAGCACTGCGCCGTTTGACCCCGACATCCACGCTGCAGAAGCGTTCGTGGACGATTTCAAGGTCGAGAACGACCTGTTCGAGTCTCCAGCATCAAGTCGGGGCGAAATGCAAGAGCTTCTGAACTTCTCGGTGCATTCGTCAATGGACAAAACTCCGGTTAAGGCTGAAAACAGATCGACTCCGTCTTCCCAGCCACGACGTCGTCGCGTGTCCAAGAAGGAGGAGATCAGTGAGCTGCGAGATACCGTGGCTGAACTCTCCCGACAACTGGACCAATTGCACGCGTCGTCGGCCCCGAACTCTCCAGCAGAAGAGGAACAACATGTTGGTTCGATCCTGTCACAGCCAGAATCGCTTTGGCAACAGGTAGCAGCTCGACAACTCATTCTACGAAAAAAGGCAGAAGAAGCCAACACACAGCTCCGAAACCTGGTAGAAACGCGAGTTCGACAGACCAAAAACCTCAAGAGAATGCTCAGTCGTCGCAACGACGCTGAGGTAAGGACAGTTTTTGTGTGTTTTAGTGTGTTTTACTCTCTTATGAATCTCTTCTTGACGACTTTTTAGACACTGGAACTCATCGGTCTCAAACGCAGGAAGCAAACGTTCGTGACGGGGCCACCGCCGACAGACAATGAAGAAGTATTTGCCAAGCTTCTTCAAGGAACAGACGAGCTGTACACCGGACTGGACAAATTGTACATTGAAAAGGGAATGCCACAAGTGCCTTGTCCAGGGCGGAAGCGACAAGTGCAGCGGGACGCAGTGAACGGCGCCATCGCCGTCTTTTTAGACAAGAACAAAGTCCCGTTCGCCTTGGAGAAGACGCAGAAGGCCGTGTGGAAGCTCCTTACAGGCCGCCATCGTAAGGACAGCCCGTACACTCAGGGAACAATCGACTGGGAGAGCCAACTGCGAGGTGATACAGTCACTAACTACGTGTCCTTCAACTGCGTCGCTGGGAACGTCTCCGCTTTGCTTCAAGTCCGTGAGGTGGCGCGTAAATACGTGACTGAAGACCAAGCGACGTTCATCTGCCGCTCTGTGATGGAGCCTACGCCCACGGGTGAGCACGGCCACACGGGCTTGAAGTTTAACGAGACGATGACAGTCGTAGTACGACGAGGAGAACCTTTATCTTCCGGTGTAGAGACGTCAATCATTGAGAGTTACCTCTGCGCCACCAGACATGACGAAGACACTGCGGTCGCGAGGAAGTTCCGAGGTGAAGTGTACGTGGACATCGCGATCGAAGGTTGGGAACTCTCGTACTCGGCCAACAACCAGGAGATCGAGAATTTACTGTTCGACGACGCGATTCAAGTCGGTTAAAGCCCGGTGAACTTGTCGGGTATAGCTATCAATGTAAACAAATGTTCTTGTGTTCTTCCTGCGCTTCAAACAGCTCACCGAAACCCTCCAAACAACCACAGCCACACACAGAACGACAGTCTGTTGAACAGTATGTTTACCGTCAACTTGACGACACTGTGATAGGGAGAGTCTCTGTCAGGATGAGGAATCTGTGCGTGATCAGAACGAGATCTGTTGGCAACTGACAAAGACTTTTCTTGAGTCACTTGCGATAACGCCTGCAGTGACCGACTACGCGTCCCCAACGAACGCCATGAATTCCTTACAGTCCACACTCGACTTGATCAACGACGACTTCAGCTTTGACTCGGGTTTGCAGCAATTCCTTGATGAAGACGTCGCCCAAAGCTCCGAGGATGACGTCACAATCACTGTGCTAGACTTGATCGCACCCGTCCAACCGGACGTCGAGAGTCTCATGGTGAAGGCTCCTTGGCCCAAAGTCGCCTCTCCACCCATTAAACAACGCAGAAGAAGTGCCCCACGTAAAGAGGAGATCGAAGAACTGAGACGAATGGCTGGGAAGTTAGCGGAGACGCTGGAAGAGATGAAGACGAGGGCTGCCAGGGCGAAACAGACGTCGAAAGACAGCAATTCGCTGAATATAATTCTGTGGAAGAACATCGCAGCCAGACAACTCACTCTTCGAAAGGGAGCGGAAGCAAATAACGCGAAATTACGTAGCGAAGTGAGGCTTCAAGCGAAATATGCGGCGAATCTCAAGCGGATGCTTAGACGACGATACAGTGAAGAGGTACGGTCGATTACAGAAATCTGCCTGAATAAGGAACGCCTGATATATATTGAGAAAGAGATTGCATAAGCTGACAATGTCTCGCCAAAATCAGATTATGATATCCGATCATCGGATTCCGATGTGCATGTATTGAATTAAGTTAGGGTAAATTGAAGATTAGTGATTCCAGCAGTGCTGATTCGTGGAAGCGCTAACTTTAGACCATGTAGTCTCGCACCAGAGCAGCGCAGTACTTGATCGGAGTATACAGCCTATTGTCGTTTTGCTAGGGGCCGTCGGAAGCCCAAACTCTTCAACCGCCTTCTTAGCTAGTTCATCATACGACAGACTAGGTGAGCGAGCAGCCTTCTTGAGGATGGCTACCTTCTCGGGCCAGGTGAGGCGGAGACGATTGGAGGACATGGAGGCGTTGAAGACGCAGCCGGCTAGTGATCTTGAACGTAAATGTAGGAATGAAGTTCGGCACGTAGGGCTAGAAGCGAAGGAAGATCACCAAATGCGCGCCATTTTTTAAATTGAAATTAAAATCAGTGCCTGGATTGTTTTGTCACAGTACCTTGCCCATCACTATCTCATCTCCCTAAATCTTTCCCGGCTATAAAAATTGCGAGGTTATTAGTTGAAACCCCGTTCCTTATTCAGGCAGATTTCTGTATCGGGATAAAACGTGTTTTCCATGGTATTTTGATTGGTTTTTCGTTTGTTTTAGATGCTGGAGATGATGCCAATTGTCAAACGAGGGCGGATGCTAGTGGATACGACTTTTGCGGACAATGAGCGGGTCTTCAGTGAACTTCTGGAGGGTACAAACCATATTTACGTCGGTGCAGACGCTCTTTTCGAGAAGAAAAATATGAGGAACCTGCCATGTCCTGGCCGTACGCACGAGGTTTACCCGACGGCAGTAAATGGAGTGTTCATCGAGCTAATGAGTAAGAGTCTCGTGCCATTTACCAGTCAAATGACTGCGAATTCGGTTTGGAACGCTTTGTGCGGCAACAAAACGCGTGATGGCGACATCGTCAACGTTAAGGTATTGGCGATTTACTACTGTCCGTAACATATTACTTACCTCAAGGTGTGAATTAGATATGCAGCCAAGACGCTCAGTACCAAAGTGACGACGTTTTCAGGAGTTACGTGAGTTATACGTGCAACGCTGCCGGTCATTCCTCGTTCGTTCAAGAGAGCCGAGTCACTCGAAGGTTCATTGAACAAGACCGTGTGGTGTTTATCTGCCGAGGCTTGGCAGATCCAAGCAGCCGAAGCTTGGGTTCTCTTGGGTTGCGGTTCCAAGAGACAGTCATTATGGTAGTTCGACAAGGCCAAGCACTGGCATCGGGGGCTGAGACTGCTGTGATCGAAAGTTACCTCTGGGTTCGACGCTGTGATGACGGAATGGAAACTGCCCTGAAGTTCCGAGACTCGACGTTCGTGGACATTGCGATAGAAGGCTGGAACAAGAAGCTCTCACTATACAACGAACGCATCGAGAACAAGTTGTTTGACACCGCGTTGAACTTGTAGATTACAATGCTTAGACTAGGTTACCCTCGGGTGTAACAAGCGCGTAGACAAAAGCCAGTGAGACGTCCTCCAAGTTCCCCAACAATTTCATAAATGGTGAAATCAAGTCAGTTTGCGCTTCAACTTGGACAATCCGACAAATAGTTTTGTCCCAATGGAAACGTACAGACCCGTGCAGTACCAGTCGTTGACCTTCTAACCGTTTTGCAATCCGAGAACATCGACCCCCTGCTCTTCCGTTCGTCAAGTGAGGAAACGCATTCCTCATGGCTGTGTCGGACATGGTGATTGTTGTGATGGTGGTAGCGAATACCAAGTCATTTGATATTTCCTTGAGTTTTTTTACTTGGACGTGGATGTCTGGGAAATACTGAGTGAAAACTTGCCAGTTGTGTATCAAAGCATCGAGTCCGATACCGCCACTGAACGCAACGTCCGGTGAGATCAACGCCTTCAACAAGGCCGTATCAATGATGTTGGTTCCTTCTGGCGCATTCCATCCCCGAGAGAAGATGCGAAAATACTCCACTACAGCTGTCCATATCGTTTCGGACTCAAAACCATCTCCTGCTTGATCACGTTCACTCTGGAGATATTGCACTTGTTCTGTGAGCTGTTGGATGCATTTCTCAAGCTGTTCGGGTAGCTTCTGCAACTTTAGGCGATATCGTGCTTGATTGGTTCGGATTCTCTTTCGCCTGGTTTCATCTACCTCTTGCTTGACTTCTTCGTCTTGGTTCCGGGCGATTTTATTCAAAGGAAGTGTGGATTTTGCTTTTCCATTCGTGGTGGGCCACCGCTCCTGGGTTGGTCGGATGATATCTCTGACAATGTAGCCATGAGGAGGTGAAAAACGCTGCTTGACACTACCGATGACGTCTTCACTTAACGACAGGCTTGCAGGCGGATAGAGTGATCTACACCTTTGCCCGTCCAAACTGAGAATAATCTCAAACAAAGTGGACAACATGTTTTTATTAATTGCAATTTTCTTCTTACGTGATAAAAAGCACCAATGAATCCGAGATTAATCTCATTCAAAAAGAGACGATTTACTGACCTAGATACCGTTAGACCATGTCGTTCATCTTCTCCGCCGCATCGCCAGTGTAGCACGTTCTCCTTTACGCGCGCGTCCCCGACCACGCTTACAATACACATTGTAGTTAGTCTCATCTAAGTAGATAATACAGTAGAGTCACCGTCTTTTTGATGGTCCTTGAGGTCTTGTTGATGTCATTGTTGCACGTCATGGGCTCGATGCGCGTCTGTTTTACCGTGTACAACATGCCCAGCAAGTGGTGTACAACATGCCCAGCAAGTGGCGGCTGATCGTTAAGGTGGAGACGTTAATGCCCGTGTCCAAAAAGAGCATCGTACGCATAGCTTCTAACGTAAATGTGCAATTCTCGTTGAGGTACTCTTCGAGTTTGTTCCTGGCCTCTTCTGTCATCTTGACGACGCTACCCCGAGCACCGCCGCGTGGCAGATCCTCCACGCGTCCTGAGGCGACAATGCGGTAGGCCACTACTCACAAAATGCGGTTGTACTCGGCCGCCTGAAGCCGATGTGCGGAAAGAACGCGAAGCTTCTCGGCGGGTGTGTGCTTTCGGAGGAGGGGTTGGGATGGCATCTGCGCTCAAACAGGTGAATTGAGAAGTGAGCTACTTCAGCCTCGTGCGCGGGCTTACGCGCACATTTTGGCGCCAAGACGTCTTCACCACACATTCTACAGCTGCCGCCTTTCCTTGTCTTGTTTTGGATGAAATTATTCTCGCTTTGTTTGCTGATTATTTTTGTTTAACTTGATATTCATATTTCACAAAAAATTTTGTCCGCTTTGCTTGAAACTAATCTCAGTTTGGACGGGCAAAGGTGTAGACATGTTTCGTTGTGGTTAAATTGGAAAATGCTTCGCTGTAATAGCTGAATCCAGACCCTCACAATATGCCAAGGGTGAATCACCTTTTCGTCAACGAATTGCGTAATACTGATGAACAGTACGCCATGCTATCCGGTTTGTGTTCATCTCAACAATGTGAAGGTGGAGTTCATCCAAACATTTGTACAGTAATTTTGGATTGAAAATGTATGATTTACTAGTACTAATGGTTGGAAGTACTAGTTGGGTGAGTAGATAGATGTGAATACGTTTTGTAAACAGTGTTCGCGTGATTGCGAGGATGGGATAGGATGATTTCGGTCCTTACAGCAAAAAATGCTTCCTAGTCGTATTCCGAGTTTTGTTGTAGTTTCCATTCTGTTCTAAGGAATTAGACATTAAGATGGAGATTGTGACTTGCTTGACCTCACTATGAGGTCCGCATATCCAACCGGAACGGTTCGTCATAATCCGAAGCTTCTTGGCACACTGATTACGAGAAGAATTCGCCTCGCAAAAATCGAGTCTCGCTACACCAACCGCGCCGGGCACGTAAGGCTGTCATCGAAGAGCTCCGAAGGCAGGTTGCTGAATTGACAAAGACCTTACAGGAGCTCAAGAAACTGAGTTTAACCAAACGAAAGCTTCAGTTGTAGAGTTAACGACAACAGTACGCAACATTGATCGAGTTCTGTGGAAAAGGATTGCGGATGATAGTTTACAGTGTCAAGAAGCCGAAGCGAAAAACCGTCTTTTACAAGAGCAACGAAGGGAACGCAAAAACCTGAAAAGACTCTTTCACCGTCGTTGTGACGACGCGGTACGGTGAGATGATTGGCATTTCCCAATAGAAATACTAACTTTTCATTGTGTAGATGCTCGAACAAACCCCTGATCACCAGCGAGGTTCCCAATACTTGCAACACTCAATTCGTGACGTCAAATTCGATTTCAAAAACCTCGTTGATGAAACTAAAGCTTTGTACGCTAATGCCGGGAAACTTTTGGTGTCGAACCGAACGTTGTGCCCTGGACGCAAGACAACGCTTTACCCACAAGTTGTGAGCGGCGATTTTATGGAAATTCAAGACAAAACACGAGTTCTGTTCGATTTTCTGACAACTGGAAAGGCTGTATGGATAGCGCTGAAGGGCCCCAAAGGCTCTGATGGCGAGCACATGAAGGTACGATTCATGAACTAGTTACTAATTTTTTTCCAATGGGTAATGGATACAAACTGACCTCAGCTATTTTCCTATGTTCCCAAGATATTGAACAAAACCAAAGTACAACAACAAAACGCCATTCAAACATCTACATAGACGAGATTGGTGTGGTCCAAAAGTTCGTCGAGAAAGCTCGCGTGCTATTTGTTTGCAGAGGGTCAGCTCAACCGATTTTCGAGAACGGTGGTTTGGTGGGTTTGACGATTGACGAATCTATGATTATCGTTGTAGCAAAGGAAAACACACTTCCTCTGATCAAACATACTTGAATGGACGGAAGTTGGCGATTTCGTACCGAGAAAAGCGATTTGTGGACAACGCTCGTAAAGGATGGGAGTTAAAACTTTTGCTTTTAGAGAATTGAAAATGTGCTCTTCGATGGTACTCCGAATAAAGAGTACCTCTAATTGCTTCGTGTGGTATTATCAGGAATCCGCCAGGGCTGTCTTTACTTATCCAACGCAGCATCTTAACGGTTTCAATTTTATTGATCTTCTGAGTACCTTTCAACTGAAGGCCTATCTTCTACTCCCAAAGAGTAAATGATGACTATTGGCGATGAGAGCAATTACTCCAGGAGTAGTATTGTTAGAACTCTTTGATGCTTAAGATGAATGGACTGATGATATCAAAATATAATCGGGGGGGAGGGGGCTTCAGAGCTTGAATATCTCAACTTCCATGAAGTTCTCGTTGGTATCATACGGAACCTAAATAAAAGTATAAAAGTACTGTGTCATAAAAAAAAACATCACAAATTGTGATTCACAACAATTTCCAGTTTTGCTCACCTGGTGTCCCCGTATGAGATTTTCTAGTCGCTTGGCCACTCGAAGTTGTTCTTCCAGACTCTCTCGCAAACTCAAATTCTCCTTCTCCGCCTCTCGTCTGGCCGCAAACTGCCGCATCGCAATCTTCTGCCATGTGACGACTTCTTCTTTGTCTTGTACTTCAGCATTCACTGCACTTTCATCCAACTGATTGTCGTATTCTTGCGCTCTTAATCTCGAATTGTTAAGGTCTTCCAGTTGTTGCTCCAAACGCTTAACCATTCCTCGGAAACGAATGACGCGATCTCTCACTCGTCCACGCTCCTGAAAGGGTTTTCTGGATGGTTGCGATCGTTCGACGTTATTGCAGTTTTGTCCTGACGTAGTGGCAATCTGAATTTGCTGTGTGATGCTGGGTTGGCTCTCTTGAACACCATCGGGATTGTTGTATTGTGATAACACCAGCGAGTCTTCAATGTCCATTGAGATGTCAAAGAATCCGATGGGTTCTGGTTGAAGGTCATGAAGCTCGACTGGCAGATTGAAGTCGCTGGAGTCTACGAACGCCAGGATTTCATCCAGCGATACGTTTTTTTCATCAAGTAACTCGGTAAGCCGTTCCATGGCAATGGCTATAACTTGTGCAGTAGCTGATTAATTTTGCAATGGCTAACGTAAAAGTGCTAAAGCTGAAGTATGACACGGAAAGGTCCGTTGTTACATGCGATTACCGAGGCTTTTGCTTTTATACAGGATAGTTGAACTTAAAAGAAATCACCTCCTTTGATATAGAATATGTTGAATGTGTCTGTATAGGTATTCAGAATGTTTGTAAGTTGCGGTGCCAAGTTGAAGCGGGTTCATTTGCAATGCTTGGCCACTTGACACCCGACATCTACATTTGCACAGTACAGAGCTTGTCTGACCATCCCGAAAAGCCGGCTAAGTCCAACGAAGACGTTGAGGTCATGCTCTCTAGGCACAAGCGCAGGATTTTCATTGTGGGTAGTTACGATCCGGGTCTTCGTGGTGATAGGTTCACTTCCTCTGAGTTTCGTCAGTTTAGACCGATGTCATTGGAGCTGATGCAAAGTTACTGCAAATATTATGCAGTGCAAACGTCTCAACGTCGTCTGGAAATTGCGGTACGAGCTCGTCCCACGCAGCAAACGCCAGCTCCGTTGCTGGATCTTCCTTGGCAGCTTGTCCAGCTCGCTCAGCGCTGAAGTAAATCTTCATGACGGTCGTATTGGCTCCGTCTCTTCCTTCTTCTAAGACAACTTGCATACTGGTTGTTGCACTGACTCCACGGGTATTTCCTTTAAATCTTGGTTCGGATATCAGCCGGGCAATTAACACGGAGCGGTCGGTGCTTTTGTATCGCCTCGCTACTTTTTGTGTATAAGTTCCCTCAAAATTTCCAACACCGGAGATCACAGCGAAGAAGCTTCTGCGTATGGTGTCACCCTCGTCTTCCATAATGTGGGGATATGTGTTCAAAATTGCCTTTGAACTACAGACACCGCGTAAATTGACCTCTCCAAGGCTACGGAAGCACCCCCAAACAGCTTCCGTTGTAGCCTTCCTGTCAAACGGTAGCTCTCGCTTCTGCAGCATTTCGTAGTAGACTCCGTCGACGATTTCCAGATCTGTAGAGCGCGAATGGCCGGTAAATTCCAGTGTATCCATCCCTTTGGAGGCGAAAAGACTGTCGATGCCGATAAATAACTCGTCAGCTTCGTGAAGCAAACGGTGGAAGACACGCGCATCATTTGGTGGAGTATTTTCCACCAGGCTTGTGAGTGCTTTGGAGCCGAACATCTCTTGCATCGACTGGAGTAGAAAACATTCTCAAAGTTAGTAACATTCACAGAGAATGCAATATTTTGCCAACGCACCTCGATCCTGGTGCGGCGCTTGAGAATCCGTCGCAAGTTCTTGGCTTCGAGAATTTGGATGGCCACCATTTCTCGAAGGTTTACGTTTTCCTCTTCAGATCTCCGTCGACGCTCAAGCTGAGACTGAGCGAGTTGTCGCCATAGCTTTTGGGCTCGTGATGAACTTCCTTTTGAGCCCCAAGCTCTTGCTCTTCGCGATGTACGGTGCTCGAGGTTATTATATTCAGCTCGCAAGATTTTGAGTTCGTTGCGCAGGACCAGTATCTCGTCTTTACGACCTCTTCGGCGGGGTTGAACGGGTTGATTTCTCTCTTCAGCCACTGCACCTATCAAGTTGTTGCTGTCAGATCCAGCATCACTGCTGCTCTGGTCTTCTGGTGGAGAGGCACCCTTGGGTATCGACACTTTGGCGGGGCGTGGAGAGAAGTCGAAGCCTTTGAGCAGTTCAGTGGGGCTGTATTCGCGGAGAAATGTATCGACGACACTGAAGTCAACGTCACAGGACGCCATGTCAATACTGAGGGGGCCTGAAACGTTCGATAACTCATTCACTCTTGTTAAATCCATCGTCACGTGAGGTTAGCAATGACAAAGTGGTAGTAACAGTAAAAGTGACCAGACTCACTCAAAAAAACATTTTTTT
This sequence comes from Phytophthora capsici, assembly GCA_030324255.1. NCBI lineage: Eukaryota > Oomycota > Peronosporomycetes > Peronosporales > Peronosporaceae > Phytophthora > Phytophthora capsici. The sequence goes on from CM059363.1 coordinate 3,879,365, forward strand.
ACGATTAAAACCTTGTCGCATCATCTTGTCTCGCAATCCAGCACGCTCTGACTTACTTATCCGGCGGCCACCATGCGAAAAGAGGCGAGATGAATAGGAGGGATCTGCTAGCGTTAGCTTTTGTTTTGTCCTCAAGCAAAAAATTATTGCTCACGTTCGCTCAAAATTTATCCAAAATTAAAAGCCAAACTGCAAGTACCGGTAAATACTAGTACATGTAGGCTAATATCGCCAGGAAGTTCTGAAATTAAACTACAATTCCCTCGAGTCTCCCGTTCAATTTCCAATCCTCTTCAACAAGAAGTTTCTCCATAATAGTCGCCACTCTGCTAGAAATGACTTCGTGAATGGACTTGGCAACTGAGCGACACAGATTAGCTAGCAGGCCTTCGTTACTGACGTTCATATCGACCGTGAATCGACAATGAGAACGCGAAAGAGTGCTTTGAGTATAACACAAACCGTTCTCGGTTAATACGATCCAGCCACATTGGCGACACACAATGCCTTGACATTCAATACCGTTGAGTTGTTTCGGCACGAAAATCCCCATCAGAACGATGACGTATCTCTCTCTGTCCTTGAAAAGGCAAACGCTGTAGTTTCCACGGAGATCAACATCGACTCCACTCTCTGAAAGTCGTGCGCCAAAAGCGTATGACACGGTCGAGTTCGATTTCTGGACAACCTGGCAAAATATTGAACACACAAGTTAGAAACAAAACCCAAAAATGTAAAAACAGAAAAGTATTCTCGACTTACCCGATGATAGTAACACGAGTGCTTCACCGCGTCGCTGCTGAGAATCTTCCAAATGGTTTTGGCACACAAACTTACCCCGAAAGGCAGTGTCATGTTGGCGAACACAACAAATTCATCCAAATTGTTTCTTTTCATCACGGAAGAATCGAAAAAGTATTCATTCGGATCAGCAAACGGACTTTCTCTCAATATATCATCGAGTTCGAGGAGCCCGTTCTCCGCACGAATGACGAGCTCTTTCGAAATGTCCTCGTCGCTCATCATCGCTACAATATTGCAGCGACTGGTATCCAACTGACCACAAAGAAACAAAGATTAGAAGTCTAAAAAAACAGCTAAAACCGAAGTAGAGTGTTACCTTTGGAGGGGAATAATGAGCGAGAACTGTCTCCAGTTCTCTTCGAACGACAAACTCCACCTCGAGAGAAGCGCGTAGTTCCTGATTGCGATATTGAGCCTTGAGAAGCTCATCCCATTGTCGCTTCGCAATCCCCTTCCATGCAGAGTGCTTCTTCGTCTTCCGAGGTGCAATCGTGATATACCCATCGACTGCAACGAATTTACGAGTTGCTTGTTGCGGGCGACTCCTTCTTTGGCTAAAAGGCGGAACGGCCCCTTTTTCTTGAAATCTTCGCTGTAACAGCAGTCGATCCAATTCGTTTTCGAGCATCTTCGATTCTTGTCGGAGACGTTCAATTTCCGCTTTTCGATTCTGTGCATGTGACTTCTTCCCTTCCGTTGATCTGAGCTGTGGACGTCCAGAAGACTCCATTGATTTTAAAGGGGCCATTTGACTTGTCGGGTCTGTGGTGAATTGTAGAGTGAGTTGATGACAGTTCACTGAAGACGTGATGTTTAGTCAGTCACGCCGGCTGTAGTATGATGGTGCCATCTGCCAGTGAAATTATTGCCAACTGTAGCGTAATTATTGTAGAGCTCGAGATTCCTCAAAGAGCACGTCCTCGATGCCATTTTTGCGCAATTGAAGAGCAGTCATCCAAACACCGCGTACATCCGACGCGTCAGATGACATCACCCAAGCCCGCATTCCTTCGCCTGTTCCACGATCGGAACCATCACCAGTCACACTTGTGTGGGTATCGACATGTGCCGATGCACCTCCCTCGACTGATGATCCTCTTGACGTGACAATATACACTTGAGTCTCTCTGAAACCCACTTGTGCCGGGATTTTCAGGTGTAGCGGTTGTATGAATGTTCGCGAGATAATTACAGAGCGATCAGCTTGGTGGAATTTCCTCGCTACAAAGCGTATTCGAAGAGTCAAGTTCATTCCAGGTAATTGAAGACTGCGAAGAGCGCAACACGTTATTGTGTCGTCTGTAGAGCTCAATTGTTGCTGTGAAGATAACCAAACTAACCGTAAGTATAGCGTACACATCAACGTAGCTGAGCTGAATTGAAAACTGTACCTGATTGCCATGAAAACGTGATCCAAACTTGAGCCAGATAGCACGATCCACTGCTTGCCGTGTGAAGGGGACTGAATATGCTTCCGAATGGTCAAGAAACGGGACCTGACTTGGATGCTGAGGCCGTATACCCATACAGAATGCATCAAGTGCTGCGTATACTTCATGCGCATCATTTTTCAGTTGCTCCATCACAGCAGACGTGTCTGTAGCGGCAAAATCATCGGAAAGCTGGGTGATAGTTGCATTTTCCTTCTTGTATCCCTGCATAACATTAAAGCATCATAAGACTCGGTATTTGCAACACTCGACGTCATTCTCCGACCGCACCTCTGCCGTCATTTGCTTCTTCCATGCGATTGTCAGGCGCTTTGCCCTTCCAACATGCATTTTCACCAGAGATCGCAGTCTTCGATTCTCCCTCTCTGAGTCCAGTCGTGTCTGATACTGTCGGGACGCGATCTTCTTCCAGAACGGCAGCACTTTGCTGTTCCTGCTCGAAATGGTCCGTTGCTTGTGGTCGTACGCTTGGAGTCGTAGAACTTCGAGTTTGCACGCCAAGTCCCGCTCTTCAGCTCGTAATTGAGCGATTTCCTGCTTCGGAGTCGTCCGACGGCGTCTACTTGGCTCCGGTGACACAACGTTATGCTGTTCAATGTATGTGGAGGATCTCATCGATGGAATATCGTCTTTGTCTAATAATTCGGACAGCGTGACGTCAAAGTCTTGGGCTTGGTCCGGATCCACAACTTCAAGTGGTAAATCGTCGCAGTTGTCGACGAAATCGAGTGCAGCTTCGAGCGTCGCGGCGTCATCGCAGGCAACAAGTAGCGGTGCAAACCCAAGAGTCGAGTCCATGATGAATTGGATAATGATAGACGAAGTGAACGAAGATGTTGCAAAAAATCCACTATCATTCGCTATCCTCTTTATAGTACATTTGCACTAAAAAGGATCTTGATATCAGTCTGAATCACTTTTTCAAGAGCTGGTTCACAGTCCTGTATGTCAAGGTTAGAATGACTGTGTGTTGCGAAAGTTCCTGCTGTATGCACTTACCTTTTCAGTCGCTTGGCGTGCGCGATGCGAGCTTTAACGACCTTCTTGAGGCGGATGTTCTCGCGTTCAGAATCGACTCGCTGTGTATGCTGACGAGAAGCGATAGTTTTCCAAAAGGATATAGCATCGCTGCTGTGTGGGTAGATAGTATTATCATGAGTCTGCATTTGCATGTGAGCTTGCAGCTGCAACGTCTCGAGTTGGAGCTTGAGATTGTGCTCAAGAAGTTGAAGTCTCTCGATCTCTTGCTTGTGTGTCCGTCGCAGCCGCTTTTTACCAGTGGAGCGTAGGTCTTTCTGTTTGACAGAGAGTGTTTTGGTTGTGTTTGCTTCGAGAGGAGTTGTTTCTCTCTTGGAGTTCTCTGCAACAACTTCAGCAACGGAAGTTGGCGAGTCGCCCACGTCGTATACATCGAACTTGACGCCAAAGTACTCCCAGCAGTCCAAGAAGCTCAGCGTCATGTCCATTTCGGTCAGGCTGTAGTTTCTAGTCGGGTCCAGATACTGCATTTTCAGAAGTGGTGCTAGCAGCACCTCACGATACTGAGCCGGGCGACTGTCGAAATAGGTTGGAATCTCAGACTTGCTAGAAGTTACTGACTGGGCACAGGTTTCGCGTCTGCTTATGATGAAGAAAACTTCGTGTCTTCAAAAATATTTTGCGGTGGTCATGGATAGTAGACTGGATATTAACTCCACAACTGAGCGAATTACTACACTGGCTTTCAAGTAAAGTAAAAGTGTTCACCAAATCTTTTAAGCAATAAAGACGTTTAAACGCATTAATGCTGTTTAAATTTTAATTAAAAAGTGTTTTTAGGAAACAAAATGCAGAAGACGTCTTCCCCCACCGCAGATGCGCAACGCCAAAGCTTCGTGGCGTCCGGCAATAAGCGTCGCAACAAATTGCCTGCTGCCGGGGTTACTAAATCAGGGAACAAGAGGCGCGTGCGGCGCATTCAGATCGAATTGCCACTTTTGCGCCAACAAGTTCAGGAGCTCGAGCTCCAGCTGAAGCGAGCACAACTGCAGCGACGCAATACGTCGCCCCCAGTTGTTAATCCCCACGGCAGCAATCCCGATCATAACTTTCAAAGTGCTGGTCACTCGTGGAATAGATTGGCTGAGGGACAGCTGAAGGAGCGCCTTCGTGTGGAGCAAGAACAGTTAGACCTAAAAGAGTCCTACAAGGAGCTGGTGAACTATTCGGCGGAGTTGCGGAGACTTTTTACTAAGTTCGACGAGGCTCAAAAGGTATGGAGCCGTGGACTTTATCTTTTTTATCACTATGTTTTTTATTTCCGTGTGAATTGTTGTGCAGGAAGTACTCCACCGCGTGGGAAATGATCAAGGTCATAAATTTTGGGATATTATTGCCGACAGCGACGACGACATATTCACGGATCAAATGCTCGTCATAGCCAAGTTGTATTTGAAAGTGAAGCAACAGCAACAGGACCCACGCGGACCTGTGAATCTTGATTCTGGCTTGGCAATGGGCAGAGACATCCCCCGACTGGAACCGAGCGTTAAAGCTGGAATTGTTTTCGATGCTCAGTGTGGTGTCCTACTGCCTTTCAGCTTGGATGTGGCTACCAAGGCGTACTGGAAATTTTGTCAGTTTGATTACTTAGACACACACACTGCCGTTATCAAATCTGAATCTTTGGTAAGGTGCGACTGACCTTGTGACCCAACGATACCAGCTAACGCCGTCGTATTACCATACAGGACGATATTTTCTCGCGCTCGTTTGATGTTCGAACAAACGTGGAAGCCTTAGCGTCAGAAGCTCGGGGAAAGTATACGTGCCAGAAGTATGTGCATGAAGGTAGTGTGGTGCTCGTTTGGTCTGGTGTTTGGGATGTACACGAGTATGGCGGTGTCAAGTTTCACGATCTGCAACTTCACAAAACGAGGTTACGTCAAATTGCGAAGCGTTCCTCATGAAGGCCCTCGACAACACTCCACATCGACGGTGGTGGAGTCGAAGTTTGAAACCATACCCATTTATCCTGATAACGTTACAGATCAGACAGAACGAACACAGGCATTCTACGCGGCGCTCAATAGGTCGTTCAAAAGCATGAACGAGTTGTTTTGCCACATGGTGAGTGACCTGCTGCTGAAAGAAGACTGGAAGGCCACATTCGGAAAAGACAAACCTGTAAGTTGAAGAAGTAAAAAGAAAACGAGTGTGTACTAAGTGCTATGTGTATTTACTTAAGAAGCACTACCGAAAGTTGCTTTCCAGTCTTCATCGAGTAGCAAGTGAGTCATGTGCTGAGCCACGAGTTTGTTCAACTTTTTATGCGAGCGAAGGGCAGCATTGATGAACGCCTTTGTTTGTTGCAGTTTGTCGATAACTCGATCATAAAATATCGGAATCGTTTCGAAGAACGTTTCCACCACTGTTGAAGTCGATGTATCTCCAGGATCTTCTTTAGGGACGCAATGCAGTTTCATGACAGCCTGCTTTTGGTACTGCAACCCGTTGAACTTGATCCCTGCAAACTCCGCGACATTTGCATATTCAATCCATGCAATGGTGACCTCGTTGTCCTTGACGCGTGTTTGGCAAGTGTATTTGCCTAACAGATTCGACGTCAAACCCTCAAAGGACAGATCTAGAGAAAACGATCGTGCTATTGTTCCCGTCTTCAAGCATTAGTGATGCCGTTTCGATAATGATGCAAGAATTGCCACTTGTGTTACGCACCGAGACATTTACGACACCCTTGTCCAGCAACTCTCCATGTTCAAGACAGCAGAATCGCCAATAAGCTCTAGTTGCCACTTCTAGCTGGAACGGCACTATTGTTGAACAGTGCATCTTGAGTACAACACAGTCTTCAATTCCCGGATGGCGTTTGACTTCCATGGTTCCTCTTGATAAGCCCCAGTCCACGTCCATTGTTCTGTGTGTTGAAGGAGCCATTTGGTGCTGCATTTCAAGCCTTAAACGTGCAAGGTTTGCAAATTGGTCGGCAAAAATGTCTTCATCCACTGTTGAAGAGAAATCCCAAAACTTCAGACGCAACTTGGATTGCAGACACAACAATGGATATCCGCTCTCCAGAGACGCTCCATAATTGGCGACTAACTTCTGAAATATGTTGTTGAGCCTTTCCACCAGCTCATATTGTCCTGCAATACAGTATCGTAGTTTTTGGTTCTCCTCGACTGCAAGACATCGGCCTTTTAGTTGCTGAGCAGCAGATTCAAACCACATCGAAGCACCACCAGTACGACTATTTGCTGTTATGGTATGCTTTGCTACTTCTCGAACCACTTGAAAGATAGATCGTTAGACTAGGTTTTAGGTTTTACTGAAGAAACGCTGGTGCGTACCATGGTCCTCATATTTTTGCTGGTTGAGACGCTTCGAGCTCAACAACAGCAGTTTATCTTCCAACACGCCCACCAGTTCTCGTAAATACGCGAGTTCCAGCTTCTCACGGCGGACGCGCTTTGGCTTTGGCTTCGCTGGGTCACACGGCATGACACTAATGAAAGTGACTCCGAATCCGACTACAGTAGTTGATGATTACTCTTCCGAAAGATGACGCCAAATGGCATCGTCTTTTAAGGCACGGATTACTCAGTGAAACTGTACTCCAGCATGGCAGCGCTGCTCGTCCACGCACCGAACTTGAGCACCTCGTCGAACATGTCGCGCTGTCCGCCGGAGAATCCACGCCAGTTACCGAGGATAACAGCGGCAGATCCTCACCCTTGAAGTCCTTGATTGCAGTCGCCGTCTTGTGAGCCGAGTCCGGGAACCACACCTGACCAGCCTGCTGCACCAGGTTCTCCTGCGATGCTGGGGTGGCTGGGTCAGCCAGGATGATCTTCTCAGACGTACGCACCTCCGTGACCATCACACCTACAGGGATACCACCAAGACGACCACGACCAACAATAACGCTCTTGGCCCAGCCATCATTGATGGCCCATCAAGCGTCTCCCGGAACGAATCCTTGTCCATCAAACCCGACACCCACTTACCGGTAGCCTCGTCAACCTTACCCGCCAGGAGCGCACGCGGATCGTACTACGTGCTCTTGTCCTTGGGGCAGAAGTCCACCGTACGCTCAATCCCATCCACGCCAGTAAGTTTGTTTGATGTTCAGTATTCTCGTAAGAGATAAGCTGCCGATCGTCCGTAATTCTAGCCACCACGTAAGGACGTCAGTGTGTGTACCTCCTTGATTAACATGGAGGGACTTAACCGAGGCGCTCATAGCGTATGAGCCGCTTAATGGACTCTGTCCGAAAGAAAAGATACACGCAGAGAACGAGCGGTAACCCGACGCACGCGGACGCTGAGTCACTTCGGGCTCGCGAAACGCGTTCACATACATACATTGAAACTGCGATTTCCAGGGACTTAAACTCAAACTGAAGCGAACGCAGTAGCCCCTGTTCAGCCATAAAATAATAGGTCGAATCACGGAATGCAAGATACTGCGGAATAGCGTCGCCGCGATGCATCTGAAAGAACGACTTCCCGTTAAGCACCAAACTAAGGACGACATTCGACCGAACTACAGAGGCTTTTTTCGAAATTTAAGGAGATTTAAGAGGTGCGGTGTCATGAACGATTCACTTTTATAGTTGTTTGCGTTCCTGTATTGTTTTGAAGGGAGCTTCCAGCGTTGGAAGGTTCCAACAACAGAAAAATGTTGGGAAGTTGTATTTTGATCATGATAAAATAGTACCAGGACCCATGCAAACAATAAGTTTCGACTCAGCTCAAGCGTCAAAGTTGAATTGTTTTGGACGGACGGTGTGTGTTCTGCATGACATGTATCCGATTGTATTATTTTATATTTATAAAAATAATACGTCCGCCCCAAACCACATCATGTCTACAAAGCTTTCGTTTGTATCGCATCTGCGTACTGGTAAACTTCTTGGTCCAAAAAGTTTACGACTGGGCGTACACATCACAGTGATAACAGTTGATTGAGTCGCGGAAAAGTGATCGACCATGTGCTTTTTGTTTTTCATGGCGCATGAATATCCAGTAGAGACGTTCAATAATATAGTATTGACAATACTACAGATTCCAACCACCACTTCGTCAGTAGTAAAGCAGTATTCATGTGGATCTATTTTGTAATACGAAGATGTCAACTTACTATTAATAGTAGAACATGAATCACTGTTTCGAAGTCAAATCCAGTCATTATTATGTAGTAAAATCAATCTGGTACATGCATTAAAAATAATACTTTTGAAGTAGTATTAATACATGAACATACAATGCAATAGATAACGATTTGACAACAAAACTAAATTTGTCAGAATCACTCACTTGTGAATTCCTCCTGTCAGCCACCAAGGCATTACCTGACCATGCAGTCACTCAACAGTCTCACAACACTTGACACTGCTCATCAAGTACGTAACGAACGGAGCCATTCACTCGATTTCACGGAGTACGACCAGCCAGAACTGACATTGATCAACACCCAAAGAGAAATGGACATCGACATCTACACGACTGATCAGCTACTGGGTTCGATGGATGTAAACACTCTATTGGACGAGATCAGCACTCCTCGTGCCCAAGCTTCGGGCCCAAAGCTCGCTCTGCTTTCCCCAGTTATGAACTATGGGAGGTTAACAGAGACTTCCGATGATAGCTCCATTTCCGACGATTCTGACGGACCAACTTCCGCAAGCTCGGTTGGAACAGCAGCGCCGGTCGAGGAGAATTCAATTCTGGCTCAGAAGCCGCAGTCGAAGTCTCGAAAGGAGCTTATTATCCAGCAGCGCAATTTGGTCGAAGAGTTGACAGTGCGACTCGAAGAGTTGATGTCCCCGGCGTCCCGGTTAGCAGACAACCAATCCAAGGAAAAACCATTGTGGAAACTTGCCGCGATCAGGCAATTGGGCAGGCGGCGTGACGCTGAAGAAGAGAACGTCCGTCTACGAGAGATGTTGGAGCTACAAGTCGAGGAGGCCAAGTGTCTGCAGCGCATACTAAAGCGACGGAGGAAAATTCAGGTACGAGTTGTAGTAGGATCGACTTCACGACTGTATAACTTACAGATTTTCTTCTTTGTAGATGATGGAGGACATGCTGGGTATGAAGCGGAAAAGGGTTGGGAAGTCCCTTATGGCTCCGACCGACAACGATCAGTTTTTCGCGAAAATGCTTCGAGAAGTTGACGATCTTCACGCTAACGTGGACGCCAATTTCGTCAGTAGAGGTTTTGACGAGATTCCTTGTCCTGGACACAAGCGCAAGGCCGACCGCAATGTCGTGAATGGCGTTTTCTACGAACGTCTGGAGAAAACGGTAATACCATTCAATATGCACCAGACACAGAAAGCGGTGTGGAAAGTCCTCATGGATCATGGAATTGAATCTGTAAAGCGCTTGAAAGGCTTCTCTGTCGTGGTGGATTTCCACAATACGCAATCGGAAGAGGCATGCGACACCATTACGAGCAGCTATTTCGCTGCAACCCCTGGAATCAGTGGTGCGAGTGGAGCTCAAGTTCGAAAAGTTGTGCGCAAGTACACGGAGGAAGACAAAATTGTTTTTGTGTGCATGGTTCTGTCGGAGTCAGGGGTAAATGCGCTACTACAGTGATTGGCTATCATCTCTCCTCAATTCTCGAAATTGTGCTGCGTCCGGCAACAAGTAACGAAGACACACTAGTGTCAATCAACTTCAGTGGGCACCGTCAAGAATTGGGCTCAGGTAGCCCTGCAAAGTTCCGTCAGCCAGAGCAGCAAGATATCAGCATTGAAATGTGGGACAAGTTGATTTTTGGTATTGCCTCGGAAGTCGAGAACACACTGATCGATGACGAGCTGGTAGCGAAGACAAAGTCAAACACCACACAGGAGCTTGTCGTCTAATTGGTGTGAATGGAACATGCCAAAGCGTAAAAGTATACAATTATTTGTGTGGTTAGAATGCAGTGGCTTTCCAATCCTCCTCGATCAATAGATTGCTTATCGCCTGGCAAAAAGCAGCGTTCACCGTCTTGTAGGACCGCTTGACTGCGTTCACCAGGTCTTGCGTCTGCTTTTCTTGGTTGATAATGTCATCTCGAAAAATGGGGGTAGTCTCGGAAAACAATTCAGCTATTGTCGCTGTCGATTTGTTACCAGGTCCTTCACGAGGAACATTTTTCAACTTGAGATAGCCACGCTTTAGGTATTGCATTCCGCTGAATTTGGCGCCAGCGAACTCCTTAACATCTGCACGCTCAACAAACACGAACGTGATCTCGTTCTCAGTAGCAAACTTCCGACAAGTTAACTTGCCTATCAGTTGCGAGAACAAACCCTCGAGATCCGTGCTTAGAGAAAACGAACGAGCAAGTGAATCAGCCTGTGGGTGATTGAAAACGTGTCAGAGATACTTAGGTGAGTAGGATAGAAAGAAAAGGCAGAAATCTTACCGAATAGTCTGAGTCTTCGACACCGTTATGTGTAAACCTAAAGAGTTTCCAGAACGCTTCGACAACCACATCCAACGTAAAGGGCAATATCGTCCCGGTTCGTGCCTCAAGAATAAGGCCAGCCTTCACATTGGGGTCAATTTTGACCACTTCCTCCCCCAGACAGAGGTCCAATTCAAAGTGCAACGACCTGCTCGGCGTTTCCCTGAGCTGTTGCAACTCCAGATACAGTTTCGAGACTATTGTCAACTGCTCCGAGAAAATCTCATCTGCCTCTGCTGTGAGTTTCTGGAACCGGTGATGTGGCTTTTGTTGCACTCGTTCGGCCAGTTCCTGCACAATATCATCGTAAAACTACAGTAATGAGTTTTCTTTGTGAAAATCTTTAACTAACCTTTGCGCTGTCGTCACTTTTGCGCAAAAACTTCTGCAATTCAGCGGTAAATTCCACCAGCCCCTTGTAGGAACTTTTTAACTCTAAATTGTGATTTTCGGCTCGTAATCGCTCCCTCAGTTGCCGCTCCGCCATTGAATTCCACACAGAATTAGCCCCCATCTCGTCAATTGGAGAGGATAATCTCCCTGACGCTTTTTGAAGCTTGAGACGCTTCAGTTTTAGCTCCAGCTCTTCCACTTGCCCGCGGAATAGCGCCAACTCTAACTGAATACGCCGCACTCGCTTCTTCCCTCCTCGTTGGGCTCGCATTAAGCCTGCATTGGGCTCGGTCGTGCAGTGCATTGAGTTTAGTCCTAATAATTGTCCTAATTGAGATATTTGTGATACGATTTGATTCAATTTTACATCCGTTTTACATACCGGTAAAAGCCAACACATTTCAGAGTCGCACTTCGGTCTGCTTGACCACTTGAGCTTCTTGGGTCAGCATTGTCAGTATCATCTCTCGACATCGCTGGATCACTGGACTGGCAGATTTGATAAAGAATTCCAGCAACTCATTGATCCCCACGGTCTGATCGGAGCTGCTGGGGCCGAAGTCTGGGACCAAATACACACAAGCCTTGACGCATGTCTGGGGGACGCCATTGCTGCTACTGTCGCTGATAATAACTCGTGCATCGTCAATAAACGATACACCAGTAGGATGACTGTTGTCTTTCACGTAAGGATGGATAGTAGATCGCCCCACGATAACCATTCGGTTGGTCTCGACGTGTTTCCGGACGACTTGGTTGAGCCAATAGTCTTTTGCAGGGTCTGAGTCCGGTAGACGGAAGGCGAAGCAATGCGCTTGGATGTCCTTCGTAGTGTAGATTTTCTGTATAGGACAATATCAATATTGTTAGACATAGATTTGGCTAAGGGTTGGCAAACAATTCGTACGTTGAAAGAGCTGGCGAGTGAGATAAGTCCCTCCTCCGTTATGAACCTCCACATTGCTCGGCTGGTTATGTCGTAGTTGAAAGGCATTGAAATCCGAGTGCTGAAGCGGATACAGGTGCCATATGCAGGGTGGAGGATAGCTTTAATATCGTGTTTGTCCATTTCGAGGTTGTCCACGCCTTCCGTCATGAAAGCCTCGTCCACACTTAAATAGGAGCGTTCCAAGTGCGCCATACTCTCAGCGAGAGTTTCAGTACTGGAAGGCCCGAAAAGCTCTGGTGGCAGTATCAACGATGGCTCGTTACACTGTCCCTAAAGTTAATCCAACAGGTAATCGCAGTTAGGATCCGAAAAACCGACGAAAGAACGGGTTCGTTGCTTACCTGGCTGGGCGGTAGTTGCTTTAGCGTGTCCTCGAGACCTTGGGCAATTTTCAGTTGATCCTGCAGCATTCTCCGCAGTTCCTGGTTTTCACGTTCTGCACGCATGCGGTCCTTTAGCTGTCGTCCTGCCATTGACGTCCACACCGACGGCATTATGTTATCGAGCGGAACTGGTTCGCCATCAATTGGTGGCGGCGTCGAGAATCCGAGCTGAAGCTTGCGCAGTTCCTCCTCGAGCTCTACGACTTTGCCACGCAAGAACTTGAGCTCGACAATTTCGCGACGGATGCGTTTCTTCTTGACGGGCGGCCCGGCTGGAGCTGCAGCAACCGGTTGTTGCGCTGCTGTCGGCGTTGCAGTTGCGCTAGAGCGACTGTTCTTGCGGGTTTGCCGTGGTGGTGCGCGCTTGGCGTTGGTTTCCACAACTGGTAGTGGCTCCACGTCCATCGAAGCCATTGACACATCTACGGGCATGGGTGGTCGACTGGTGTCGTCCGGACTGGCGAGCACAGTTTCAAGCTCCTTCCAGTCGATGAGCCCCAGCACGTCGTCCACGGAAAGCCGTGACGGATCGTCCGAGACGTACGAGAAGCTCATGGGGCATTCGATGCGGTACTGCGTGTATCAAGGTGAAAACGAGAATGGCCAAAGCGTTTCAAAACTTTGACGCTGTCGGTCGGGTGGGCGTTGTAGACGGGCGAGGAGCGCGCAAACGCCCGCGACACGAATGCCGTTTACGCCGCTCCGGCTGACAGTCAACACGGCGCAAACCGTAAACGCCGGAAACATGCAAATTGGTGGCAAACTGCAGCAAACGAGTCCCGGCTTTGGAGCTCGATTGCGCCCGTCGTGGGGCGGAACAACGGAAAGTGCCCGTTTTGCGATGTGAAAGCTGGTCGTGTCCCGCAGTTTGTAGTCGACCGGAGGGCACATGAGAGAATCGACTAGAGGCTGTCGTTTCTGCATGTACAAAACGGCAGGCGGACTGGTGTGCTTTGTAGAGCTAGGAAAAAATGACAAACTAGCAGTTTACGAACAGCCTCAGTCGACCGTCGACTCGACGCCAACAAATCGGAGCCACCGCGCAGCCGCCCTGGTATTACTCTGGGGTTCAGTTGGTCGAGAAAATAAGGCAGACATGGGTGTTCGTGTCGCTTGACGGACGTTAGCCCGTCACACGACGCAGTTGTTGCAATACGATCGCGAAAAAATGTAAAAAGGATATTTGTTCCGTGGCGCATCAGTCTGAAATTCAGACGTCGTTGCTGTGTGTTGATGGCATTCTCCAGGAAGTCCCGATCGTGGTAAACTCAGTCCAGCACACGTCACGTCATTTATCACTACGGCAACCGGATTTTCTTACGAACGAACGGCGACAAATGTGATGGCGAGCACCGCCATGTGCGGATTCTGCTGCACCGTACCACCTGGCATCAGAATGTTGGTGTCAACGATTACTACGCCGATGTACGCCATGATCAATCGATGATGGCATTGCACTTGACCCTGCGTGCAATAAACAATTAACAGTAATACGAAAAAAATCTACATGCATTGCAAGGATACGCTAACTACAACGTCAGACTGCAGGCGTCTCACGGCCAGGATCCCGCCAGCTGTGTGGCCGCTTTCCGGGCCTCGTCCATCATGATGGCTGCGACGACCTCCTCGCCTAAGTGCATGTTGCGGTGGAACGAGTCAATAACAAAGTCTGTGAGTGCCCCCACCGTGAAGTCCTGGTCCGAGGCGTCGTCATCGAAGATCGGCTTGAGCTCCATGGATGAAGCGATGGTCGACCAAGAGCCCTTGCAGGATCCGTCCGGCGCTGATGCCTTCTCGATCACGATCCAACCGTTCTCGTGGAAGCGGATACCATTTACTGGTGCCGCTGAGAATTTAATGGGCTTGGCTAACCCCCGCGTCACTATTACCACGCGATCACCAAGCCTGCGACACTCCAAAACGCCCTCGCTTCGATAGTCGAGGCTGCCATTCTCGCTCTGGATCTTGTGGCCGAAGGTCCTAGCGAAGGTGTTCTTGGACGGGGTTTCGTGCTGTAAGCAGAGGTTCAGGTTAGACTTAAAAAAAATGCGTGACGAGTATCGCAAATACAGCTTACCTCCTCGTAGAAATATGCTTCACGCTTGGTCGCTTCACACGACGTGAAGCGCCACATACCACGCGAAGCTACGTCTTGCGTGAAAGGTACGCGTTTGAAACCCAAGAAGTGCAGTGCAATGCCGTTGTCTAAACTCGAAGCGACCTTGACATCCACCTTCTCCTTCTCGATTTCAGCAAACTTTTTCACGTTGTATTTCGCGTCCACTTGACTGAATGCGCCATCCATTTCGGACAGTAGCTGGGCGTGAAGAGCCTTCTGGTCGCTGCTGACGCCCAAAGCAAACAGCTTTGACTGTTCAGGGCGAGGAGGGCCTGGTACAATCTACAAAACACAACAAAGCCATAAGCAATTTTATCTAGCCAAAATAGTCTAAGCACTGAAGCACTTACGTCATCCTCAGGTTGATCCTCCAGAATCCTCTCAAGACATTTGGCCAACTTGATCTGTCCTTCCAGCGTCGACTTGAGCTTGCGATTCTCCTGCTCGGCGCGTTCCCTGTCCTTGTATTGTCGATTGGCAAGGCTTTCCCACACCGACGCAAGCAACGAGGACCCGGAATTAGGCTTCCCATTCACCGCAAGTTGATTGGAACTGCCATTCGGAGACTTTGTGCGCATCTCCGTGCTCTTCAGCTCCGCGAGGCTACTCTCCATCTCTTTAACCTTCACACGTAGATACAATAACTCCTCTCTCTGCCGACGAATACGCTTCTTCGTAGGTTTCTTCACCTCTATCGCTTGTCCGTTAGCTTTCGCCGCAGCAGCTGCCATCGCAGCGTTCGCAGCTGCGAAATCCTTGGCAGTTCTCGTGGGGGATGGAGCACGTGCTCGCTTCATCTTCTTAACAGTTTTAGCTCTGTGTCCGACAGAAATTGTCCCTTTGGTCGCTGTATCATCACTATTGCTGCCATCGCTGGAGGATGCGTCGCAGTGGGTCGTGAGCACAGCCAACGCGTTCTCCAGCGACGACTCCGACTCGGTTGCAGAGACGTCGGCGCTCAGCATGAGCCCAGTGAACTCGCCCATTCCTTGGGGCTCAGGGGGTGGCAGGGGCTTGAGAGTTTCGGGCATCTCCATTAAAAGTCCGTCGGAAGCGAAGAAATCGCTGGTCTGCACGTCTGCAAGCAGAGCGTCCAGATCCTGGTCTACAACGGCCGCCATATCGTCGTCACTCCCCACGTCGCACGCATCGGCGAAGGCCAGCGCCTGCTCTAGCGCCAGTGAAGAGGACGCGTCGTCCAGCATACTGTTCATCTATTAACGGCGAAATGTATCGGGAAATGCTGAACCTCACAAACAGAGCAATAAAACGGGGTCTATAAAGATGATTGTGCTCCAAAAGCAGAGACAAGTTGGATGATGTGAGATTTTGTATGGAACGATGATTACGCACGGATTTGGCGTGTAGGGTTAAGGAGAATTGTTTACTGTTCTGGGCTTATGGCCACAATAATTGTGGCAATTATTGCGAAAACTACTTCGCCTTGCAGAATTACCTAGCGAGTTCGTTTTGCAGTTAATGCCCGCCCATCGAGAAGTCAATACAACATAGCCATTGCCCCCCCCCCCACTTCGCCTTGCAGATGAATCGAGAAAAGGAAATACAATTGAGTATAGCACAAGAAGGCATTTTGTATGTCGACCGATCTAATGGCAAGGACCAAAAATCTACGACGAAGTACTATTACTTGTAGCCTAGCTATAGCATCGATGGCACTACGTTGCCATGTTTTGATGTTCAAGCACTCAACAATCGTTTATTATTCAGAGTTGCCTTACTAAACAAAGTTTGTGCTGTACCCTGGCTTTTCAGGCCCAATGTCGACTTCATTCCCTGTGGAAGCTGGCCCCGCTTGCTTCCCACGGCCCATCTGAATGGCGTGGTTCTTCAATCGACGCTCGTTTTCACGTTTTTCGCTTGCTGTGGAGTAGAGAATTGTTCCAAATGTAGCCAAGACAACGACAGCAGCAACAGCAATCGACATCGCCATTGGAGGGCCGTACTGACTATCGTTCTTCTTGACTGCCGTCGTCTCCGTACATCGTGGTCCAGTCCAGGTGTGTGAAGCGCACACGCATCTCCCGTTGGTACAGTAACCAGTTCTCACCGATGAAGCCCCTTTTGATGCAATGGTGCAGTCATCGTCGGAGCTGCACGACGCTTTACCAGAGACCTCCACAACCAAATTATCGAAGTCCTGATAGCTATCGATATTGTCTTCAATCCACTGTCTGGTTGGGTGTGATGCTGGGTCACAACCATAAGCCATCGTAGACGTATCTTGGTACACTCGAATGTGATCGATCTTCATTTTCATTGGGAAGGCATCGCAGATAGCTTTCGTCTTTTTATCCTTTCCATCACCATAACATCCTCCGGAACCAGCATTGGGGGGCCGCGACCCCCACGAACTTGAAAGCGCGACGTTAAAGATAAAGTACATGGGCTCTTCAATCATGATTTTCCTTGGGTTCAATTGTGCAGCATCTTGCGGAGGGTTTGTCACCGCAGCGGCAGGAATTTCGTAGATAGGATTACCTTCTACTTCCCAACGAACGTAGCCATCATTGCCAGGGACCCATTCGACGGAATACGTGACCCAATCCACATATGCAGCCAGATGAAGGCCCCAATTTGAAGATAGCGCATCCAGTTGATACATGAAGGACGATGCTGCACTGGTGGACCCTCCAGACTCCGTGCACTTATCGGCCGTGTTACCAGCATTGCACAAATAGGCACCAGTGTAGGCGTTCATACGGGGGAAACATGTACCGTTGGAGTTAATTCCCCAGCGGCCTGTCGTTTTATCCATAAATCCAAGATCTGCATTGACGTCGAACGATGCCGGACAGATATCAATCGTGCATGCGTTTTCCGTAATGCCTGTCGTCAACGAGGCGTTGATCTTGGAAAATGTCTGGATCTGTTCGCTTTCAGATGCACATAAGTTATTTGCACCATATCGCATTCCCTGGTACCACGACTTGTGTCCGCGCAGCTTTTGGTAGACCTCCGTTGGTACATCAGGGTTATTGGCGCCCATTGTAGTGCAGCTGTAGGTGTAGATGCAGCGTCCATTCACGCTGTCATGTATCTGCCGAAAGTCGTCGGGCATGCCAGGGCCGATTTGCATGGACGACGAGACCTCGGTACCTCCACCTTCCAGGATGTCGATTTCAGGTGCACCTCGGCCTTGATAAGGGTTCATCCCCGATCCTGGATTGGGATCGCAGGCGCTGATACGCTGGTTTTGCGAGTCGAAGACGGTCTCATTGCATTCGTTGTAAGAGAATGGCCAGATGCGAGCTGTCGAGCCCGTGAAAATAGCACGCCCCAGGTTCCCGAACATCCAGATACCAGGCCACGTTGGGTAGTAATCGATACTTTCCACTCGGGTATTTTTTGTGGCGTTGACAAGGTCGGGGTTTCCAGAGTTCTTACCGATGGCACCAGGCAGTTGAGCTCGGACAACGACCAAGCCTCCTTGAAAGCAGAATTTGTTCCACCCTTGTACCATTGCTCCCCGATAGTAGAAAGAAACGTTCTGGTATCCACGGGGTGTGATGTAGTCGTTCCACACTGTGATATTCTGCTCATCAATGTCCGTTTCGATGTAGAAGTAGCAATTACCATCGTCGTCGCACTCCGTTGAGGTCATATTGATGGAGTAGATTTCCAGCGCAGCGTTCACACCATCGGGTTTCTCGATTGCAGTCCATAGATGATCTGCTCCTGCCTCGAACGTGCGACCTTCCTCGTTAAACTCGTCACTCATGATGAGCGACCACGTTTGTCCCCTCGATGACTTGTGAGTTTGAGCACTTTCTGGCGTGTCAACATCTACCCACGGCAAGATTTCAGACTTGGTCGAGTAGGAGTTTTTGGCCGTCGTCGACGCGAAAACGGTGAAACAGAGTGTAGCAAGGAATCGCCATAATGCCCACGCTGTCATTGTTGCTATTGGCTTGCAGCCCCGCTGGACTAATTAAAAATGACTGCAGCTCCACCAAACTTCATTCTCGATAGCACTATCGAGAGTCGAGTAGCACGTATTACTGGACGGGTACAGCTGTTGACTGACAACACATGTGCTTGTACAGTTCACCTCACCGAAGATACCGGTAAAGAAACACTTTCAAATGTTAATCGGGCAATGTTCTCGCAACACGCACACCTTAGTCCAGCGCAAGCAGCACCACACACGCCGGACCTACACTTGTCATTGAAATACAATCCGGGCCAAGATAGAAGCAGTTCTGTGGGAGCTCCTGGCTAATTGTGAACTCCAAGTAAACTGCGACACAGAACGTGACCGAAATCGGAAATTCAAACTTCACGGAGTCTTTTGTAGGCTAAGCTTGGCACGTTCACGGCAAACCCTTATCTGACCATAGCTGCTGGACAAGAGCGTCTTCTACGCGGTGGTTAAAATGCGTCACCGCGGCGCTCCACGCGGCGGCGCCAACTTCGTTAACATGTTTTAGAACCCGCTTCACATCGTCCTTATCGTGCATGGTAGCGTCGCGGTGGGATTCGATCATAGATATTGGTCCAGTGTCACACATGCCATTCTCCTTCACCACAAGACGCATCGTTTCATAGAACACAACCGGCGGATCAGTCATTGGGTCTATGAAGGTCTGCGAAATAAACACTGCCCTGCGTTGCTCCACATACTTCCGCGTCACTCTGTAGTTTTTGATCGCAACTGTTGTGCCACCGCCTGAGAACGCAGCAACCCAATACGTCAGCAACGCATTCCTAGTCTTGTCAAAATACTATATAAGTAGATAGTACGAGTTAGCCTCATCAATAACACAAACATGAGTAGGAGATAGCGTGTGCATGTAGGTACTCACGCTTGATGCCAAGTTTTTTGGGCCCTTCCAATCGTACTCTGCGAGACATCCCCAAACTGCTTTTTCGGTACTTTTGGGGTTAAATGGCACCACATACCTGTCAAGAAACTCGACGAATTTCAAGGTATTTCTCGCCGACAAGTCCTTACGACCAGGACACGAAAGATCATGAGCTCCAGCCTTTTCGAACACTTTATCCACGTTGGTATATATCTCGTCCAGCCCCACAATTAACCCATCGAACACGGGATCGCTACGGACTCGGATACTTGCCGCAAGACTTGCCAGAAGATCGTGTTGCGTGCACAAAGCGACTGTCTTCTTCATCGTCTGCACGCGCAACATTTAGGAAATAGCAACGACAACTGAATAAAACAAACAAACTTGCGAACCTCCTGACGCATACGCCGCTGCAACAATCGTCGGAGGGACTTGGTTGTTTGTATCTGGTGCTGCAGAGCTGCCCGAAGTCTATCATTCTCACTCATACAGAGCTGACGCCTCCTGGCCTCCTGCTCTGCCTTGTTCTTCTGCAGTAATCTAGACTCCATCTCTTCAATAGAGAGAACAAAACCCGCTCCTGACTTGACTTTTGCCTCTTCGTTCGCCGCAGCCTTGAGCTGCGCTAACTGAGAGCGCAATTTCTGCTCGATGACGAGGAGGTTTTCCATCTCCACTTTGCGGCGCTTGACTGTCCCAACAAGTGCAAGGCGAAATCTCCCTTGAGTCCTTTCTGCGACGTCCTTGGAAAGCTTGTCATCCTCTAAGGAACCAGAGTGATGCAACGATCGTAGTAGGCCTTTGTGGTAGACAGACATGGGCTTTTAGTCAAACTGACTCGAATATTTTGATTACAAATTAGTGTGATTTTCTGACTACAACATGACAAATTTGGCAGCAAGTGAAGTTGTTCAGGGACCAATGCAGAGCCCCGCGCCGCCCAAGAAAAAGCGTGTTCGGCGGCAGAAACTGGAGCTCGCGTATCTACGGGAGCTCGTGGGGAAGTTAGAGCAGCAGATGGTACAACTAAAGTCGAGGAAGGACGAGGATCTCGGTCAAGTAGTTGCCGTTGAGAGTGGAGTAAATGGCCCGCCGATCTGGAAGGGAATCGCAGAGAGGCAGCACAAGGAACGAATGAGGGCGGAGGAGAAGAATCAGAAACTCAGAGCGTCACTGGAAGGGCAACTTCAGCTCGCGTCCAGACTGGAGCGGCTACTAAAAAAGCGTCCAAGAGATGAGGAGGTGGCTGAGCTGACAGGTGGTAAACACTACAACCCACTGGTTCCTGCTAAAGCAATGCCTAGTGATGATGATATATTCGCGGAGCAGTTGGCATATGTGGAGCGCGCGCATCTTGACGCGACTGACATATTTGGCACGCCGGATTTTGCAGACCGGGGCGCAACATTTTGCGACTTACACGTTATGAACGATCCGGAATCCGATACAGGAGTCGCTTTTGTGACAAAATCCAGCTCAATGTTGCCATTTGATGTCCAGGTAACGGAAAAAGCTTTCTGGAGGACATTTGCGGAGGAAGGGCCGACAAGCAAAAGCTACTTCATTGATGAAAAACTCTCGACGGAGAACTTGATCGCTCGATCGTATGCGTTGAATTTTGACGCGGGGTCGTTTCAAACGAACGTGCGTGGCAAGCAGACGTACCGCAAGTATGTTGATAATGACTGCGTGATGATCATGTGGAAGTCTCTGACGGAGCCTATCGAAATTAACGGCATTAAGCTCAATGGACTGCGGTGCAATCAAACCGGGTGGATGGTGCTTCGAGGTGTCAACATTACGCCGAACGATGGGCAATCTCGTTGCATCACTACTTCAGAGGCTATGCTGTCGACATCGTTGCAGTCATACTGTAAGATGATAGTGGAGCTACAGGATGACATTGCTGATCAGGAGTTACAGGTGGGGGCGCTAACCAACTTCGTCGTGAATTCGCATGATGCGATTACAGACGTATGCGAAAAGATCATTAATCGGGTGCTTGTAGAGGAAGACTGGAACATCAATGGTTGGTTGGATAATCTAGCTCTGTAGCAGTTTGAATGCACACCAGTTTTTGTTTTGCGTCACAGATATCTGTATTTTATCGTGGTCTAAAGTTGCGTCTGAAAAAGGTATATGCGTACACATCAATAAGGTTGCGAAGCTGTAGAATGGTTAACTAGCACATCTTCAATTTTGTGGTTGAAGCGAGTGTATGCATCATGGAACCCCTTCAGACCGTCGGGAGGGAGACAACTGAGTGTTGTGTATGAAGGAAACGTCGCCAGCACGTGTGTTTCAACAATCGTAGTTGGGCCCCCAAGTCTTTCTGGTCCTTGCTTTACAATTCGCCATACAACTTCATCGTACGATACCCCTGCGCCGTTAGAAGAACTAACGATAGATGTTTCATGTATGACGAAATGCGTCAGGTCGCCCTTTACATATCTTCGACACCCCTTGCGTACAAGAAAACACAACTCGTACGGGCCCGCAACGATGAATGTGCGTACGCTCTGCAAGCTAGTGTCGTTGTCAACCTCGAAGTGCTACATTATAACATTACAGTAGTTAGTATCTCAGCTATCTAGCATTTTCACAAACAAACAAGCACGCACCTCGTTATAAGCCACTTTACTTGTCCGGTCAATACCTTCCTTTTCCGTCAAAACGTTCCAAACAGCTTGTTTCGTAGCATTCGTGCTGAACGGGAAGGTGTAGCTCTTCACAATTCGAACTTGCAAGCCACGGGCAGGATGGATCGAGACGCAACATTCTTGCTCTCCGTCCATTTGATTCACTGTAAAAATGTTTCGGATGTTCCCGCGATGTCCGTCCAAATCAGCCAATAGCTTCTGGAACACGACACTATTATCCGTTGGAGCACGGCCTTCATTGTCAGTCAGTGCGGGGCGATACCCAAGCGCTTGAGACACAATAGTAGTGGTCATTTGCTGCTGGATCATGCGATGCAGCTTCCGAGCGTATTTCACCTGCATGTGCAGGACCTTGTGTAGTCGCTCGTTCTCAACCCCAGACATGTGACGTCCCAGTGACTCCCGTGATGCCGCATCCTGCCACGATTCACCCAGCAGTTTCCTCGCTGCCGGTCGTTTCAATTGATCGGCAGCAAAATTACTCGATCCTTCTATCAGTGGCACTGCCACTGGCAGCGTGGACCGCACCCCTGTGGTTAGTTTCAACTTCTTGAGCTCTTCATCGAGCTGCTTCACCTCATCTCGCAGTCGCAGGATCTCCAAGCGCTGGCGTTGCCTCCAGTTGTTTTTCTTAGCTTTGGGTTTGTTTTCCACGGTGTTTGCTGTCTTCGTCCGACGAATGGGCAGCGCAACAGCTTCGAGAGCTAAATCTCCGCTGTTTTCAAGTGAGTCAATGAAGTCCAGTAAAGTGGGCGCTGTATCGTCAAGAAACGTGCTGGAAACCTCAGCGTCTTGATGGGCATTGAAATCCTCCATTGAGCAAAGAAATTCAAGAGTGTCGCGTTATCACGTTTCGTGACTTACAAATATGCTTATGTTGCTGCAATGACGTGTGCAACTTACGCTCTGTTCACGAAGGTTGTTGCTGTATTTTGCTTCAACTGCAGCTTAGAAAAAGCAGAAAATTTACTGTAAAGATACCACAAAGAGGTTGGTTTACACTCTCAGCAAACCGACATATCCTCACCGCCGCGAAAGGCCTTCCAGTCTTCCTCCACTAAAATTTCACTCAACGTCTGGCGGCACCAATCGTTTACCTGGTGATGCGATTTAATGGCCCAGTCAATAACCTCTCGAGCACGTTGCTCCTGACCCGTGTTACCGTGCCGGAATCGTGGGAGTGTCTCCGTGTGCATTTCTACCACAGCGGATAACTTCTGGTCCGGGTCATCACTACGATATTGGCAAACTTTGATCCATCCTGTCTTTTGAAGTTGAACTTCTTGACAAGGTGCCAATGCTTCAGCCGGTCCCGTACGTCCAGCAAACACAATGGTAATGCACCCATCGTCACCAATGTATTTGCGGCAAGTATGTTTGCCGCGTACATTGACCGGGCATCCGAAGCGTGTTGAAGAGCATGTAAACGATCGTGCCACCATGTCATCGTGCACAGCTGATCTCTGCTGCAACATACAAATACAGGTTAGACCAGCAACAAATGTATAATAATAAAGTGTTTGTTCGATCCACTTACGTCATGAAAAATTACTTTGTGATTGGCAGGAGACAAAGAAAACATCTTCCAGTATGCTGTTGCTGTGGTCTTCACGTCGAACGGCAGCAGTGATCTCCCATGCGTCTCTAAGACAAGACCAACCTCGTTGTCTGTTCTGAGATGCGGTTCACCCATTGAAACCCCCCATGTAGCAAATGAAAGCACATTCCTCGGGTCTTCAACCTGAAGTTGTTTTAACTGTAAGTGGGTCTTCGCCACCAGAGTTAACAAGTCGGCAAAAATTCCCTCTTCATCTCCCGACCCTAGATCCCAATAACGGGGACCCTCGGTTTGCAACTGCATCATCGTCAGCCCGATCAACTCCTGTTCGGACAAACAAACTATTAGTGCTCTCCCATTATTAGCACATCTAGCGTCAAGACTTACCTTATCCCCTAAGGCTCTCTGTGCTTTGGCTTGTAAGCATTGCGCCGTATTTGTCTGAGCACGTAACATGAGCTTGAGGTCCTTGTTCTGCTTCTCTATACGTGATCGCTCCTTAAATTGGCGGTCAGCAATGGATTCCCACACAGGGGAAGGGCCTAATTGTATACTGTGCCGGGCTCTCCTACTGCCGTTTCCTTTGCTTTGTCCATTGAGGCGACGATTCTTGAGCTGCTCCAGCCGGTGCTCCAGCTTTCCCGCCAGTTCGCGGAGGTATTTCAGCTCCACCTGCTGACGTCTTACGCGCTTCTTCTTGGTCACAGGGGCGACATAACCTTTAGGGTTAGTTGACGCGGAGGACGGCGAACTGTTGCCTTCAGTGCTCGTAGTTTCTGGCGAGGATCCTCCTCCTGCCATCGCGTTCTGTCTTCAGTCCTCAGGGAAACTTTAATGGTTATTTTCGAGCAAGTCGCAGAATGATGGTAAAAATCGTTGTGTAATCATTAAATTACGAATCCCTTTCCAAACGAATAACATATTCTATTTGCATGAGCAGGTCCATTTTCGAAATGAGTTTCCTGGTCAACCTCGACGATCCGGAGACGCTAGTGGAGGCGTTGGCCTTCGTGGACGGCTTCGACTTCCCGGATAGCTACACCGACGAGGCTTCCATTGGCAGCGATAGCGGTGTTGAACCAGTTTTAGAGAGCCACAAACGTGCCCGAAGTGACGTCACGGATGATACTACACCGCCAGACACACGCGAAAAGTCGAAAACAAGGCGCAAGAACGCTATGTACTCAGCGCGTCTCCGCGCGAAGAGGAAGAATGAACTGCAGACATTGAAAGATCAAGTGGCACAATTACAGATGCAATTGGACAGGCTTAAGGACGCGCAGAGCTTGTCCTCTTCTACGGTGGCAGGCAGCAGCTATTGCACGCTATTGGCAGAATCCAGTACAGACTCCAATTTCTGGTTGCAGAAGGCTGCAACCCAAGCCTATCAGAGGCAACAGGCAGAGAAACTGAACGCCCAACTGAAGACGCTGCTGACTAAAGTGGTCAAGAGGTCCAAGACGATGCATGACGCGTTCCAGAATCTGCAGTCGATGGGCTGCGAGATTAATGTAGCAGTGGGTGCGCCGTCGACAATTGTAGCAGGCACGTCTTTGCGGAGCAATGATGCTACTTCACAGCTGGGTGAGCTGCGCGAACACTTAGAGGGGATGTACGCCAGGGCGTCGGATGTGTTTGCTTCGAGTGGTGCGGGAACAATCGAGGCTGCATCATTTGTCTCTCAGGTCAAGCACAATCCTGTGTCAGGGAGAGCATTTGTCCAGCTATCTTCGTCAACACCATTGGCGGGTGGCTTGGACGCAGCGAGCCGCATGATCTGGCAAGGAATGCAACTCAAGACTAACAAGTGCAGCAAGTATCATGTCCATAGACTTCACGTAAATGCAAACTCTATCGCGAAGAGTTTCTTGTTGACGCTGAGTGATGAAGCAGCACCATGCACTCTTCACGGAGCTGCATTTGTTCGGAAGTTCGAAGAGCGAGACCGTATTTTGTATATATGGACGACAGCAATGGTGCCATCGAAGGAAGAATCTAGGGAATCCTGGTTGTTGCGGGTTCGCGAGGAGGGGTGGATAATGCTCTCACGTTCCGCGGAGAACATGGAACAAGAATCAATATTGCATACCTGCTACGAAGTCTCTAGTGAGCTGGACGAAACCGCACAGCTTGCCCACCACGCTACTTTCTCGATTGGACGCGTCTACAACTACAGTCGGATTGGTAACGGTGCTGTCAATTTTCTTAGCAACGAGTTAAGAAAGTTTCACGAGCATCTGCAAGGTGAACTTCTAGCATCAGCGCTGTGATTCTTCTACAAACGTGGAGAACTATTTGGTTTGCCAGCTAGGTATCAAGCTAGCAATACAACAAAGAAATTGTTGCAAGATCGCAGGTGCGTTGAGAGCAGCATCTTGTATAATGAATGACCAGCTTCAGGGTAAATCAGGATCGATTCCTCGTAACTTAAACTGCACTTTAAAGTAGATGAGTGCATACTGACTGAAAGGTAAGCCAAAGGGAAGACAGGTACACGTGCCATGTACACTGCATCGTCTCAAGTGATCGCTCAACGGCTAAAAATGGTAAAGCAATCTTCCCTTTGCGGGACAAACACTCACTCATCGCCCCATAATAATCGCGTAATCCACGCACGCTTCCTACGTGTTGACTCCTCAACGCGCGGCACACACGGGACACATCTGTGTTCATTTCAGTATTTGCCTCGTAGGCCTCAAAGCGTTTTAATTATGAGTCTTCTCTTCGAACCAAGTGCCTCGAGCTTTCTCTTCGAACTCGATGTCAACGAGGAGCAGCTCTTCACCACAGATATTTTAGACCTTTTCGACGATAAAAGCTGGTTGGAGACCGACCTTTTGCCTGTCGTTCCCGAGCAACTCCCATGCACTCTAAAACGAATTCGTCCCAACGAATCAAACACTGTGGCGACGCCAAAGAGAGCGAGACGCGGCACTGAGACTCGCCCACGACTGAGAAACAAGGGTAAAATCGAGATTCTTCGACGCGAAGTCAAGAGACTAGAAGACGAGGTGGAGAGTCTACAGCACGCAAGACTGGACACCACAGCCAGCCTTGATGACCACCGAGCTAATATGTTGTGGAAAATTGTAGCGATGAAGCAGAGTCGGGAACGAGAACGAGCTGAACAGCAAAACAAGGCACTCAAGACACTGCTGAATGCGCAATGCACGCTGACAGCATCGCTATCAGGTGTGCTCAACCAATGGCGGGAGCTGCCCATTCCTGATGTAGGTCTGAGTGTTTAATCTATCGTAATTCATCCTGTTCACCAAAATCACTATACATTGTGTGATGCAGTCTGCATGGCTGGTCCAAAAGTACGCTTCAGCATCAACTGCACATTATTCACTTGCAATAGTTCGTTCTTCAAATCAAAATCGCACGTTGATTCTTGGAAACTTTCGATGCGAAGAAGTGCTAGCAGTGCAACGGATTTCGCTTGAAAGTTGAAGTCGCCCATTAAGTATTGACTCTGCAAGCATGTTCTGAGCAGCGATCATCCTCTTCAGTACCTTGTTATCGTGCTCTGCGCGTTCTCGCTGTCGCTTCCTCTTCATAGCGAGAGCTTTCCACCGTGATCTAGCGGAGGGCTTTTCCGTCAGTCCTCGATTAGCACGCTGCAAATCCGCCAGCTCCACCCCAAGCGTCTGAATTTCTTGACGCAAGCGTTCGCTCTTGCTTTTCGCTTGTAATCTTGCTCGTGATGTCGGAATTAACTTGCCTGCTCTCAAGTCTTCATCAGTACTGCAACTGGTATGCACCTCCACAACACACGTCGATCCTGCGCTCGAGTCGCCGCCACTGGAATCCGTTGAGCTCTCCTCGTCTTCAATGTCGAGCATCGGGAGAATATCCGCCACGAAAAGCTGCTCCTCGCCTTCTCCAAATCGGAACCGCATGGCTGATGTGTTGCCTTGTGAGCAGTAAAGCCAGAATGAGCACCCAGCAATGTCGAGTCCAGCACTCGTCTACTAGTGTAAGTACCAATAGCTTCTTGCCGAAAAGGTCATCAGTTCTTCCTATCTTCCAATCAGGGGTTTGGTCGCGCAATCGTGCCGCAGGATAATCACCATCAGTGGCACACAAAGTGTACATAACGGAAGCTGTCTCATGCCACGCAATTATTGCAATTATTGCCCGATGCATATTGCATCCTCTTCCTCCCGCTGCCAG
Organism: Phytophthora capsici; assembly: GCA_030324255.1. Classification (NCBI taxonomy): domain Eukaryota; phylum Oomycota; class Peronosporomycetes; order Peronosporales; family Peronosporaceae; genus Phytophthora; species Phytophthora capsici. Next base: position 3,907,148 of record CM059363.1, read on the forward strand.
GAGCGACCGAAGCGCGTACGAGGAGAGCGTCAGCGTCAGCAGGACGTGGAGTTCCGACAGCGAAAGAAGCAGGAGCGACAGCAGCTGCTGGAGACCGCGCAGCAGTTAGAGACGCAGTTAACCAAATTGCAGCAGGCCACTTCATGGCCTGGTAGTCCACTGCATAAAAAGAGGAAAGGTTTTTCCTGGCAGTCGAAGGCTGAAGCTATAAAGCAGCAGCGAGTGGAAGCTGAACTGCTGAATATGACACTCAGGAGAGCGCTGGCTAAGGAGCAGCAAGTGGCCAAGTCTCTGCAGATGAAAATGAACAAAAGGCCATTCATGCCGGTAGAGCACTTCGGTATCGTATATAAGGCTGAAGAACTGGAGACTAATGCTTCTTGTTGTGTAAATGCAGCAGGCAGCCATGCACGATATGCGGCAAGCAAATCTTCATCAGAAGCAGAACCAGACACAGACCACCCGGCAGTGCTGCAACCCGACCACGCTACATATCAATCCCGTGGCCGTTGGGCGTGAGATTGAAGCGACACTGCAGCGGATGATCGTTCAAGCAGACAGTGTACTTACCGCCTCTGTGGCGGATAACTCGATTTCTTTCGATTCTCAGATTCGACTGGACCCAGATCTTGGATTGATAACCGAGGTGACTTCGAGCACCCCCATACACTGTACATTGGATCACGCTGTGAAACTCTTGGGCTCAAAGTTTAACATCCAGCAAAATGTCGATCTTCTTGGTCCACGTTGTGTCCCGGTACGTTGATAAGAAGCAGCAATCTAACAGGTGAAACATGAGTTTTTACGATGATATTTGACCACAGAGACCTCATCACGCTGGTGGAGAGAGACAATTCACGGTCGAGCTGGGCGCTCCATACCAGACCGTGCTTCTTGATGGTTTTGGCTCCACGCGCAGAATTGATGACGACAATAGGCGGTTGGTCGTGTGGGCCGCTGTCTCCTTCGACAGGTGTGGAGTTCTGTGCTTCCGCGAGCGTACATGGCTTGCCGTGTATCGGTCGCAGGAAAATCCAGCAAGTGCGTCTGTGATCCGATCCTACTATTCACTCAATGCCGAAAAAGCAGTTGGCTGTACCATGATAGACGGCGAACATATTGAAATGGTACGTGATCGCTCTCTGCGTGCCATGGGAAAGCAGATTAAGGAACGCTATTTGGCGATGCAACGTGCAATTCTGCTGCAAACTGGGCGTGGAGACCTTGTTGGGTTTGTTGGGTCGTAAATGGATGAAGGCGTCATTCACTGACTTGAAGTCCAAGCTGAGTGGATCTGCCCGTGTTGCAAATTTGCGAACACGGGTAGAACATTTCATGTCGTGTTCCTTCCTGATTGATTATGTTTGTGCAAAGATTATGAGCCAACGCAGATCTTGCTAGAGTGGTTCATGTACTGGGCTTTCAGATCTCGTGGCAATGATGATAGTGACGATATGGTTGCTTACTGACGAAATGGTTGTGGTTTTTGTTTCGATGCACTTGCACGTCATATGCACCAGCATTTTCCCGACAACGTCGTTCGTCAGCTTTATCCAGCAGTTGCGACGTGCTACCAGTTCACACAACATGTACATCTGCACATGGCTTACGGCAGCGTGACGCGCGTAAACACGATGGCAGATCGAATGTACACCAGCCCCTCATTTCACAATTTTGTTGCCGGAAGATTGTGCTCTTCTGTTCATCTTAACAATGAATTCTACGGACGAGCTCCCTGTGAAGCTGTCGGAACTGTTGGAGCTGCTAAAAGATATTGATGATTGTACCGATGACAATGGAGATACCAAATGTGATCTGGCGTTGCAAGCTTCTGTGACTGTGAGTACATGTATTGGTGGAACGCCCTTGGGGACTCAAAAAGACACGAAGGCACGCCCACGTAGGAAGCGCATTCGGAAAGTTGGTTCTGTTCCGTATTCTACAGATCTACAGCGGCGCCGGCGAACTGAGCTCTTATCACTACGGGCTGAAGCGCGAGAGCTGGAATGCAGACTAACAGAGCTGCAATTTAAGCAGCAGAGAAAACTGGGGGATACGACTACGCAGGAAGATCCGGAAAAATGGCAGGTGGCGGCGGTGATTGCCCGTCAGGAACACGAGCTAGCAGAAAACATGAATCACAAGTTGAAAAGGATTCTGGCAAGCCGCTTGCGAGTATTTGCATCGATTGAGTGGCTGCTGGAGAGTTGTGATGTGTACAAGGTACTGTATTAATTTTGGAAATCGTGTTATGGCGCTCTATTCACTGCTTGTGTTTCCAGGAACTTGATCTTATGTCGCAAAACTGTCGTCAGTCATTATGCCAATCTAGCACCGCCAACTCAGTGTTAGCTGCCATTTCTGACAGCTTGGAGCAAATGCTAACTGAAGCAGATTCCGTATTTCCAGCATTGAAAAACTATCTCACTGTTGCGCTGCAAACGCACCAGAAACGTCAAGAGGTTTGTGGAATACTTGGCGATACATGTACCTGCGTCGAGACGATTTCAGTTACACCACTGCCTTGTACAATTTCAAAATCCGGAACTCTAGTCTGGCAGCAGCTTGTCGGCAGGAAGGACGCGGAGCCTGATAAACTCTACAGATTTGTACGTTGGTACGCTGAAATCTCCGAGCTTGCGGTCACTAATTAGTTTCATTGGTTCGTGTAATTATGTGGATGTTTCAGATTCGAGCTAGCCACGACACCACTCTTGAAATGAGCTTCACGTTACTTCTAAAAGACGAGACAAGCAAGTTATTGTGCGTTGATGCAGTGAGTGCCTATCGGAAGTTTGAAGAAGAAAATCGCTTTGTTCTCGTTGGGAAAACGACTTGGAAACCTCGAAGTGTCGGACTTGAGTTGGAAACGTTTCACTGGACCGTCATTAGTCCATCACCGAATTCGCTGAAGACGCAGTCGTGCGTTGTCCAAAGCTGCAACCGGTTGCACGTAAAGCGTTTGGAAACGACATCGGCCGATGCACGACACATATTGACATCCATAGGGAGCAGACTACGCAGCTTTATGAAACTAGTGCAACAAGGTCTTCTCCGTAGTGCCACGACTCACCCATAACGAGTCAAAATGATGGTTGAAACGCTACGTTTTGAAGTGAAGTTGTTGCAGTCCGTCCATCCATTGAATGGACTACTTGTACTCTGTAGAATGAAGTATGCCTCTAAATTGAAGATGCTTGCATGTTTACGTAACACAGTGCAACAAACTCAGCACCACTTTCTTCAGGACCACGGTTCATCTTGATTCTTTGCAATAGAAACTTACGAACTGGTCATTTTGCAAGACCGTCTCCTGCGCCTCTGGCAGTGTGTGAACAGTGTTCACTGAACAGTGTTAACGTGTCATTTTACCTGGTGAGTGACCGCACAGAGTTCGAGTCCACCCTCCACATAAATAAGGCTGAGGTGTCGACACCCCATGACATCCATCCCCAGTTCGTAACTTCAGACAGATCATTGTTTAACTGAAGGACGGGGTGTATTGTAAAAAGTTCAAGCGCTCCAAATGCTGCGTGGATGCATTTCATCACCAACTGAACTTCCAGTGTGACGTCGGCAAGCGGTGTCCGAGGGTATGTGGATGCAGTCCGAGCTATTCCCATCCTACCGGAATTGACCAGGTCAGTGAGCATTTCGGCGGGGCGGCCACACCGTTCATTCGTCAAGTTGCTGCGCCCAAGACACGTCCAAGTCTCACGTGATACAAAACCATCGGCATGTGCGACGGCAAGAAGAAGGACACGCTGAATCCAGCGCCTGCCAACTGGTACGAGAACTGTCTGTGGCAGCCTAAGCTCATGTACGCCATCGCCAACGTGCAGCAGTCGTCCGTCGCAATCTTCCTGGCCGTGTACTACCAGCAGACTGCCGGTTTCTCCAAGGTGCAGATCGGTCTGCTGCAGACGCTCCCCTGTGTCTGCGCGATGATGTCTCCACCGATTTGGGGCGCGGTTGCCGACTACATCCGAAACCAGCGCCTTATCCACAACTTATGCATTATCACGGGCGGACTGCTCATGTTCTCCATCCAGTACTTCTACTGGTCGTATAATTGGACACTCGCAGTGGTGGTGCTGGCCAATTTCCAGTCGATGCCTGCTGGCTCACTCATGGATCACGCCGTGCTTGACATGATCGAGAAGGTTGGGGGCGAGTACGGCAAGCAGAGGCTCTTTGGTGCTGTTGGATGGGGCACTGGCGCGTACATCACTGGTCTGGCTGTCGCTGCGGCTGGCATTTCGTGGGCGTTCAACATCAGTATTATCTTTATGTTGATCTCGCTGCTGGTGCTGCGTACGATCCCGCCGGTCAAGAACGCACACCATGAAGACACGCATTCTACGATGGAGGAGGGTGCCCAGAGCTCGCGCCAGCCGACATTTGCCGATAACATGCGCCGTATCTGCGCGAAGAAGGATGTCATCATGCTGTTGCTCGTGGTTGTCTTCATGGGTCTCATGTACGGTGTTTTATCGAGCTTCCTGGCGCTCAACTTGTTCAACTTGTCGGGTGGCAACGCACAGATTGTGGGAATTGCCATCATGTGCGAAACCATTTCCGAGTTGCCTGCGTTTTTCTTCTCGCATGCTATTATCCAGAAGCTCGGCACGGTGAAAGTGCTGTTAGTCTCCATCACGGCCTACGCGCTTCGAATCACATATTACGCGGTCATGACGAACGCCTGGAGTGCCATCCCGTTCGAGTTCTTGCACGGATGCACGTTTGGACTGGCGTGGGCCGCCTGCACGCAGTACATCTACGCTGCTGCACCTAAGGGTTGTGAAGGAACTGTAATGGGGCTGTTGAATGCGACCCAGAACGGATTGGCCCGTGCTGTTGGCACAATGGTTGGTGGATTCTTCTACCAGCACTATGGCGCGCGCGTGATGTGGGCTGTCACGGATCTTGGAGTGCCTCTTGCACTTATCTTCCTGTCTGCATTCGCGTACCTCAAGAGCGATTACGAGGAGGTTCTTACTAGTGAAGCGGTTGAGAACGAGGAGTCCGAGATGTTCTCGCCACATCACCACTCCAAGGCCATTAACTCTGCTACGCCGTCCTACGATGAGATCGAGTGAATGTCGTGATAGCTAAGTTGACGGAGTAGTTAGTCATCCGTACAATACATTGAGTTCTCTTTCTGTGCTACTACAGTACATACTGGTTCCAAACGAAGACGCAGGCGACGAAGCGGAAGCTACTGAAGAGGTGGAGAAGCAAGAGGAGACTCAGGTAGAGAAAGAGACCTCAGAGACTCCAGAATTATGAATCTGTAATACTGCTGGGTTCAAGCAAGTCGTCATCCGACAGGATGGAGTAGATCATATCCGCTTCACTGATTCACGACCAGGAACGGCATGGCTGCTGCATAGCAATACCCGCATCCCACCTCGAAGTGTGGGGCGTGGGAAGGATCCGAAAATGGTTGTAGACATCCTGAGGCTCAGGATGTCAACGGCCTAACGTGGCGGGACTCTTCTCGAGAAGACCCATTCCTCCTCGAAGTTCGTGACAATGCTGTACACTTTCGACAGTCCTTCTGAGCCCGCAAGTGTTTCACTTCCCACAAAAATTTGAGCAAGACCCTGCTGGAAGTCTTGATGCTTCGCTAACACAATACACACGCGTTTCTCGCTTCGTTTCAGTAAAAACTTAAAGGTTCCGTTTGCTTGAACAACGCTTCCCAACTATGGTTTCTTCCAGCAGGATTTCGGCGTCATTGAAGAGCGCACAAGCGGTCGCCAGCACGGGCAAAAAGAAACACGGCCGCTTGCTTCGTTACCACGATATATAGTCCCGAAAACCTTGGACAGAGTGTCGAGGTATACAAAATCGCTGGCAAGACAGCGTTACATGTAATCTCCGGGGCGAAAACCCATGGAGCCGTCAGTCTATAACTTACATTGATAATGCGTTGAACGAGTTCTTGATAAGTTATCAAGACATTTGTTTTTTATGTTTGAAATTAACCAATCAAATATCAAAATGCCAGCCTAAAAGTGAATCGTCAACATTCGATGTTCATAATCTTGTCGGCCTCCTGCCAATCGGGTGATCAATGGATGACCTACTCTTCCGGACTGCCCCCCCCCTCCTTATCGCGTTAGACTGTAACTTAGGAGCAACAGAATATCCTCAAAATGGACGAAGCGGCTACGCTGTCTGAAGTGCTTACGTTTCTGGATTCTATGGACAACACTGAAAGCGACTCCAGCTCTTCTGCATCGTTTGAAAGTGACCGTGGTCTCAATCCCGTGGCTAACGTTTCTGCCCAACAACAACCTCAATTGAAAACGAAGAAGGATCGGAGACGAAAAGAAGGACCGGTGAGGTACACGACGAGTCTACAGCGCCGCAAAAAGGCAGAATTGAAAGCTCTAATGGAAGAAGCACAACAGCTAAACACCCAGTTGCAACAGATGCAGCTATCTCGGCTTAGCCGAATCGGAATAAACCCTTCAGCGAGTAGGAAGCCCAATATGTGGCGCAGTCTCGCCATGATCGAGAGTGAAAGCCGTGAACGTGCAGAGCGCACCAACCGAGAACTCAAGGCAATCATGGCAAACCAAATCAATGTGAACGCTTCCATAAACAAGATACTCGGACGAAGGAATCTGCTCGAGGTACGAAACTTCTGAGAAGAGTGCTGGTCTGTTTGTTGATCCCCACTTGCTAACTGTTGCATGCTGCATCAATTTCTGCTTCGCCTACAGGGAATGGATTTCGTGTTCAATGTCCAAGACATACCAGATCGTCGTTTGCAGCCGCTTGATTTCAGCGATGCCATTTTGGCAGAACTGTCTAATAGCCTTGGTAAACTGCGCTTAGAAGCAGACAACGTGCTTCCAGTCATGGAGGAAAACCCGCCAATCAGTTGCAGAAGCCAGAATAGGAATCTCAAATCCGACGAAACTTGCGTCGAGACGACATCAATCACACCTTTGGAGTGCTCAATGCATAAAGCGGCTGAGTATCTGTGGCACCACATCACAACCAAGAAAAACAAGGATACCCAAAAGTCATTTCGCTTCGTAAGTTGGTCTCAGCAGTAGATATTGTGAGATCACTGCTAACATCAACCTCCGTTATTTGAACAGGTTCGATCCAGAAATCTGAATTCGCTTGAAAGAAATTGTATGGCCTCCCTTCCGAATGGAAACAACCTCCTCCTGAATCTCGATGGCGTTAACATTGTTCGCAAGTATGAAGAAGCGAGTCAAGTCGTCCTGGTTGGGACTACGACGTGGTTTCTTCCGACAGGTGGTCTTCAATTTGAAGATCATCACTGGACCATCATTTCACCCTCTCGGACTAACCCGTTGGGGGCATCGGTGGTTCGGAGCTGCTACCAACTCCAGGTAAAACGCGTGGACACATCTTCAGTTTTACCGATGGACTTTGGCCACGTCAAGAAGCTGGTTTTGAACGCGATTGGCGGAAAGTTACGCAACGTGCTGCAGTTGCAACAAACTGTGCTACTGGAAAAAGCTGATTCTGTTGTAGACTCTGCAGAGATGGTAGTATGACTCCTTTGTTTACAAAGTAAACTTTACATGTACTTCGAAGTTACTGTACCTACCAGTAGTACTGTTTTCCAAAAATATCTGCGAAGTATCTGCAACGAAGATGTACGAAAATTTGTTTTTCATGACGACATGAATATGCTTGATATACACGCGGTGGGAAGTCTCTTCTTACTTGCAGCGCTTTTGTTTCAATGCCTGGTCCAGTAGTACGTTTTCAATCATTTCGTTACTGGCAGAAATGTTGGCAGCCGTTGAGTTCATGACGAACTCAGTCAGAGCTCCCGTCTTAGCATCATCGTTCAGAGATTGGTCGGAAAGATCGGGGGTAATGATGTAGCACGTCTGGATCAGCGTAAAATCATCACCGTCAGCATTGTCATCTTTTAGAACGCGAGGCTTAATGACCACGTAGCCCTTCTCCTGGAAATGAATACCCGCAAACCTCTTGTTGGAGAACTCGAGGGGGTCGATATGCGAGCGCCATACAACGACGACACGATCTTCCTCCACATAACGGCGGAGGATCTGTTTGACGTTGAATTCGGCTGTGGTGTTGCTTTTAGCATCGTGCATTTCCATGCCGAAGCATTCCACCATTGTATCCTCCGTCGACTCGATCGAGCCAGCTGACCTGGAGTGATACCAGCGGTAGGGAATATCCGTGCCTTTGAAGTGTTGCCACACAGCCTCACCCGTGGAGTGCATACTGAAGGGAAACATCTTGTTGGCAAAGATTTCCAAGTACATGCCGTTCACGCCATCACGCATCTGGGCATCGCTTTCCGGGGCCTCCGTACGACCAAGCCCATTGGCTTCAAATACAGCATCAACTTCACGGTATGAGGCCTCAACACCAGCCAGTAGAGCTTCAAAGATTTTAGCATCAGCACGAGGATCGGACGACCGTGGCATGCGATCTGTGTGCTTCGTGCGCTTGTTGCTACCACACGACTCCATTGCGCGCAGTACCGTTCGCTTTTTGAGAATCTGCTCCATGCTTTTGGCGATCTTAATCTGCCCCTCAAGCACCATTTTAAGACGAGCATTTTCTCGCTCCGCCTTCACTCGACGCTCCAGTTGGCGTGCGCACATCTTCTCCCAGACCCTGGGTACTCCATCATCAGTGTAAGGGTCAGAGTGACAGTTGGTTGCTACAACATTGGATGGAGAAGTCGAGTCAGACAAACACCCTGAGTCGTTGGTTTGATTGGCCCCCTTGATTTCCTGCAGCTTTTGCAATTCCAACTCCATGTCAGCGACGGTTTGGCGGAGGTACAGGAGCTCCAGTTTGCGTTCATCACGCGCTTTGTTCGGGTTATACCCTAAAGGTTTCTTGCGTACATAGGCTTTTCTCTTCTTTTTGCTTTCAACAGGGCTTGGTTTATTATTTGGAGAGGAAAGAGCTGCAGGTTGCCGAATTGGGCACGGGAACACTTGGTGGTGCTTGAAGAGACGCTGTGAAAGGGTCTTCGGGTTGGGAATGGAAGCATTCCACTTGATGTTCTTGATAGCCTTAGCAGCCACTGCAGACATATCCATGCTTAAAGCATCCAACACGTCACTGGCTTCTGGTTCGTCTAAGGACGGCAGCTCCGGTCCATCATCGCTGAGATCGAGATCGAGTTCGAGTTCCTTGTTCGCGTCACTCTGGTGCGACAGTGCCAAAGGCCTGTGCTGCTCGTCCACGAAAGCCAGCGCGGCGGCCAACGTTTCCTCCGGCTCGCTCTCTAGCAGGAAGGCCATGGTGCTGCAAGCCTTGGTCGATGCACTGCTAATTGAGGAATGTGATGAAAGTCGAAAGGCTAATCATTCGAAACTCCAATCATGGTGTTTTGATGAGCGATATTTCTTGTGGACCACAAGATTTGGTGGTTCTACTGAATGATGGTCTTTGCGTGATGAGTCAGCGGTGACTAATCTCCAGCAGTACTTCGAAGTATTGTATTCTGTACAGCCTCCAGTCTCGAATCTACGGTAGATATCTGACTGCGTCTCGGATCCCAACTTTACGAAGTAGATTCTAAAGGATTTTACCAGAAGAAAAAACTACCGTAGAAATGTCCTGGTCATCAAGCAGCAAGACTCGTCTCGACATGGCGGTTGTTAAGCGCCTGGTCGAGCAGCACGTTTTCGATAAGCTCCTGGCTGGTCGTGGTGTTAGCGGCGACGACATTTAACACAAACTCGGTGAAGTCACCCGCCGCCGTCATGTCGATACGACAACCTGCAGCCATTTGTGGCGACACCAGACTGCACATCTGCAGAATGGTGAAATCACCGTGTCCTGAGGTGATGGATGTGGGGCGTCTCGTCACCACGTAAGCTTTGTCCACAAAGCCAAAGCTGGAGAACGGCGAGTTGTTCGGGTCTAAGGAATGCCCAATTGATACCCAGACCACGACCTGTCGGTCCGCGTCCACAAAGCGTCTGACCACCTGCTTCACTCGGAAGTCAGCAGTAGTTGTTTTACCCATAAATTCCATCGTGAAAGCTTCCATGATAGTGTCCGATGAAGTTTCGAGGTGCTAAAGGAGCAAACATTAAATATGGTCAGCTGAGATTTCCATACGTTGGCAAGCAGTTCGTACCTGTGTTGCATTCTCGTAGACTACTCCACGGTGCTTTTCGTTACCCTTGAAATGATTCCACACGGCTGCAGTAACAGCTTCGTAGCTGAATGGCAACACCTTGTTGGCAAACACGTCAAGATACATCCCACTGACACCTTCACGCATTCGCGCATCTCTACAAGGAGTGTCTAGGCCCAGCAATCTGTTGGTGGCAAACACAGCCTCTAATTCGGCATACGCGGTCTCCACGCTCGCGATGAGTGCCTCGTAAGTGTCCTTGTCCACCAAAAAGTCTAATGTACGTCCTTGTGACGACAAGTCACCGGAAGCACCAACCACTTCAGCACAGCCAGAGACTTGCTGCCGAGCTCTCTTCTGCAGCAGAGTCTCCATGCTTTTCGCCAGTTTCACCTGACTCTCAAGAACAATCTTCAGTCTCGCGTTCTCGCGCTCAGATTTCTCTCGCCGCTGCTGCTGACGAGTTGCGATGTCTCTCCAGATGAATGGCATCCTGGGAGATGACATAGCAGGCTTCGAACAAGTTGTGACTAGCACATTGGATTGATTGTTCGAAGAAGCTGGCGGTGGTTCAGCGCTTCTGACCCCTCGAGCACGCCGTCGATAACGCATTGTTTCGAGCTCGAGCTCCATTTGCTCGACTTTGTTCCTCAAGTACGCAAGTTCATGCTTGCGCTCGTCTCGCGCTCGATTCGGGTTCACCTTAACGCGGCGTTTGGTTTTTGCCAACGTGGTTGTTGAGCATTTAGAAGTACGACGAGCCGTCTGTATTGAAACGTCAGGGGCCTCGATGTTCGCCACCATCGGTGGCAGAGGTGATGGAAGGATGTGGACTGATGGCGACGTTGTCGTCGACATCATTGTCGCTGTAGATGCTGGTGGAACCGAAGTTCCGTCGCTATCATGCTCGGACGAAGAGGAGAGCGTCTCAAGCAGAAGTCGATCCAGTTCTGCGTCTAGCTGGACCTCTCCCTCATTCTTGGCTCCGAATCCCTCCGGAGACGCTGTCACTGATGATGGTGGCGGTGCTGCTGGGGTCGGAAGCGTTGGTTGAGTCGGAGGGAGGGCGTCTACATACGACAGCGCCGCTTCCAGGGCTTCCACGTCGTCGTCGCCAAGCAGGAGCGACATAGCAGTTCGTAAAATAATTTTCTGGGAGGTGTATGCTCAAACAAAATGAGCAATAATTGTTTTTTTATCGAATCTATGCCACAGATTCCGGACTCTGCGGCACAGAGTGGCACAAGACAACTCCAGGTTACCTGTAGATTCATTTCTATTTGAGCATTTAAACTCTGTTACGACATCCCTCGTAGGGACTGGTCCATTAACATGTTCTCAATGAGCTCTTGGTTGGATGTGATATGGGCAAACATGAAACCCAGGACGAACTCCGTGAATGTGCCTACAGTGGCCAGGTCAAACGACCCTCCTTCTGACATTTGAGGTGAAACCAGGCAGCAGGTCTGGAACATGGAGAGGTCGTCACGCCCTCGCACTCGTTTGCTGATGACATAGCCCTTTTCACGGAATCCAAAACTGGCAAAAGGCGACTTGGAGTTTTCGAGCGCTGATGCAGTGGACACCCAAACTACCACCTGCCTATCTTCTTCGATATAGCGCCGCAAGACTTGTTTCACACGGAAGTCAGCAGCCAGGTCATTCGCCATAAACTCAATCGCAAACATTTCTGCGACGGTATCAGAGGATGATTCGACGTCCTGCAATGTGCAAAACCATTAGCAGATAAATAACAAATAACAATCAAAGTACTCCAAATTACCTTGGAGAAGTTCTCATACAAATTCCCACGGTGCTTCTCACTGCCTCGAAATTGGGTCCAAACCGCCTCTGCAGCCGTGGTGAAGTCGAACGGCAACATCTTGTTGGTGAAAATGTCCACATACATGCCTTCTGGACCTTCACGCAGTTGTGCGTTTGTGCATGCTGTTTCCAAGTACTTGAGGCCATTTGCAGCAAGTACATCATCCACCTCGTGATACGCTTCCTCTACACGTTCCAGCAACATGTCATAGGTAGCCTTGTCGAGAAGTAAGTCCCACGTGGATCCCGGGACGCCGCCAACAGTGTCGCTCACAACGCCGTTGAAACCAGCCATTTGCTGTCGCGTTCGTCTCTGCATCACTGCCTCCATGCTTTTTGCAAGCTTGATCTGACTTTCAAGGACCAGCTTTAGCCGCGCGTTCTCACGTTCCGCCTTCTCTCGTCGTAGTTGCTGGGTTGAAGCCATATCACGCCAAACTGGTGGCCTTCCTGTTGTGTCGATGATAGATCGCGCGGTAGTTGTTGTGTTCGTTGAGTCCTTGTTTTCAATGTATTGTTGACGAAGAGAGTGAAGTTGTCCCTCCATTTGCTTGACCTTGTTGCGTAGGTAGGCCAGCTCATTCTTGCGATTGTCTCGGGCACGGTTCGGGTTCAGTCGCACCCGCTTCTTCGTTTTCCCACTTAGAGCTTGCTGGGAATTACCGCGAGAGCCTCGACGAGCTTGTTCGGTGCTATCGATGTTTGCCTGCTTTGCAGTGTTAGCTGCTGTACCTGATATAGCAACACTGTCGGTCGGGCTGCCAGCCTGTGAGCTTGGTGCTAGTGCGACAGGCTCCGTCTTCATCCCCGCAGACACACTTGGAGAGCTAGACAGCCCCACTTCCAGCAGCAGACTCTCCAGTTCGTCGTCTGCGATCTCCCCGCCCCCTCCACTCATCCCGGCACTGGTTGATGTCGTTGAGGGTGAAGCATGCAGCGTAGAGGAGCTCGGGACTTCTGTGTTGATGTGATGAATCACACTATGTCCCGAAGCGTCGTGGGAGAAGCCATCGACGAAGGAAAGCGCCGCCTCAAGCGCCTCCATCTCGTCGTCATGCAGCAGCATATTCCGGTATACTCGTGGCGGCGCCTGACAAAAGGGTTTATGCGACTTTTATGAAACTCAAAAGGAGAACCGGATGGTCTTCACCCCTCCCTTTTGACAAGATTACAACCGCACGAACCATTTGAATGGCTGCACCGGTTGAACATCAAGCTGATCAGGCTGCCGCGCAAGAATCATGAGCCGTAGCGAGAATTGTGTAGGTAGTATGTACAGTGCACGTATTAATACTGTACATGCACATGAGGGTTGGTATTAATAAAGCTGGATTTGGTTCGACCACCATGTTCATTTGCAGCACATTATTGTCCTAAAGGTTCCGTATCTTTCCTTTACAAAAAACAAGTATAAACCAGTCGACCAACTTGTACCCATTTTACGGTACGATCACATTGACAATTTTTATGTAAATCAGTATTCAAAATACTTCCTCTGGGTATGAGCTCCTGGTTGGAGACAGCAATTCACGACGACGATGACGACTCTAAGACGCTGGAGGAGGCGCTTTCCTTCCTGACCAACTGCGAGACATCAACCGAGTGGCTGCTAGGCGCTGACGCTGAGCTGGACCTGGAGCTACTCGATGGCCACGACGGCGAGATAGGCGAGGACCTGGAGCTGCCGACACTCACGGAGCAGCCGATCGCCGAGGTGGAAGTAACTCCGCAGCAATTGCAGATGCACTCGCACGAGCTAAACTTGGAGTCCGCAGTGCCACCCTCGAGTTGTGGCAGCAGTCCAGTGCTCTCGAGGGCCAGCCCCACGTCTACTTCGAGCAACCCGACGTTCGTTCCGCAGAACCCCAAGGGCAAGAAAACAAAGCAGCCGCGGAAGTACTCAAACCGTGCTCGTGACGCGCGCAGAGAGGAATTGGTGTACTTGCGCCAGAAAGTGAAGGATCTGCAGCTACAACTGGACCAATTGCGCACCACGCACAAACCTCAAACTGCGTCCGCGCCGTTCTCGTCCGTTGCCGCACCGCCGTCAGCAGTGGAGCTGAAAGGTTCTAAACTGAAGTCCAAGCTGGCCGCCATGCGCTCTGCTAAGATGGCTACAGGAACGCCGTCTGCGACCTTCTCTTCAGTTGCGGCACCCATGACCAGCACAGCATCACCGGCACACTTGGCTGCAGTGTGGGGGGACATGGCTCAGCGCCAGGCACTGGAGCGCCAAAAGGCTGAGAGGGAGAACGTGCGTCTTAAGTTGTTTTTGGAAAAGCAGATTAAGGTGGCCAGGAGTCTCGAGCGCATCCTCCGAAAGCGACACAATGAACGAGTAAAGTATCCTCATGCCGCGTGATGAGAGGTTGTAGTAGTCCAAGCATTTACTGACTTGTTCCTTGAATTAAGGGCCTTCTTCAGGTCTTGGGCGGGCCGAGTAAGCGTATTCGCCGAGTGTCATCAGCTCCAGGACCCGACGCAGCTCGTGACGACCGCGCAGATTTCGATATGCTGCTTTCTGGAATCGACAAGTCTCGTCAGGAGCTCGATGCAGTTTTCGAAGCGAACGGTTTGGGCCGCATGGAAGTGGCGCACCGCACAGCGAAGATTGAACACGATGCCACTCGGGGCATGGTGATGGAGATATACGCGAACAAGGTGATGCCCTTCGACCTGTCCACTACAGGAAAGGCTGTATGGCGACACTTCGCGCACTCGATGGATCACATGCCCCACCGCTTTTACTACGAGAAACAGCCACTACACATTGAAGCTAGTGACGACACTGTGGTTGAACGCTACGGGTTAGAAATGACGGACGGTCATACGAATGGTGACTTTCACGTGAAGCACATTATTCGGCGATACGTGGAACAGAATCGGATTATCATTGTGTGGCGTACAATAACGGATACGGTGGCGTTCTCGGCTGAGCCAACGTCGGGTATCCGATTTCTGGAAAAAGGTTATATTGTGATCAAGCCTCCTGCTACGGGCCAAGATAATTGTACGCTGATGCAGACGTGCTATATTATTCGGCCAGAAATTAACAACCGCGACGGACCGGATCAATCCCGCAAGGTCGGAGCGCTCACAGACTTTGTGCTGAGTTCTGTGACCGGCAGCATTAGCGCAAGCCACCAGATGATTGAGAACGTGCTTCTCAGCCGGGCTCTAGAGAAACACCCCTAGAAAAACGCTTTGAAGCCTTCCCACTCTTTTGGAGGTACCGTGGATGAAGACACGGTAACCTTTTGTGTGAACGTTAATTACAAAATGTGTTATACAAAGTCTCCTACCAAGCGCCAAGTAGCCTGGTTGATATGAGACTCCGTGTCCCAAAGACGCCACAGTCTAAAAGAGTTGAGTGATACTACCAGGCTTGTGATTGCTACAGAAGGACGCCTTCATCCTTGCTTTCCTGACTAGCAACCTGCGTCAACACGTTTGGTTCGGCTCGGAATCGGAGAGCTCCGTCCAACAGATAGTTCTCAATCATTTGATGGCTTGAGCTAATTGTATGGGAGACAGAGTCCAACAAAAAATCCGTTAGGGTGGTGAGAATGCGCTCGCGGTCAGCAACATGACCGTAAATCTCCGGGCGGAGAACGTAGCACGACTGTATTAGGGCGCCACGGCGGCCACTAGCGTTCGGAAGAGCCTTGACCACAGTAAAACATTTCTCGTGGAGACGCACACCTTTCGTGGGTTCAGCTGAGAGCTCGAGTGCCTCGGAATACATCGGCCACGCAATAACAACGCGGTGTGGTTGAACAAACTTCCGGCGGATCTGGCGTACGCGGAACGCGGCAGTGGCGTTACGACTACCGACCAGTTCCAGTCCAAAGCTCTCCATCAGAGTATCGTCCGTTGTTTCCGTCTTCTACGTGGCATCAGCCAGAAAAATTAGTTTAACACCATCATAAACAGATCTTCGCGAAGTGCCAGATTCAAAGAAATGGACAGGATACCAACCTTTAGTTGTTTCTGGTAGACAAAGCGAGACGGGATGTGGTCCATTGAGTGGACGAAGTGTTCCCAAACTGCATGGCCAGTGGCTTCCACACTGAACGGAACGACCTTGTTCGCAAAAATCTCCATGACGGTGGTGCCGTTCTCACGTCGTACTTGGGCGTCTGCGTACGTCTTTTCCATTCGGGCAAGGCCGTTCGCCTCAAAGACAACGTCCACTTCGTTCAACGCCGTCTCCAATTCTTTTTCAAGCCTAGCAAAAATGGCCGCTTCATCCTCCTCCTCTGTCGATGTAGGCTTACGGTGCTGCAGACTAGTTAGGTACTTGCCCTGGATGGACTCCATCACCTACATGTGTACATACCAACCCGACCACAGCATTGTTAGCAGGAAAATCTTCATATTATCCACAGCTTCGACACCACAACTCACCCTTAAGCTGGTGCGCTTTGTCAGCATCTTCTCGAGGCTTTTGGCCATTTTGATTTGGCCCTCCAGA
This sequence comes from Phytophthora capsici, assembly GCA_030324255.1. Lineage (NCBI taxonomy): Eukaryota > Oomycota > Peronosporomycetes > Peronosporales > Peronosporaceae > Phytophthora > Phytophthora capsici. Next base: position 3,923,581 of record CM059363.1, read on the forward strand.
ATAAGTTTCAATCGGATATTCTCCAGTTCAACACGGCGACGCTCTTGGTACTGTCGCGCTGCAATCTCGGTCCACACAGGGCCCATCGCTGCGTCCTCTTTAATATCTTCAGGAGACACAGGAGCGTCACTGGTCATGGCATGACCCTGCAGAGCAGCGAGAGCGAACGCACCCTCGGTGAACGTTTGTGCTTCTCCTTGAGCCGCGGTCTTTGCATGTGCAAGCGCAGGCGCAGCCAATGCCCGACGCTGAGAAAGCTGGAGCGTGCGCAGTCTTGCCTCCATCGTCTGCACCGTCTTGCGCAGATAGATGAGTTCCTCTTTGCGTTCGTCACGTGCACGGTTCGAGTTGTGCGACGATGTCTTGCGCTTCTTCCCGGAGCCCGAGGATGGGGCCGTAGCTTTCTTCTTGCGTTGCTGCTTGGAAGCGGACGTGGGCGTTTTCTTCACAGGGCTACTGGTGGCGGTGGTCAGCGCGGGTGTGACGGCGGGGGATACTTCGGTGCTCGCTGTGGCACTGCTGTTATTCGGCAGATTCACATCAGGAGCAAAGGAAGGCACTACTTCGGTGGTCGACAGGATGGGGTCGCTGCGGTTGGCGGACACGGGGCTATAATGCTCGTCGTCGGAAGGCAGCAGCAGGCGCGAGATGGCAGCGTCATAGTCGTCATCCTGGCAGTCTGCCAGCAGGGCCAGCGCCTCCTGCATAAGCTCCTCTTCCTCCTCGATCTGCCGCTGCTCCATGGCTACAACGGAGCAAGCAGCCGCGCAAGCAGGCAGACTGCGCTGCGCGATATGTATCGGAAGAAGAATTGGCCTTTTGCGGCTGGGGATGCGTTCGACGCCGGTTGGCTGAAAAACAGCATTACGGTCAGCTTATGCGCGCCAGCTGGTTCCTGCTTGAACATTCGCTTGGTGCTTGAGGGGAAAGCGAGTGGTTCCTGTTGTCTTGACTTCGGTATGTTAGGGCTTGCGCCTGCGTCAGCTGAACCGTATCGCCCGTGATACAGTATTCTCGCGCGTCAATCTGAGACTCGATACGGTACTCACTGAGTACTACTCAGCAACCGTGTGCAATTCAACGCAGCTACGGTAGGTACAGTATGTCGCTGCTGCTGCCTGACGACGACACAGCTTTCGAGGCGCTTGACGCAGCTCTAAGCTTCGTAGATGCCTGTATTGCATCACCTGCGAGTATCGGCGGTGGCACGTCGGCGGTCGTGCAGGGGGCAGAAGGATCATCCGAAGATGATGCGATGCTTGGCGATGAACTGGACGAACTGCTACGAGTGACGTTGTCACCAGCACCGTCAACCAGCTCCGCATCAGGCGGGGAGTCTGCTGAGACTCACCGAAATCAGCTTATGCTGCCGTCCCCTTTATCACCGATGGCGACCAACTTAAAACCGCCGGACATTGCCAAGCTTCAGGAAAATGGCCGTCTTCGAGGTGGAGGCTGCCGAAAATCGCACTGCCAGCCAGTGAACGATGCACCTGCTGACGGAAAACCCAAGAAACGCGTCAAGGTGAACCCCAACCGGGCGCGAAACGAGCGTAAGAATGAGCTGGCATATCTGCGCAACAAGGTGAGGCAAATGGAGACGGAACTGGACGAGTTGCATCGCCACCATCGCGTTGGTATTAATAATGCCATAACAACAGCACAGACGACGGAGGAGAAGGCGCAGGCATCTACATTAACGCTCACTGGTATCAATGGTGCTGATATTCCGCCATTCTGGAGAGATATGGCTACGCGGCAGAAGTTGCGACGTGAGAAGACAGAACGCGAGAATGCACGTCTGAAGCTCGTGCTTGAAGGTCAGATTAAATTGGCCCGAAGTATGGAGTCACTGCTCCAAAAGCGCGCGCGACAGCAGGTCAGTGAATGCGTGGACCACCTCGGCAAAAACCGCGCGCAAGGCTGCACGCTAGATCTTCTGGCGGACAAGAGTACATTCGACGCGCTGCTGAGCAGTGTCGAAGCCGCTTATCATGAAGTAGACCAAGTGTTTGCTACCAATGGGCTGATCGACAGTGAAACACCTAGTCGTGATGCGCGCATGCGCGAGGGCGCCAATGGCATGTACCTCGATATCAGTAGCAACAAGTTGCTCCCGTTCAGCAAAGATGCAGTCGGCGCCGCCGTCTGGAACCATTTCAAGGGCGCCGGAAAGCACCGTGGTAATTTGTATGAGAAGATTGCGAAGACCATGGACAGCGCTGATGACACAGTGATGGAAGACTTTAGGATGGAGTTCTTGGGCAAGACAACTCGGGCGGATTTTCGTGTGAAGCAAGTACTGCGGCGCTACGTCGAGATTGATCGCGAGGTAGTGGTGTGGGTAACGAGCGTACATTCCCTGGATCAAGCCAAAGTCCGTCCATTTACAGGACTGGGCTTTGCAGAGAAAGGATACGTCGTCATCAAGCGACCGAAGTCACTGGCGCTGGTAAAGGGCGGGTTCACGGTGCTGCAAATGTGCAGCCTCGTCGTCCCGCAGAAAACTGAAAACAGTTCCCAGGACGCGACGGTCGTCGGCGCTTTCACCGAGTTTGTTCTCAATGTCATCGTTGCGAATACTGCAGTTAGCCAGGAAAGGATTGAAAACTTATTGCTTGACCAGGCTCTGAAGAGAAGGTAATACTGTTCCGGTCAAGTTGACATTTAGAGCTCCAGCTCCAACTTATATAAAAATACAAATTAATTTGAATTTTTGATTTTCGTCAAATAACGTATAATATCGATTAGAGTTCCCCTAGCAAATAGAGTGCCCTTCGAATAGAATGCGGTTCCACAGAGCACTCTAAAAAAATAAAGTGCGATCAATTAGAGTGCGCTAACAAAACAACCTTTCAAGATCTGGACTGTGCAACCGAAACCACAGCTCTAGACACCACTCGTTTCGCCCAACACTGCCACCGCCTTTCATTTCCTCCTTCACCATTCACGTATTGCTTTTGTTTCATTGGTCTCCTTTCTGCTATGCCTGCTAACGTAAGTCCGTCGAGATCAGCCTCAAGCAACAGGCTATCGACTGGATTGAATTCGAAGGTGGTGGAATTCCATCTCGGGCGGGACCGCACTTTCGCCAGCTCGGGTGGCGAGTGACGGCGTTTGCCTATCGCAAGTGGTGGTGTGATCGCGACCAAATTCGTGCGGAGTCTGTTGCTCGCTTTCGGCTTTTTGGTGGAGGCCGCTCTTAGACTTAGCACACGACCCGTATAACCTGAGACCACCTTGTAAAGGGAAAAGAAAGAACTAAGATTAAGATCGTTAGCTTCTACAGCCTTAGAACACCAAGAACCTTTAAGCGCGCTTCAGCCACGCTTCATATGCAGTGATACCGGACATCTCGGTTAGACAATACCTCAGAGCTGAAACACTTCTCCTGGTCTCATGTTGACCTTCAACATCGTCTCGGTCCTCGATACGAACTCCAACAGCCGCAAGCTCCTCCTAGGGGTTGCTGAAGACGAGTTGGTGGGAGTGCTGTACGATAACCAACCGCTCCCACGTGGGGCCTCAATAAACATAAGTTTCTTAACCACCTGAGCTGTCTTTGCTGAGTTCGGAATAGAGTGCGCATTAAATAGAGCGCGCAATTTCGATTTTACCGCACTCTAAAAAAATAGAGTGCCGCGCTCTAATAAGTATTATACGTTAATTTCTGCTTTTCGCATAGCTATTATTTGTTTGGTAACCCCTCTATAATAACATGAACAAAATTCCAAGTGAAAAATTACAGTCTATCGCAATTATTACATTACATTTTCAGCGAAATGTCACATATTGTTTGCATATTTTATTCTCAGGAATTCTGCGACGATGAGCTCGACCTCGAACTCGAACTCGAAGAGACAGGAGGAAGTGGAGCTGTCTCTTTCGCAGTTGCCCCAGGACGACGATGACCAAGCGTGGACCCTCCAGGAGGATGACGATCTGTCGGACATGCTGGAGTTCGACTCCGAGTTCCTAACGCGGTCCGTAGAGGCTAGCCATCCACACCGAGGGAATACTCAACGCCGTGCACGGAACGACCACTACGACGAGCTTGAGGTATTGCGCGATAAGGTGCATCAGATGGAGGAGGAGTTGCGTGCGCTTCGCTCGCAGCACTTAGAAAAAATGGCGCCGATCACGTCGGGCCCCGCCGCAACACTGGCATTCTCAAGGCAAGCGTATGGCTTCCCGGTGTTGGCGCCTACAACACAGGAAGTATCACCTGTCTGGCATTTGGCAGCTCGGCAGAAGCAGTGGCGCGATAGGGCTGAGCGTGAGAACATGCGCTTGCGTATTGTTCTAGATACTCAGGCCAGCCTCGCTCGAAGCATGGAAGCTCAACTGGGCAAACGAATCCGGGAACAATTTAGTAGCCAAGCGCTTCCCTTTGGCACCTTATGCGGCGTAACGCAGGACCATGCACCAGACTTTGCGTTGGAAACAGAGACAACCGAGGCGATTCTACGCGGATTGGACAAAGCATTCGCGGAGCTAAATGCTGTGTTTGATACAAACCGTCAGGAATCATCAGGCACTGATGCGAGAATACGAGAAGGCACAAGCGGCATGTACCTTGAGATCTTTGCTACCAGGTTGCTGCCATTCGACTTTGAGACTACTGCCACAGCAACATGGAATCACTATCGAGGGGTTGATCGCCGGCGCCAGAATCTTTTTCAGCAGGTACTGTCTATCGTGTGATCGCTCAACATTATCCTTTGGCAAGTACTAATCTCGTCATTTTGCGTTGAAATACAAGGACGAAGATGCGTACGCCGACACTGTGATTGAAGAGGTTGCAATGAAATTCTCAGGGAAGTCAACAAATGCCGACTTTCGTGTGAAGCAGGCACTTCGCCGGTATGTGGAGGATGATCGACATGTTGTTGTATGGGTTTCCAAGGCGGAGGCAGTTGAGCAACAGATCTCTGCTTACTCCAATTTTGCCTTTATCGACAAGGGCTACGTATTGGTGAAGCGGCCTACGTCCCCAGAACAAGACAAGTTATCGTCCACGCTGATTAAAATATGCTGCCTCATATCGCCACAAATGATCGAAGGAAGTGTGCTAGACGTAACGACAGTGGGGGCATTTACAGAGTTCGTGCTTAGTGTCATGATTGCCAGTATTACTGCAACACAGGAGCTCGTGGAGGGTATGCTAGTTGATGAAGCGCAGCGTCTTCTTGAGCAGCGAGGATAGTTACGGTAATTGAATTAGACCCAATATAAAACTTTTCATTGAAGCTCCAGACACCAAGAACTCCAGTTTCTTAGTAGCAGCAGCATTTAATGCCCCTGACAATAATCTCTTTAGTAGTACAAGGTACCAGATGCAAGCAACAGTCGTAGCCACGAACAGCAGCAAGGCTAATGTTGTAAAGAATTTTTGTTGTTTTTTGTGCTTTAACATATAAACTAGGGCCGTAATTCCGGTAAAAGCCAGATTCTAACGACGAGATATGCTTTCTACTGCTTCCAATCCGGATCTTTTGAGTGCTTACTCGTTGGTAGCCTCCATCAGATACGCAATGAGGTCACGACGCTCCTGCGGCTTCTTCAATCCAGCGAACACCATCTTGGTGCCCTTAATGTATTTCTTGGGGGCGAGAAGGTACTCAAACAGAGTAGCGTCAGTCCAGACGACGCCCGAGTTCTTGTTAGCAGCAGAGTACGAGTATCCTTCTGCCTGGCCGGACTGGCGGTTGATCATACCAGCAAGGTTGGGGCCCTGCTTGTGGGCGCCTCCCGCGTTGGTGGTGTGGCATTGTGCGCACTTGGTCTTGAAGATCTTCGCGCCCTTAGCAGCGTCTCCCTTTCCACCGGCAACGTCAACCATGATCTCTTGAGTAAGGGGTAGCGGTTCTGGTGGTGCTTGTGCGGCCTATTCCAAAGTGCCACAGCCGCTAAAATAAAACCTCAAAAACGAGCTAAAAACCAACGTGAGGACATGAAACGACCTACCTTTGCAGCCAATCAGCACTTTTAAATATGTTTTAAACAGGTTTATTATTTAATACGTGCCATAGGTTGTTTCATTTGTTGCGATCCGCGACAGCCAGGCTCTCACTCAAGTTGAGAGCCACCTCCACCGCTCAGCTGTTGTATCGCTTCGCCACCAATACCGTTGTTCTACAATGACCGGCGTCGTCATTGTGGAGCATTTAGGTTACACATAGGCTCTATTTTGGCAATACAGTAAACCCCCAGCAACCTTGGCTTCGACGACAATGGTGCTAAGGCGCTAAACCTGTGTTCCAGATTGGAGTCCAGCTGCATAGTGAACAGACTTGAGTGGAGGCTATGAAGCTGGTTTGTGCGATCGTTGGTGGCGGGAAGTGCGTTCTCAGTGGAAATTGGCGAAGAACAAACGGTGGATGACTTGAAGGAGGTGATCAAGGATCAGAAGCCGAACGACTTGAAATATGTCGATACATGTAGAGACAAACTCCAGCTATTCCTGGTGAAGAAAGATAAAGACGTAGATTCAATCGGCCAAAACACACTATCGACAATCTCGGTCGCCATTGCATTCATTTGCCGTTTTGCTGGTCGTATTGCAACGTGGTGCTGCATTTGACAAGGGCTGCAAAGAATGCCATCAAGCGCGCAGACGCAACGCTCGAGTTCTACCACTAAGCAAGGCGCGGCACAACTCGCTATGGCAATGGATAAATGGCAGAAAGTGGTAATGTGAACTCGCTGCACTATGGATCAATTGAGGCACAATACTGAATGGCTGCATCTTCACAGCACTTGGCATCGTTGACCGTTATGCTGCTCGATTACATCGCCCTCGGGTTTGTGGTGAAAAACTCGTCTTGAACCTGCTTATTTTTGATGTACTTCCGCTGGATGCACGTACAAAATGTGTTTTTGTCTTTTGGACAAACGCGAACGTTTTCATGACGAGTGGATCTTCTGTTTTGTCGACCCGTCTTTCAGCCGGGCCAAGAGGAAAACATATTCGTGACTATAAACAGAAACTTGCAGCTCAACCTACTCAATGCACAAGTCAGAGTCAGTTGTTCATCAAAAGAAATGCCGCGTCGACTCACCTTGAATCTGCCTGCGTGATCCGATGCTGATACGACTTTAATATTGACCAAAAGGAAGCCGAAGTTTAGGCCCTCGTACGCACCATGCATCTCACGAGAGAGGGCAAGTCTATTGTTGTCGTCTTTGTCATATTGGGCAAGGCTTGTAAAACTACGACAGTGCGATGCTGAAATCAAATGAGCACTTTCAACCTTGCCGTGTGAACCAAAAAATCCTTCCGCTTCAATTCGTTGGTACATGAAGACAGGAATACTTGGATCAAAAACAGATATTTCGGATGAAAACATTGTGAGTTGAGGTGATACAGATTCATCAGCAACGTAATGTTCAAGATAAATGCACTGCAGATCACTCGCACAAGGCGCTTTCGAAACAAAAGCCGTGATCGGGATGATGCATTCTTTCAAATGACCCTGGAAGTACAAGGCGTGTTCTTCTGCATAAACCGCCGTCAGTTGTATCGCAACAGCAATAGAAACACACCAAACACACCTTTCTTGAACAGAACATGAATCTGGATGTCATTGTTATCGTGCCAGAATGCTCGACAGGTGTTGCCGGTATCTGGGAGAGCATTTCCTGGGTCGTAATAGCCGATCTCTGCATGAGCGAGTTGATACAGCTTGCTCCGAACTCCTCGTGCATTTAGTGCGTTTTTCGCCAAACCAGTCACCAACCAACAGGGTGACAAGAATGACATTAGCTCCCCATCAGAAATAGGAGGAGGCACCACCATCAGCACGTGCGCATGGCCCTTTCCTTTGGCTTCGTCTTTTCATCCACTTCGCCCACTACTATCCAGTTCAACGACTCGAAGTTTCGCGCTCACATATAGTAGAGGTGTGTAGCCATTAGTGTTCATCACACCTTCCACCACGTCATGTGTTGTGTCAGCCACACGTTTTTATCTTTATTTCGCCAGGAATAGCTGTTATCAACATATTTCAAGTCATTTCTGATCCTTGATCACCTTTTTCAAGTTATCCACCGTTTGTTCTTCACCGAGAACGCACTTCCCGCCCTGGCGAACGATGAGGTCCAACGAATGTAAGGAATTCGCCAACCATCATGAACCACGAAATGCATACAAAACACTAGATATGCACGACGTTTTCCGTACAAGTTATATTATCCTGAGATAGGAAGTTGCTGGCAACGATTATATAGTGGAGACCGGTTTACCGGCTTAAAGGACAAGCTTCGTTGGATCATTAATGGTGGATACCGGTAGACCGATTGATGGCATTTTTGCTGAATTTGACGATTGGTGCTTCCGGCAATTACCAAGCGCAACATCACGAAAGCAATTGATATACTCCTGCCTTTAAAAATGTTTCCGATAATTTACTAGTATATTCATCACTCAGTAGCACTAGGAGTGGCAACAACAGCTTCCAGCAAGGCAAATACCATCTCATTCGACTCTGGTGCCGTCCTGGGCCGATTTGAACACGCAGGTCAATGGCGAGTTGAAATTGACTATAACGGTTGGTTACGGAGACGAAACACTAAACAGTACTGACACCGCTACGTTAGAGAGCGGTTGTGGCAAATGTTTGGAAACATCACGGAGCCTCTGGTGTCGCCGCTTCTCAAAATATGGCGGCAAGCGTTGAGGTCTAGACAACCGACATAACCGTCGTTTGTTATATTACTCAAGCAAAAAATGACAAAGTTGTTTTAGCTTACGAGACGTTTGTAGTAAAATGTTATTGAGAAACTATCGACGACCAGAACCTTTTTGACGCGTCTGCTAATGTGTAGGCCGTGTGTTGGTATTTTATTTACTTCCCTCTTTTAATTTACCAGACTTTTGCAAAGCTTCCCTTTCTCAGTCTTCGCGGGGTTCTAGTTAAACTGGTCCAGTGGGTAAAGGTCCCACGAAGTATGCTCTTGGCAGTGCCGAATCGAACTCGTGCCAAGTTGGCACGAGTTCGATTCCCCGCGGGATCAAAATCAAATCCAGATGTTAGTACTCTCAAATTCAATTAAAATTCAAATCCAATATCTCATCAAATTCAGTACCTTAGGGTAATTCAGTCCGTGCCAAGAGCAACAACCAGCATAACCAGTTAATCAACTCATGTTATATTATTAAAACATGTTATGTGCACGTACACATGTCGTAACCATGTTGGAATGGAATACGACTGTACTTCATACTCCATGATACATGGATACCCTGCCAAAAAACAGGTACAGCACATTGAGCTCCCTTAATTTGGAGGCATAGGTCACAGGCTCTCAGAGACTACCACTGCATGTAACTCAACGCGGCTGGTCTGGACAACACCGTTAAGTAGACTGGCTTCTAGGATTACATCTCGGATTGGAGCTTTCCTGCTCACTATCCGGTAGAGCGTTTTGGATCGGCTGGACAACACTTTTGTCAGGTTGTTAGAGAATCTCTACTAGCCTGACAAAAGTGCTGCCCAACAATGGAAAAACATGCGTACATGTAGTCAACGGAAAGCACCAAACAAAAATAGTGCAGTGCTAACTAATACTTGAAGTACTTCAAATTTTAGTGAACGTACATAATTGTGTTGCTACGCTCCTCAATTCGCACCGCAACGAGTTGACGGGACAGGATCCCGTGCGGATTAGATTATAATATGTTGTTTGTCAATGACCTCCGCTGCGCTCCAGTTGTTAAGGCGCCTGTCTAATGCCCCACAGTTTCACGGAGCACTTTGTGCTCGATAGATTCTCTCCAAATCGAAGAATGATGATCCAATTTGGTATACATATGTAAGTACAAATTACATCAAGAGGAAAATATACACTTAAGTTAAGTATATAATATTATTATATCATCACAGGATGGGAATTGGGGCCAGTCTCATGTACCGGTAGATGCCTTTGAACCCTTGCAGTAGTCTGACAACAAGACAGACTGCTAGGACCTGCGCCGTTCTTCACTACGTCTTCACTATTCAATTTGCCCCTCCGGCATTACACCTTCACAACCACTCAAGACACCATGCGCCTGACCTGTATTCTGCTTATGACGGCAGCCGCTCTCGTGGGTGTGCTCGATGCTTCCGCTGCTACCACTGGTAACAGTGTTGTAGCCAATGCTGCCATGGTGATTTCGCCTCTTGCTCCTGAAAGCCAAGGCCGCCGGTCTCTGAGGCTGGTTTATGACGACGAAGATGATAGCGCTGACGAGAAAGATGAGGAGGAAGAAGAAAGCGCTGACGAAGTTGACGAGGAGAGGGGATGGTTCTCAGATAAAGTGGCTTTAACTTCATTGGCGTCGAAATTCGTCGGGAAGTCGACCGATGAAATGGGGGAGGTTATTAAAGGCCTCACTCCAGCACAGATCAACACGATGTTCGAAAGCGGTGAAGATTCGATCCAGCAAATACTGCCCGGTTTCAAGACTGGAATGGATTTTACAAAGTTCGACGAGTTGGTACAAAAACTACCACAGGAACAACAGGCCTTGGTGATGAGCGCTTACACGAAATACCTCCACAACAACGGTAAGATCTTGTAGTTGATGTAGCTTTGATATCATAGCGAAGACAGCACTTAGCTGTTACTGTTGTAATACTTGTACTTATGACTAGTAGAAATACTAGTAATAAAAGTATTTGCAATCCGAAAGAGTATTCATTGCATTTTCAATCCAAAAGGTACATGAATAGTGCCGTTGCGATTGAAACAGCGGTGCGGCAGTAGGTCGATAACATGGTGACTACAAAATGACATGAGGCGAAACATCTAGCTAAATTGTCAAAATCATAGAAGGCTGTAAGTTGGACTGAACAGGTGGTGTGCGTTCTACTCGAAATTGTTGCTCGTGATCGTTTACCTAACGAGCTTTGACGTGCATTCCTTCAGCCAGTCTGGGGACTAAACCATTCTATGATAGCAAAATCCTGGTACTGGATGGAGCTACGATAGATTGGGATAGCAAAGAAAAAAAAATATTTGCATGCACTTCGAAGTGATTTGCTGAGTTCTACCCCAATAACAGAAAAAATCGAGATAGATGCACCAATGTGCCAGTGACATCGAGTGTGATGGAAGACACTGTAGACTGCGACGAGCGCATAGACGCTGCTACCCAGCGTGATTGGATTATGTTTGAAGAACTACATCGGTAGCATTTCGTCGAATCTTAGCTGAATGTAATGGATTCCGGGTTTTCCAGCTTGGAATCACCGCAGTGGAACCTCGAGTTTGTTGGCAGACATCCGGATCTGGTGCTGAGCGGCAGGCTCAGTCACCGAGTGATGTCGACAGTGAAGATCACAGAAGGACCCGCATGTGTCCGACGGCACTCAGCTGTGGACAATGGGTGCAGCTCTGTGATCTTGGTAAGCATGTTGCCTTACCAATATGTACTAGAATTTAGTAAGCCTAACTGCATGTTTCCTTTGGTGCGTTACATGTACATTCTCAGTCTGTCCACGACAGTCTGTCTCTCTTGGGTTCACCTTGGAGAGCACGAGCTGGTTAGCACCAGACTCACGGTCTCCCAAGGCACTCACTTTCCAATCTTCCAAGTCACCAAAACATCAATACATTCGGCTACTACTTTCTTGCGGGTTGGCCCCCGCATCGCTGTGTTGGAGTTATTTGGTATTCGGACCCGGGAAACACTACAAAGAATTCTTTAGTAGAATTACCACTGCTTGGACACCGTCTACAAATCCGACCTGCCCACAGTGGAACCGAAGCCATATCTACTGAGACGAGGATCCTGATCTACCGATTGAAGACCGTCGGTGGACCCTCGAATACCCAGCTGTGACCAGAATGATGCGCGCTGCTGATGCGGATGGACCCACTGGTACCGTCCCACTGTTCACGCCGATCTTGCCGCCAATGATCGAGTCTGTCTCACACGAGGCTTTGGTTCGATGGAAGCGAGAAAGACGTGACTACGAGTCCAAGATGCAAGCTCGCTGCCGAATGACCGGTGAAGACTACGAGGCGGTGGTGCAGAGTATCAAGGATTCCTTTCAACCTCAACTACTTGATGTATTCTGCGATCTGAAGCTCAATGTACAGCCGGCCGAAGCAACGGAAGGCATGCTGCTAGCAGAAATCGAGCACATAGTCCACAGCATCAAGAACGACACGCTCCCTGATATCAAGGAGTTGTTCAAGAAGAATCTGGTCATCAACCTCCGCGAGAGCGACGTGAATGCTCGGTTGATAGACTACTACAAGGTTTTCAACTCTATTGTGGACGAGAACGGCCTCACGGAATGCTTCAGTGGGCCTAATGGCACGAAAGAGAAGTGCAAAAGACTGATCGCGAATCTGCTTCCCAAGGCTTTGAAGCAGGAAGTGAAGCAGTGCGTCCGTTTTACGCACGCGGATGCTGCCAAGGATCCGAAAGTTTTGTTCCGACTCATCCTAGACAAGGCGAACGAGTTGGAGCGACAACACGTACGTCTGAAGCGAGAGAAGCGAGACGTAACTGGACAAAGCAAGGACAAGTCTAAGTCAAATCAGTCAGACAAGAAGAAGTGTTGGGACCCCAAGCCGGCTTCCGCAGCGGCAAGCAATGGTGGTGCAGCCCGGGCCTCAACAGAGTCCAAGCCCAAGGCTACGTTTTCGAAGCCCAAGCATACGTCTTCAGGACCGTCGAAACCCCCGCCAGGACCATGCCCAAAGTGCCAAGAGATGCACTGGTTGCGCGAGTGCACTCAAGCCTCTCGGCAGGAGAAGGAAGAGCTGTATAAGAAGATGCGCGACGGACGCGGGAATAAGAGGGCGAAGACGAAACGACTTGGCGAATTACTTCCACCTGCTGATCGAGTGGTGATGCTGAATGGTGTGCTAGAGCTACCATATTGCCTCGATAGTGGATCTGACTATACGGTAATTGGGCACTCACACTGGGAACAATTGAAGACTCTGGACCCAAGTGTGTCGGCTGAGGAACTCGTAGTTCCAATCCTGAACCAGACGTTCGGATCGACAACAGTGACGGCCAAGTTGAAAGCCAAGTTGCATCTGATGATACACACGGCCGCTGGACCCGTGGAGCCAATGAAGATGGTGGACGTTTTGGTGGTTGATATTGATGACGGAGAATTCATAGTGGGTAATGACCTACTAACTTCGCTAGAGATTGATGTCGACCATCAGCTCGAACAACTAGCTACGCGCTGTGAAGATGAAACCAGTGGTGACCCGATTGAGTTGGAGGCAGATGAGATGCCTGTAAATCTGGACGCGTCTAATCCAAGTGGCGATGACGCTATTTTTGCCGCTGTGGAGCGTCTGATTGACCGCGCATTGGCTAATGGATTTCCTGTGGAATACGTGGAGCAATTGCGAACGACCGCCCATGCCTATGACATTTGGCGGCTCGAACTCCGTGATGACCCTCCTGCTAACGTGCCGCCACTGGAAGTGCGACTGATGGAGCTCGTCCTACAAAGTGTAAGCCCCGTAAATATCCTCCGCACATCCGAAAATTCTTACGTGAATTCAATGCTCGTCTTGTGGATTTAGGACTCGTCTACGAGAACCCCAAGAGTCGATGGGCGAGCCCCGTTCTGCCAGTCAAGAAGTCCGCCGACATCATGGACTTGCGGCAAACAACGGACTATCGGGCAAGGAATGAGCAGACTGAAGTGATGGCAGCTGTGATGCCGATTCTTTCATTAGTTTTGGAAAATGCACGTGACATGAAGCATTTCGGCCTCTTTGACTTCCTTAAGGGTTTTTGGCAGTTGCCTCTAGCTGAGCTCTGTCAAGAATTCATGTCCTACATGACTGATGAAAAGATTTTCACACCTCGCCGTGTACCCCAGGGATGTGCAGATGCTGCGATTCACTTCCAGAAAACGATGGAAGAGTGTTTCGCCAGTTTGCTGTATAAACATCTTTTGATCTGGATCGATGACCTCTTACTGTACGCAGATGACATTGAAGTGTATTTGGAGAAGTTATCTGAGCTTTTCTCGTTGTTGAATCAGTTTGGATTGAAATTGAGTGTCAAGAAATCAAGTCTCTACCAGGCTGAGGTAAAGTGGTGCGGACGTGTGATCAATCACCAAGGTGTTCGACATGATCCAGCCAGGATTGACACTCTACGATCACTGCCGTACCCAACAACTGCTGGGGAGTTACAACAGTTCGTTTGTGCTATCAACTGGATGCGAGAGAGTCTCGTAGATTTTGCACGGAAGGTTGCCCCGCTTCAACGACGTCTCGATGAAGCACTTGCAAGCACGAAGCGTACTCGACGTGCTGCAGCAGGAATTGAGATCAAGTTGAACGAGGAGGAACGGCAGGCTTTTGATCAAGTAAAGGAGCTGTTGGCGACGTCAACAACATTGGATTTCCCCGACGATAACGCCACGACGTGCCTTTTCACAGACGCATCCGACATTGGCTGGGCTGCTATCGTGACCCAGGTGAAGGAGTACGACCCGAAGCGGCCAGTCACCGAGCAGCAACACCGACTCATCCAGTGCTTGAGCGGGACTTTCACTGGCAGCCAGTTAAACTGGACTGTCATCGAAAAGGAAGCCCTGCCAATTGTATTGGCCTGTGAGAAGATGGATTATCTGCTGCTACGACCTCAGCCATTTCGGATGTTTTGTGATCATAGAAACTTGATCCATGTCTTCGCGCCTCATGAGAGTGTTAAAAAGCACGTGAAGGGCAAACTTCTCAGGTGGGCGATGAAACTCATGAATTTCAGGTACATCATCGAACATGTACCAGGTCCTGACAATGTATGGGCCGACATGATCTCGCGTTGGGCCGGTAATCACACTCCTGTGGCATCGGTTAAACGAATCAAAGCTGTACGGCAGCGAACCGCGCCAACCAGGGTGAAACTTCGACCTCTGGACGATGAAAATTTCGTTTGGCCAACATTGGAGGAACTTTGTACTGTACAAGCTCAGTACGAGCAACCGGCAGGGTCGTCAACTGCAGAAGACGGAACGATTACACTAGGACGACGCATTTGGGTGCCTTCGGAAGCTTCCGAGTTGATCCAGCGATTATGCATCGTTGCGCATTGTGGAGCCCAAGGTCACCGCGGCCAGAAGGCTATGATCACTCACCTGAACCGACTTTTTGTGATCGACAACGTCGCAGTTATTGTGAAGAAATTCGTGAAAGATTGTTTGCTGTGCCTGCATTGTCGAGTGGGGGGAAATTATCCCACGTCCGTGGGGCGAAGTGATCAACTGCAGTACACGCAACCAAGTTTTACATTTTGATTTTCTCTCTATGGGGCCAAGTTATGGAGATAGCAAATATATCCTGGTCCTAAAGGACCACGCTACTCACTACTGTGAGCTAGTCGTGGCGGACACAGCTGACAGCAGAGTGACGGTGGAAGCTTTGTTAGCATGGCACTCACGGTTTGGCATTCCGCCGGATTGGATGTCGGATCAGGGTACGCATTTCAAGAATGAAGTGGTGGCGGAGTTAAGCCGCAGACTACGGACGCAGCAGACATTCACGCCAGCATACTGTCCGTGGATCAATGGATCCGTCGAGAGAGTTAATCGGGGCATCCTTCAAGTCATCAGGGCAATGATTATCACGTACAAGATAAGTCAGAAGGATTGGGTGTATCTGGTTCCGATGGTACAGGCAAATCTGAATCACACTGCTGTGCCATCTCTTGGCAACCATTCACCATTGGAGCTTTTCACTGGACTGCAGAACCCAACTCCCTTACGTGAATTTTATCTCCCTGGTTGCAACAAGTTGCAGACTATTCCTGAATCCGAAGAGATCGATGGGTATCTAGCCGAGCTACGGGAAAGTATCCAGGCCATGCATTGTGCAGTGGAGGATCAGCGATTGAAGCAGCGTCTTCTAAACAAGAAGCGCGAGCGAGGCGAGAATTTGGTGAATTTCTCTGTCGGCGATTTCGTTCTCCGTTCTCGGGTAGATGAGAAGCACGGGAATAAATTACAGGTGACGTGGGTTGGGCCATATCGCGTGGTACGTGCCGACGTCCATTCATTCCGAGTACAGCACTTAGTTACGGGTGATGAAATGGATGTACATCCATCGAGGCTCAAGATGTATGCTGATGAAAGTTTGGAGGTGACAGACGAGCTGTTAGAACTTGTATCGTCCCAAGGTATCGTGTTAGCTGTCGACAAACTAAAGGATCATCGGTGGAACAACGAGATCAAGGATTTCGAGATACAAGTCGGATGGAAAGGCCTACTACCCATCGAGGATTCATACGAGCCGATGTCCGACCTCGCGAAAGAAATTCGTGTCCTGGTGGACAACTACGTGAAGCAGTCAGGTGACCAGAAGCTTCTCGAAGCATGGAACAAACTACACCCGAGCGGAGAGCAGCGGCGGGCTGATTCTGCGACAGTATATGGAGACCGGCGGCAGGTTGACGCTACAGCTGCTAGTGGCGATCGGCAACAGGTTGACACCACCGCTCCGAGCTCCGATGGTCGTGGTAAGCGCCCTAATAAGCGTCCAGCAAGACGACAACAGACGGGCAGGAAGCGACGACGATCCGCACAAGAACAAGACGTTCAGCAGAATGAAGCTATCCTCGGTGAGGGTAGTGCTCCACATGAGGGAGTACAGTCAAGTTTGGGGCAGGCCGCGACTGGGGTGGACAGGGAACACGGACTGGACCAGCCTGTAGGACGCCAAACCCGGTCAATGACCGCGACTGCAGGAATCACGGCGATTCCCTGTAGTACTTCGAGCCGATCTACACGACGTCGTAGGGACCGTGGCCAGCGCAGCTAGACATGCTGTTGTCGGTGACCGACGGAGTAGTGCGGTGAACCAAGCTTCGGGGGCTGTGTAATGGATTCCGGGTTTTCCAGCTTGGAATCACCGCAGTGGAACCTCGAGTTTGTTGGCAGACATCCGGATCTGGTGCTGAGCGGCAGGCTCAGTCACCGAGTGATGTCGACAGTGAAGGTCACAGAAGGACCCGCATGTGTCCGACGGCACTCAGCTGTGGACAATGGGTGCAGCTCTGTGATCTTGGTAAGCATGTTGCCTTACCAATATGTACTAGAATTTAGTAAGCCTAACTGCATGTTTCCTTTGGTGCGTTACATGTACATTCTCAGTCTGTCCACGACAGTCTGTCTCTCTTGGGTTCACCTTGGAGAGCACGAGCTGGTTAGCACCAGACTCACGGTCTCCCAAGGCACTCACTTTCCAATCTTCCAAGTCACCAAAACATCAATACATTCGACTACTACTTTCTTGCGGGTTGGCCCCCGCATCGCTGTGTTGGAGTTATTTGGTATTCGGACCCGGGAAACACTACACTGAACTAACTACCAGAAGAAATAAACCATCACTACGCCAGAGGTTCGCGCATGATGGTTAGTTCGGGTACAGGATTGTCGCCTAGTTTCGTCGATGATCGTGTTGATTCTACAGCAGCGGTTGGTACGTTCAGCATTACCGGGAGCAACTACATGTACCTCGGTCTTATGCGACTAAGAAGAGACCACAGATTGAGCGTGAACCACCGGAATAACTGGTTTTTCATCTTCATGGTCTTCCAAACATGGAAGTCCATACTTTGAACAACCAAAGAAAGCTTCCTCGTCACTTCGCTCGTCACTACGGAGGCTGCTAGCACGAGCCCGGGTGACACTTGAGCTTCGTGATCATGGAGTGGCAACAATTTCAATTGTGCGCACCAAAGATCAGTTGTTTGCTTCAGCAGGTCATCCAGCGATCTCTTGGGCACTTCTACGGACAAGAACACTTGGAAAAACAAGTTGCTCGCTGCAAACAACAAGCTACGCTATGCAGACACTGAGCATGAGTCTATCAAGCGTGAGATCAACGTTATATAAATCGGCACTGCAGTCTAACTTAGACTCTAAGAGATGATGAAACCAACTGGACCTCGCCATTGCGCCCGCCATAGGGCTGCGGTTTTTTTGTGAGTAACTGTCGGGTGCGAATGGCGTTACAGCAACCTTAGTTTCGACATGACAACACAAAATATAGCAACCTTATCGGTTATAGCAATCTTTCGGCAACCTTAAATTACTCAAAGCAACCTTAAACAATATATGGAATTACCCTAACCTCGTTTGAGGATGGATGTCATGACCTTCAAATCGCTGAAAACAGAGGGCCTGGTGGCATAATGTCAAGACTCTCCTTAGCATTTAAAGCACCTAGGCCCATGGCACTGCCCTGGAACAATCTCTCTAAGTCTGTTCGGGTGGAATACGTGCCAACCATTCACACAGAACACAGGGAGTAAACACAAGACATGAAATTGGAAATTCCTTACTTCCCCTCTTCACCCCCTCTTTGGGCTTAAGGTTGCTGTAGCCACTCCGGGTGCATTGGAAATAATTGTTTTTATTGGGTGTGTTGCAAGTACAATAATCCAATTCGGGTGAGTTGCGAGTATAATAGAGACTTTTCGAAGACGATTTGAGTTGAGTTTGAGATTCACATAACGCCGTTTTATGAAAGCTGAAAGGAGAATGCAGGCCAACCAAAAATTGCCTTTCGAAGACCACCAAATTCAGGTTCAGTTTAGTGTGGTGATGACAGCTGATGCCTCGAGCGTCGAGACCCAGCAGAATTCTGCTTCGCCTCCTGACGCCTCTACACCGTCATGCAAGAACTTTACTGCGGCTGATGACATTGTTTTGCTGCGCTGCGTTAACTTAGTGAAGCCATGGGAAGATGCTATGGGAACAACTAACGGTATAATGAAAGCCTTTGAGGTTGTTGCAGCTAAGTGTCGTGCAGTCGACGGTTTCCCCAAGAAAGATGGCCCAGCTCTTCGAACACGTTTTGATACATTGGTGCGCACATTTAGGGAGGCGCAGCGAGCGTCACTGCGCTCTTCAGGATCTACACCAGAGTACAAGGAGCGCGACGAGTTGCTTCAAGATATTGTCTGTCGTATCGACAACTGGAAGGATCTCACGGAGGACGAAAAGCTTAGAAAACGAGCTAAGACAGAAGGCGTCGAGTCTATGGACCGGCCAAATTCATTGACGACAGTGAACAGCTTGGATGGCTCGGTCAAACGGCGGCAGACCATTGCCAGTGCCTCAATACTGGAAACGACGTCGCCTTCTGCAGTTCGTACGATCGGCTGTGGTAGCTGTAGTTTGATAGACAAGCTTTGTAGCTCGGTGATAGTAAAGTTGTAGCGAACGCGGGCGGTAGGATCGTCAAGTGTCAGGTCGAAATGGTTAGAAAAGTTGATTCTAGGACCCCGCTCAAGAACTCAGAAGCATTGGTGCTCCATCAGCGATGTTATGATGGCCAGGAATCTTCGTTTCTTGCCTCGAGCTGCTACCCAAGCGCCGCAGACGATTACCGACGCTTTGCAGCGGGGCTGCCGTAGCTTATCGTCAGAGGAAGACGGTTAACTCAACGAGTTAAGGATTAACACACACCTTATTAAGGGTTAATAGGCCTTAAGATCCGAAGGCACCTACTAACTACGACCTTAATAAAAGGACTTTTCACTTTGTGTTCTAAATCCAAACTGTTTATTTATCTTTTATTGCGGCTAGCCGCCTAGTGGGTAAATGTATGTGGTTAACTATCTAACATAGTAAAACCAAGTGAAATCCTACTTCAAATGCATAACGTGTGGCTCTCAGCCACACACACTCCCTCGAGTGTCTGTACATCAAATATGTACCTTACACAAAGTGTATCCATGTGTGGGACACACCAGGTGTAAACCCGTGTAACCCCGTTACACCACCCCCCACCAAGATGTGGACACCCGTGTCCACGACACTTTCTCAGTGAGGTCTAGTCTTCTCAAGACGTTAGAGGTCACTTTACCTCATCACAAGTTCAAAGAACTTCGGCTCCCAGAGCCCATTATCGAAACTGCATTTCCAATGCTATACCTTTCGCCACGGTCATCTGACCTCTCTTCGCCTTCGTCCAGTGGACGCATGTCGGGGCGTGACAGCCCGCAATCGCCACAGGCCACAGGCCGCAGTCCCGACAGGGAAGCTGCTCCGCAGCGGCTCAGTGTACGACAGTACCACGATGAGCACCGTCGACGTCATGGCTCCGGCTCCGCGAGCCAACATCCGGGTGAGAGCGGAGCTCCTAGCTCTCCCGAGCCATCTACGCCGCGTACGCGTCAGAACGCCTGGCTCGACGAGTTTGAACAGGGCGAGATCGTCCCAGACGATGACGAGGTAGCGTTATACGCTTGATCATGGCCTGCTGTACTACAGCACTGACCCTGAGGACACTCCTCGAGTGTTCGTCCCTCATGATGAGGATCTTAAGTATCGCATCCTCTATGAGGTGCATGATACGCCTGTCGGTGGACATCTTGGTCGCGAGAAGACCTATGGCTCGGTGAGCAAGATGTATTGGTGGCCCAAGATGTACAAGTGGGCAAGCACCTATGTGCGTACATGCGAGACATGTCAACGGACCAAGTCCGCGCCGCATGCGGCTGCGCCGTTGGCGAGTTTGCCAGTCCCTTCGGGATGTTGGCAGTCCATTAGTATGGACTTTGTGTTTGGCCTTCCCAAGGATAAGGCGGGCAACACGGGTGTCGTGGTCTTTGTTGACCGATTGAGCAAGATGGCTCATCTTTCGGCTGTGCCGGACACCGTGGACGGTGAGGACACAGCTAAGCTGTTCTTAGACACAGTCTTTCGCCAACATGGCTTGCCTGAGGCAATTGACTCTGATAGAGACCCTCGCTTTACAGCGAAGTTCTGGACGTCCTTGTTCAGGGTGCTCGGCACCAAGTTGGACATTTACACGACGGATCATCCGCAGACCGATGGTCAAACTGAACGCGTGAATCACGTTGTGGAGGATATCCTCCGAAGCGTCTGCGCTGAAGCGCCACGACGCTGGAGCGAGATGCTCCCCCTCGTTGAGTTCGCTATGAACAATGCGGTGCATGCCTCGACAGGCTTCACCCCGTTCTATGTGAACGGCTTGGTCGACCCTCGCGTCCCTCTAACGCCGCCACGGTGTGGCCCTGGGCTTGATGGGGGAGGGTTAGCCGATCGGCTTGCTGATGTCAGCCCAGTTGCGGTTCGCAAGCAAGTCGATGACTTTGTCTCTTTGAGACTGAGCGTCATGCGCCAGGTGCGCGACGCGATGGCTGAAAGCCAGGATCTCCAAAAGGAGTATGCAGATGCCAAAGGCAGGAAGAACATGGAAAGGTTTGAGATCGGGGATCTTGTTTTATTAAAAGCTAAAAACCTACCTACACATGCAGTGTCTGCGGTCTTTAAGACCAAGTTGAGACCTAGGTTCATCGGACCGTTTAAGGTCGTGGCCAAGAAGGGCCTAGCGTACACGCTCAATCTTCCGAAGAAGATGCGTACGCACCCGGTGTTCTACGTGGGCTTGCTTAAGCCATACCGGGACCCTGCTCGGGTGAGCTCTGAGGCGCTAGCGCCGGGTCGGACAAGGGCTGCGAAGCAGCGAGAGGCTGCGAGACAGCAGGAGGCTGCGGGACAGCAGGAGGCTGCGGGACAGCAGGGTGCGGAGGCACAGTACCAGAGTCCGAGTGCGCAAGATACTCCGGGGCAGCAGGAAGCTGCAGAGCAGCAGGGCGTGGAGGCACAGGAGACTGCAAGGCAGCAGGTGGTAGAGCCATCGGAGTTGGCAGTGCCACGGGACGGGAGCCATATGGCTGCATCCGAACCAACAGGTCGAGATGACTTTGTAGTTGAGAAACCTGACGCTCAAGGTCTACGACCAGCTTCTGCATCGCCTGAGGCGACTCAAGCCAGTCAAGGCGACGCTCGACCTCCTCGAGGCCATTAGCTAAGCGATGCGAGGAGCGGTCAACGTCGGTGACGTAGTCGTTCACCGAACGGACACGAGTCTGCAAGTGGAGCAGCTCGTCCCTACACGCAGCGCGAGAGTCCATCGGCCGCTCGGCCTCCTCCTGCTCTGCTCGATGAGCATGGGGATCTCCACTATCACGTGGAGCGCCTGATGGCGCGGCGCAGGCGCCAGGGTCATAACCAGTATCTGATTACATGGCGGGGCTACCCTCATTCCCAGAACTCATGGGAGTTTGAGGTGCCCCTGCGGCAAGATTGCCCTGACGTCGTTGACGCTTACGATCGACGTCACCCGGTGACGGACCGCCCGCAGGGCGTGCGACGGAGCCCCCGGGCGCGACGCGCTTCCCACTACTAGAGTGGGGTGACGACAGGTCAAGAGCTGAGCTCAGGCCTTGACCAGTGGCTGTAACAGCCGACCCATGGCTATGGGTAGGGCTGCTCACAGCGGGAGCAGGAGGCCGGGGTGCCTCGTAGCGTGAGGGACGTTGTCCCGGTGCACGCCGTTTTGCTTGTCGCTTCGCGAAGTCGAGGCGTAAGCGCCGCTCTAAGCGGATATCCGTTTCCGAGAAACTAGCTCGGAGAGCATCATAGGAGTGGAGCCGTCGAGATAGCTCCACCCAGTTCTGAAACTGCGTTTCAGAAGCGGCCACTGTTTCACCCTCTGCGAGGACCACCGGCACAGTTCGCATGGCCGGCACGGCCTCGCCGCGGAGCTGCTGACGCAGGCGCTCCCGGTACTCCGAAGGGGTCGTGACTTGTGGAGTCAAGAAGCGCTCGCGGAGCGATTGTCGTTGGACGACTTCATCTGTCATCCCGGGCGCGGGCCCATGTCCAAGAGCTGCGAGGCAGCGCGCCGAACGACATCGGCAGGGGAGGAAGGGTCGAAACCGTAGTCGCGACGCGACGTGCCTACAATGTGGCGGGCTACAGGTCTGTTAGACCGTGCGCGAGATGCAGCCTCAAGCTGCCGGCTTGAGCCCTGTCCAGGTCGTTGGAGACCACACCTGGCTCAGGGAGCTCGTCCTCGTACCTCGAGGAGAGAGGAGGCGCATTGCGCAGGGCGTTCGCCGAACCATCACGGTTCGGGAACGGATTAGGCGTATGTAGCTCGTGAGAGCGCGACGCCGGGCTTGAAGGCCTCTGAGAGGCAGCCTCCTGGCGTGTAGGAGGTTCCTCGTCATCGTCTGGGACGATCTCGCCTTGCTCAAGCTCGTCGAGCCAGGCGTTCTGACGCGTACGCGGCGTAGGTGGCTCGGGAGAGCTAGGAGCTTCGCTCTCACCCGGATGTTGGCTCGCGGAGCCATGACGACGTCGGTACTCATCATGGTACTGTCGTACACTGAGTCGCTGCGGGGCAGCTTCCCTGTCGGGACTACGGCCTGTGGCCTGTGGCGATCGTGGGCTGTCACGCCCCGACATGCGGCCACTAGAAGATGGCGAAGAAGGGTCAGATGACTGTGGCGAAAGGCTGAGCATTTGGAATGCAGTTTCGGTAATGGGCTCTAGGAGCCGAAGTTCTTTGAACTTGTGGTGAGGTAAAGTGACCTCTAACGTCTTGAGAAGACAAGACCTCACTGAGAAAGTGTCGTGGACACGGGTGTCCACATCTTGGTGGGGGAGGGGGGTGTAACGGGGTTACACGGGTTTACACCTGGTGTGTTCCACACATGGATACACTTTGTGTAAGGTACATATTTGATGTACGGACACTCGAGGGAGTGTGTGTGGCTGAGAGCCACACGTTATGCATTTGAAGTAGGATTTCACTTGGTTTTACTATGTTAGATAGTTAACCACATACATTTACCCCCTCCCCCCCCCTAGACGGCTAGCCGCAATAAAAGATAAATAAACAGTTTGGATTTGGAACACTAAGAGTAAAGTCCTTTTATTAAGGTCGTAGTTAGTAGGTGCCTTTGGTAATAAAGGTCTATTAACCCTTAATAAGGTGTGTATTAATCCATAACTCGTTGAGTTAACCGTCTTCCTCTGACGCTAAGCTACGGCAGCCCCGCTGCAACTACTAACAAGTTCGTCACCGGAGCCAATCGTCTCATTTGCAACGCCGAGA
Organism: Phytophthora capsici; assembly: GCA_030324255.1. NCBI lineage: Eukaryota > Oomycota > Peronosporomycetes > Peronosporales > Peronosporaceae > Phytophthora > Phytophthora capsici. The sequence goes on from CM059363.1 coordinate 3,947,494, forward strand.
TCGGCAAGTTGATTGAGTACATCATCGATGTCTTCGAGTTTGTCGAGATGGTTAGCGACAACAGATCGTGTATCTGTGAGCAACTCGGTTTTCGTAAATTCACTCACGATCGTTCCAACGCTGAGCCCTGACCATGATTCTGCAATCGATGCAGTGATCTCGTAGCGTTTCGGAGCCGCCGTTTCAAACGCCATTCGTGACAGCTTCTCTTGTAATTGGCTGATCTTGCCTTTTGCCACTGTAACAGGGTTACACGTACAAGTGGTTACACCACTTGTAACTCTAACAGTTGCGCTAACTGTTAGAGGTTGGAAACGGACCTCAGGCCTTGGTGTGTGGAGCACACCAATGGATACATGGGCGGGCCATATCATTGGATGGCTCGCGTGCATTTACGCATGTTATTGGTAGAAAGCGAAGCATTTCTACCAATCAGTGCTCTTAGAAGAAATCAGAATTCTGTCAACCACACATTGACAGAACCTTTAGAAACAGATAGCAATCAGATTTAGGAGGTCCATAATTGGCTTATGCCAAATTCAATAACAGTTCTCATTTTACGGTATTTTGCAGTCTTAATATTGTTATATTTGATTTAATTATATTTACGGACGTAAGTATAATTAAATTAAGTCTAATTAATTGCACGCTTCCTCATACACGTAAGCGCACGCGTACGCCACCTAATAGGCCTTAGTAGACCTATTACACCTGGTAGCACTTGGAGTTACTTCAAGCCCCCAAGGGTCGCGTCGACGATTGCGCGTCAGCCTTGATGGCTGACGAAGCCAATAGAATTCCGGTTCGAGGAACCGACGGACGGACGTCAGCTGCGATGTCTGACGTGACAGACGCGCGGCTAGTTCAAGGAACTAGCGATCGTACATCGGCTCCGGGAGCCGATGATACAAACAAAGGCCCGCTAGCTCATAAAGCTAGCGAAGACACGTCGACTGCGATAGTCGACGATGTGGAGACTCCATCAGCTCGCGGAGTTGATGGAGGCGTGGCGGCAGGAGCCGACCACGCGGCAGGAGGTGCTGGCGGTTGCAAACGTCCAGCACCAGAACAGCCTGCGTGCTCACGTGCAGGAGGACTGCACGCGATGAGCGGCACTCAAGCGGTGCTTGATAGTGCGAGTCAGCGGAGCGAGTCCGCTGACGATTGCGAAGACGACCCGTCCAAGGCAGAGCCCCTTGGACGCGGAGCACCTGGAGCGCGGCACCAGGGAAGACTTTCGCGGCGCAAGCCATTGAAGCTTCGCGAGCCTCAGCAGGAGACTGAGGCTGGTGTTTCTGCGCGGCAGACACCGAGTGTCGAGACGCTGAACGTCTTGACACGTACTGGTACTGGATTGCAGTACCAGAGGATGCGGTTGGAGAATCCGCCGACGAGTGCGTCGGCGTTGACCGCGCTTCCAGTAATGAACTGGAAGGGCTTCGCGCGAGAGTTGTTCGATGGACGCATCGAACAAATTTGCATCCTCTCAGAGATTGAGAGGGTGGACCGCGAGGCCGAGGAGCTGAAGCAGCTCGTCGTCGATGGGATCACTGAGGGCGATGACACCCTCAGTGCGAAGACTAAGAAGCAGCGCTTCGAGGAGTAGAGTTGGGACTCGTTGAGGTCGAGTCCCTACTATGAGGTGCTGCGGGAGTACAAGGATGTACTCCCGGACGAGATTCCTTCGGAGCTTCCGAAGGACAAGGGCGTACAGCACGAGATTGATCTCGTGCCGGGCACAAAGTATTGCGTTACACGGCAGTGGCCACTGCCGCGTGAACAAGTTCAAGCAATCGACGACTTCTTCGAGAGTCGTCGTCTTGCAGGTCAAGTGCGGGAATCGAAGTCCCCGCACAGTGCCCCAACGTTCTGTGTCAAGAAGGCACAGGGCGGCTGGCGCATCGTTCATGCGTACAACAAGTTGAACGATGCGACGATACCGGCGCAGACGCCGATACCGCGAAAAGATGTGATCATCGATTCGATGGCCTTGAGCACTGTCTTCAGTGCTCTAGATCTGCGTGATGGATTCTACCAAATCCTCATGCGTGAGAGGGACATCCCTCTCACAGCGGTAAGCACTCCCAGCGGTATGCTGTGGGAGTGGCTCGTCATGCCGCAGGGTCTTAAGAATGCCCCTGCGACGTTCAATAGATGTGTGACTCATCTATTGCGCTCGGTGCGCGACTTCGCATGCGGCGGGGCTGCCGTAGCTTTAGCGTCAGAGGAAGACGGTTAACTCAACGAGTTAAGGATTAACACTCACCTTATTAAGGGTTAATAGACCTTTATTACCAAAGGCACCTACTAACTACGACCTTAATAAAAGGACTTTACTCTTAGTGTTCAAAATCCAAACTGTTTATTTATCTTTTATTGCGGCTAGCCGCCTAGGGGGTAAATGTATGTGTTAAACTATCTAACATAGTAAAACCAAGTAAAATCCTACTTCAAATGCATAACGTGTGGCTCTCAGCCACACACACTCCCTCGAGTGTCCGTACATCAAATATGTACCTTACACAAAGTGTATCCATGTGTGGAACACACCAGGTGTAAACCCGTGTAACCCCGTTACACCACCCCCCACCAAGATGTGGACACCCGTGTCCACGACACTTTCTCAGTGAGGTCTAGTCTTCTCAAGACGTTAGAGGTCACTTTACCTCATCACAAGTTCAAAGAACTTCGGCTCCCAGAGCCCATTATCGAAACTGCATTTCCAATGCTATACCTTTCGCCACGGTCGTCTGACCTCTCTTCGCCTTCGTCCAGTGGACGCATGTCGGGGCGTGACAGCCCGCAATCGCCACAGGCCACAGGCCGCAGTCCCGACAGGGAAGCTGCTCCGCAGCGGCTCAGTGTACGACAGTACCACGATGAGCACCGTCGACGTCATGGCTCCGGCTCCGCGAGCCAACATCCGGGTGAGGGCGGAGCTCCTAGCTCTCCCGAGCCATCTACGCCGTGTACGCGTCAGAACGCCTGGCTCGACGAGCTTGAACAGGGCGAGATCGTCCCAGACGATGACGAGGAACCTCCTACACGCCAGGAGGCTGCCTCTCAGAGGCCTTCAAGCCCGGCGTCGCGCTCTCACGAGCTACATACGCCTAATCCGTTCCCGAACCGTGATGGTTCGGCGAACGCCCTGCGCAATGCGCCTCCTCTCTCCTCGAGGTACGAGGACGAGCTCCCTGAGCCAGGTGTGGTCTCCAACGACCTGGACAGGGCTCAAGCCGGCAGCTTGAGGCTGCATCTCGCGCACGGTCTAACAGACCTGTAGCCCGCCACATTGTAGGCACGTCGCGTCGCGACTACGGTTTCGACCCTTCCTCCCCTGCCGATGTCGTTCGGCGCGCTGCCTCGCAGCTCTTGGACATGGGCCCGCGCCCGGGATGACAGATGAAGTCGTCCAACGACAATCGCTCCGCGAGCGCTTCTTGACTCCACAAGTCACGACCCCTTCGGAGTACCGGGAGCGCCTGCGTCAGCAGCTCCGCGGCGAGGCCGTGCCGGCCATGCGAACTGTGCCGGTGGTCCTCGCAGAGGGTGAAACAGTGGCCGCTTCTGAAACGCAGTTTCAGAACTGGGTGGAGCTATCTCGACGGCTCCACTCCTATGATGCTCTCCGAGCTAGTTTCTCGGAAACCGATATCCGCTTAGAGCGGCGCTTACGCCTCGACTTCGCGAAGCGACAAGCAAGACGGCGTGTACCGGGACAACGTCCCTCACGCTACGAGGCACCCCGGCCTCCTGCTCCCGCTGTGAGCAGCCCTACCCATAGCCATGGGTCGGCTGTTACAGCCACTGGTCAAGGCCTGAGCTCAGCTCTTGACCTGTCGTCACCCCACTCTAGTAGTGGGAAGCGCGTCGCGCCCGGTGGCTCCGTCGCACGCCCTGCGGGCGGTCCGTCACCGGGTGACGCCGATCGTAAGCGTCCACGACGTCAGGGCAATCTTGCCGCAGTGGCACCTCGAACTCCCATGAGTTCTGGGAATGAGGGTAACCTCGCCACTTTACCAGATACTGGTTATGACCCTGGCGCCTGCGCCGCGCCATCAGGCGCTCCACATGATAGTGGAGATTCCCATGCTCATCGAGCAGAGCAGGGGGAGGCCGGGCGTCCGCTGGACTCTCGCGCTGCGAACTTCGGGGACTTCCTCTCCCTACAGAGCCGCGTCCGCTCGGTGAGCGACTACGTCGCCGACGTGGACCGCTCCTCGCATCGCCTAGCGAATGGCCTCGAGGAGGTCGAGCGTCGCCTCGACTGGCTGGAGTCGCCTCAGGCGATGCAGCAGCGGGTCGTAGACCTTGAGCGTCAGATTGCTCAGCTGCAGGGTCAACTCGACCTCTTGGTTCGGATGCAGCCTTACGGCTCTCATCCCGTGGCAATGCCACCGCCGATGGCTCTACCGCCTGCTGCCTTGCAGCTTCCTGTGCCTCCGCACCCTGCTGCTCTGCAGCGTCCTGCTGCCCCGCAGTATCTCGCGCACTCGGACTCTGGTGCTGGGCCTCAGCACCCTGTTGGCTCTCAGCCTCCTGTTGGCTCGCAGCCTCCTGCTGCCTCGCAGCCTCTCGCTGCTTCGCAGCCCTCGTCCGACCCGGCGCTAGCGCCTCAGAGCTCACCCGAGCAGGGTCCCGGTATGGCTTAAGCAAGCCCACGTAGAATACCGGGTGCGTACGCATCTTCTTCGGAAGATTGAGCGTGTACGCCAGGCCCTTCTTGGCCACGACCTTGAACGGTCCAATGAACCTAGGCCTCAACTTGGTCTTAAAGACCGCAGACACTGCATGTGTAGGTAGGTTTTTAGCGTTTAATAAAACAAGATCCCCGATCTCAAACCTTTCCATGTTCTTCCTGCCTTTGGCATCTTCATACTCCTTTTGGAGATCCTGGCTTTCAGCCATCGCGTCGCGCACCTGGCGCATGACGCTCAGTCTCAAGGAGACAAAGTCATCGACTTGCTTGCGAACCGCAACTGGGCTGACATCAGCAAGCCGATCGGCTAACCCTCCCCCATCAAGCCCAGAGCCACACCGTGGCGGCGTTAGAGGACCGCGAGGGTCGACCAAGCCGTTCACATAGAACGGGGTGAAGCCTGTCGAGGCATGCACCGCATTGTTCATTGCGAACTCAACAAGGGGAGCATCTCGCTCCAGCGTCGTGGCGCTTCAGCGCAGACGCTTCGGAGGATATCCTCCACAACGCGATTCACGCGTTCAGTTTGACCATCGGTCTGCGGATGATCCGCCGTGGACATGTCCAACTTGGTGCCGAGCACCCTGAACAAGGACGTCCAGAACTTCGCTGTAAAGCGAGGGTCTCTATCAGAGACAATTGCCTCAGGCAAGCCATGTTGGCGAAAGACTCTGTCTAAGAACAGCTTAGCTGTATCCTCACCGTCAACGGTGTCCGGCACAGCCGAAAGATGAGCCATCTTGCTCAATCGGTCAACAAAGACCACGACACCCGTGTTGCCCGCCATATCCTTGGGAAGGCCAAACACAAAGTCCATACTAATGGACTGCCAACATCCCGAAGGGACTGGCAAACTCGCCAACGGCGCAGCCGCATGCGGCGCGGACTTGGTCCGTTGACATGTCTCGCATGTACGCACATAGGTGCTTGCCCACTTGTACATCTTGGGCCACCAATACATCTTGCTCACCGAGCCATAGGTCTTCTCACGACCAAGATGTCCACCGACAGGCGTATCATGCACCTCATAGAGGATGCGATACTTAAGATCCTCATCATGAGGGACGACCACTCGAGGAGTGTCCTCAGGGTCAGTGCTATAGTACAGCAGGCCATGGTCAAGCGTATAACGCTGCAGCCTCGCGCGTAAGCGCGGTGACAATTCCTTGTCAGAGTCTTTAAACTCTTCGCTCCCAAGAGCACGTAGCAGAGCTACACACGTGTCGTCTTGGGCGTATGCCCTCCGTATAAGGTCGGGGACCGACGACGTCACAGTAGTGACATGAGTCAACTCGTAGTCTGGCCTGCGCGATAGCGCATCGGCCACTACGTTTAGCCGGCCCGGCTTATACTTCACCTCGAAGTTATACTCGGCAAAGAATGAAAGCCATCTTGCCATTCTCTGTGAGAGGTGAGGCGACTGAGTCGCAGTGCGTAAAGACGCATGATCTGTATAGATCACAAAGGGCTTAGAGCCGAGTAAATGTACTCTAAATTTGACTAGAGCATACTTCATTGCAAGTAGCTCCTTGTCATGAACTGGATAGTTCTTCTCAGCAGCTTTAAGCTGGCGAGATTCAAACGCGATAACGCGTTCACGCCCTTCGGCGTCTGCTTGTAGTAAAGCACAACCGATTGCAAAATCGGAGGCGTCGCAGACGACGCTAAACGGACGATCCGGGTCCGGAAGCGCCAAGATGGGCGCGTGAAGGAGACTCTCCTTAACAGCCTTGAAGGCTTCGTCGTGAACGACATCCCAGCACCAAGGTGCATCCTTCTTAAGGAGATTGGACAATGGCCGAGCCATATCAGCGTAATTCTCGCTGTACTTGTGCAAGTAATTGGCTAAGCCAAGCCACTTACGCAAGTCTTTCGGGTTCGATGGAACCGGCCAGTCCACAATGGCCTTAACCTTGGCAGGATCTGCCCTAAGGCCTCGCTTCCCAATGAAGCATCCGAGGAAAGGAATTTCCTCCGCGCCAAAGACGCATTTATCTAAGTTGGCATACAACTTATTCGTGCGCATGCACTCGAGCACCGCTCGCAAATGGTCAAGGTGGTTCTCCACATCAGACCTCCCGTGCTCCGCACGACTATGGACGAAGATGTCGTCAAAGTACGTCTGAGCGTACGCCCGATGGGGCCTAAACAACTGCGTCACTAGACGATTGAACGTCGCAGGCGCGTTCGACAGCCCTTGGGGCATCACCAACCACTCCCAGAGCATACCGCTCGGAGTGCTCACAGCCGTGAGGGGTATATCGCTAGCTCTCATGAGCAACTGATAATACCCGTCGACCAAGTCGAGTGCACTGTACAACGTACATCCCACCATGTTGTTCTGCAGAACATCCTTTCGAGGAATCGGCGTCTGCGCCGGAATGGTGGCTGCATTCAGCTTATTAAAAGCATGCACTATGCGCCACTTGCCATTAGGCTTTCTGACACAGAACGTGGGTGTCGAGTGCGGAGACTTGCTCTCACGCACCAAGCCGGCTTCGTGCTTTGCACGGAAGAACGCGTCGATGACGTCACATTGCTCCCTTGGTAAGGGCCACTGCCGTGTTACGCAGTATTTGGTTCCAGGAACCAAGTCAATCTCATGACGTACGCCTCGATCCGGAGGCAACCCTGACGGCGGGTCCTTCGACACCACATCGTGGTATTCCTTGATCAAAGGATAAAACGGATCCGAGGGATCCTTGAGGATCGAAGATCCACTCCTAGCGCTCAGCGCTCGCTTCGTGTCCTCAAGGACAGCTTCGTCCACGACGGACGAGGAGTTCAACTCCTCCTCGGGTCGTATCATGACCACCTCGGCAAGCTCGCCGGCCTTTAAGGCCTCGCCAAACTCGGCGACGGACATCTCGTCCAGCTCTAACAGAGCATCAACCGACGGGAGTCGCTCGAGACTTATGTCTCCGTCGACATCCCCTGTCACTCCATTCACGAGTGTGTATAACTGCTCACTGCAGTCGCGTGGAGCCTCACCGCTCAACACGCTGGACACCTCGTCCGACGTCATAGACGTCACAGACGCTCTGCGTCTCTTCCTCCTCTCCCTCCTCGCCCGAGCACGGCCGGATGAGGGCTGCAGGGCGACATCACCGTCGCGCTGCCTAGGTGCCAACGCACTATGGCTCCTCGGAGAGGGAACAGTGTCATTCGAGACACTCAGCGGCGGGTCAGCGACCCTACGAGCACCGCTCAACGGAGTACGTGCCGTTCCACAATTGTCCTTAGGACACAGCGGCGGGTCAGCGACCCTACAAGTACCGCTCAACGGTTTACGTGCCGTTCCACGTTTGTCCATAGGACACAGCGGCGGGTCAGCGACCCTACAAACACCGCTCAACGGAGTACGTGCCGTTACACATTTGTCCATAGGACACAGCGGCGGGTCAGCGACCCTACAAACACCGCTCGGCGGATAACGCGCCACCCCGCGCACGCCCTGTGAGTCACACTCACGGCAAACAGCAACTTCGTTGCTCACTAACTCTGACATTCCAATGTCCAGCACCATGACCGATTCGGTCTCGTGCTCGCGCCAATAGCGCTTCTGTCTCCGAGCAGAGGTGGGTTCATGACTCGCCAATGCTCCACTAGGAGACGGGCGCGTAGCGCCCAACGTCTTCGACTTCCAGTCGATCCATGGCTCGTGGCTCTCGAGCCACGCCATACCAAGGATGAGGTCATACCTCTCATCCAGGTCTAAGACCAAGCAGCGTTCCACGCTATCGAAGTCTAAGAACTTCACGTTAAGGTCAATAGAGACCTTCGACACTGTCACTAGTGTCCCCGTCGCAAGACGGACAGAGATCTTATCTCTTCGAGGCTCCTTCAGAGCCTCCGCATACGGTTTAAAACCGTCAACAGTGGAGCGCCGGACATAGTTGCCGGACGCCCCCGAGTCGATCAAGACTCTCCACGGCTTGTCGAAGCCTTTCACGTTCGCTTGAACGACTAGCAAGCCGGGCTTGCACTCACCACGTGAGTAAGAGAGCTTAGCTCTCTGCGGGGCTGAGTCCCGTTCTCTCCTGCCTCCCAGAGGCCCAACAGAACTCAGTTCTTCCCCAGTAGGGCGCCCCGCGCCTACTGGGTTCCGTCGTTTCCCCGCGACGACCCTGGTTGAGGGTTCGAAGCGGTGCTTCGGCTCGATGGAGCCTGGGCCTTGTTGCGCAACGGGCAACTAGGCCTCAAATGGCGGGTGCTTCCGCACGTATAGCATCGACGGATGCTGGAGCGCTGCTCAGCAGCATAGAGGTCAGCCTCGTCTTCAGCGTGGCTGAGGTCCATCGGTTCAGGACCGCTCGAAGAGCGCGCGCTACCAGCGCTCGGACCCAGTCTCGCAGACTGGAAGTTATAGTCGGCATTCAATGCCACGTTCACGGCCTCCTCAAATGAGGACGGGTGAACACGGAAAACTTCCGTTCGGGCAGCGCCCGTGCGCAGGCCCTCCATAAACACGGTCACTGCGACCGCCTCGGGGAGAGGGCTCGACGCCATACCGGCGATCAGAGTTCTCAACTCTTGGACATAGTCCATCAACTCCTTTTTACCCTGGCGGGTAGCGAGGAACTTCGACCGTATACGGTACGCCTGGTTAGGCGGCGCGAATACGCGCACTAGTTGCTGTTTCAGCTGATCCCAAGTCGGGAAAGCAGCGTCCACAGACGTGCCGCACGTTAGTGCCCACTCTTGAGCTCGGCCACCGAGCTTCGAGATCGCCAGCGCTACGCGCTGTTGCTCAGTCTGGAGCAGGGCCGATCCCATGGCCATCTCGACCTGTCGGGTCCAGAGAAGGAGGTTCTCCCCTTCCTTCCCCTCGAAGGTCTTCACGCTCAACATGAGCGGTTTCGGTCTATTAGACCACTCGTGCGTCGACGACGCGGCCGCGGACGATGCGGCGGACGCCGTTGCGCTCACGCGCTCTTGTACATGCTCTAAGAGCGCCTTCTCGTAGCTTGCAAAAGCCTCCAGTCTGGCGGACACCGCCTCTGGCCCTTGCGAAGCAAGATGAGCAATGCCCTCGGGGCCCAACAGAGACATAAGCTTTTTAAGCGTCTCTTGTTGGCCTGGCGGCAAGCTCGCGAACACAGCGTGTTCCATCCTCTCAGAGGGATCAGTCAAAAGACTCAGTCGCAGGATTGACTACAAGTGCTACCAAGTGCAGCGGGGCTGCCGTAGCTTTAGCGTCAGAGGAAGACGGTTAACTCAACGAGTTAAGGATTAACACTCACCTTATTAAGGGTTAATAGACCTTTATTACCAAAGGCACCTACTAACTACGACCTTAATAAAAGGACTTTACTCTTAGTGTTCAAAATCCAAACTGTTTATTTATCTTTTATTGCGGCTAGTCGCCTAGGGGGTAAATGTATGTGTTAAACTATCTAACATAGTAAAACCAAGTAAAATCCTACTTCAAATGCATAACGTGTGGCTCTCAGCCACACACACTCCCTCGAGTGTCCGTACATCAAATATGTACCTTACACAAAGTGTATCCATGTGTGGAACACACCAGGTGTAACCCGTGTAACCCCGTTACATCGCACCGAGTTATTTCGACGACGTGTTCGTCCACAGCCGGGCTGTGAACGGGAAGACGGACATTGAGATGCACAAGGTGCATCTCCGGAAGCTGCTAGAGCTTATGAGGAAGCATAAGCTCTATGCGAACCTGAAGAAGTGTATCTTCGGGGCGAACGAGATACCCGTGCTGGGGTGTCTCGTGGGGAAAGACGGCGTGCGCCCTGACCCAGAGAAGGTCAGAGTGATCAATGAATGGCCCACGCCATCCAATGTGAAGGAACTGAGGCAGTTCCTTGGGCTTGCCACGTACTTGTGCAAGTACGTGGAGAACTACGCGGGCAAGATTCGCCCGCTGTCACAGCTTCTTAAGAAGGAAGCTGAGTGGATTTGGACGACCGAGTGCCAGGGGGCGTTCGATGCGGTCAAGCAGGGCTTGACTAAGGCTCCGATCTTGGCCGTCGCCGACCAAGATCGCCCATTCCACGTAGTGTGTGATGCATCCGATTTCGCGATCGGATGTGCATTGATGCAACACGATCCCGAGGGCCGTGATCGTGTGGTCTATTACCAGTCGCGTCAGCTGAAACCCGCTGAGCGTAACTACCCTGTGCATGACAAGGAGCTCCTTGCCATGAAGTATGCACTCGCAAAGTTCCGAGTGTATTTACTTGGGAGTAGACCATTCGTGGTCTACACCGACCACGCATCACTGCGTACGGCGATTAAATCGCCGCACATCTCGCAACGTATGGCGAGATGGTTGTCCTTCTTCGCGGAGTACAACTTCCGGGTGGAGTACAAACCCGGAAGACTCAACGTAGTGGCCGACGCGTTATCGCGTCGACCTGATTATGCGGAGACGGTCGACGCCAACAGTGTTGGCGTCGTGAGGACAAGTGTGCCGTCGTCATCGTGATTGACGACGTGAAGGACGCGTATGCAAGGGATGCAGACGCGAAGGAGCTGCTGGAGTTCCTCGCAGCACCTTCCGACGAGGCACGTCGGAAGCTAACTCCTCACCTTCGAGCTCGTGTACACCGCTATCGTGTACACGAAGGGCTACTGCTGTACAGTGCAGTAGACGACAATGCGGATCGCATTGTCGTTCCGAATGATCATGATCTGCGGCTGCGGATCATGTTCGAGTACCACGATGCCCCTACGGCAGGGCATCCGGGTCGTGAGAAGACATACACTTTTCTCACGCGTGACTTCTACTGGCACCACCAGTACAAGTGGGTACGCAAGTACGTTCGTGCTTGCGAGGTTTGCCAGCGCGTGAAGCCTGCGCCGTTTAGGCAGGCTCCTCTTCAATCACTTCCGACTCCGTCGGAGTGTTGGCAGTCCATGTCCATGGACTTTGTCTTCGGTCTTCCGCCCGACAACAAGCGGAGGACAGGCATCGTTGTCTTTGTGGACCGATTCAGCAAGATGGTCCATCTTGCTGCCGTCCCGGCTACTGTTACAGCCGCGCAGACTGCGCGACTGTTTGTTGACATGGTGTTCAAACACCATGGCATGCCTCTCGACATTGTGTCGGACCGTGATCCACGCTTCACAGCGCGGTTCTGGCAAGAAGTGTTTACACTTCTTGGTTCACAGTTGTCAATGTCGACTGCGGATCATCCGCAGACGGACGGCCAGACTGAGCGCGTCAACCGAGTACTGGTTGACGCGCTGAAGAGCTACGCACACTCGTTCCCGCATTGGAGCGAGTGTTTACCGATGGCAGAGTTTGCCATCAACAACTCGGTGCATGCCTCGACAGGGCATACACCGTTCTACGTGAATGCCATGCGACATCCACGTTTGCCGAGCTTCCTCCTTAAGTGGGGGAGGATCTACGGTTGCGTCTGAACAACCGCATAGGACAGCTGATGACGTACTATCAGCTGCGGTGACGCGAGCTGCGTCTCGTTCGAGCAGGAACGAGCGCGAGATGTCTGTGCCGGGCACAGACATAAGGGACGATAGCGAGCAGGCAGGGCCTGCTGAGGACGAAGGCGACGAGCTGAAAGAGTTCAGCTCGAATGCGCTAGACTTTGTCAAGCGAAGACAAGCCGTCATACGGTTTGTACAAGATGCTATCGCAGCTTCTGTCGATCGACAGAAGCTGAATGCGGACAATGTTGGTAGGGGCAACATTAATGAATTCAAAAAGGGTTCATTGGTTTTGTTAGCTACGCAAAACCTGCCTAAACATGCAGTGTCTGATTTTGGAGCAAGTAAGCTTGCTCCAAGATTCATCGGGCCGTTCAAAGTCCTTGAACGGCATGGCAACGCGTACCGGCTGGACATACCGTCCAGCATGAGACTCCATCCGACGTTCTACGTCGGGCGGTTGAAGCCGTACGTGCGGCACGAGTCATCTACGGTTGATGACTCGCCTGAGAGGCCTGGAAGGCCTTCTCGAGATCGCTCACGCGAGCGATCAGAGCGTTCAATCTCGTCCCGAGACCGGACGAGATGTTCGATGCAGTCTGCGCAGCCTGCGCAGCATCAGCACGGAGGACTCGAACCTCCTGCTTCAGAGCAGCCATCTCGGCGCTCTGAGACTGCTCGAGCGCCGCAACACGATCGTGCAGGGCACGATCGCCATGGTCATAGTGTTGACCATACGGAGGGAGTGTTTCCGCCCCCTCCGCCGCTGTTGCGAGACGCGACTGGGTCGATCCGCTGGATAGTTGAGCGGATCGTGGCTCATAAGAGAACGAACTCTCAAGAGGTTCGTTTTCGTATTCGTTGGAGAGGATTTCCTCCCCATCGAGACACATGGGAGCCACGGAACGTCCTGATGGAGGACGTTCCGGAAATGGTGAGGGCGTACGAAGCCCACCATAACTTGCAGGCCTAAGGCTTGCACGAGGAGTGCTGCGGTCACCCACAGCACTCGGAGCTTCGCGTGACTCAAGCCGAGCACGGAGCTCCTTGATGTGATCGGGTACACGGGTCGTCGTGTACCCCAGTATATCACGGTCGGAGATACGTGTTGCCAGAGGTGGGCAACACGGACAGGGTGTGCCGAAGGGAACGGCACACAGGATCCCCGCTTCCATGCTTGCTTCATGGAGGCGTTCACACTTACCGCGCACGGTGTAAGTGTAGTAGCGATCGCGAGCATGCTTGATACGCTCGCGATAGGCTTTCGGGTCTTTGTTGAAGTTCTCAACAAAGGCGTTCCACGACTGACAGAGTGCCTGCCACTCTGGCACTTTGCTCTTGCGCGAAGTCTTCTTCGCGCTGAAGTATCGGAGCTCATGGAAGAGCCCGATGTAGTAGTCGCGTCTTTGAGTCGGGGACTCAAAGACAATGCCAACAGCGACTTCGTCGTCGGTGATACTGTTGTCGTGGTACAACAGTATCGAGTTCGGTGGTGAACTAGCACCGAACCGGTCATGGATCTCTGCCTCGGTAGGCATCCATGCAGCGCGCACTGGTGGTGGATCAGTGCGCGGAGAGATGAGCGCCCTCGACATGGGGGACGCTGAGTCATCATTGCGCGGACGCGTCGAGACCCCTTGGGTGGGTCGAGCGTGTCTTCGGACGAAGACACGTGGGCGGGAGCCTCCTCTTCACGGAGCTCCCCATCTTCAGAATCCTCGTAGTCGAGAGGATACTCGTCGGAGTCGGCAGCGAAGTCGGACTTCTTCGCTGCATGCTTCTCTTGAGGAGAGCATGGTACTCGGAGACAGAGAGGTTGCTCTCTGTCGAACGACTGGAAGCAGCAGTGCTAGTGGACACTGCCGCTGTTGTGCTTGCTGCGGAGGCAGCAGGCGAGGCTTGCGCGTCCGCGGCTGCGGACGTGGGCTTGTGCGTTGGCGAGTTCAATCGGAAATGAATTCGTGGATCCTTCCTGTAACTTGACGGCCTTGTCAAGTTATGTCGGTTAACGTATCCGGGTGGGTACGTTAAGTCTTAAGGGGGGGATGGTGTAACAGGGTTACACGTACAAGTGGTTACACCACTTGTAACTCTAACAGTTGCGCTAACTGTTAGAGGTTGGAAACGGACCTCAGGCCTTGGTGTGTGGAGCACACCAATGGATACATGGGCGGGCCATATCATTGGATGGCTCGCGTGCATTTACGCATGTTATTGGTAGAAAGCGAAGCATTTCTACCAATCAGTGCTCTTAGAAGAAATCAGAATTCTGTCAACCACACATTGACAGAACCTTTAGAAACAGATAGCAATCAGATTTAGGAGGTCCATAATTGGCTTATGCCAAATTCAATAACAGTTCTCATTTTACGGTATTTTGCAGTCTTAATATTGTTATATTTGATTTAATTATATTTACGGACGTAAGTATAATTAAATTAAGTCTAATTAATTGCACGCTTCCTCATACACGTAAGCGCACGTGTACGCCACCTAATAGGCCTTAGTAGACCTATTACAGCCACACCCTGCATCTCTGCTCGTGTCACTGCAGCTATTTTCTTCGCTTTCTAACGTTCCTTGTTCATGCTCTGCTTCTCTTTTGCATGATGATCCGATATCTGACTACGAAGACACTCTACCCATCGGCTTCGTAACCGCGATTTAAATGGCTGATCCCAAGCCACGTCTGCGGGCTGACATACGTAGGTATATCGTGGTGGAACTTTGAGTAATACAACATTGATTGACGCAGCGTATTGAGTGACCTCCTCGGTCCAGTGTCCAGAGAAGTCACCCCACAGAAGGAGGACCCTCTCATGCATGTTGTCTCGGTGGCCAAAGTGGTAGTTCAAGAACTTAACCGAGATGTCAGAATTCCACCAGGCAGTACGGTTCCCGTAGATTTGACAGTCATGCTTTGCTTGAAGAGGGGCGAGCTCCTCCCATAGGTGGACGCCAAAGCCATGCCATTTGATCTGCACATGTTTATGACGGAATACACCTTCCTTGAGCACCAGGAAGAGAGCCCACTTGTTACCATGCGTAGTGACATTCTTGCGAGGTAGGTATTCGAAGAACACGGCTGCTATTAAACATTAGAGAGCTTATAGTAAGCTGTAATCTACCTGTTTGGTCCGCGTTAAAGACCTGTGTGATGTTGTTCTATACGAATACCGCTCAAACTTCTCCACTTTCTCCTCGCTGCTGCTGCATCCTCTGGAGTGGTTTGGCCCTGTCGTGTCCGCGCACTTACTGAAAGCTTGAATCTACGCATAAAACGCCGTTGGATGCTCGCAAGGTATACCAGTGTCGGTCGCTACTTCAAGGGCCTTGAGCGACAGCTGACCTATTTTTAAGGGAAACGATTAATTTGGGGCCGGTTTGCACGAAGTGTCTTTAGGGCGGAGCTGTGAGAATACTGGTGAAGAAGAGCACAAAATATGACAGGTCCTGGAAGCCCGCGTTTTGCGCGCTTTCTAGGAAGGCTGAAACCTCCACCCGATTGAGGATCGTATTGGAGGCCGCGATTCAAACCGACGGCTCGAAATGCGACCTAGATCGGTTAGAGACCGGAATTTGACTTGCATTATGTATGCATTGTAGCTCGCCATCGAAAGGGCTAGGATAATTGAAGCGCTTGTACCAACCCTCCCCAACATCTTGGCCACAAACCAGCAACGCTATCTCTTGTGTCTTGAATATGATGTCAGATCGGCCACCCGCACAACCGTCCAACAAACCAATCGTAGAGATGCTGCTCCACTTCCTGAGGAAAGAACGTTTTTGGTCCCTTTCAAGCAGTGGCCAGGGAGCTCCCCTCCTTGAATGTCTTTATCCACTTCCTATTTCGTATTTTAGCTGATTTCTACGAATTAGAGACAGAGGCACAAAACTGCAACTACGCATTGGTCGAAACCACACTGGCCCCCAACTGATCAACCGGCGTCGTTTCCCTTAGTTGGTCCTTACCTCAACTTTACTTACTACCAAACCATAAAATCTCCGACCTCCGACTTGCTCCGATCGTACCAAAATGATCTGGAGCTTGTGCGCACGGATGCTGGACAGGCGCTGGAGGTGGGCACTGGACGCAGGTGCTTAGAGGCTGGAGGAGGGACGGAGGATGGAGGTGGACGGAGGCTGGAGGTGGACGGAGGCTGGTGCTGGAGGTGGACAGAGGCTGGAGGTGGACCTGGAGTTGGATGCTGAAGCCGGACGCTGAAACCTTTAACTTTGTATTGACATATCCATATTTGTGTATGTCCCTCCGACCCGATATGTCGAAGACGACGAATCTACTAGCCCTAATTCATTCTATTTGTTAAAATTCAGTTGTAGATGCGTTTGGATTGGTCTAAATATAATACAAATATATGATTGGCTGTTCTAGCGAATACAAAAATTAAGTATGGTCGGAGATTTAATGATATCCATCCATATGCTGTAAATAGTCTCATACGATTGGTTATTAAAATATTTCGCTTAGGAAGCGCGTTCGCTTAAGACAGGAGTTATACGGTAGTTCGCGTGGTGTGCTGGAATGCTTTTGATAGTACTCCACCCCGCAGACTGAACTTCTGAAGGCTCGCTGATGCTGGGTACGTTGTTCATTTCACTTCATCATTTACGATGGAGGAGAAACTAGTACCCTCCCAAGACGACTTACAGCTCACCGACCGCTCAACACTCTCGAGTTTCCGTGCTGTGTCCAAACATGGATCTCAGCGAGAAGCGTTGGCAGCTATGCAGCTTGTTGGTGACGGTATGAGTTATTACGTTCTAAACAACCAGGGGTCTTCATCGGCTACAACCGTGTACGAATGTGCATCACATCTTGATTGTCCTAAACGAATGCGTCTTGTTGTCAAAAATGGCGACGACGACAAGGCGTACGTGCATTTGGAAGAAGGAGAAGGAGATCACGGGACTGTTTTATCTAAGAGGAAGGTACGTGGGATAGCTCCCGTTTACATGGATGAAGTCGATGCCATTCTTTGGGGGGGGGGGGGGCTGGTCCCACGAAGTGCCGTCTTCTGTTAAAAAGAGCGGCACAATAACAGTGAAATCATGACGAAGTTACTCCCAGATTGAGCAGTTGAAAAATCGGAAGAAGACTCTGATGAATTCTAACCACGGTACGTTTTCTCTTTTTTGTTTTTGTTAAATAACGTACTAACGTTCTTGTAGGTTGGGACATCGCGACTATTGCTGAGCTAAACGAATGGATAAGTTCAAATTGTTCGATACTCGTTCACAGTTTTACGGTTCTGACGACGGACAAACTGGTGGCGACGATTCGCAGTTTGAATTCCATCCGTCTTTGCTGGCAATGATGGATGACTTGTTAGTATTTGATGTGTTCTCAGACACTGAAAACGCATCTTTCGGGATCATTTCCAACAGTCGTACTGTTTTCGGCAGTGTGGTGAAATCTGTTCGTGACCAAGGTGAGGAGTTGTTTGGTTCGTGTGACGGAACATACCGGATTCACAAGGACCACTGTACGCTTGTAAACTTCGGTACCTACACGACTCAATACTCCTGTGGTTCCTTTGCTAAGCACTTTGTGCCATGGATTTTCATGTTCGTGAAAAGTGAGAGCGAAGTTGCATACCGTGCTCTTTTCAAGACAACGTGCCAGTTCGCTAAGAAGATGTACGACGTGGATGTGGTGCTCCGCTACGGATCTTTAGATCACTGCACGGCGATTTCGAATGCTTATGTGTCGGTTTGGCCAAATATTGTTAGGATTGTGGTGAAGTGTTTTCCGAGAAATGCGGTTGCCTTAGATGTAATCCGATCTGAGCCCTCCCGTCGTATGTGGATACCACATGGTTAAAGTTGGCCGGTGAACGCGGGACAGGACCGGACTGGAATTGGTGACCACAGATCCCGAAGATCCGGATCTGGTTGAAGGCCGAGATCCGGGATGCCCAGGATCCCCACGTGAATTCAGACCCAGCAGAAGGTGACGATCCAGGATCCCCTGGATTCTCATGGAGATCCGGATCCAGCCGAAGGCTTAGATCCAGGGTCCCCGATACTCGAAAGATCCAGATCCCCAAGATCCAAGATCCCAAGATCCAGATCCTCCAGATCCAAGATCCCAAGGCCCAGATCCCAAGATCCAAGATCCCGAGATCCCAAGATCCAAGATCCTCCAGATCCAGATCCCAGATCCTGAGATCCCAAGATCCCAGATCTCAAAATCCTGAGATCCCAAGATCCCAGATCTCAAAATCCCAAGATCCCAGATCCTCCAGATCCAGATTCCAGATCCCAGATCCTGAGATCCCAAGATCCCAGATCTCAAAATCCCAAGATCCCAGATCCCAGATCCTCCAGATCCAGATCCGAGATCCCAAGATCCAAGATCCCTGAGATCCAAGATCCGAGATCCCAAGATCCCAGATCCTCCAGCTCCAGATCCAGATCCTCCAGATCCAGATCCAGATCCAGATCCCAGATCCTCCAGATCCAGATCCAAGATCCTGAGATTCCAAGATCCCAGATCCCAAGATCCCAAGATCCCAAGATCCCAGATCCCAGATCCTCCAGATCCAGATCCGAGATCCCACGATCCAAGATCTCTGAGATCCAAGATCCGAGATCCCAGATCTCAAAATCCCAAGATCCCAGATCCCAGATCCTCCAGATCCAGATTCCAGATCCCAGATCCTGAGTTCCCAAGATCCCAGATCTCAAAATCCCAAGATCCCAGATCCCAGATCCTCCAGATCCAGATCCGAGATCCCAAGATCCAAGATCCCTGAGATCCAAGATCCGAGATCCCAAGATCCCAGATCCTCCAGCTCCAGATCCAGATCCTCCAGATCCAGATCCAGATCCAGATCCCAGATCCTCCAGATCCAGATCCAAGATCCTGAGATTCCAAGATCCCAGATCCCAAGATCCCAAGATCCCAAGATCCCAGATCCTCCAGATCCAGATCCGAGATCCCACGATCCAAGATCTCTGAGATCCAAGATCCGAGATCCGAGATCCCAAGATCCCAGATCCTCCAGATCCAGATCCTCCAGATCCAGATCCAGATCCCAGATCCTCCAGATCCAGATCCAGATCCAGATCCAAGATCCTGAAATCCCAAAATCCCAAGATCCCAGATCCCAGATCCTCCAGATCCAGATCCGCAATCTCAAGATCCAAGATCCCTGAGATCTAAGATCCGATATCCCAAGATCCCAGATCCGAGATCCCAAGATCCCAGACCCTCCAAATCTAGATCCAAGATCCTGGGATCCCAAGATCCGGATCCAGATGCTCCAGATCCAAGACTCCATGAAGATCCGGACCCAGCTGAAGGCCAAGATCTAGGATCCCGGCTAGGATTCAAGTTACCAAGATCCAAGATCTAGGCGAGGACACAACATGTGATGACTATCGGTGTAAAAGGTGCAGGATCCAGATGTTGCATAGGGCGAGGATCCAGATGATAGGTCTTAGGATGGGATTGGTATAATTGTAAATCAGACACGAATTTGCCTTGATCTACGCAAGTGCCTTAGCTACACCAGGAAACGGGAACGAATATTGGCCCTCAAAGGTGTTAGGAAGCTAAGTGTAGTTGATCTAGCTGTAAGGTATAAGACTGGATAATATATTGGCCAGCTTAGCCTACACTAGTGATCTACCGTTAGTGCATATTGGATCTAAGGGACTTTATTGCTTGGCCCGAAGATCTATCGACTCTCAACTCTCAAGACCCCCGCTATCGGACGCGGCAAGCAACGGAAAGGACAAGGAACACCCCGCCACTAGGCCAACTTACCAGCCCGGATCCAGATCCGGCTGCTAGATCTGAGCTCGACCAAGTCGCTCTAGATCTAAATCTACTACCCGGTGGTAGAGCGAAGACTTCCGCGCTACCCCACGACCCCACGTCTCGCCAAGACAGTCACCTTTCACACCAAGACCTCTTCGAAGTTACCTGGAAGAGCAGATCCCGCCCACCCGACGGGTACACAAGGTGAACACACTCAGCACAAGATCACGGATCATCGGAGCACCCCCTCCGTTAGTCGGTGTCTGGGCGCAAGTGGTATCGGGATCTGGCCTTAATCACATTTTGGCTGATCCCGCTACACCACAGGATGAACTGTTGGCCTCACGTAGCTCGGAAGGTTTTCCAGCAAAGGACCCGACTAAACGATTGTAAATACTACAACGATGTCGTGAAAACGCACGTCAACTGGAGCACCACTGCAGAACGTACGAGCAGTTCCGCAAAATCGGCCAGCAATGTATAGACAAGTGGAAGGAAAACAATGAAGAGAACTATGCTTCTTCGTCGAAACGTACTTTACACCGCCTTGGGACACCTGGTATTGTGGAGCCGCTGGTGAAGTGTCTGGTGTTCTGCCGAATCAAAATCCGATTGAATCATTTCATGGGGTCATCAAGAAGGCACTTCTATCTCTCCGTGCAAGCACACCAACTGTGCTAAATGTCTCCTTACCGACTTTACTGTGTCTTGTGGCTCAAGATTTGAAGGCTCCAGGCATGCCTGATCAAAGGTTTAGCTACTTTGTCGAAGGAACGTGCGGAAAGGCGTGCTCAGTAGCCCACTATACTAACGTTATAGCACTAGGACCAATTCCGGGAGAGTATTTTGATCGTGCTCAGATTCTCGTCGGCAACAAGCGCAACTTCATCAAGCTGACCGTGTCAGGAAACGAAGAAATCCGAGCTGTGGTGTTTAATGCGGACACTTGCATAGTTGGACCGCACAAGGGAGTGTCCGTCACGATGACCCGGATTAAATGCTACAGTGCTGCACTAAAAGGTGACATGGTCCCTGGTAAGAAGGTTAAAGACGCGCCACTTCTCTACATGTCGCTATACCAAGTTACTGTGCGTGAAGATCACCCCCCCCCCCCCTCTCAAGCTGTCCTATTTGGAAAACTCGCGACGTAAGTACTTCCTCATTATGGTATATTTTATAGGCTAACCTTCATTATGGACAGATTAACACCGTACGCCGCGCCTACACATGCGACTGCAAGACGCGTTGGGAGATTGGGTGGGTCTGCGAGCATGTTCTGGCCACAATGTCGTTGCTAAGTCGGATGGATCTTGAGGAATCAAATCGTAGCATCCCAGTGGGGCGTCGCTCAGGACGTCCACGCAAGACCAGGGCGCTGGAACGAGACTGCAGAGAGCGTGACCGCAGCGACAAAGGTTTTTTTAGCAAGTCAAACTTGATTAAAATCCTGACGGAATCGCCAGCCCGCGTTTACAACTGGCCCCTTATCAAGGAGTTCACGTACAATGAAGACGGGCATACTTCTTTGCACAATCACCATCCACTATTGGGGCGTCAGAATCTTCAACCGAGAGTCCATCCAAACCCACAACTCTACGGCGGCACGCGAAATAACGTCTCCTGAGCGAGAGCCGGTAGTGGTCTCGCTAATCTGCGGTCGTGAAGCCAGCAGCAAACAATTTGTCCATCTTAACACGACCAATTAAATCCCATACGATTCAAATGGCCGTCCGTGTAGCCGTGTAGTCGGTCCACGGAACACGTATTAGGGAAGATGGTGGCTTCCTAGGATCCCTTGCTTGTATTGGTGCTGATTTTACAATGAGGTGTCTGACTAGCCTGACAGTGCTCCGTCCAAGCATGCTCTCAAGTTTCGTCCTAGCTACTCTACCACCAGCTCGGCTTCGGTATCTTATCCTACGCCCAGTGAATGAGCCTTGTATTGTACATCAACCCACTACACCGCCCTTCCAAGACTTGGCTAACGAACATCGCTTGTCACCGTCTTGTTGTATACACTGTACTCCTTCATCATGCTATGGCAGCTACAGCATCCTGGAATGCACGATTCCCTCTAGAAGGTG
Source organism: Phytophthora capsici (assembly GCA_030324255.1). Taxonomy (NCBI): domain Eukaryota; phylum Oomycota; class Peronosporomycetes; order Peronosporales; family Peronosporaceae; genus Phytophthora; species Phytophthora capsici. The sequence goes on from CM059363.1 coordinate 3,969,482, forward strand.
AGTAGTTTTTTTTACCATGACAGGTATGTCCTTGTATAGGCTCGTCATAGACTCTCACGAGTCGTCAATAGGCTCCAAGCCCTTCCGCGAGACGAGTATCTCGAACTTTTGCTTGCTAGCGTTCCATCTGTGCTCGAGGAGTTAGGCAACAGTAAGAATAATTTCCTGCGAGACCACGTGCTCTCAAATTTCTTCTGTAACTTCAAAACTCTTGTCTGGGTAGAACTTCAATCTGGAACTATGCACATCTTGTTCTGCGCCGGTAACTAGGTGTCGTACTCTAAAAGAGTTCTCCTCAGCTTTGACGACTTGGTATGGACCTATCCAAGTCGCCAGTAATTTGTTGTTGTGCTTCTGGTCCACTCGAGATCGTAACACGAAGTCTCATTCCTCGAAGTTTGGCTTCAATGTATGTTTAGGCTTCCGTTTGTTTCGCTTCGTCTGCTTCGAGCGAACGTCGATCACCTTCTTATGCATAAGATGAGCACTCTCTCGCAGAGCCTCTAACTTAGTTTCAATGTGATCTGGCAGCTCGCCCAGATCCACCAGTCTCTTTTGATCTTCGTTCAGGTAGAAACCGAGAGGCGATACCGCTGGAAGCACGCAGAACAGCTCCACTGGAGCGTGATTGCCCAACGAGGGCACGGGTGTGTGGTTAAGGTTGGCTTGAAGAGCTGCAACAAAGTAAGTCCAGTCCTTGATGTTGACCTGATACTCCAGACACATTGCCCTTAGAACCTGGATGATGCCATTGTTCAGTCTTTTAACATTTCCATTAATCCATGGCGAATACGCCAGCGAAAACTTCTGGTCGGAGTTGAGCCGCTTGCTAACTTTACTCACAACCTCGTTCTTGAAGTGCGACCCGTTGTCGCTAATCCATAGCCCTGGAGCCCCGAATCTGCTGTGCCAGTCCATTATGGCCTGTGCCTTCACCACACTGGTCGGTACGATGCACGGAACCAACTCACAGTAATGGGTAGCGTCGTCTTTCATCACAAATAGAAAGTAGTCCCAATGCAGGACAATTTCCTTCGTGATTGCCTGATGTGCCACCATGTCAAGGGAGGAAGGATCGTGCATCGACCTTGGGCAGAAACCTTTCGTGGCAATGAGAGGAACGAAGCCCACTCATTCACGTAGGTTAGCAATAGAGGAGCGTCGTTGCATGATTTCCATCAGAGAGTCACGACCACGATGACCTTGTGATCCGCAGTGAGCCACAACAAGCAGTCGCTGCACAATGCTCCTGTCTTCGCTTGGTATCCAGATGCACCCATCCTTGGCCCATAGACCATCATTTCCTTGCGATAGACCTCTTAGTCTTGCTGTCTCATGCTGCTTTTGACTTGCGAGTATAGCTGCAACGTCCGGCCACTCAAAGCTGTCATTGCTGAACGGGCGAATAGGTGTTGGTTTTGGCTGACACTCCCCACCTCTGTCTTCGGCTCGATCAGCATCCTTCGTTTCATCATTGTCTGGTCGTGCACGTTTTCGCCGTAGGCGCTTCATGGCTACACCGTTTGGGTGCAGGCACCCCGCCCAGCGCGATATCATATCCGCCCAAGCGTTTTTCACTCCCTCAATATGCTCAATAGAAAACCGATACTCCATGAGCTTCATTGACCACCGCAAGAGCTTGCCTCGCACATGGTTCTTGATTTGCTGCGCCGGCGCGAAGACGTGGATGAGATTCCTATGATCACAGTACATGCGGAACCCCTTCGGTCTCATCATCAGGTACGAGAGTTTGTCACACGCAGTGATAATCGGGCACTCTTCCTTCTCGATGATGCTCCAATTGCGTTGCGCACCAGTGAACGTCCCTCCCATACACACTAACAGTTCATGTTCTTGTTCGTGAATAGGAATTTGTGCCTTCCAATCGGTCACTTGAGTCACTATCACCGACCAACCAACGTCACTTGCATCTGTAACGAGGATAGTTTCAGATTCTGCCTTTGGAAATGCCGGTATCGCACTGACAGCTAACGCATCTTTCAACTTTTCAAAAGCCTCCAACTCAGCTGCACTCAGCATGATCAGAATTCCACTCGCCACTCGCTTTGTTCGCTTGGACGTATGTGCCATGACAGAGTCAAATTTTTCTTGCAGCGGTCGCACTAGGCGACCATAGTCAATGATCGATGTCCTCATCCAGTTAGTCGAGCAGATAAACTGCTGTAATTCACCGGCAGTTGACGGGTAAGGAAATGCACGAAGAGCTCCAATCCTTTCTGGATCATGCCTCACTCCGCTGCCGTCTACCAGTTTACCACACAACTTCACTTGTTTCTTGAATACAGACGACTTGGTAGCGCTGCGCTTAAATCCAAACTCGTTCACTAGGCTGAAAAGCTCTGCAAGCTTGTCCAAGTACTCATCCAGAGTCTTTGCGTACAATAACAGGTCATCGATTCGCACTAATAAGTGATCGTAGAGCAGAGATGCGAAGCATCGCTCCATCGTCGCTTGAAAGTAAAGTGCAGCATCCGACCAACCTTGAGGTACTCGACGCGGTGTGTAAATCTTGCGGTGGGTCATATATGAGAGAATTTCTTGAGAAGCTTCATCTAAAGACAGTTACCAATACCCCTTAATAAAGTCGAAAAGCCCACAGAACAAACTCCCAGCCACTCGCTCAAGATCCACATCCAGGTTTGGCATCGTGCCAACGAGAGGCTCCATCTGCGCATTTGTCGGCTTGTAATCAGTCGTCTGTCGGAACTCGTTAACTCCTCCAGCCTTCTTCACCGGCAACGCTGGGCACGCCCACCTCGCATCAGGATTTTCATACTCCCACCCAAGACTCACCAATGTGTTGTTAAAGTCTTCGAGAAACCGTTGTAGTTCCGGCGGGTACTTCCTAGCTTTGGTTTTGTACGGTTTTGTACGGTTTGGCCCCAGGCTTCAACCGGCGGAGGAACTTTCGCTGGCGGGTAATCGCCCAGATTGACGCGCCAAATATCATACATGTAGATTCACGAAGGAGTTTTTATCGGGGAGGATCTTTGGATGGCAGATCAACGGTGGTAGGTATGCTTGGTCCGTCCGCTTCTCAGATGATGAGGTTCATTCTTTCGAGTGCGAAGAACTGGCCGATTTGCTTTCGTTTAGCGCAGCGAAGGAGTTGGACGTCAGCGCGCCACCGCAGTAAAGACGGAAGAAGCGCGATACATTTCTTTTTGCATTAGATAGGTACTTCCAATACACCCTTTATTGCCGATCTTACTTCCAATAGCCCCTTAATGAACTATCCTACTCTAAATCCACCCGAAAGTTGCCTGTACTCGGAAACCACTCGATAGTTACTCACGAAAAACATTTTCCCCCGCCATAGCGTGAGGCAGACTGTCAATGCTAACCAGCAATAATGAATCTTGAGCGGCTGTCTCTTTAAACAAAAATGACACTTTGTTGGTTAAGTGCGGACGAATAGTTACCATGACTTGGGAGAAGCACAACGAGAAATTTAGCACGGCAAGAGTCTGAAGAGTATCTTACAGTTCGAAGTCTGTCGACACGTTCACTCGGGAATCCTTCATCCAAAGCTCTAGCGATCATCGCTTCAACTGCCTCCTTGATCTCGTCATCGTCCTTCCTGCTCACGGCAGGGTCATCATCAATGTCGTCGTCGTCCGTTCCATCGGACCAGCCCAGCTGCCTGTCAACGTCAATTCCCAACATGCTAAGTACATCGCGACCGAGCAGGAACTCATCTTGACCATCCACAATCAAACACTCCACCGGGGAGTGAATGTTGACTGGTCCAGCCGCTGTCCTCAGTGACAAGTTCAAATATACAACCGTTTCCACCTTCAAAGTACGTCCACCAACCAGTTCACACAAAATTGGTTGCTGCAATTCCACACTTTCAATATCTTCTTCTCTCAATTTGCCCACATCAGCTCGAGAAATGCACGACTTGAACGCTCCACTATCTGCGCAATATGGTAGCTCAAGAGAATCGTTCACTCGCACTGTTGGTTTTCCTTCAGGCAAGCACTGTTTAATTCGATGGAGGCGTGCGGTGCCTCCCTTGCTTATTGGATTGAGATCTGCGCTGGTTGTTGTTGGAGCTAGATGTGTTCGGCGTGCTCTCCACACGGGGACAATCCCTCACTAAATGCCCTCCACCACAGTTAAAACAGCCACGCTGCTTGCTGCTGCGACCATTTTGCTGTGTGGTGCATTGCTCTTCAACACGGCGTCCTGACTGCCGTACTTTGCTGTCGTTTGGAGTATTTCCTTGGTTTTGTTTTTTGCGAGGACAAACGAGTTAGCCTCGCTGTTTCCATCACTCTCGTGGTATTTCTGCCTGCGCTTTCCGCCGACACCAGCAACTCGTAACCCCCGATCGATTTTCTCCTGGTCCAAGGCCTGCTCCATGCTGCTTGCTCTGCACCAATGTCCTTGAGAAGTAGTCGCATCCACAGCCCTTCCTTGATGCAGTCACTTAGAGCCATGTACTCCGCCTCAATCGAGCTTACCGCGACAGTCTTCTAAAACGTAGAGCGCCAAACCACATGTTCCCCACACAGCATGAGGATTGTCCCGCTAACCGAGCGTCTATCGTCGCGGTTGCCAGCCCAGTCTGCATCCGAGTAGGCGACAAGCTTTGTTCCTTGCGATCCATCGAAAAGGATGCCCACGTCCTTGGTCTTCAACAGATAGCGCACCACCTTGATTCCAGCATCCCAGTGTTTCTCACCAGGGTTCTCCAGAAAACGACTCAACTTGGTCACTGCAACCGAGATGTCAGGTCGCGTTCCACACGCCAGATACATAAGGCTACTGATGAGCGATCGGTATGGCTTCGACTTCATCTTGGCCTTGTCCTCATCGGCCTGCAGCCCATCGTCCTTAGTGAACCGAATCCTCGGGTCCAGTGGCAACCGGCTTGGCTTTGCGTTCTCTTGACCAACTTCTTGATGGACGACTCAGTATAAGCTCACTGACAGATGCCCAACGTTCTGCGCTCCATGTCGTAGTCGATCTCGATGCCAAGAATGATGGGTGCTCGCTTCAACGCGAACACTCAGCGGCAACCGATCGGGCGCTGGTGCGTTTGTCTAGGCACCAACTTCCAGGTACCGTTGTCCGTTAACGACTTGAGTTCACTTACAATCGCTTCCTTCCAATTGTCTTGGTCCGTACTTGTAGTCGCCTCAGTGTACGTCTTCGGGACCTCATCTGTAGCAGCCATCAGCTGTTCACTTTCAACAATAGCGAGCTCGTTACCACTTGACCTCGGTCGCTTTTTAGTCATCTTCTGACGCTTGGTTCCACTCGACGATGGAGCCTCAATGACTTGCTTCTTCCTGGTTGTCTCGTCAATGTGACGAACGCGTGAACGAGTAACCATAGGATGTGTCGAATCGCATGGCACCATTGCGGTATCCACACTCAAGTCATGTTGAAATGGGATCACGTCAGCAACTTCAACATCAGTAGGGACGATTTGCGTGGAGTCACTCAACGACAATTGCTCCATTGTTGGCGCTAATGCATCTGTATCATCGTCGCCATCCACACAAGTCATGATGTGCGCAGGGTTGACCGTCTCGATGAACTTGACGGTGAAATTCGCACCTTTCTAGTTGACAAATCCAGTACACGATACCCCTTGACTCTATCCTTGTATCCCATGAACCGACATTTAAATGCCTTTGCATCCAGCTTGCAACGCTTATCGTTGGGAATGTGGACGTATCCCAGTGCGCCAAACACCTTCACGTTATTGAGTTGTGGCTTGGAATAACTCACAATCTCGTTGGGTGTCTTCACATTCACCGAGTTGGGAATCCGATTGATGATCCAGGCCGCAGTGTTAACCACTTCAGCCCACCACTTTCTGTCAACACTCTCATGATAGAGCATGCAGCGAGCCATTTCCACGAGGTTTTGGTTCATCCGTTCAGCGAGTCCATTCTGCTGAGGTGTGTACGGCACCGTCTTCTCATGTCTGATGCCACAGTGGTTGAGGTAGTTCTTGAACTGGCGGCCCGTGTACTCACCGCCATTATCCGAGCGCATGCGCTTGATTGTCTTGCCTGTCGCGTTCTCAATTCCGGTCTTGTACGTCTTGAACTTCAGCAGTCTACTTCCGATTTGGCCTTCATGAAGTAGACCGTAACGTGGCGTGAGTAGTCGTCGATGAAGGTCACCACGAACCTACAACCACCAGGTGTCTTGGTTTGCATCGGATCCATTACGTCCGAGTGCACCAGGTCAAGCACCCCAGCATTCTTGACGAGTTTCTCCGAATGTCTCGGGTAGTGGTCAGCTTTCATCTTGCCCATGCAGCAGCCTGCGCACACATCGTCCCCGTGGACTTCTCCCGTGATGCGAGGCACTCGTTCTGGTCAGTAGTTTCTCATAGTGCTTGTACGGGATGTGGCCGGATCGGGCGTGCACAACAGCCCATGGCTCCTTACGAGTGGTCGTTGCAGAATGACACACCTCGTTCCCCACTATCTTCAACTTGTAGAAGTTTCCACAGCGCTTCGCCTCCATGACGATAGCACCACCAAAGCTAAAGACACACTTGTCCTTGCTGAACTACGCGGTGACGTCCTTCTCGGCCAGCTCCGACACCGATATGAGGCTTCCTTCAACTTCAGGGATGTACAGGACATCCGACAGCGTGGCAGACGTGCCGTCCACCGACGGTGTCTTTCGCAACGGTGATCTTGAAATTGCTCAACTTCTTGGTGACGAGAAGCCGGTTTTTAAGCGTCTTCTTGTTGAAATGCTCCTCGAGCATCACCCACGCCTCAGCGGCAGTCAGTGCTCCAAGGATGAAACTTGGTACGCGAGGCTCATGTCTCCAGCGATAACACCAAGTGGCTTCAGATCGTTGGTCTTCCATTCCGCCGTGGAGCGATCACTCACTTGGTCGAACTCGGGCTTGATGATCTGCGGGAGCAGGCCCTTCCGAGCGAGATTCATCCGCATGTTGAACTGACAGTGGAAATAGTTATCTTCCACAAGCTTGTCGATGTTGTCGACGTAGCTTGGTCTGAGAATAGCGAACGAAGCTTGGTAGTGTAATGAGTGTTGGAATGTAAATCCGAAAGTGATATTGAATTAATTGTCCGGAGCTGGTAGCTCCTCCCCTCCTACACATGCATTGCTCCTCCTACCTTCGCTACAGAGCATTTGAAAAAGTACATATCCTGTCAATTTGTAACGGGAACGCGATTTGTAACGGGAACGCTTCCCGATCTCATGATCACCGCCTCAGCCAATCATATCGCCCCATTCGACCCACTTCAAGATATAACCTTTCAAGGCACACGCTTGCCACGCACCAATCACGTGCTCCAGGCGCGTGCCCAAAGGTAGGAACCCAGACGAAGTTGCGGCGAAGTGCAATCACAATACTGGTGGCCCAAGATGTATAAGTGGGCATGCGTACATGCGAGACATATAAACGGACCAAGTCCGCGCCGCATGCGGCTGCGCCGTTGGCGAGTTTGCCAGTCCCTTCGGGATGTTGGCAGTCCATCAGCATGTACTTTGTGGTTGGCCTTCCTAAGGATAAGGCGGGCAACACGGGCGTCGTGGTCTTTGTTGACCGATTGAGCAAGATGGCTCATCTTTCGGCTGTGCCGGACACCGTTGACGGTGAGGATACAGCTAAGCTGTTATTGTTCGCCAACATGGCTTTCCTGAGGCAATTGTCTCTGATAGAGACCTCGCTTTACAGCGAAGTTCTGGACGTCCTTATACAGGGTGCTGGGCACCAAGTTGGTTGGACATGTCCACGGCGGATCACCCGCAGACCGATGGTCAAACTGAACGCGTGAATCGCGTTGTGGAGGATATCCTCCGAAGCGTCTGCGCTGAAGCGCCACGACGCTGGAGCGAGATGCTTCCCCTCGTTGAGTTCGCTATGAACAATACGGTGCATGCCTCGACAGGCTTCACCCCGTTCTATGTGAACGGTTTGGTCGACCCTCGCGTCCCTCTAACGCCACCACGGTGTGGCTCTGGGCTTGATGGGGGAGTGTAACGGGGTTACACGGGTTTACACCTGGTGTGTTCCACACATGGATACCCTTTGTGTAAGGTACATATTTGATGTACGGACACTCGAGGGAGTGTGTGTAGCTGAGAGCCACACGTTATGCATTTGAAGTAGGATTTCACTTGGTTTTACTATGTTAGATAGTTAACCACATACATTTACCCCCTAGGCGGCTAGCCGCAATAAAAGATAAATAAACAGTTTGGATTTAGAACACAAAGTGAAAAGTCCTTTTATTAAGGTCGTAGTTAGAAGGTGCCTTTGGTAATAAAGGTCTATTAACCCTTAATAAGGTGTGTGTTAATCCTTAACTCGTTGAGTTAACCGTCTTCCTCTGACGCTAAGCTACGGCAGTCCCGCTGCAGGGAGGGTTAGCCGATCGGCTTGCTGATGTCAGCCCAGTTGCGGTTCGCAAGCACCTCGATGACTTTGTCTCTTTGAGGCTGAGCGTCATGCGTCAAGTGCGCGACGCGATGGCTGAAAGCCAGGATCTCCAAAAGGAGTATGCAGATGCCAAAGGCAGGAAGAACATGGAAAGGTTTGAGATCGGGGATCTGGTTTTATTAAACGCTAAAAACCTACCTACACATGCAGTGTCTGCGGTCTTTAAGACCAAGTTGAGACCTAGGTTCATCGGACCGTTTAAGGTCGTGGCCAAGAAGGGCCTAGCGTACACGCTCAATCTTCCGAAGAAGATGCGTACGCACCCGGTGTTCTACGTGGGCTTGCTTAAGCCATACCGGGACCCTGCTCGGGTGAGCTCTGAGGCGCTAGCGCCGGGTTGGACACGCGAGACAGCAGGGTGCGGAGGCCCAGCACCAGAGTCCGAGCGCAGGATACTGCGGGGCAGCAGGGTGCGGAGGCACAAGAGGCTGCAAGGTAGCAGGCGGTAGATCCATCAGAGGTGGCATTGCGACGGGACGAGAGCCGTACGGCTGAATCCGAACCAAGAGGTCAAGTTGACCTTGCAGCTGAGCGACCTGACGCTCAAGGTCGGCGACCCGCTGCTGCATCGCCTGAGGCGACTCAAGCCAGTCAAGGCGGCCCTCGACATCCTCGAGACCATTCGCTAAGCGATGTGACGAGCGGTCAACGTCAGCGATGTAGTCGTTCACCGAACGGACACGAGTCTGCAGGTGGAGGAGCTCGTCCCTACTCGCAGCCCGAGCTATGACGAGGTTACCCGCATTCCCAAAACTCGTGGGAGTTCGAGGTGCCATTGCGACAGGATTGCCCTGACGTCGTTGACGCTTATAATCAACGTCACCCGGTGACGGACCACCTGAAGGGCGTGCGACGGAGTCGCCGGGCGCCACACGCTTCTCACCACTAGAGTGGGGCGACGACAGGCCAAAAGCCGAGATCATGCTTCGACCAATGGCTGTAGCAGCTGACCCATGGCTATGGGTAGGGCTGCTCACAGTAGGAGCAGGAGACCGGGGTGCCTCGTAGCGCGAGGGACGTTGTCCAGGTGTACTGTTTGGTTTGACGCTTCGCGAAGTCGAAGCGCAAGCGCCGCTTTAAGCGGATATATGTTTCCGAGAAACTTGCTCGGAGAGAATCGTAGGAGTGGAGCCGTCGGGCTAGCTCCACAGAATTATGAAACCGCGCTTCGTAAGCGGCCATAGTTTCACCCTCTGAGAGCGCCACCGTCACTGTCCGCATGGCCGGCACGGCCTCGCCGTGGAGCTGCTGACGCAGGCACTCACAGTACTCCGAGGAAGTAGTTACTTGGGGAGTCAAGAAGCACTCACGGAGCTTTTGGCCATGGACGACTTCGTTCGTCGTTCCGGGGCGCAGGCCCACACGTATACGTGTCCAGGGGCTACAAGGCAGCGCGTCGAACGACCTCTGCAGGAGTGAGACGGTCATAACCATAGTCGCGACGCGACGTGCCCACAATGAGGCGTGCTACAGGTCTGTTAGACCATGCGCAAGATGCAGCCTCAAGCTGCCGGCTTCGAGCGCCGTCCAGATCGTTGGAGACCAGACCTGGCTCATGGAGCTCGTACTCGTACCTCGACGAGAGAGGTGGTGCGTTGTGCAGAGCGTTCGAGGAACCATCACGATTCAAGAACGAATTGGGCGTCTGTAGCTCGCGAGAGCGGGACACCGGGCTTGAAGACCTCGAAGAGGCAGCCACCTGGCCCGTAGGAGTTCCCTCGTCATCGTCAGGGACGATCTCTCCTTACTCAAGCTCGTCGAGCCAGGCTCCTTGACGTGTAAGCGGGGTCGATGGCCCAGGAGAGCGTGGAGCGTCGCTCTCACCCGGATGTTGGCTCGCGTAGCTGGAGCCATGACGTCGTCGGTGCTCATCGTGGTACTGTTGTACACTGAGCCTCTGCGGAGCTGCCTCCCTGTCGGAGTGGTGGCCTGTAGCCTGTGGCGATTGTGGGCTGTCGCGCCCCGACATGCGGCCACTAGAAGATGGCGAACAAGGGTCGGACGACCGTGGCGAGAGGCAGAGCATTTTCAATGCAGTTTCGATAATGGGCTTTGGGAGCCGAAGTTCTTTGAACTTGTGATGAGGAACTTGTGATGAGGTAAAGTGACCTCTAACGTCTTGAGAAGACAAGACCTCACTGAGAAAGTGTCGTGGACACGGGTGTCCACATCTTGATGGGGGGTGGTGTAACGGGGTTACACCTGGTGCAGCGGGGCTGCCGTAGCTTAGCGTCAGAGGAAGACGGTTAACTCAACGAGACAAGGATTAACACACACCTTATTAAGGGTTAATAGGCCTTAATATCCGAAGGCACCTACTAACTACGACCTTAATAAAAGGACTTTACTCTTAGTGTTCCAAATCCAAACTGTTTATTTATCTTTTATTGCGGCTAGCCGTCTAGGGAGGGGGTAAATGTATGTGGTTAACTATCTAACATAGTAAAACCAAGTGAAATCCTACTTCAAATGCATAACGTGTGGCTCTCAGCCACACACACTCCCTCGAGTGTCCGTACATCAAATATGTACCTTACACAAAGTGTATCCATGTGTGGAACACACCAGGTGTAAACCCGTGTAACCCCGTTACACCCCCCTCCCCCACCAAGATGTGGACACCCGTGTCCACGACACTTTCTCAGTGAGGTCTTGTCTTCTCAAGACGTTAGAGGTCACTTTACCTCACCACAAGTTCAAAGAACTTCGGCTCCTAGAGCCCATTACCGAAACTGCATTCCAAATGCTCAGCCTTTCGCCACAGTCATCTGCCCCTTCTTCGCCATCTTCTAGTGGCCGCATGTCGGGGCGTGACAGCCCACGATCGCCACAGGCCACAGGCCGTAGTCCCGACAGGGAAGCTGCCCCGCAGCGACTCAGTGTACGACAGTACCATGATGAGTACCGACGTCGTCATGGCTCCGGCTCCGCGAGCCAACATCCCGGTGAGAGCGAAGCTCCTAGCTCTCCCGAGCCATCTACACCGCGTATGCGTCAGAACGCCTGGCTCGACGAGCTTGAGCAGGGCGAGATCGTCCCAGACGACGACGAGGTGTCTCCAACACGTCAGGAGGCTGCCTCTCAGAGGCCTTCAAGCCCGGCGATGCGCTCTCGCGAGCTCCACACGCCTAATCCGTTCCCGAGCCGTGATGGTTCGGCGAACGCCCTGCGCAATGCGCCTCCTCTCTCCTCGAGGTACGAGGACGAGCTCCCTGAGCCAGGTGTGGTCTCCAACGACCTGGACGGCGCTCAAAGCCGGCAGCTTGAGGCTGCATCTCGCGTACGGTCTAACAGACCTGTAGCCCGCCCCATTGTGGGCACGTCGCGTCACGACTACGGTTTCGACCGTGCCTCCCCTGCCGAGGTCGTTCGGCGCGCTGCTTCGCAGCTCTTGAACACGTATACGTGTGGACCCGCGCCCCAGACAACTGATGAAGTCGTCCAACGACAATCGCTCCGCGAGCGCTTCTTGACTCCGCAAGTCACAACTCCTTCGGAGTACCGTGAGCGCCTGCGTCAGCAGCTCAACGGTGAGGCCGTGCCGGCCATGCGGACGGTGCCGGTGGTCCTCTCAGAGGGGGAAACTATGGCCGCTTATGAAGCGCAGTTTCAGAACTGGGTGGAGCTATCCCGACGGCTCCACTCCTTCGATGCTCTCCGAGCTAGTTTCTCGGAAACAGATATCCGCTTAGAGCGGCGCTTACGCCTCGACTTCGCGAAGCGACAAGCAAGACGGCGTGTACCGGGACAACGTCCCTCACGCTACGAGGCACCCCGGCCTCCTGCTCCCGCTGTGAGCAGTCCAACCCATAGCCATGGGTCGGCTGTCACAGCCACTGGTCAGAGCCTGACCTCGACTCTTGACCTGTCGTCGCCCCACTCTAGTAGTGGGAAGCGCGGCGCGCCCGGCGACTCCGTCGCACGCCCTGCGGGCGGTCCGTCACCGGGTGACGTCGATCATAAGCGTCAACGACGTCAGGGCAATCTTGCCTCAGGGGCACCTCAAACTCCCATGAGTTCTGGGAATGAGGGTAACCCCGCCATTTTACCAGATACTGGTTATGACCCTGGCGCCTGCGCCGCGCCATCAGGCGCTCCACGTGATAGTGGAGATCGCGATGCTCATCGAGCAGAGCCGGAGGGGGCCGAGCGGCCGATGGACTCTCGCGCTGCGAGTAGGGACGAGCTGCTTCACTTGCAGACTCGCGTCCGTTCGGTGAACGACTACGTCGCCGACGTTGACCGCACCTCGCATCGCTTAGCGAATGGCCTCGAAGAGGTCGAGCGTCGCCTTGACTGGCTTGAGTCGCCCCAGGCGATGCAGCAGTGGGTCGTAGACCTTGAGCGTCAGATTGCTCAGCTGCAGGGTCAACTCGACCTCTTGGTTCGGATGCAGCCGTACGGCTCTCGTCCCGTGGCAATGCCACCGCCGATGGCTCTACCGCCTGCTGCCTTGCAGCTTCCTGTGCCTCCGCACCCTGCTGCTCTGCAGCGTCCTGCTGCCCCGCAGTATCTTGCGCCCTCGGACCCTGGTGCTGGGCCTCAGCACCCTGTTGGCTCTCAGCCTCCTGTTGGCTCGCAGCCTCCTGCTGCCTCGCAGCCTCTCGCTGCTTCGCAGCCCTCGTCCGACCCGGCGCTAGCGCCTCAGAGCTCACCCGAGCAGGGTCCCGGTATGGCTTAAGCAAGCCCACGTAGAACACCGGGTGCGTACGCATCTTCTTCGGAAGATTGAGCGTGTACGCTAGGCCCTTCTTGGCCACGACCTTAAACGGTCCGATGAACCTAGGTCTCAACTTGGTCTTAAAGACCGCAGACACTGCATGTGTAGGTAGGTTTTTAGCGTTTAATAAAACAAGATCCCCGATCTCAAACCTTTCCATGTTCTTCCTGCCTTTGGCATCTGCATACTCCTTTTGGAGATCCTGGCTTTCAGCCATCGCGTCGCGCACCTGGCGCATGACGCTCAGTCTCAAAGAGACAAAGTCATCGACTTGCTTGCGAACCGCAACTGGGCTGACATCAGCAAGCCGATCGGCTAACCCTCCCCCATCAAGCCCAGAGCCACACCGTGGCGGCGTTAGAGGGACGCGAGGGTCGACCAAACCGTTCACATAGAACGGGGTGAAGCCTGTCGAGGCATGCACCGCATTGTTCATAGCGAACTCAACAAGGGGGAGCATCTCGCTCCAGCGTCGTGGCGCTTCAGCGCAGACGCTTCGGAGGATATCCTCCACAACGCGATTCACGCGTTCAGTTTGACCATCGGTCTGCGGGTGATCCGCCGTGGACATGTCCAACCAACTTGGTGCCCAGCACCCTGTATAAGGACGTCCAGAACTTCGCTGTAAAGCGAGGGTCTCTATCAGAGACAATTGCCTCAGGCAAGCCATGTTGGCGGAAGACTCTGTCTAAGAACAGCTTAGCTGTATCCTCACCGTCAACGGTGTCCGGCACAGCCGAAAGATGAGCCATCTTGCTCAATCGGTCAACAAAGACCACGACACCCGTGTTGCCCGCCTTATCCTTGGGAAGGCCAAACACAAAGTCCATGCTACCGACATTCCTTTGTCAAAAGGCACCCCCCATTACCATTGTGTTAAAATATGTACACTGATTTGAAAAACACATCAACTTCAAAGTGCATAATACGATCAATTTAAAGGCTCAGAGCAAAAGCTAAAACCACAGTCATCGCCTACTTCCTCAGCAATACACAGGTGCTCCAGCTTATCGACTAGCCCCGCAATGGCTACTTCTTCAAAACAGGGTCTCTTACCGGCTGTTCACGGGTGTCGGTCGGTATTGCGAGCTTCCTAAATCCACTAGCCAGCGTAGCAGGGGAGAGTCTCCCCCATGCATTTGTTAGCCACTCCATCAGAGTCGCACGCGATGGCGCCTCCAGCTTAAACTTTACCTGTGATCCACTATTCTGATGAACAATCCCACAGGAAGCCCAGCGTTTTCGGCAACCTCCTGAGCCTTGCAGGTCAGCATGAAAGGAGAGACTGGGACGCCTTCGCGGCGAAGATCACGTACCCAGTGCGCAATTTGGTCTTCATCCTCCTCTGAGAGGACTGCCGAGAGCCCAGCGCTGCGGGTTTTCTTAAGGTGGCCGTTACCGCTTGCAACAGCATCCATAATTGATTCTTCCTTTTCAACCCATTTATATATTTGCCGTTTTGTTGTTTTCTTCTGCACCTGACCGAGACCTGGATAGAACTTATCCACAGTGGCTACCATACCATGGGACCGATAGAACTTGATTATATGTGCCTTCTTCACGTTGTCCACAGCAGTACGAACAAACTGCCTTGGCATCTTGGAGACGCCCTTGATGCTTGTTCGTCCCGAGGGCGGTGTCTTCGGCGCCATTCTGGCAATGACTGGCAGCTATCAAAAGAGTCAGATTATCACGTTTTTACACATGCGCCCTTTGACAAGGATTTATCCGCTTCTCTATATCTTGCAGTGTGATTGGTCAGGGGCTCTATCTCCAGATCTGTCGGATGTGCCCTTTGACAAAGGAATGTCGGTAATGGACTGCCAACATCCCGAAGGGACTGGCAAACTCGCCAACGGCGCAGCCGCATGCGGCGCGGACTTGGTCCATTGACATGTCTCGCATATACGCACATAGGTGCTTGCCCACTTGTACATCTTGGGCCACCAGTACATCTTGCTCACCGAGCCATAGGTCTTCTCACGACCAAGATGTCCACCGACAGGCGTATCATGCACCTCGTAGAGGATGCGATACTTAAGATCCTCATCGTGAGGGACGACCACTCGAGGAGTGTCCTCAGGGTCAGTGCTGTAGTACAGCAGGCCATGATCAAGCGTATAACGCTGCAGCCTCGCGCGTAAGCGCGGTGACAATTCCTTATCAGAGTCTTTAAACTCTTCGCTCCCAAGAGCACGTAGCAACGCTACACACGTGTCGTCTTGGGTGTATGCCCTCCGTATAAGGTCGGGGACCGACGACGTCACAGTAGTGACATGAGTCAACTCGTAGTCTGGCCTGCGCGATAGCGCATCGGCCACTACGTTAAGCCGGCCCGGCTTATACTTCACCTCGAAGTTATACTCGGCAAAGAATGAAAGCCATCTTGCCATTCTCTGTGAGAGGTGAGGCGACTGAGTCGCAGTGCGTAAAGACGCATGATCTGTATAGATCACAAAGGGCTTAGAGCCGAGTAAATGTACTCTAAATTTGACTAGAGCATACTTCATTGCAAGTAGCTCTTTGTCATGAACTGGATAGTTCTTCTCAGCAGCTTTAAGCTGGCGAGATTCAAACGCGATAACGCGTTCACGCCCTTCGGCGTCTGCTTGTAATAAAGCACAACCGATTGCAAAATCGGAGGCGTCGCAGACGACGCTAAACGGACGATCCGGGTCCGGAAGCGCCAAGATGGGCGCGTGAAGGAGACTCTCCTTAACAGCCTTGAAGGCTTCGTCGTGAACGACATCCCAGCACCAAGGTGCATCCTTCTTAAGGAGATTGGACAATGGCCGAGCCATATCAGCGTAGTTCTCGCTGTACTTATGCAAGTAATTGGCTAAGCCAAGCCACTTACGCAAGTCTTTCGGGTTCGATGGAACCGGCCAGTCCACAATGGCCTTAACCTTGGCAGGATCTGCCCTAAGGCCTCGCTTCCCAATGAAGCATCCGAGGAAAGGAATCTCCTCCGCGCCAAAGACGCATTTATCCAAGTTGGCATACAACTTATTCGTGCGCATGCACTCGAGCACCGCTCGCAAATGGTCAAGGTGGTTTTCCACATCAGACCTCCCGTGCTCCGCACGACTATGGACGAAGATGTCGTCGAAGTACGTCTGAGCGTACGCCCGATGGGGCTTGAACAACTGCGTCACTAGACGATTGAACGTCGCAGGCGCGTTCGACAGCCCTTGGGGCATCACCAACCACTCCCAGAGCATACCGCTCGGAGTACTCACAGCCGTGAGGGGTATATCGCTAGCTCTCATGAGCAACTGATAATACCCGTCGACCAAGTCGAGTGCATTGTACAACGTACATCCCACCATGTTGTTCTGCAGAACATCCTTTCGAGGAATCGGCGTCTGCGCCGGAATGGTGGCTGCATTCAGCTTATTAAAAGCATGCACTATGCGCCACTTGCCATTAGGCTTTCTGACGCAGAACGTGGGAGTCGAGTGCGGAGACTTGCTCTCACGCACCAAGCCGGCTTCGTGCTTAGCACGGAAGAACGCGTCGATGACGTCACATTGCTCCCTTGGTAAGGGCCACTGCCGTGTTACGCAGTATTTGGTTCCAGGAACCAAGTCAATCTCATGACGTACGCCTCGATCCGGAGGCAACCCTGACGGCGGGTCCTTCGACACCACATCGTGGTATTCCTTGATCAAAGGATAAAACGGATCCGAGGGATCCTTGAGGATCGAAGATCCACTCCTAGCGCTCAGCGCTCGCTTCGTGTCCTCCAGGACAGCTTCGTCCACGACGGACGAGGAGTTCAACTCCTCCTCGGGTCGTATCATGACCACCTCGGCAAGCTCGCCGGCCTTTAAGGCCTCGCCAAACTCGGCGACGGACATCTCGTCAATCTCTAACAGAGCATCAACCGACGGGAGTCGCTCGAGACTTATGTCTCCGTCGACATCCCCTGTCACTCCATTCACGAGTGTGTACAACCGCTCACTGCAGTCGCGTGGAGCCTCACCGCTCAACACGCTGGACACCTCGTCCGACATCATAGACGTCACAGACGCTCTGCGTCTCTTCCTCCTCTCCCTCCTCGCCCGCGCACGGCCGGATGAGGGCTGCAGGGCGACATCACCGTCGCGCTGCCTAGGTGCCAACGCACTATGGCTCCTCGGAGAGGGAACAGTGTCATTCGAGACACTCAGCGGCGGGTCAGCGACCCTACGAGAACCGCTCAACGGAGTACGTGCCGTTCCACAATTGTCCTTAGGACACAGCCGCGGGTCAGCGACCCTACAAGTACCGCTCAACGGTTTACGTGCCGTTCCACGTTTGTCCATAGGACACAGCGGCGGGTCAGCGACCCTACAAACACCGCTCGGCGGATAACGCGCCACCCCGCGCACGCCCTGTGAGTCACACTCACGGCAAACAGCAACTTCGTTGCTCACTAACTCTGACATCCCAATGTCCAGCACCATGACCGATTCGGTCTCGTGCTCGCGTCAAAAGCGCTTCTGTCTCCGAGCAGAGGTGGGTTCATGACTCGCCAATGCTCCACTAGGAGACGGGCGCGTAGCGCCCAACGTCTTCGACTTCCAGTCGATCCATGGCTCGTGGCTCTCGAGCCACGCCATGCCAAGGATGAGGTCATACCTCTCATCCAGGTCTAAGACCAAGCAGCGTTCCACGCTATCGAAGTCCAAGAACTTCACGTTCAGGTCAATAGAGACCTTCGACACTGTCACTAGTGTCCCCGTCGCAAGACGGACAAAGATCTTATCTCTTCGAGGCTCCTTCAGAGCCTCCACATACGGTTTAAAACCGTCAACAGTGGAGCGCCGGACATAGTTGCCGGACGCTCCCGAGTCTATCAAGACTCTCCATGGCTTGTCGAAGCCCTTCACGTTCGCTTGAACGACTAACAAGCCGGGCTTGCACTCACTACGTGAGTAAGAGAGCTTAGCTCTCTGCGGGGCTGAGTCCCGTTCTCTCCTGCCTCCCAGAGGCCCAACAGAACTCAGTTCCTCCCCAGTAGGGCGCCCCGCGCCTACTGGGTTCCGTCGTTTCCCCGCGACGACCCTGGTTGAGGGTTCGAAGCGGCGCTTCGGCTCGATTGAGCCTGGGCCTTGTTGCGCAACGGGCAACTAGGCCTCAAGTGGCGGGTGCTCCCGCACGTGTAGCATCGACGCGCTGCTCAGCAGCATAGAGGTCAGCCTCGTCTTCAGCGTGGCTGAGGTCCATCGGTTCAGGACCGCTCGAAGAGCTCGCGCTACCAGCGCTCGAACCATGCCTCGCAGCCTGGAAGTTATAGTCGGCATTCAATGCCACGTTCACGGCCTCCTCGAATGAGGCAGGGTGAACACGGAAAACTTCCGTTCGGGCAGCGCCCGTGCGCAGGCCCTCCATAAACACGGTCACTGCGACCGCCTCGGGGAGAGGGCTCGACGCCATACCGGCGATCAGAGTTCTCAACTCTTGGACATAGTCCATCAACTCCTTTTTACCCTGGCGGGTAGCAAGGAACTTCGACCGTATACGGTACGCCTGGTTAGGCGGCGCGAATACGCGCACTAGTTGCTGTTTCAGCTGATCCCAAGTCGGGAAAGCAGCGTCCACAGACGTGCCGCACGTTAGTGCCCATTCTTTAGCTCGGCCACCGAGCTTCGAGATCGCCAGCGCTACGCGCTGTTGCTCAGTCTGGAGCAGGGCCGATCCCATGGCCATCTCGACCTGTCGGGTCCAGAGAAGGAGGTTCTCCCCTTCCTTCCCCTCGAAGGTCTTCACGCTCAACATGAGCGGTTTCGGTCTATTAGACCACTCGTGCGTCGACGACGCGGCCGCGGACGATGCGGCGGACGCCGTTGCGCTCACGCGCTCTTGTACATGCTCTAAGAGCGCCTTCTCGTAGCTTGCAAAAGCCTCCAGTCTGGCGGACACCGCCTCTGGCCCTTGCGAAGCAAGATGAGCAATGCCCTCGGGGCCCAACAGAGACATAAGCTTTTTAAGCGTCTCTTGCTGGCCTGGCGGCAAGCTCGTGAACACAGCGTGTTCCATCCTCTCAGAGGGATCAGTCAAAAGACTCAGTCGCAGGATTGACTACAAGTGCTACCAAGTGCAGCGGGGCTGCCGTAGCTTAGCGTCAGAGGAAGACGGTTAACTCAACGAGTCAAGGATTAACACACACCTTATTAAGGGTTAATAGGCCTTAATATCCGAAGGCACCTACTAACTACGACCTTAATAAAAGGACTTTACTCTTAGTGTTCCAAATCCAAACTGTTTATTAGAGAACTGTAGTTGCTTGGAGCTATTTTGGTCTGGAGCTAATTGGAGATGCTCCAAGTGGCAACTCCAACTCCATAAAAGTTGAACTGTAGCTGGCTGGAGCATGGGCAGGAGTAAAATTGAATAACCACGGTACTCCTCACTAAATCTTAGAGGTGACACTTTTTGCAATGCGTTTGCGGAGTGCAGAATCCAAAAAAAAACAGCAGCACGCTTCAATACATAAGATTATAGAGGTTTCTGACGTTTTGCTCCATGGAGCAAATCGCTCTCTGATATACTCCATGGAGCTTCGCTTTTGGAGCTAAGGGTTACGATCTACAGTTTCTGACGCCTTAAGTACGTAAAATAGCTCCATAACCCCAAAATAGCTCCAGCAACTACAGTTCTCTATTTATCTTTTATTGCGGCTAGCCGCCTAGGGGTAAATGTATGTGGTTAACTATCTAACATAGTAAAACCAAGTGAAATCCTACTTCAAATGCATAACGTGTGGCTCTCAGCCACACACACTCCCTCGAGTGTCTGTACATCAAATATGTACCTTACACAAAGTGTATCCATGTGTGGGACACACCAGGTGTAAACCCGTGTAACCCCGTTACACCTGGTGTGTTCCACACATGGATACACTTTGTGAAATGTACATATTTGATTCGGCCAGATGGACGTCCATCCTAGGGTCCTTAGGGTCCAAAAAAAAACCAAAATAGACGCCCATCAACGGCCCTCGGAAGCTCATCTGAGGCCCCGATTTTGGAGTAATCCCAAAATAAATAATTTTGGGCACTATATACATGATCGGCCGGATGGACGTCCATCCTAGGGTCGTTACGGCCCAAAAAAACCAAAATAGACGCCCATCCACGGCCCTCGGACGCTCATCTGAGGCCTATATATATGATCGGCCGGATGGACGTCCATCCTAGGGTCCTTAGGGCCCAAAAAACCCAAAATAGACGCCCATCCACGGCCCTCGGACGCTCATCTGCGGCCCTGATTTTGGAGAGGTCCTAAAATAAATTATTCTGGGCATATCTTGTTTTTAAATTTGGGATTTTTGTGTTCCTGTAATCTTTTGTTTCTGCTAAACCCTAAATTTGTTGCTTCACATACATTTTGAGGGTTTAACTATTAATATGAACATACTACTTACTTCTAAATATCTGATACATTCATTATAACCTGTTATAATCAATATGTTAAGCATTATGAATTATTCTTATTCTTATTCTGTTGAAAGCGCATCGCCATCCGGCCATTTGTTTCACCAGCGTTGCTGTGGTGCAGTAATTCGTCAACATCCGATGGAGGGGCGACTATTTCGTGGCGCTTACCTTGCGCTGTTGCATACGGCGGAGCTGCCGACCGTAATAGGCTGTTCGTCAGCGCTGAAGACACAAGCAAACGAGTCTGAGAATTACCTGGTGAAGGATCTCTGTAAGTCTATGCCCTTCGTCGCTATTAGCCATCTCAAAAAACGTCTAAATCGTGAATTTGCAGGCTCTGAAGAATGGAATGTCTTCTAGGGAACCAACTCGGGTTAAATCCTTGGCAACTGATGGGGATGGAGTTTAAACAAAACTCTCGTGTATAACGCATCCGATTGGAATTCCTACCCATATTGTTCACACTGGTGTCTTCGCCGTGGAGAGCGGAATAAATGAAGCAGCCAGGCGCGAATTTTGGTCTCCCCAGTGACGCCAAAAAGATGCAGGAGTATGTGCTCTCGGTGATGAGTTGGCTCTGGTGTGACTAAGCAAGACACTGTGAACTTTGTAGAGGTGTGCAAGGATAGGAAGAAGGAGTTCTTAGAATACGGATCGGGAACTCGTTCTTTAGGCTTGGACGCGGGGCTGGAAATGGTGTCGACGTTTAAGAAGAAACTCGCCGTGTTTAAAGCTCGGTGGCAGGAACTGGCCAATGCGGAGAACCTGTTCGCGCTCCGTATCACGTCATATCGATAGCGGAAGCGTTGGAGAAGCAGGAGGTGATCTACGACTTGTACACTGAGCAGAAAGAGTTCAGCAACAATCTTTCGAATGTGTTGTGGGCTCAATTGGATGTGGCAGCGACGAACAAAGGCATCGAGCTGGAGAAACGTTGTCGTGAAATCCCCCAAAGATCTGAAAGCCATGTCGACTTTGGTGGAAGTGGAGGAGCAGATTTTATCTTTTAAGGAGAGTATCCCTCTCATCGGTGCTGGAGCTCGTCAAGTACAAGAAGAACGGTAGTGCTCCAGGAGCGTCATGTCGATCTCGGCTACGGGATAAAATGATTCCAGGGGTGTGGATGTTTTTCGAATATTGCAAGACACACTCAAACTCACGTTGCGATCTTGAAGGTCAAATTGGCCGCATGACCAAGCAAAGTTTCTTAGAGTGGCTTGGTGAGGTGCCAGGGGGCAGAGCGTTCACAAACTTGTGCATTTTGTGGGTATATGTAGTGAAACTGTATTCGATCTAGATAGATACGTTTTTTTTTTTTTTAACAAAGCCCGTATTCCCTTTTTGTTATCGGTGTGTGTGTGTGTGTGTGTGTGTGTGTGTGTGTGTGTGTGTGTGTGTGTGTGTGTGTGTGTGTGTGTGTGTGTGTGTGTGTGTGTGTGTGTGTGTGTGTGTGTGTGTGTGTGTGTGTGTGTGTGTGTGTGTGTGTGTGTGTGTGTGTGTGTGTGTGTGTGTGTGTGTGTGTGTGTGTGTGTGTGTGTGTGTGTGTGTGTGTGTGTGTGTGTGTGTGTGTGTGTGTGTGTGTGTGTGTGTGGCGTTTCTGAGTTCTTTTTAACGTTTAACATTTAGTGGATCGGTTGCCTTTTCAATACCAGAACACTACACAACTAACGAGCTACAGTATTGGGCATATTAAAAATGCTTCCTTCGTGTGAAACGGCATAGATCGGGTTGTACCCTCTTAAAAGCGTGTAGCACGCTCTGAAAGTCATCCAGACAGCATATATTAAGTTAGCAAGCCTGTTTTGTAAAAGGTGATGAATCGTTTCCTCTTTGATTCGATCATGTTTCTGAATTCCTATAACAGTATATAAAGAAATTACCAGACGAAGCAAAGCAGATTTCTTCTGTTAGGTATAAACAAATGAGGTTATCATCATACCAGCAATATAATTCACGACACTTCCCACCACGCTGAGAAATATCTTGTGAAGTACACTGGTATTGCATGCCTGTACAGAAAATATGTACGTAAAATCTCGTATTGGGGAATTGGACGATCATGAATTGTAAGAGAGCAACTCATGAACGGATAGACAAATGAATTTTCTTCGCAACAAGGGTAACATTAATTTACTGTGGATGCATAATTTTGAGTCTGAGAATTGTGGGATTGCCTAAGCGTGGACATCACCGAATGCAATTTTGAGAAGAATAGACTAAGTTCACGTGACAAACAGTATGTCGTCGTTCGGCTTAACTGCTAAAACTGAGAAGCCAATCGCTACAATAGGAAATATTGTCTTATACAACACATTATTTCATCAATGGCATTACGAGAGTAGTAACAGCGTCCTCTTCACGATAAAAGAATTACACAATTTCAGATTTTTCCAATGCAACCACCCAGGAACCGACCTGTGCATAGTGGCGGCAAACAGTGGTTATTTTGAAGTGGGTTTGCCGCCACTATACACAGGTCACATCCAGGGTGGCTGCATTGAAACACGGGGTTGTGAAGAACGAATCTG
This sequence comes from Phytophthora capsici, assembly GCA_030324255.1. Lineage (NCBI taxonomy): Eukaryota > Oomycota > Peronosporomycetes > Peronosporales > Peronosporaceae > Phytophthora > Phytophthora capsici. The sequence continues at coordinate 3,992,630 of CM059363.1, forward strand.
AAGTAGTGTAGTTTAGGACTATCAGCAGCTGATCACCGAACTGGCACCGCGCCAACTGTCCTGAGTATTCGAATCTGGAAGGAGCTTTTTGTGCTGTATATCAATGTGAGAAGGTTTCATTGAGAACGTGCCCCATTGACTTCAACAAGACTTTTACACTATCCACAGCCCTGCTACTTCGTCTGCGACTTCCCCTGCGACTTCCCCTGCGACTTCCCTTTCGACTTCCCCTGCAACTTCTGCCTATCGAAAAAATAAGATTATAAGTTTTTTTTCTGGGGCAAAAAAAGAAGATGGTCGTGCTACGTTCATTCGACGACGGCTAGATCGAGCGCGTAATAATGCTGCAACGAAAATTCAAACCATGGCCCGTGGCAAACGCGCTCGTAAGATTTTTGCGCATTTGCGTGAGGAAGAGCGTCTTCGACAAGCTGTTCGTCGGGCTGCAGCTATTACATTCAAAGGTGGTATCGGGGGTATCGGTACGTAGATCGACTGCTTTTTTGGTTGATCAGAGACTAACTCATTCTCGTGTTTCAATTAAATTTAGTGCTCGTGTATCTACAGAGCTGAAAATTGCTGGCGTTGCGCGAGAGAAATCGGTATGAGGGCTCAAACTGCTACAAAGATTCAGAAAATGGCTCGAAGGAGAATAGCTCTTCACCAGGTCAAGCGTCTTCGTCAGGAACGGGTAGCTCGGTTTGTGCTTCTGGCACAGACGTGGGTAGAATACTGGAACGACGAAGCGGCCAAGTGGTTTTACTACAATCAAGAGGTAGGCGCCTTATTGTTTGTTACGCATCGGACTTGAGTAATGACTTTACATTATCCAACAGACTGGCGAGGCACTGTGGGCTCCTCCTGCTACGGGATACACAAATGCAGACGGCAAATCGGTTCTTCAGGACGGTAAAATCATCGATCCATCCGAAGATGACATAGCAAGCATTTTGGCTGCACAAACGGTGCCGCCCATGTTGAATGGATGTTCAAATGCAGAAACTGCGGACACCAATCCAAAGGGTCAGGAAGAAGGGGATGAAGACGAAGCCGAGGACAAACTGTGTGTGGAATGTGAGGAGGAAGATGCCAGAAGACACTGCGCCCAGTGTGAGGACGTGCTTTGTGATACTTGTTACGAGAAACTACATCATTCCGCCAAGCGTGAAAAGCACACGTGGAGAGCCATCGGTTCTCTCCGCTGTATCGAGTGTGACAAAGTGCGAGCAACAAGATGGTGCTATATGTGTGAAGATCTGTACTGCTTGGGATGCTTCACAATTATTCACTCGAAGGGGAACAAGGCAACACATCAATGGACTGACATGGCGTCGTTCAAGAAGGAAGCACGTAAGAAGCAGCAAATGACCAAAGAAGAGGAGAATGCGCAGACGTACGATGATTTTGTCCAGTCAAGAGAGTGCCAGTATGTTACGGAGTATGCCGTGGCGGAGGCTGCCAGGGCACTTGAAGTGCAGGCTTACGACCAATCCTACAACCAAGCGCCAACTGCAGATTATAATGGTTGGATGATTCTGGTCGACGAAGCCTCTGGCCAAACTTACTACTACAACTCGTTCACAGGCGAGTCCCGATGGGCTTAAGGCATCCACACGGAGATAACGTGGCGGTGAAACGGATAATTAAACGGTGGAAAACTTGCCTGTGAGTCTCCTGTCATGAAGTAAAACGTTATATCTCGACAGCAAGAAGTAGGTGGCCTCGACCAGTGTGAACACGAGTATCCATACGCATCCTCCTCATATCGGTCGGGTCAATATTGCGCACAAAGAGACTACCCGTAGACAAACGCGATTGACCTGGAGGCGTGTCGTTGGGGCCGTATACCTGCTTCCAGGCGCTACCATGTTGACCCGCATTATTCTGGACACGGTTCGAACCAAAGACGTCTGAAGATGTAGTCGACAGCATCGTGTAGTCCATGCTCTGGTACGAATCAATATCAATTTCGTCAGACAAGACACGTCGTCACCTTCGGAACCGAGACTGTACTCTGTCGACACAGGCGATTCAAGCATTCCGATGGAGTAGTCGTCCGTATGTGTGACTAAAGTCACTAGCTGCGTGGCTGTCCCCAAATCCGCGCCTCGAGGTGGTGCGTAGATCCGCATAGGCGGTTGCTGACTGCTGAGCGGAGCGACACTGTACGAGCTTGCAGCAGTGCTAGTCTCAGCCCAGGAGGGCTTAAGCTCCACCTGAGAGCCTTCTTGCATTTGCCGAGGCTAATATTGACGCCTAACACAGGAACAACCGACCCACTCGAATCAACTTCTTCAAAACCAGTTCGGCTTGCATCGTCGACAGCGAAGGTCGTGCGCTTCATACAAAATCGCGAGTTTTCCGGTGGATGTCATTTTTGTCCGAGCTAGTTCTTCCTCGTCGAAATACTGCAAGGAAGAAGGCGAGATACAAAAATTCACAGAGCCCACAGCAATTATAATGATGGAGGTTGTTGGGAAGCTGCTGTCAGAGCTGGCCTCTGTGATCGGCTGTATGGTCAAGTTGTCCTTCTCCTCCTGCTTCTCCACTGGTGTCAAGGTCGCATCACCAACACTACTACCACCGTCTCTATCTGAGCCTAGACGCCGAAACGCGCTTTGGTCGTAGTTTTTCCTGCATGCGTCGCCTGCATTAGTCGAAGCAACAATGCCTCAACTACAACAGCAAAGCTTGAGTCTGACGTACGTCACGACGTGACATCTCGGTTTGACGCTCGAGATTAATAATGAGAAATAGGGCTAAGTGCAGGTAGCGTTCTGCAGTCCGGACACTGGTACCAGATTCTATGCCATTCCGCGGATCCATCACCTTCGATAGTAGACTAATGCCGTGCTAAGCCCGGTGAAGCTCTGGATATTACGGTATTTTCAATCTTGACGCGAGACGGCCTCGATAGGAATCCTATTAGTATTCATCTATTCCCTTCTTTTGCCTTCATGTACTGTACCCAGGGCTGTGCAGTACTGGCACTTTTTCCAAACTACTGGCGGTAAGTAGGAGGATGCAAAGCTGAAACCTACTGTAGTACTCAGTAACTCGATTCACGGTGTCTCAATTACTTAGTAGAAGTACTATAGTACTATCTAACTACTGTATACGACCAGCTCAATATTGTCAAGTGTGGTCCGCACTCTCTGCAGCGGGGCTGCCGTAGCTTAGCGTCAGAGGAAGACGGTTAACTCAACGAGTTAAGGATTAACACACACCTTATTAAGGGTTAATCGGCCTTAATATCCGAAGGCACCTACTAACTACGACCTTAATAAAAGGACTTTACTCTTAGTGTTCCAAATCCAAACTGTTTATTTATCTTTTATTGCGGCTAGCCGCCTAGGGGGTAAATGTATATGGTTAACTATCTAACATAGTAAAACCAAGTGAAATCCTACTTCAAATGCATAACGTGTGGCTCTCAGCCACACACACTCCCTCGAGTGTCCGTACATCAAATATGTACCTTACACAAAGTGTATCCATGTGTGGAACACACCAGGTGTAAACCCGTGTAACCCCGTTACACCACCCCCCACCAAGATGTGGATACCCGTGTCCACGACACTTTCTCAGTGAGGTCTTTTCTTCTCAAGACGTTAGTCTTCTCAAGACGTTAGAGGTCACTTTACTTCATCACAAGTTCAAAGAACTTCGGCTCCCAGAGCCCATTATCGAAACTGCATTCTAAATGCTCAACCTCACGCGCGGGCCATCGGCCATTACATCGCCTCCGCGGTCACCCGACCAAACTCCGACGTCACATGGTGACAGCGCCTCAGCGCACAGCAGCCCACGTTCCCCACAGGCCCTAGGCCATCGCAACGATGGGGAGGCTGCTCCGCAGCGGCTCAGTGTACAACAGTACCACCGTGAGCACCGACGACGCCGACGTTGACCGCTCCTCACATCGCTTAGCGAATGGCCTCGAGGAGGTCGAGCGTCGCCTTGACTGGCTTGAGTCGCCCCAGGCGATGCAGCAGCGGGTCGTAGACCTCCAGCGTCAGGTTGCTCAACTGCAGGGTCAACTCGACCTGTTGGTTCGGATGCAGCCATATGGCTCCCGTCCCGTGGCACTGCCAACTCCGATGGCTCTGCCACCTGCTGCCTTGCAGCCTCCTGTGCCTTCGCACCCTGCTGCTCTGAGGCTCCCTGCTGCTCCGCAGTATCCCGCGCACTCGGGCCCTGGTGCTGTGCCTCAGCACCCTGCTGTCTCGCAGCCTCCTGCTGCCTCGCAGCCTCTCGCTGCTTCGCAGCCCTTGTCCGACCCGGCGCTAGCGCCTCAGAGCTCACCCGAGCAGGGTCCCGGTATGGCTTAAGCAAGCCCACGTAAAACACCGGGTGCGTACGCATCTTCTTCGGAAGATTGAGCGTGTACGCTAGGCCCTTCTTGGCCACGACCTTAAACGGTCCGATGAACCTAGGCCTCAACTTGGTCTTAAAGACCGCAGACACTGCATGTGTAGGTAGGTTTTTAGCGTTTAATAAAACAAGATCCCCGATCTCAAACCTTTCCATATTCTTCCTGCCTTTGGCATCTGCATACTCCTTTTGGAGATCCTGGCTTTCAGCCATCGCGTCGCGCACCTGGCGCATGACGCTCAGTCTCAAAGAGACAAAGTCATCGACTTGCTTGCGAACCGCAACTGGGCTGACATCAGCAAGCCGATCGGCTAACCCTCCCCCATCAAGCCCAGAGCCACACCGTGGCGGCGTTAGAGGGACGCGAGGGTCGACCAAACCGTTCACATAGAACGGGGTGTCGAGGCATGCACCGCATTGTTCATAGCGAACTCAACAAGGGGGAGCATCTCGCTCCAGCGTCGAGGCGCTTCAGCGCAGACGCTCCGGAGGATATCCTCCACAACGCGATTCACGCGTTCAGTTTGACCATCGGTCTGCGGATGATCCGCCGTGGACATGTCCAACTTGGTGCCGAGCACCCTGAACAAGGACGTCCAGAACTTCGCTGTAAAGCGAGGGTCTCTATCAGAGACAATTGCCTCAGGCAAGCCATGTTGGCGAAAGACTCTGTCTAAGAACAGCTTAGCTGTATCCTCACCGTCAACGGTGTCCGGCACAGCCGAAAGATGAGCCATCTTGCTCAATCGGTCAACAAAGACCACGACACCCGTGTTGCCCGCCTTATCCTTGGGAAGGCCAAACACAAAGTCCATACTAATGGACTGCCAACATCCCGAAGGGACTGGCAAACTCGCCAACGGCGCAGCCGCATGCGGCGCGGACTTGGTCCGTTGACATGTCTCGCATGTACGCACATAGGTGCTTGCCCACTTGTACATCTTGGGCCACCAGTACATCTTGCTCACCGAGCCATAGGTCTTCTCACGACCAAGATGTCCACCGACAGGCGTATCATGCACCTCATAGAGGATGCGATACTTAAGATCCTCATCATGAGGGACGACCACTCGAGGAGTGTCCTCAGGGTCAGTGCTGTAGTACAGCAGGCCATGATCAAGCGTATAACGCTGCAGCCTCGCGCGTAAGCGCGGTGACAATTCCTTGTCAGAGTCTTTAAACTCTTCGCTCCCAAGAGCACGTAGCAGAGCTACACACGTATCGTCTTGGGCGTATGCCCTCCGTATAAGGTCGGGGACCGACGACGTCACAGTAGTGACATGAGTCAGCTCGTAGTCCGGCCTGCGCGATAGCGCATCGGCCACTACGTTAAGCCGGCCCGGCTTATACTTCACCTCGAAGTTGTATTCGGCAAAGAATGAGAGCCATCTTGCCATTCTCTGTGAGAGGTGAGGCGACTGAGTCGCAGTGCGTAAAGACGCATGATCTGTATAGATCACAAAGGGCTTAGAGCCGAGTAAATGTACTCTAAATTTGACTAGAGCATACTTCATTGCAAGTAGCTCTTTGTCATGAACTGGGTAGTTCTTCTCAGCAGCTTTAAGCTGGCGAGATTCAAACGCGATAACGCGTTCACGCCCTTCGGCGTCTGCTTGTAGTAAAGCACAACCGATTGCAAAATCGGAGGCGTCGCAGACGACGCTAAACGGACGATCGGGGTCCGGAAGCGCCAAGATGGGCGCGTGAAGGAGACTCTCCTTAACAGCCTTGAAGGCTTCGTCGTGAACGACATCACAGCACCAAGGTGCATCCTTCTTAAGGAGATTGGACAATGGCCGAGCCATATCAGCGTAGTTCTCGCTGTACTTGTGCAAGTAATTGGCTAAGCCAAGCCACTTACGCAAGTCTTTCGGGTTCGATGGAACCGGCCAGTCCACAATGGCCTTAACCTTGGCAGGACCTGCCCTAAGGCCTCGCTTCCCAATGAAGCATCCGAGGAAAGGAATTTCCTCCGCGCCAAAGACGCATTTATCCAAGTTGGCATACAACTTATTCGTGCGCATGCACTCGAGCACCGCTCGCAAATGGTCAAGGTGGTTCTCCACATCAGACCTCCCGTGCTCCGCACAACTATGGACGAAGATGTCGTCGAAGTACGTCTGAGCGTACGCCCGATGGGTCCTGAACAACTGCGTCACTAGACGATTGAACGTCGCAGGCGCGTTCAACAGCCCTTGGGGCATCACCAACCACTCCCAGAGCATACCGCTTGGAGTACTCACAGCCGTGAGGGGTATATCGCTAGCTCTCATGAGCAACTGATAATACCCGTCGACCAAGTCGAGTGCACTGTACAACGTACATCCCACCATGTTGTTCTGCAGAACATCCTTTCGAGGAATCGGCGTCTGCGCCGGAATGGTGGCTGCATTTAGCTTATTAAAAGCATGCACTATGCGCCACTTGCCATTAGGCTTTCTGACACAGAACGTGGGTGTCGAGTGCGGGGACTTGCTCTCACGCACCAAGCCGGCTTCGTGCTTAGCACGGAAGAACGCGTCGATGACGTCACATTGCTCCCTTGCTAAGGGCCACTGCCGTGTTACGCAGTATTTGGTTCCAGGAACCAAGTCAATCTCACGACGTACGCCTCGATCCGGAGGCAACCCTGACGGCGGGTCCTTCGACACCACATCGTGGTATTCCTTGATCAAAGGATAAAACGGATCCGAGGGATCCTTGAGGATCCAAGATCCACTCCTAGCGCTCAGGGCTCGCTTCGTGTCCTCCAGGACAGCTTCGTCCACGACGGACGAGGAGTTCAACTCCTCCTCGGGTCGTATCATGACCACCTCGGCCAGCTCGCCGGCCTTTAAGGCCTCGCCAAACTCGGCGACGGACATCTCGTCCAGCTCTAACAGAGCATCAACCGACGGGAGTCGCACGAGACTTATGTCTCCGTCGACATCCCCTGTCACTCCATTCACGAGTGTGTATAACTGCTCACTGCAGTCGCGTGGAGCCTCTCCGCTCAACACGCTGGACACCTCGTCCGACGTCATAGACATCACAGACGCTCTGCGTCTCTTCCTCCTCTCCCTCCTCGCCCGCGCACGGCCGGATGAGGGCTGCAGGGCGACATCACCGTCGCGCTGCCTAGGTGCCAACGCACTATGGCTCCTCGGAGAGGGAACAGTGTCATTCGAGACACTCAGCGGCGGGTCAGCGACCCTACGAGCACCGCTCAACGGAGTACGTGCCGTTACACAATTGTCCTTAGGACACAGCGGCGGGTCAGCGACCCTACAAGTACCGCTCGGCGGATAACGCGCCACCCCGCGCACGCCCTGTGAGTCACACTCACGGCAAACAGCAACTTCGTTGCTCACTATCTCTGACATACCAATGTCCAGCACCATGACCGATTCGGTCTCGTGCTCGCGCCAATAGCGCTTCTGTCTCCGAGCAGAGGTGGGTTCATGACTCGCCAATGCTCCACTGGGAGACGGGCGCGTGGCGCCCAACGTCTTCGACTTCCAGTCGATCCATGGCTCGTGGCTCTCGAGCCACGCCATACCAAGGATGAGGTCATACCTCTCATCCAGGTCTAAGACCAAGCAGCGTTCCACGCTATCGAAGTCTAAGAACTTCACGTTAAGGTCAATAGAGACCTTCGACACTGTTACTAGTGTCCCCGTCGCAAGACGGACAGAGATCTTATCTCTTCGAGGCTCCTTCAGAGCCTCCACATACGGTTTAAAACCGTCAACAGTGGAGCGCCGGACATAGTTGCCGGACGCTCCCGAGTCTATCAAGACTCTCCATGGCTTGTCGAAGCCCTTCACGTTCGCTTGAACGACTAACAAGCCGGGCTTGCACTCACTACGTGAGTAAGAGAGCTTAGCTCTCTGCGGGGCTGAGTCCCGTTCTCTCCTGCCTCCCAGAGGCCCAACAGAACTCAGTTCTTCCCCAGTAGGGCGCCCCGCGCCTACTGGGTTCCGTCGTTTCCCCGCGACGACCCTGGTTGAGGGTTCGAAGCGGCGCTTCGGCTCGATGGAGCCTGGGCCTTGTTGCGCAACGGGCAACTAGGCCTCAAATGGCGGGTGCTTCCACACGTATAGCATCGACGGATGCTGGAGCGCTGCTCAGCAGCATAGAGGTCAGCCTCGTCTTCAGCGTGGCTGAGGTCCATCGGTTCAGGACCGCTCGAAGAGCTCGCGCTACCAGCGCTCGAACCATGCCTCGCAGCCTGGAAGTTATAGTCGGCATTCAATGCCACGTTCACGGCCTCCTCGAATGAGGCAGGGTGAACACGGAAAACTTCCGTTCGGGCAGCGCCCGTGCGCAGGCCCTCCATAAACACGGTCACTGCGACCGCCTCGGGGAGAGGGCTCGACGCCATACCGGCGATCAGAGTTCTCAACTCTTGGACATAGTCCATCAACTCCTTTTTACCCTGGCGGGTAGCAAGGAACTTCGACCGTATACGGTACGCCTGGTTAGGCGGCGCGAATACGCGCACTAGTTGCTGTTTCAGCTGATCCCAGGTCGGGAAAGCAGCGTCCACAGACGTGCCGCACGTTAGTGCCCATTCTTTAGCTCGGCCACCGAGCTTCGAGATCGCCAGCGCTACGCGCTTTTGCTCAGTCTGGAGAAGGGCCGATCCCATGGCCATCTCGACCTCTCGGGTCCAGAGAAGGAGGTTCTCCCCTTCCTTCCCCTCGAAGGTCTTCACGCTCATGAGCGGTTTCGGTCTATTAGACCACTCGTGCGTCGACGACGCGGCCGCGGACGATGCGGCGGACGCCGTTGCGCTCACGCGCTCTTGTACATGCTCTAAGAGCGCCTTCTCGTAGCTTGCAAAAGCCTCCAGTCTGGCGGACACCGCCTCTGGCCCTTGCGAAGCAAGATGAGCAATGCCCTCGGGGCCCAACAGAGACATAAGCTTTTTAAGCGTCTCTTGCTGGCCTGGCGGCAAGCTCGCGAACACAGCGTGTTCCATCCTCTCAGAGGGATCGGTCAAAAGACTCAGTCGCAGGATTGACTACTAGTGCTACCAAGTGCAGCGGGGCTGCCGTAGCTTAGCGTCAGAGGAAGACGGTTAACTCAACGAGTTAAGGATTAACACACACCTTATTAAGGGTTAATCGGCCTTAATATCCGAAGGCACCTACTAACTACGACCTTAATAAAAGGACTTTACTCTTAGTGTTCCAAATCCAAACTGTTTATTTATCTTTTATTGCGGCTAGCCGCCTAGGGGGTAAATGTATATGGTTAACTATCTAACATAGTAAAACCAAGTGAAATCCTACTTCAAATGCATAACGTGTGGCTCTCAGCCACACACACTCCCTCGGGTGTCCGTACATCAATTATGTACCTTACACAAAGTGTATCCATGTGTGGAACACACCAGGTGTAAGCCCGTGTAACCCCGTTACACTCTCGCTTGTGCTCCCGCTGCTCGATCAACTAGAGGGACGCTGCATGGCCAATCTTCTCGCAAAGGTGAACGCTCGCATGTACCATTCGCCGAATCTCCACACGACAGTTGTCTGTGCATTTACGAAGAGGTCACATGACAAAGGCTCCTGTTTAGAAGTCACGCTTTTGGAAGGCGTTCGAGGGGCTCCGGCTTAGCCATACACGGGCAAGAGCAGCAATAGTACATGTGCTACGTCCCACACGTTATCGCGTTTACCAGGTAGAGGGAAGTGATGTACAACAATCGGGATCCCGTGTGATCCCACACTAACACGACTGTCAGGCGGCAACGTTGGCTCCTGCTGATTAGCCCCGTCGTATCCGTAGAGCCGTAACTACTGGCATATTCTTGATCCAGGCGCCAACTCCACAATCTCGAAGGTATGCCGCCGATCGTCCGCAGCAACAGTCCCCACGGATAGATTCTTGGCTCTCAAATTCGTGACACACGTGTAGTAGGTTTCGAACACTACGAAGGAAGCTGGCGCTTCCAGGCAAACCAAAGCTCTGTTGTTGGTTCTAGGTTAGATGTCAAACGATCTCCTCGGCCATTCTGTTGGCCTTGGTGGTTTCGTAACCTACGTCCTAGTAATGTTCTTATCTGTTGCCAGCTTGGCGTTGTCTGTCCGTTGACATCGCCCGGTGAATGGGCTAGGCTTGCTCTGCTTGCCCACCACTACACCGCCCACCCAAGCCTTGCCCAGTCCCTCGAGCCCTTGAGTTTGTCGAAAAATATGTTGTCGAAAATACATTTTGTCGAAAATACATTTTGTCGAAAAGATGTGTCGAAAATGGTGAACTGTCAGAAATTGGAGTGTCGAAAATACCAGCCGGTGACGCACATTCGTCATTGAAGCATCAGATTCAGATCTGCGGGTAATGGCTACATCATCTTCGATTTGCCAACGTGATCCTTTTACGATGTCAGTGCGCCTAGGTGGCGGTCGAGGACGTGCATCGTCACGGCCAGCTGCAAACTGTTTCACGAATACGGGAATGTCCTTGGCCAAAGACTTGAGCGACTCCCATGAGTCCTCAATGGGCTCCAACCCTTTCCAGTTCACTGATATATCGTAATCCTTTTTTTGTGAGTTCCATCTGTAGTCTAGAAGGTCGTTAACAGCGAGAATTTGGCGTTGAGCCGCCACATGCTCGCGGATTTCTTCAGTGATTTGAAGCGAGCTGTCTGCATAGAACTTTAGCCTCGATGTGTGAACGTCCGTCTCTTCCCCCGTCACTAGGTGCCGTACCACGAAAGAGTGTACGTCAGCCCTCGTGATCTGGTACGGTCCTATCCATGTCACTAACAACTTGTCTTGGTGCTTTTGGTCCACTCTTGACCTCAACACGTAATCACCAACGTCTAAATTAGGTTGCTGTGCGTGTTGGTGGCGTCTCTGGTTGCGCTCTGTCTGCTTATCCCGTGCTGTAATCATTGGCTTGTGCATAGAACGGATGCTAGACTTTAATGCTTCGAGCCACGACGCAATGTCCTCTGGTTGCTCAGGTAGTTCCAGTATTTCCCGTTGTTTCGAATCCACACAGAAATCTAGGGGAGATGGTAGCGGTAATCCACAAAACAATTCTACTGGCGCTTTGTTCCCTAAGGATGGAACGGGTGTGTGGTTCAAATTTCCTTGTAGTATAAGCACAAAAAAAAAATTTCAGTCATGAGTGTCCACCTCATACTCTAGACAGAGAGCACGTAGCACCTGCACAATGTCGCGATTGGCACGCTCAATACTACCATTTATCCACGGTGAGTAAGCCACGGTGAATTCTTGACGTGACTTTAAACGTCTGCACACTTCTGCCACCACTGCATTTTCAAAATGCGATCCCTGGTCGCTTATCCACAATGGCGGTATGCCATACCGACTGTGCCATGCCAGTATAGCTTCCGCAGCCACTGTACTGGTCGGGACTGAGCATGGTGTCAACTCGCAGAAATGTGTAGCTTCGTCTTTCAATACCAGTAGATAACAGTCACCAGCAAAACTTTTACCAAGCGATAAAAAATCCGAATGGAGTGCGCCATTTCGTTCATTTGTCCTGTATGTTTCACCCCAAGGTCGTTGGATCTTTTTACCACCTTTAACGTGATGACACAAAAGGCAAGTTGATAGGAATTTATCCACCCGCGCTCTAAGGCGGACCAGGTACACAAACCTCCTTATCGACTCCAATGTAGCATCACGTCCCCGATGACCCTGTGGCCCGCAATGGGTTACAACAAGTATGCGTTGTACCAAGTCTTCGTCTTCATCAGGTACCCATAGCTTATCGTTCACAAACCATCCTTCAATATCACTGCCAGTAGCTCCATCGGGTCGACGTGCCCTATACTTGCGTTGGGAGTCCAGTATAGCAAGTCTGGTAGGCCACTCAAAATCCGGGTTGTTCAAAGGTCTAATAGGTCGTGGTAGTACCGTAGGAGTACGTGTAGGGGTTTGTCCCAAACGCTTTCGCCTCCTTCGAGTTCTTTTTCTAGGTGGCTCAGTGTCAGGTGAAGTGGTCTCAGGACGTTCTCGCAGTGTCATCCGTCGTAGGTGTGCTCCTTGCACGTGGTTACCAGCCCAACGAGAGACCATGTCACTCCAAACGTTCAGTTCCCCTTCAATGTGTTCAATTACGTAGCGGTACTCTGTAATTTTCGTCGCCCACCTCAAAAGTTTCCCGCGGATGTTCTTCTTTACCTCGACCCCAGGAGCGAACACATAGATCAGGTTTCTGTGGTCGCAAAATAGCTTAAATCCTCCAGGTCGTAGCAATAGGTAGCTCAATTTATCACATGCACAAACGATAGGGTAAGCTTCCTTCTCAATTATACTTCAATGGCACTGCGAACCCGTAAATGTGCCGCTCAGGCACGTGAGGAGCTGGTGTTGTTGTTGGTGTACCGGTTCACCGTGTTTCCAATCTGCCACTTGAGTCACAATCAGGCTCCAACCAATGTCACTGGCGTCGGTCATCACACACATCGTTGCATTTTGTAGAGGAAAAGACAAAGTCACACTTTGTTCCAGCAACACTTTCAGTTGGTCGAACGCTGATTGTTGTTTGGCCGTCAAATTTACAGCAATTCCTGCAGCAACTCGTTTAGTCCTTTTAGCAGCATTCGCTAAAGCCGTATCCAATACGTCTTGAAGTGGCCTAGCTTTCCGCGCGTAATCGATCAAACTTTCGCGCATCCAGTTTGTCGCGCACAGGAATTGCTGCGGTTCCCCAGCCGTGGTCGGGTACGGAAGATTCTGCAGGGCACGGACACGCTCTGGGTCATGACGCACTCCAGTTCCTGCAATTATTTTCACACACCAGCGTACTTCACTCTGGAATAGTTTAGACTTCTTCACACTCAGCTTAAAACCAAAGAAATCTAGTAGTTCGAATAGTCTCTCCAACTTAGTGAGAAAAGTGTGAATGTCGTTCGCGAATAACAACAAGTCGTCGATCCATACAAGGAGGTGATGATGCAGGAGTTCTTCTATGCATTTTTCGATAGTAGCTTCGAAAAACAACGCAGCATCACTGCATCCTTGTGGGACGCGCCTTGGTGTGTATATTTTTTTATGGGTCATGTATGAGAGCATCTCCTGACACTCTTCAGCTAGCGCCAGTTGCCAGTATCCCTTGATAAAGTCACATAATCCAAAGAAATTGGCTCCTTTCACTGCTTCCAAGTCGGTCTGTAGATCAGGCATCACACCAACTAGTGCTTCTACCAACATGTTCATCGGTTTATAGTCTGCTGTCTGGCGAAACTCCCCACCACTCTTACGAATAGGTAGTGCAGGACATGCCCACCTGCTCTCTCGACTTTCATATACCCACCCTAACTCTACGAGTTTGTTGTTGAAATCCTCCATAAAGTGTCGAAATTCAGGAGGGTACTTCCTCGCTTTACACCTGTACGGTTTTGCTCCAGGCTTAAGTAAATCTTCATCGGTGGCACTTTTGCTGGAGGATCTGCACCTAATTGTGTTCTCCACACGTCAAAACGCAGCGCAATACGGGTAAGTTCATGTTGGAACTCCCGTGGAAATCCGTCCGCAATTGCCGTTTCCACCAGCTTCAAAATGCCAGCTCTGACGTCTTCATCATAATGTACTGACTTCCCTATCGTAGGTTCGTCTGCATCATCAAATTCATCTTCGTTTCCATCGGCTGCCAAAGGCGCCGCTAATAAGTCCAATTGCCTCTCAACGTCGATTCCTAGCTTGAGTAATAGGTCATTACCCAGCAGAAACTCGCCGGAGTCGCCAGGAATGATAAGGCACTCAACTGGCTCAGCAACATGCACGTTACCAGCGATGGTTCGCAGCTTCACGTTCAAATTCACAGTCCAATTCACATAAACGGATGATCCGTCGGCCATCGTACATTTCAAAGGGTCATCCAACTTGATACGCACAATAGCCGGTTTCACATTTACCAATCGATCAAAACCACGTTAATCCAAACAACACCGATCTGCTCCACTGTCAATGCAAAGTGGAACTTCCACTTCATCTTCAAGTACAACAACGCGATCCTGCTTGGGGAAGCATTTTCCAACACGCTTCAACTTAGCGGTGCCTCCCTTTTTTATTGGGTCCTTCTTTGGTGTCTGTTTTGTGGTCTGCAAGCAGTTTTTCTCGCTCGGCTGGGGTTGCCGTGGGGCATTTGGAGAGATAATGGGCTCCACCACAATGAAAACACCCCTCTTTGGGCGCTCCTTTGGCGGTCTTGTTCTCCGATCGACCACCTTGCTGTTGGTTCCGTTCAGAACCATTCTCCTGCTTCACCTTCTTGACCACTCGATCGTCGTTTTGTTCGGTTCGTCGTTTGTACGGCCGGCGGTTTTTGTTCTGGTGACCACCGGAATTCTTCTTCTCTATCCGTCCGTGTTTGTTCCTTGAGGGATTGGCTTTCTTCAGCGCTCGTTCTCCAATTGCCTGCTCTTTAGCCTTCACGCGAACAAGCTCATAGTGTTTCCGAATGTCACTCTTTGCCTCTGGAACACGGTAGTCCTGTTCATTCCGTACCTTATTCTTCAGTCCTTTCGGCAGTGAGTTAACAATGAGCTTGCACTTCTCCTTAGCACCACGCTCCTCCTCAAAAAACCTGAAAACCCGTGTTTTTTATCAATGAGTTACACAAATGAAAATACTCGATCACTCGGGCGTCGATATCCGTGTTGTTCTTGTTCATTTGGAGTTCCTGACGAAATATTTCCTTCACATCCGGTAACTCCTGGTTCTGGAAACTGTCAGTAATGTCGTGGATCTTCTCCAGGAGAAATTCGTCAGTCACAGCCTTCTGATCCACGCCCCAACACACTTCGCACAAGGTCTCCAACACACTTGCGTCAAACGACTCTTGACGCTCTTGATCACCGCAGAAACGTCTTCTTTTTCATCTTTGCAGCGATCCTTGGTGTACTCTTCGTACTCCTTCCTCAACTTCAACCATTCCACGAGCGCAGCTCGTGCCATGGATGTCACCTTAGGCGGGTTTACTATTGCGAATATTGGGTGCGGCACCCCTACATCCTGGCGGATCACCGTCGATTCCAGTCTTGCGGCATCGTGTTCTCGATCACTCCCCGCCTGTCCTTCCGTCAAGGTGAAAGTTTCCTGCGCCCCACCACTGTTCTTTGGTGTAGTCGTCATGCTCCTTCTTCGTTCAGTTGATGTTGCTTAACCCGCAACTAAAGATATCTTTGTAGTAGGTTTCGAACACTACGAAGGAAGCTGGCGCTTCCAGGCAAACCAAAGCTCTGTTGTTGGTTCTAGGTTAGATGTCAAACTAATCTCTTCGGCCATTCTGTTGGCCTTGGTGGTTTCGTAACCTACGTCCTAGTAATGTTCTTATCTGTTGCCAGCTTGGCGTTGTCTGTCCGTTGACATCGCCCGGTGAATGGGCTAGGCTTGCTCTGCTTGCCCACCACTACAACACGACGGACTGCAAAATTTTAAACGCATCTGTTAATAAAGTGGATTTAACCCTATAATATTTATACCGCACGGCGATGTTGTCCGGGTCGTATAGGCCGTTGGAGCAGAGATGATGGACCCAAACTAAACAAAGATCTGTTATCGCGATGTCGGGGTAGTTGCATCCAACAAAGGAGCACTTCATTGGCGCAAGAGAGGCGTTGAGCGGCTGGAACGGAAGTCTGGGTTGCAGTGAAAATAGCAAAGTGAGTGAAGTTCGCTCAGATCGCAAGCAAATGAGGTTGGCTTGTGCATCAGACTCGAAAAGGACTAGCTGAACGAAGTTAGTTTGCAATTGTGCTTGAAGGCTCATTGGCAGTCATTCAACCTTGCGCACCCGTCGTGTTCGAGTGAAGAAAACGACGAGAACATGTCTGGATAGACATACCGATGCCACATACAGCTCAGCGGTTAAGCCGTTCGCATCGTTTTGAAATCCAGTGTGGTGGTCAAAATGGAGCGTATTTCTTCTTCTTCTGGGTCTTGGCAGTAATTCGACAGTACTATCCGAGCTCCAATCTGAGTTACTGAGTACTACAGTAACAGTAGTATCAAAATTGGCCGAGTTACTGAGTACTATAGTAACAGTAATAGTACTGTAGTACTATTTTCTACTGGTGGGCCCGATTACTGCACAGCCCTGACTGTACCACCCACCATCGGTGGTGTCGAATTTTGGAGCAACATCCACCTAAAAACCAGATAGCGTGAATGTTGACCCAGGCGGCTTGGAACGACATTCACCAGTGCTTTTTATGCTTTACCGTAGTTTATTAGGTATTTCGTCCTTTTAGACTATCACTTGAAAGACACTGTACTTTTATTAATTACAAATGTAGCACCCTAATATTTTATAGAGGATCGTCGACGGTTATCGATCGCCCCTAAAACTCTGGATATGAATATCCAGAGAAGTTCTCCTGGAGACAAAGTTGAAGCCATTCGTGGTACACTGTACCAATTTGAAACAGACCATCGCTCCGTCTTGACCCTTTTCTCCATCCCGAACATGGCGACATCGGCGGCTCTCGGGAGCTCGGAGCTTCCTACAGGGCTACAGACGCTTCGGATGACGCACTGGCTATAGGTTTACGTGTGGATAGCTCCTCTTTACGCTTGACTGAAGCTCCTGATGTCCCTGTGTCATTGTATTGACGACCCGCGTGTGTACGTTGACGTCGCTGAAGACCTGACGCTGCTGTTGGGCTTCGAGCGTCAAATATATCCTGTTGGTGTCCAGGAAGACGTTGAAAGTAGTGATACATCATCATTCTCCACTTTACGCGCAATTGTGGACGCCGGAGTATTCATGTAGAAGAGAACGAGCAAGTGACAGACTTCCAGTGGCTCGACCGTGAGCTATTCTGCACTGGGTACACGTCGGGCATCCTGCGTATCTTCAACCACGTGGGTAAACTCGTATTTGAACAAAAGCTCCATCGTGTGGCCGTGCAGAAGCTGGATGTGAATAGTAATGCCGCCACTATGGTGGTGCCACGTCGGGCCAGCGTCTTGCTGGCTAACGATCCAGATATGGAGGGAGAGCTCTGGGTGCTGTATGCGGACTCTACCGTTGCTATTTTTCAGATCTCGGAAATTCTGGGCAAACTCAACTCAGCAGTGTTCGGCCCTGTCCAGGCCAGCAAGTTCAGGAAGTATTCATTGCGAGACCCAAAGGATATCGTGGCTGCAGTTCCGTGTGGGCCAGTAAGGCCAACGATCTTCCAGTCACATTCGCGGCTTGGTGTTTACACTATTGTGAGCGCGGGGTCGGCGCCATTTCTTGCATTTTATCAGGCGGTAAACGACCAAAACTCCATTATTTACTTGGCACACATTCCGACAACTATTGCTTCGAGAGCTGCAGGGGCTGTGTGGAGCTTTGCAACGAGTTGGGGGTGGGGCGAGGACCAGGAGAGCATGCATCTGGAGGGGCAAGGAGAGGGACATGCTGAACACACTCAACTTGGCCCAGGTGCGATCGATGCTGCAGCGGAGCATGTTCCAGCCCCAGTTGGCACTACTCGATCGATTTTTGAAGACGAACGGCGGCGTTGCAGAGTACTTGTATTGGGTCCGACAGGCAGGTTGGCTGCTGTATCAGGCACACTTGGTCGAGTTATGTTGGTGGATACCTCTCGAATGATCGTGACTAGAATGTGGAAAGGGTACCGGAATACGCAGTGCGCCTGGATGCAAGGATCAGCAGGTGTTCGTCGACCACCTGGGTTCTATCTGGTAATTTATTCTGCTCAGCGTGGAATTGTAGAAGTTTGGCGCGCACGATACGGGCCTCGAGTTTTTAGTTTTGCCGTGGGTAACAGCGCCAAACGCTTTACTCAGTTTGACCCACTCACGAAAAAGACCAAGTGTATTGTTTTGACGAAGACAAGTGACCATGTGTCTGAGCTAATTGAGCTGAAGCCCGGGTTACCAAACGCATCCATCTTGATGAAGTATTTTACGCAGAACAAACTTCAAGAAGAAAATTTCCTACTGCAGCAAGTGATATGTGGTCTTCATGCGTTTGCAAAGAAGAAACGCATCATACGCTTGAGCAAGATTCATTGGAGTCGCTGTTAGAAGATATCGGGAGTCTTTCTTCGTCAACAACAATTTAAGCACTTCTCGATGTCTTGCTAAATGCAGATATGGCGCACGCTTTTTTTCACCGTCGGACACCGGAAATTGGATGAACGAATGGTGAGTGATGGCAGTGGAAGGAGTTTGGGGAATGCCAATTCATCCCAAAAGGACAATACGGAAGAATTCATGGACACTCGTGGATGCAACACGTGCGTGCCTGAGTTGCAGATGAGTTCGACAATATTGGGGCATGCTCAAAGCCGAAAGACTTCAGTCGCGATAGTAACAGCAGCAATGGCAGTCTTATTAACGCTCGTTCCAACCACAAGAATACTGGTCACGACGAAAACTACAGCAGGATCCATGAGCCACCTCCATCGTACCCCGGACGAGATATGAGGGCTGGGAACTACCAGCTTTATGAACTATACGCTGGGCAGAAGATGAGTGTCTCTAGTATTAGCAGCAGTTCATTCTCGGGTCTATCGCAAGATGATAAGCTAGCGCCTCACTCCTCTAACTAGGCTGTTTTGTTCTTGATGTTTTGATCATTGTTTTCCCGTCTTATGCTTCCGCTGGATGTGGCTACGGAGAGAGCTTTTGCGCGTGTAGACACGATTGCAAATTGGACATGCCACATTTGCGTGGTTTAGCTCATTGTAACGATTTCGAACCTCATTCACGCGTTCCAGGTCGCCGCATTGCTTGCACCATCGCAAATGATGCCTCAATGCATTGGCCGTACCGAATGATGAGCCACATTTGCAATCGAACGACTTAACCACTACTGGATGGGTCTGGTTAGCGACCCAGTTAGTGTCACCTATTCCGATCGCACGGTGGATTCGAACGTTCAGCTTAGACCACAATGAGCTAAGTCACCACGGAAGATCAAGCATTCAGCGACTCCTATAGCAACATCACACTTGCGTCCTTGGTCCACTTCTACTGTGTCGCCAAAGCATCCATTAAAAACTCGCAGGCGCGTATCTGGCATGAGGCCTATAATTGCTCCCACTGGTATGTATCCGGTTTCTTTTGTTGCGCTTTCGACGTCACGAAGAGCCATATCGCGATGAATATCTTGGATCGGACCGGCTGGTTCACTTCTTAGTGCCACGACTTCTTTATCTCCCGAAGCGGACAAGCTTGATTCAAAGCACAACTAATTGTATCAAATAGTTGTTTAGTAGCAGCACAGTGTTTCACTATTGCTTGCGATCGGAAATTGTCTTGATCACCGCCAACATGGCGAAATACCGGTTTGTATAGCAGGTTATTGCAATAAGCGATGAGCTTCGTGATTTCATTCGGCGTCAAGTCGATCGCAGTCTTGTAGTAGCCCTTCTTGTTGAAGCTGGTCCTTTGAGGTGGCTTCATGTGCGCAATGCGACTTCCCCTGGGACTCCCCCTGCGACGTCAGCCTATCAAAAAAGGTAAGGTTTTATTTTGGAAGCCTAAATCGATAAAAAAAGAAAGGTTTTATTTAGGAAGCCTAAAGCGATAAAGTTGTTACCAAACCTGGGTCGAACCGAACCCTTTTTTATCGGTAGCCGCCCCGGATACGTTTTGGAGCCGGTACTACTAATTGAAACGAGAGAAGGTCTTACCCATATTTAACGACGCTAATGACGCCGGGAAGCTCTGAATATTTACCATAACTATTACTATTTGGCAAACGCAGGCGTGTAAATCATAGCAATGGAGAAGGAGTCGTGCGTGACACCAACCAAGTGTAGAGCAGCGAAGATGGGACGAAATCATAAACACCGTCTTTAGTAAACTTGCACATTCGCTTACCATATCATGATCATTCATGCCGCACATGTAGTATACTTGCATCCTTGGGATCTGGTGTTAAAACGTCGCAGTCAGAGTTCCTATATGAGCCCCACCCCAGCCATGATCAACATTCTGGAGGGATCGCGCCTGGACGTAACGGCCGTCAAGCAACTCTTGCCGGCCGAGGACCTCGCCAAGAAGATCGAGTGCACTGAGAACGTCTACGTCGCAGCCCTGCCCGTGCTCTAGCGCCAACGGTGCGACCCTGAGCCGTTATAAAGTAGGAGAATTGAGATAAAACTTACAAATTTTTTTCAGAACGAAGGCTGGGCCGACGTGGTGATGGCCGCCAATACCACGAAGCCTAATCTGCACCAGCAATACGCAGATGCGATGCAGGAGCCAGCTTTATTTCAACGAAGCCCGATACTACGTATGGGAAGCTATTCGATATGGATGATCATCGATATGGCAAGTATTTTATGCCACCTTTAATATAGTGTCGTACCCTTCCAACATCATCGCTAAATATGATATATAAATTGAGAATAGCGAGCAAAGTGTAACGAGCCAACTCTTTCTCACCTGTTTATATCGCTTACAGGCTCGATGGCGTCCAGCACTGCGCTGTGTGGTCTCGCCGGTTCTTTGTTTCGTAAGCTCAGTGCAATGACAACTTCAACACTCGTCGGGCCCAGATCAACTGGGCCGGAACGTCTCCGTTCTTATTTGTATTCAATTATCAATCACGAAGATAAAAGCTTTCGCCCTTACCTCCCGTCCAACAACTCGTTCAACAATCACTCGTCCGCTTTCGTCTGCTAGCCGCTCGTGACATTAAGCTCACACTCAGTACCCCTCAATCTTCCGTTCGTCTCGTGCGTATACGCGCCCGTCGTCCACCGTCCGCTTCCGTTCTGTGCGTTACACTCGCTCGCTCGCTTACCTGCCTCTCAGCCGGCAATTTTCGCTCGTTCTCGCGTCAGCCGTACAACCCAGAAGTAGTGCGCTCGCTTCACCTCCGTCTAAGCCGGCCATTTTCGCTCGATCTCGCGTCAGCCGTACAACTCAGAAGTGGTGCGCTCGTGTCGCTCTCGTCCACCTCAACAGTCCACTCGCTTTCGTCCTTCTCGTCCGCTTCAACCGTCCACTCGCTTTCGTCCTGCTGCTCTCGTCTGATCAAGAAGTGTCTGCCGCCCTTCTGGTAAATTCGGAAGTGCCTTGTTGCTCCGCCGGCAAATTTCGAAGTCGTTTCGTCGTGCAGGCGTCCCTACAGACTCAGATCTTCCTCCCAGCAGCCGCTTCACTGGGTTGAGCCCGTTCCAGATCGCCTCGCTTCAACATCCGCTCACTTTTCGTCGTCCTTAGGCGCCCGATCTTCATCGTAACGTCTCTGGCTCGCACTTCTGGCATCCCAATCACTTCGCACGCCATCAACTGCCATCCGATCGTCCTGCAATAGCATTGTCCTATTACACGCCTTCTCCACCCTCAGAGTCTTCCACGACTCTGTCGGCCTGAAAGAGTTCTTCGACTCGTCCATCGTCAACGTCATCTCGTCCTGCTGTCTGTTTCGAGCCTTTGGTTCGCAGTGGTCGCAATTCTACCTCCAAAACATACTGTCCTGCGGCGTTTCTTCTTCTTCGACGTCGTAGCTCCACCATGATGCTACATTGCTGTTCGGATTCGTTCGGGTTCCAAACTGCTCGTCCCGTTCGTTTTTCAGTTCGTCTCGCAGTCACTGTGTTAACATGAGTCGTCGTTGCTTCCACAGTCCCTCCTGACGTCTCTGCAGCTGCTGTCCGTTCGGTCGCGCCTTCATCCTCGAGCTCGTCAACAAGGTCCTCCGCTACTTTCGCTAAATACTCCGCCGGATAATGACATGCAACTAAAAATGACACGTGCGCGACCATCAGCTCACCAACTCCGTACTGATCTTCTCTTCTCAACAGGAAGTTGTCATATCCCGCTGGTTCCAACACCCGCAACGGTCCGATCCAATTATGGGCGAATTTCGACGCTTTAGCTCCTCGCGGAGGCCTGTACATCCACACTTTGTCGCCGCTCACGAACTCTTGCCGATTTCTCGTCCGTCGGTTGTAGTATCTAGCTTGTCTTTCTTGCTCTCGCTTTCTAGCCTCGTCCGCACAACGTACTCCGTCCTTCAGCGTTTTCAATAGATTCTGATGATGTTCTGCTAGTTCACCGGCTTCTGTTACGTGCGTCGCCCGGAGCAATTCGTTAGGTGTTCGTAGTTTTCGCCCAATCGTCAACTCGTTAGGAGAAAGAGCTACTGTCGAATGCTTCCCAGAGTTGTAGGAATACACTGCAAAGTCTACCCAATTATCCCAGTCACATTGTCGTTCGTCGTTCATGTACGTAGCCACACAGTCTTTCCAAGCGCGGTGAAATCGCTCAACCAGTCCTATCATCTGTGGTCTGTAAGGTACAGGATTCTTCTGCTGCGCCTGCAACATGTACATCAGCTCGTCGATCACCTTGCCCGTCAATTCTGGCGCACCATCCGTCAGCAATTCACGAAAAGGCCCAAATTTCAGAACAATCTGTGTGGTGAAGCGAGAAGGCTGGTCGTCAGCGATTGATCGGGAGACATGATCGAGAAGGATGTGGAGTGATTAGACGGAGCTTGAGTGGGACTATCCAGATCTATTCAGATCTGAGAGTCGAATCAGGTACCAACTTTTGGGTACCAGTC
Organism: Phytophthora capsici; assembly: GCA_030324255.1. NCBI lineage: Eukaryota > Oomycota > Peronosporomycetes > Peronosporales > Peronosporaceae > Phytophthora > Phytophthora capsici. Next base: position 4,015,511 of record CM059363.1, read on the forward strand.
AAGTGGATCGATATGGCGCAACCATTCAGGTACACGGCTGGCGATCCAGAAATGGATCGACAAGGGTGTCATCATTTCGATACATTATCCCGACCGAGAAAGTGGATCGATATGGTGCAAACATTTCGGGACATTATCGTGATCGAGAATCTGGATCGACAATGGTGAAATCTTTTAGGCACACTTCTGGATCGACGGCGATCGAGAATAACATGTACCGAATAATGGGTACACCGGATGAAGTTCAAGGTAGTCAGTCAGCTGCGAAGGAGATGGGCAGATGATGGGAGGAAAGGGAACAGATAGGAAGGATCAAAGATGGTTAACAGAGAGAGAGAGAGATTTTCCTTGTAGCACGCAAGTGGTTTTCAGTTGTCCAAGGCTGGGAAGTATATTGGCTCCCCTTGACGAAGGAACCCAAAGACGCTCAAGGACAAGACACGCACCGACGCCTGGAAAGCTTGGCCAGGTCAACGCTTCTTTCTCCCCCCCCCTCAACTCCGCCGCTAACAGTAGGCGGCCCAAACATCTACATTGGAACCCATTGGCCCCTTTGGTGGAACAACACAAGCCCCGAAGGACAACCCCCCAGAGTGGATCAAGTTTATTCAAGCTTCGACCTACTCTGCCTACCGACGATCGTGTGTAGAAGTATCCGCAAGGTCGTCAACCGATTACCCCTGAGTGCCGTCCACACTCCAGCTCAGCCAAGAACAAACCGCTTGACCCCTTCCAGGTCACCCAGGAAGAGCGTTAACACCGCCAGGTCAACGGGTACACAAGGTGACAAGATCTTCAGAACCCACGGTCGATCGGAGTACCCCCTCCGTCAGTTTGCAGTCCGGCTCCTCTGTGTGTGAGTGCCCCTCGCGTCGAATTTCTTCGCGGACCACTACACCACACCTGCTTCATCAAGAACGCTGCGACGTTCTTCGTCTCCACCGTGGTAGCAACTACGTATCTCGTCACATACTCGAGTGCTGCAATCACATATCGTTGACCGTTCTCTCCTACAGGCGGCCCAGCCACGTCCAAAGCCCATCGATCACCAACATCTCCTCCACTCAGACTTCTCAACGGCGGTATCACATCTCGCGGTCGTGCTTTCCGACTGCCACACTCTTGGCATCATCGTACCCAACTTCGTACTTCTCTCGCTAGGTTCGGCCACCAGTAAATTTGAGCTACTCTCGCTTGCGTGTGCGTCGTCCGTAAGTGTCCAGCCCAAATCGAATCATGGCACTCTTTAAACGTCAATGCCCACAACGCAGGTGGTAAAATCACTCGCATGCCGTCCGCGGTCTCGATCACAGCCAATCCGTAACTCGTCGTGACATGCATATCTCGGTAGCTACCTTCTTTGATCAACTTCTGGACTATCTTTCTCTTCATTTGCGCGTTCGTGATCTCCTCGTCCGTCAACTGCAGAGTATCTTTATGTGCTCGCCTCTGTCGTCGTTCTTCGGCACCACACTCCAATCGTTGGTATCGCTGATTCGGTGTCAACATTTCTCGTACTTGTACGTCACTCGGTCCTTGTATTAACACTGGACTCGCTGTACTTCGCTCTTCAGCTAACTGATTTTGAACCGTGGTTCGTCCAAGGTTAGCGTCTTCACGTGTTCGCTTCTGTTGTGTTGCTTCGTTCATCGCTGATCGCTCAGTCGTTTGCTCAGGAACTTCGTCGTCACCAGATTCATACACGCCTCCTACTTCTCGTGATTCGCCCGGCGTTCGCTTCAACGCTTCACTCCTTGGTAGCAACCTTGATTTCGCTAACGTCCGTGCTGTACTAACGTTTCGTCTGTTCACGTTCGTCTTAGAGGCCCCACGTCGCTGATCATGCGACCGTTGTTCTGCGCGTTTCGCTCTAGAGTACTGTCGACCGTTTTCATTCCCATCGTGCGTTGGAAGTCTCGGAGCTGTCGTCACCAGTTCGTTTGACGTATCGCCCGCCTTCTCCAGTTCCAACTCGCTATTGTCATTCGCCGCGTCTCGTTCAACTTCCGGTCCGTCGTGGCGTTCGTTTCTCGCTCTCGGTTGCTCATGGGTAGCACTACTATCGACGTTCACTGTAGTGGTTACTACCTCTTGTACAGGAAGTTCTGGCTCACCATCAGGGTCACCATCGCCTAGATTTCGTTCTGAATCCCGTCCTCGCGGCGTATCGCCGTGTTCTTCTTCACCGCCCGCCAAGGTGTCTCCTGCAGTAGCTGTAATAGACTCTACCACTCGTTCCTGAGTCCTCTTGCGACGTCGTCGTCTCCTACCAACCGCTGCTCCCACTGCATATTGAAATGGGCATCTCGACAATGCATCAGCCACAACGTTTGTACTCCCCGGCCGATATTCAACGTCGAAATCGTACTCCTGCAACGTCAACATCCAACGATGCAGCTTGCCAGTCAAATTCGTGATCGTCATCAACCATTTTAGCGCCGCGTGAACCGTCACTATCACGAACCTTCGCCCATACAGGTACGGTCGAAACAATTTAATCGCCCAGGCTACCGCCAAGCATTCTAACTCGGTAATGCCGTATTTGGTCTCAGTTTCGTTGTTCACCTTACTCGCGTATGCAACCGGTCGCCATCCGTCGCCATCGTTCTGCATTAAACTTGCACCTAAGCCCACCGTACTCACATCGGTAAATAGACGAAAGGGAAGTCGGAAGTCAGGGTAGCGTAGGACAGGCTTCGTGGTTAGCACTAGTTTCACCGCTTCAAATGCTGCCTCTTGTGCTGGCCCCCAATCCCAATTCACACTCTTCCTCAACAACTTCGTTAGTGGCTCCATCATCGTACCAAAGCCCTTCACGAATTTTCTATAATATCCTGCCAAGTGGACAAACCCCTTCACTTCGACCGTGTTCGTTGATTTCGGGAATTCTCGTACAGCGTTCACCAACCGATCTAATGACCTTACACCGTCTTTACTGAGCTCATTTCCGAGGTACTCCATCGTCTCTGTTGCAAACACGCACTTCTTCAGCTTCAACGTGAGACCGACGCTCGACAATCTCTCCAGTACACACGCCAACTCCAAAATGTGCTGTTCAATCCCGCCTCTAGTGTAGATCACAATGTCGTCTAAGTACACTAAACACGTCTGCCAAGTCAATCTACGTAATACATTGTTCATCATGCGTTGAAAGGTTGAGGGTGCGTTCATCAGTCCGAACGGCATCCGCAAAAACTGAAATAACCCTTGCTTCGTGGTAAACGCCGTCTTCGCTTTGTTTTTCAGGGCCATCAAGATCTGCCAATAACCCGATTTAAGATCAAGAGTCGTAAACAACAATGCACCGCCCAAAGCTTCCAAGGTTTCATCGATTCGTGGTAGCGGATATACATCTTTTCGAGTGATCTTGTTCAACGCTCAATAATCAACGCAGAATCGAACTTCACCGGGCCATCACCCTGCGGGCAGACATGGCCCAAGCCGAGAGATTAGTGGCACCTTACGTGAACTTTTTGCCAGGAAAGGTACGACATGTTTTGCCACCAAGATACGAAATTACGGCTGGCAGAAACAGATTTGGCTCTGGCTGATCGGCGAGACAATTCAGTGGATATCGCACGTTTGTGAGACCGGTTGTCCGCGTTCCAGCGTCTGCATAATGACGTTGTGGCCGCGTATAGTTAGCAGGTGGACGAACTATTGGTTCATCGCAATATCACTGGTCTATCAAACAGCGCAGCCCACTTCGCTCAAGCGTTCTTTAATCATGATGTGGCCCTCGATGGTCGCGATACTGCTATACACGATCGCGACGTTGCCGTAGCTATCCGGGACGCTGCTATTGCGGATCGCGAGAAGGCCGCGGTCAATTACGCTGCTACCGTAAAAGATCGCGAGGCTGTAATGGACGCATTCCAAGCGTTAGAAGAAGATCGTGATGTTCTATCTGGCGAAGTCTAAGCGCGAACTGCCGCTCTGTGAGACGCAGAGGGCACCACCCGTCTACTTCGTCAGCAAGTATCTTCGATGGGTCGTTAGATCACTGTTATCCAACGATAAGATGCTGTGGTGAAGTGAGAATCTTGTTTGACGGAAAGGACCGGCTCGGAATCACTGTACCACATTGATGGTACATCGTCTATGTGATCGCAATGTAGTGCGTCATGGCCATGGTACCATTTACATGGTACAGTCCGATGAGATCGCGAACATGATCGTGGCTCGATCATCCCATCACAAGTCAAGCGCGATCATCGAGGTCTGGTACAATCATTTCGATACTCCAGGGTGATCTCAAGGCCGAAGATCGCGGTGACCTCAAGGTCGAGATCGCAGTGATCCCCAGGGAATGGTGCTGTTATTCGAGTACACCAAGCGCGATCCCCAGGGAAGCCCAAGGTACCATAATCATGGTACATGCTGCGGTGATCGCGGTAGGTGGTGATCGCGGTGTGTGGTGATCAAGGTGTCGTCAAGGCTAAGTACGATTGTGGAGCCAGTTTGGCAACGTGTGGCAGAGAGGCGTCGAGGCTTGGGGGAGAGGTTTAGGGAATTGCATATCAGTGTCCAATTTGCCTTCTAGTGAACAAGAGAGTTAACACTCAACAAGAGAGGGAGTTCTTGTTATATATCAAGCGTCCTACCTATTCCAGAGCTGGGAAGTATATTGGCCCCCTCTGACGACCAAGGACTGCGGAGATCTACAAGGAAAATCGCAAGAACGCCTGGATAGCTTGCCCAGGTCGCCCACGCTCCCTTCTCAACCCCCCTCAAGATCCCTGCCAGAAGGAGGCAGTCAAGCATCGTATTGGAATTATTGGCCTTTGGTGAACACACCCCAGGACCCCCCGTGAATCTACGCTACCCCGAGATCTACACCCTAACCGACGGCAAGTGAAGAGTTGCCACAAGCCGTCAAGCCGAAACCTAAGTGCCGTCCACATCCACTCAACCCAGATCAAGCCCGACATCTCTTCCGAGTCATCAAGAAGAGCGCAATCGTCCAACCCGACGGGTACACAAGGTGAGCAAGTCTTCAGAGCCCCCCACGGCAAGCGGAGTACCCCCTCCGTCAGTCGGGAGTCCGGACGCCAAGTGTGTGAGTGCCCCTCGCGTCGAGTTTCCTCGCGAGCCACTACACCACAAGCGCGCATCGTGGCTCGTGTGGATGGCGACGATGATGCATACGCATTAGCGCCAATCATGGAGAAGATGTCATTGAGCGGCTCCACGCAAATCGTCTCCACCGATGTTGAAGTTGCTGACGTGATCCTGCGTTGAGTGTGGATACTGCAATGGTGCCACACGATTCAACACATCCAATGATCACTCGTTCGCGTGTTCGTCACATTGACGAGACGGCGGATCCTGAAGAGGCAAGTACCAGGAAAAAGCAAGCCCCGATGCTCCATCGCCGAGTGGGACAAAGCGTCAGAAGATGACTCAAGAGCGACCGGGGCTAAGTGGTAACGAGCTCGCTATTGTTGGAAGTGGACAGCTGATGGCTTCTACATAGGAGTTCCCGAAAACGTACGCTGAGGTGACTACAAGTGCGGACCAAGACAACTGGAAGGAAGCGATTGCAAGTGAACTCAAGTCGCTAACGGACAACGGTACCTGGAAGTTGGTGCCAAGACCAACACACCAGCGCCCGATCGGTTGCCACTGGGTGTTCGCGTTGAAGCGCAACGAGAAGGGGCAAGTGATTCGGCACAAGGCCCGTCTCGTAGCCAAGGGATATTCACAACGACAGGGCATTGACTATGAAGAGACGTACGCGCCTGTGGCTTACCTGAATTCAATCCGAGCAGTCCTGGCCAAGGGTTGTGCTGAAGGATTCGAGATCGAGCAGTGCGATGTGGATACGGCGTTCCTGTACGGCAAGCTTGAAGAAGAGATCTACATGGAGTTGCCAGAAGGTCTTCGGGAACTACTAGCACTGGCAGAGACTCAAGGTGAAGATGACGTCGTCTGCATGCTACTTCGAGGTCTGTACGGACTCAAGCAAGCGTCTCGTTTTTGAAACGAGACAATGGACAACCATCTCAAGAGCATGGGGTTCAAGGCTGTTGATGCTGACCCGTGCATCTACACAAGCGGTGAAGGAGAGGACGAGTGTATCGTGTGTTTTTACGTAGACGACATGCTGATTGCGTCACGGGGCAAGGCCATCATCGCGTCGGTGAAGGCTGATATTGCTGAGAAGTTCCGGATCAAGGACCTCGGACGAGCACGCTTCATGCTTGGCATCGAGGTCGACTACGACATGGAGCGCAGAATGTTGGGCATCTGCCAGCGAGCCTACATGGAGTCGAGCATCAAGACGTTTCGTCAAGAAAACGCAAAGCCAAGCCTGATACCACTGAACCCGAGTCTTCACTTCACTAAGGAGAATGGACCGCAGGTCGATGAGGACAAGGCCAAGATGAAGTCGAAGCCGTACCGATCGTTCATCGGTAGTCTCATGTATCTGGCGTGTGGAATGCGGCCTGACATCTCGGTTACAGTGGCCAAGTTAAGTCGCTTACTGGAGAACCCTGGTGAGAAACACTGGGATGCTGGAATCAAGGTGGTGCGCTATCTGTTGAAGACCAAGGCCGTGGGCATCCTGTACGATGGATCGCAGGGAACAGAGCTTGTTGCCTACTCGGATGAAGACTGGGCTGGCAACAGCGACGACAGACGCTCGGTTAGCGGTACAATGCTCATGATGTGTGGGCACCTGTGGTTTGGCGCTCTACGTTTCAGAAGACTGTCGCCTTAAGCTCGACTGAGGCGGAGTACATGGCTCTGAGTGACTGCATCAAGGAAGTGGTGTGGATGCGACTACTTATCAAGGAAATTGGTGCAGAGCAAGTGGGGGCTACGGTGATCTACGAGGACACCCAAGGTGCCATGCGTTGGCGAAGAACGTCGGTTACTAAGCTCGGACCAAGCACATTCACATTCGCTACCACTTCATTCGTGAGAATGTTGTGCGTGGTAAAGTTGAGCTGGAGTCCATGGAAACTAAGAACCAGCTCGCGGGCTACCTCCCCAAAGGGCTTTTCTCTAAGACACCACGCTACTTAATGATGCGGAGCAATGTGGCCCCCAAGCTCGGCACGTCAACTTGAGTGGGGGTGTTGCGGTTGCACTTCGCCGCCACTTCGTCTGGGTCCCTCCCTACCTCTGGGCACGCGCCTGGAGCACGTGATTGGTGCGTGGCAAGCGTATGCCTTGAAAGGTTATATATTGAAGTGGGTCGTATGGAGCGATATGATTGGCTGAGACGGTGATCATTAGATCGGGAAGCGTTCGTGTTATTAATACAATTCGCGTTCCCGTTACAATTCGCGTCCCCTTTACAAATTGACAGGATATGTATGATTTGCATACTGTTTCAAATGCTCTGTAGCGGAGGTAGGAGGAGCAATGCATGTGTAGGAGGGAAGGAGCTACCATCTCCGAACATTTAAGTCAACCTCACTTTCGAATTTACATTCCAACAATCACTACACTACCAAGCTTTTGTAATAGGACAATGCTATTGCAGGACGACCGGATGGCAGTTGATGGCGTGTGAAGTGATTGGGATGCCAGAAGTGCGAGCCAGAGACGTTACGATGAAGATCGGGCGCCTAAGGACGACGAAAAGTGAGCGGATGTTGAAGTGAGGCGATCTGGAACGGGCTCAACCCAGTGAAGCGGCTGCTGGGAGGAAGATCTGAGTCTGTAGGGACGCCTGCACGACGAAACGACTTCGAAATTTGCCGGCGGAGCAACAAGGCACTTCCGAATTTACCAGAAGGGCGACAGACACTTCTTGATTAGACGAGAACAGCAGGACGAAAGCGAGTGGACTGTTGAGGTGGACGAGAGCGACACGAGCGCACCACTTCTGAGTTGTATGGCTGACGCGAGATCGAGCGAAAATTGCGGGCTTAGACGGAGGTGAAGCGAGCGCACTACTTCTGGGTTGTACGGCTGACGCGAGAACGAGCGAAAATTGCCGGCTGAGAGGCAGGTAAGCGAGCGAGCGAGTGTAACGCACAGAACGGAAGCGGACGGTGGACGACGGGCGCGTATACGCACGAGACGAACGGAAGATTGCGGGGTACTGAGTGTGAGCTTAATGTCACGAGCGGCTAGCAGACGAAAGCGGACGAGTGATTGTTGAACGAGTTGTTGGACGGGAGGTAAGGGCGAAAGCTTTTATCTTCGTGATTGATAATTGAATACAAATAAGAATGGAGACGTTCCGGCCCAGTTGATCTGGGCCCGACGAGTGTTGAAGTTGTCATTGCACTGAGCTTACGAAACAAAGAACCGGCGAGACCACACAGCGCAGTGCTGGACGCCATCGAGCCTGTAAGCGATATAAACAGGAGAGAAAGAGTTGGCTCGTTACATGGTGGTAATACAGGGGCCTCAGGGCAAAAGAGACGGACGATTTTCGAAAAGACGTGGATTGAGAAACTTACGGAAAGAACTAAGCTCTATGACTACTCGTACAACGGTAATTACGGCCAAGAGAAATCAATATGGAAGGTTCAAGCACATTTCAACACAGTAGTAACAACAAAAACGGTTATTTTGTTAGGTATGCAACATAACAAGTTTTAATACACGTGTTGGAGTGAAGAACAGTTTGGATTTCAAATATTTTATGTTTATATATGAAATCGTTAGGAAAACGCCGCTAGGGAAAACACAAAAAAAGCACAGTGGGGGAAAATGCATTCATTAGATTTATAGAGTCGGAACGTTTAGAAAGTGTAGGGCGTTGGGTGTAGCATGTTGGGTTTATGTACAACTTGTCATGATAAACATAGCAACAGATAAGACAAATCAATATGGAAGGTTCAAGCACATTTCAACTAGTAACAACAAAAACAGTTTTTTTTGTTAGGAATGTAACAAAACAAGTTTTAATACACGTGTTAAAGTGAAGAACAATTTGGATTGATGAACAGTTTGGATTCAATTTTTTTTTAATGTTTTTTAAGGATTTCGTTAGAAAAACGTCGCTATTGAAAACACAAAAAAACACAGTGGGGAAAAATGCATTCATTAGGTTTCTAGGGTTGATACAATTTGAAAGGTCACAAAGTACAGCGTACAGCGTAGGGTGTAGGGTGTAGGGTGTAGGGTTTAGGGTTTAGGGTGTAGGGTGTAGGGTGTAGGGTGTAGGGTTTAGGGTTTAGGGTTTAGGGTTTAAGGTTTAGGGTTTAGGGTTTAGGGTTTAGGGTTTAGGGTTTAGGGTTTAGGGTTTAGGGTTTAGGGTTTAGGGTTTAGGGTTTAGGGTTTAGGGTTTAGGGTTTAGGGTTTAGGGTTTAGGGTTTAGGGTTTAGGGTTTAGGGTTTAGGGTTTAGGGTTTAGGGTTTAGGGTTTAGGGTTTAGGGTTTAGGGTTTAGGGTTTAGGGTTTAGGGTTTAGGGTTTAGGGTTTAGGGTTTAGGGTTTAGGGTTTAGGGTTTAGGGTTTAGGGTTTAGGGTTTAGGGTTTAGGGTTTAGGGTTTAGGGTTTAGGGTTTAGGGTTTAGGGTTTAGGAGGTGCT